>CM031963.1:8940999-9318499 GCA_018749465.1 Paracanthobrama guichenoti
CATCATTTTTATACAATATGCAGCTTAAATTTTCTTTATGAGAAATGTATGAATTCCCCAATATAATATTCCACTAAATTTTCATAATGATAAAATCTCCTTGGCTTATCTAATATCTCTCCAACTATCTAATAACTCCTCCAACATATTTGGGTTCTTACTTCATTTTATCCCTTTTTTGGATTTTTGTTTTTTTAAACTTTTAAAAAGTGTTTGCTTTAAATCAAGTACATCTGTCATTTTTGATATCCAAGAAGCTCCACATATTTTAGGATTTTGTGCAGCCTACCTGCAACAGATGGTGTTTTTACTAGGTGGTTTTCCTGGAATAGAATGATTATCAATTTATCAAAGCCTCAGAAAGGTAAATCGCTTTGCTCACTTGGGTAGTCATACAAACCCACAGTATAGCAAAAGATTATGTTCGGTATTTTTGAGGTCATCTGGCCTGGGCTGACCTGATCTGAGAACAATCCTGCCTCAAACACATTTTGTGTCTATGACTCAACAGGAAGTTAAGCACATCACCAAGAAAAAGAAAGCATGAAAACATCGATTATTGAAATTTTTCACAATACATTCAGCAAGCTGACACAGAGTCGATTGAAGTCAGCTAGATATCATCCCTCCAAATGACAAGCCTCCTGTGAGAACTCTGCACACAGTAAAGCTTCAAGAATTATCATAATATACATTCATTTGCACAAATTCCCAACAGAAAACCTCTGCCCTGCTAACCGTGAGCCCTGCAGCGAATCCTTTTTACCACTGCTACAAATAAGACAGAGTCATTACTCAAGAGATGGCTGGTTCAAGGCAAAAACCTTGCTTATTTCCCTTCTCCGGGCTGGAGGGCTACTCTGGGACTTGATCAACATTTCATAGAATTTCACACAGACACTTTCTCAACTTCATGCTTTTCTAGTAGAACTCACTCATTACATGGCACATGGTTTCAAAACTATGGAGATGTGCTTCTCATGTGAACACACTTCTAAAACGTAGCCATCTTAATTAAGCTGCCTACTAAAATACCTAATTTTATTATGGCATGAATCCTTAATGGTAAAGGAATCTCGTAATGCACTGCAACATGCTACAGAAAAAATAAATCCAAGATGGCGGAAGAACTGAGAATCATTTCAATTATATTATACTACGGGGCTGTTGAATGCTTATATCTGATTGGTTGACAAATGTTCTAAGATATGCAATTATATTCAGGGCAAGCAAATAAATACAGTAAGCAATAGGACAAAAAAACATTTAATTCCCATAATAATTTTTTTCAAGTTTTTGCCTCAAAATGATGTAGAGAGCTCATGCTCTCTTACTCACACTCTCTCTCTCTCACCCAAACATACACACACACATACAGTATGGACACACACTCTCACAGAAACGTGTCATCAGCGCTGCTCTGATGATTTTATAAGTAAAATAGTTTAACAATGTAAAATCTACATAACATTTCTCACTAGCAATTAGTAGAGACGCTGCTGACGAACACTGTTGAGAGACGCACAGACAAATCCATTAATTCATACATGCTTGTGTGACACTCACAAAAATACTTTTTGTTGAGATTATTATCTTTTGTTTTCTTACCTTTATTACAAATTAAATACTATTGAGAGAATACACAGAAGTGCGCTATGACATGCTGTTTTCAGTACCTTTCAGCCGCGTCACTCTGGGACCCTTAGCGAGACACAGAGGAATACAAGCTCATAATCCGGTTGAATGGAGAAAGAGCAACTGTTGTCCCGCGTCACTAATTCCTGTGTAATATTTCCAATATTTCCAGGTTAGTTTTACATCTTTTATGTGACTACAAATGTTTATAAGCTAATATGAATCCCTGGTGATGTGTGTTTGATAAGCTAAAGGTATGTTAAGTGTGTAAATAGTCAAGTCTAAAGATAACGTTGTGAAGTTGAGGAAATGGCGGCCGAAGCTTGCATGGTTTTCTTTTATATATTCTTAACGGCTCTGGGATATTTCTGAGTTTATTATGGTATTGTGAAAAGTAACTGTGTGTAAGACTATGCATTACGGGTAATAAATAAAGCTAATGTACAGAGTAAAGGCAGTTTACAGATGTAGCTTTGGGTAAAATGCACGTGGTAATATTAGACTATAACAGTTTCGGTTCATAGGAATTAAGTGTTAAAGCTATGAGACAAATAGGTTTACTACTGAAGTTTGTACTCATATAATGTAAATATAGCTCAGCTTAACTGCCAATGGGATTTATTCTGTTATCTACATTATATCTATTATAATCTACAAAATGTATAATGAATACAGAAATACTTGTTTAATGAGAGAAAACAGAGAATATTGTTTAGAGAGAAAATGTGTGTTTATAGTTTAAGATAAAACTGTGATAAGTGAATGTTGAGGAAATATGTGAAGATACATTTCTGTATGATGTACTTTTGAAGAATATGTCACTTCATGTTATCCAGTTGTGGATATAACCTGTGTTTCAATACAGTGCAACCAAAGATAACAGTAATAATTCATGATTGCAGATACAAAGTCGAAATGAAGTTGGATTAATAAAATAATCCGGTTGAATGGAGAAAAAGCAACTGTTGTCCCGCGTCACTAATTCCTGTGTAATATTTCCAATATTTCCAGAGCACTTCGACCAGGGTTATCAATATATATCTGCTAGTGGACCCTTGGCCGGGACCCGTTACACTTGACAACTCTTGATAAAATGTCTTGAAATACATGAACAATGTTTTGAGGTATGGTAACCGCAGTATAAGTGGAATAATTGACTGAAAATAATGCATACCCGAAGTGCTTCGCACCGTGGCCGCATTACAACCTCGGGTGTGCATTATTTTTCTAATAATTCAACGACCCGCTGTCAATTAATCCTTATTTAACTTTCTATTTGTTTCATATTATATTCCATTCAGTTCTAAAAGGTAACATAGTTCACTGTAATATAAATGGACTATTTCACCAAATATTATTAGAGTATGCTAACAGCAAATGCTTTTGATATGCTTAAGCATATATGCTGCTATTTTTTTTTTTTTTTTTTGCATAGAGTGCATGTGACAAATTCTGTTGTGCCTGGAATTGACTACACTATATTGTGGTTTCACTGGGTGGCCAGAACAAAGGCATGGAATTCACTAAAATCTTTCAAGATAAGATACATTTGTAAGAAGTTTGTAAGAATGTTCCTAGGTGTTAATTGGACTCATAAGCCGCAAAAGTTGTTATTTTTGACCTTTGATGCATGTAAACCTGTTGTTGTAGACTTCCAAACCTAAATTAGGAAACTTTAAAATAGCGTAATAGGGGCTATTGATTAAAATGTTTTTAATATGCTTTCAGACAAACAATGTGCAAACTCTTAAGTCAACACCATTGCTGAATATTGTCTCCTTAAAGGTCCAGTGAACCAAAGACAGTCTTAATTCTATGGAAGTCAATGGGGCCCATCAACTGTTTGCTTACCGTCATTCTTCAAAATATCATCTTTTGTGTTCAGCAGAAGAAAGGAATTCATACAGGTTTAGAACAAGTAAGTAAATGATGACATAATTTTCACATTTAGGTGAACTATTCCTTTAAGTCAAGAAAATAGCAGTTAATAAAATTAAGAATGTTTTGTGAATCAGGCCCAAGAATAACTAGTAAGAACTAGGAGAGCTTTTGTCTTTGTTCTGTTAGTATGCATGTATGTAAGCTATGTGAAGTATGTTTTTATGTATGTATGTAAGCTATGTGAAGTATGTTTTTATGTATGTATGTAAGCTATGTGAAGTATGTTTTTATGTATGCATGTAGGCTATGTGAAGTATGTTTTTCTTGAGGTCCCCTCGAAAATGAGATGTCACATCTCAAGGGGTTTTTCCTCTTAACAATAAATTTAACAACTAGAGGATGAAAACTGCTAAAAACAACAGAAGATGAAGATGGACACTACAACAATGGATGTGCACTTGGATGAATGCTTGTGCGAGGATATTCACACTAGCACAAGCTTATTTGTGGACTACTTTATTATCAAGAATTATTATTTTTATTATTTGTTTTAACTGAGGTGGGAGAGTTAAATAGCTAATTTACTTTTATAACCTCACAGTATCAAGAGTAGCCAAAAATAACTATCTAAAAATCCATCCTGTAGTGACTTCCTGTCAGAGCTAAAGCTGATGGATCATGTTTGAGAGAGATAACTCTCTCTAAGATAACAAAGCTGCCTCACCTTTTTAGTTTAGCAAGTAATTTTTTAGACACCAGACATTTGGGAAACAGCTAACAGTAATTAATTAGCATTACAACCAGAGGAGTTTTCACAGAGGAAGCAAAGCAGACAGTAGCCTCCTCATTCTCCACCTCCTGAATATATAAATGCAACAAATGCAAAAACTGTACATATTTTGGTATTATACAATTCTCATGATCTTAGCTAACCTTTGACCTGGAAGTTATTTACAGTAATGAACAGGCCATACGTGGGTTGAAACTTTCAACCAAACTTCTGTTGTAATGACCATTATGCTACTTGACCCGCCTGAACAAATCCCAAACCACAAGTACAAGGAACCTGAATCTCCAACAAGACTCACAATTACAGTTGGCAATCAAATTCTAGTTGAGACATCAAGCACTCCACTACTCTCCATGCAAACACGTGTAATTTAAGAGCACTTTCCTCTTACAGGAGAGTTTCTCTCAGTCAATTTTGAAATCCAACCTGTGTTATTTTACACTTGAGTGAGCTCAGACCATTTCTGGGCTTAGACAGCACCAGTCAGCCTAAATAAGTGCCATTTTGTGTTTTTTTTTTTTTTTTTGTGTGTGTGTGTTTTTTTAACTCACTGTAACCTTTTGAAGACTTTCACAAGTCATTACTTTGTAAGCTCTTTCGAACCTTTGTATTCCTATATTCTGCTCAGGTGCTTCGAGCTAAGGGTTTTTATGGTTGCAAATGATGTCTATTCAAAATGGACATGTTTAGGAAAAGATGATTGCTGGCATTTACAAAAGTCACACTGCTACCTAGTGAAAAATAGGAACAAATGTCAGTGGTTGAAATTCGCTGACCTTTACTTATAACTCATTGCTGGTGTGCTAGGGTCAATGATATGACATGCATATTTTTGTGTCCAAGTGCATTCTATTCTTTTAAAATTATTTAAAATAAACCTATTTAGTTTGAATTAATTTTCAGTACATTCAAATATAAATATTATTTTATGTTTGGCATCTTAAATCCCCAAAATGTCAGATGGTGCAACCATCCCCACAAATGAACAGACTAAGAAAACTATTTAAATTGGTGTTTTAATAAAAAGAAATTCAAAATAAAATAAAATACTATGGCACAATTTTATGTTTGAAACCTTTCATATAAACATCTTAATATCAGTAGTTTTAAAGCTGTTGAGATAATTGCTAAAACTTTTCTCTTCCAGGAATTTGTATATTCTCAAATGTCAAACTGCAAACATCTTCAATACATCTTTTATTATGAATTGAAAAGGTAATAACAGTACGCATGCTAATGCAGCATCCAGAGGATCCCAACTGACTTTTGTGGCAGAGTGAAAAAGTTTGAAGATCTCTCTTAAATACTGATAAAAAAAGCTACTTTCAAGTATGGGCAGGTTGGTACACTTTCCATGTCAACCAATGTAAAACTAGGAAAATGCTATTTTATCATAAATTATTGTATTCTATTGTATTATAAATTCTAATTCTTCCAAAAAGAAAAGATAGGTGTTGAATCTTGTTTAGTAGTTATTATATAGGGCCCTATCATACACCTGGTGCAATGCGATGCTAGTATTTTTTGCTAGTTTCAGCCAAACGCAGTCATCAGTTTCACGTCCAGTGCCACATTGTTTAAAAAGCAAATGCACTCGCGCCCAAGTGCAACTGGCTTTTAAAGGGAATGGGAGATGAGACTCTGAACGGTTTATTGCACGTTATGCCCAAACAAACCCATTACTCATTAAGCCGTTAAACTAGCAAAAGTGGATTCGGACATGTCATGCGCTTCAGACCATGCACTTTTTGCATTTTTGATATTTTGATTTAAAATTCTCAGCTGACTTAAGCTGATGATTCTTTTTGTATTAATATAAAACATGACTTTGTTGTTTTTCAATCACAATCGATTAATGTATCTAACAAATCTATTGCATATTACCCTGTTCCTTCGTCCCGAAGTGATGTGTGATTTATTCTGTTTATGATCAATTTACTACATTTACTTCAATAGAGACTGTTGACTAAAACAGCATTCAGCATATTCCCTCTCATTTATATTTAGCAGACTTTTATCCAAAGCGACTTACAACTGAGGAATACAGGAAGCGATTCGTCATGAGGCGAATAATCACGAAAAGTGCTCGAAATACAAAATTCTGGACATTGCTTAGAGTAGCATAAGCTAGAATAGGGAGGGAATAGAGGAAAAACTATGGATTTATTTATTTATTTATTTTTAGATGAGGTAACTGCAAACATGGGTCTTTTATTATGAATTGAAAAGGTAATAACAGTACGCATGCTAATGCAGCATCCAGAGGATCCCAACTGACCTTTGTGGCAGAGTGAAAAAGTTTGAAGATCTCTCTTAAATACCGATAAAAAAAGCTACTTTCAAGTATGGGTATGTTGGTACACTTTCCATGTCAGGTGGTACAACCAATGTAAAACTAGGAAAATGCTATTTTATCATAAAAATTCTTCCAAAAAGAAAAGAGAGGTGTTGAATCTTGTTTAGTAGTTATTATATAGGGCCCTATCATACACCTGGTGCAATGCGATGCTAGCATTTCTTGCTAGTTTCAGCCAAACGCAGTCATCAGTTTCACGTCCAGTGCCACGTTGTTTAAAAAGCAAATGCACTCGCGCCCATCTGTTTGGCGTGCTGGTCTGAAAACGAGGAAAACCCATGTTTGCTCAAAGGATGAGTTTTCAGCTGACTTTTGAATGTTGTCAGTGATTCAGCTTTCCGGATGGAGGTGGGGAGACTGTTCCACCAGCAAGGAACAGTGAACGAAAAACGTTCTGGAGAGTGACGTCGTGCCTCTCTGTGGTGGTACCATGAGCCGTCACTCCTTTGCCGAGCGAAGGGCTTCTGGTGTGGATGTAGACTCGTAGGAGCGAGTGGAAGTATGCAGGTGCTGAGCCTGTGGTGGATCTGTAAGCAAGCCTCAGCGCCTTGAACTTGATGTGAGCAGCGAGTGGTAGCCAGTGCAGAGGGATGAAGAGAGGTGTGACGTTTCTCATTATTAATGTTGTCAGGTGGCACAACTGATATGTTGTCAAGTGGTGCAACCATGTAAATTCTTGATTTAAATCAACAAATGATATGTCAAAGTGAGCAAATGGATGAAAACTAGATGTGAATAGTTATTGTATTGAATGCATTTTCTGGTATATGAAAATTGTATGCTAAAGATACGAAATACCAGACCATGAGTATGTAATAATATATATAATAAATTAATATAAATTAGGAATCATATATAAATATTTGGTTGTACTACCCGACAAAAAAGAATTTCTCATTCTCAACAACCGAACATCATGTGTTTCTCTCTACTAAAGGTCAAAATATGTGAAAATCCTAAAACTCATAACCCAGCCTATATTGCTCATTTGATAAAAGACAAAGAATTTTTTTTTCCCCGATTTTCACAATGAATAGCACCTCCCTGTGAATGTCATGAGTGTGTAGACTGGGCACGGTGTTGTGAGTTTTAAAGTGTGTGTCAGGAGAATAAGACCCATGAATCTATATTAGATATTACACTCCCTCTTTCTGTCCTCCCCTCCACACAAATGAATTCGGATCCAGAAACCTTTTAGAGAAGAGATCCAATTTAGGCACTCCTTGATATGAAAAGCATACCATCAATGTCTGTGCAAATGATTTAGCTTACTGGGGAGAGAAATAATATGAAAGTAATTAATTGGACTCTATTCATAAACCGCATGTCTCTGATGGAATACAACCCTATGCTTCAAGCATGCACTCCAGGATACTACATTTACGGATGTTAGCATAAAACTGTGCATGATATAGAAGTATTTAAGCAAATGTCCTGGTCTACAATGACATGATTTATAAATCTTCATAATCACAAACTATAGATTAAATGACAAGTATAAATGCCTTGAACTGTGATATTTAACCAAGCAAAAGTCATGAATAATTTCACCTTAAAGTTCCATTAGCTAATGCATCAAGTTTAAATGATAATCAATAACAATATCAGTACATTTAGCATTTATTCATTTGATGTTAATTTCACGTATACTAATACATTTTGAACATTTTAACAAGTTAACAAGTTGTATGAATTAATATGATTATAAACAAACATTAATTAACAAATGGACAAAAGTACCTTTTATAAATCATTTATAAATTAATATTAATCTAGATTACACTCTAAAATGGACTAACCCAGCGATTGGGTTGTTTTAACTCAGCGATTGGGTTGTCTTAAGCGAACATTTAACCCAACCGCTGGGTTAAAACGACCCATTCACTAGGTTAAAACAACCCAGTTGCTGGGTTAGTCCATTTTCAACCCAACTTGGGTTGTTTTTAACCCAGCATTTTTAGAGTGTAATAAATGCTGCAAAAAAAGTATTATTCGAAAAATATAATGCATTAATAACATTAATAAATTGAATTCTTGTAAACTGTTACCAGAGATTATGACGGTTCTCAATATACACAGAAAACAGCAGCAATCTCAGTAAATATATTTTTCTTACGCTGTCTGGTTTTTTGATAATATACCTCTATAAACTCAAATAGTATGTTACTGCTATCTGAATATAGATATCACCTTTACACTCACAGATATGAATCTGTTCAAGAAGATAATTGAGGTAGACAGGCATTCTACTAAAAGTGATGTATTCAATGACCCCTTATTTGCCCTTTTGCTTAACTGAAAACATCAGATTGTTTGGCATCCTATTTTTGTGTCGGTGAATCATTATTGAACTTTCCCTCATTGTTATCATCATGGTTCATTGATTGTTTCAAGGTCAGTCAATAATTTCTGCCACAATAACATTATACAGTTGCTTGTGAATTTGAATCGCAAGAGTGTGGATGCTTGTACTAACGCATATATATTGCTTTTATCTATCAGTTTATTTGTTGCTTGGACAAAGCTATTCTGTACAAAATGTAGTATTACTTTCTGAGCTATGCATCACTATTCTCTGCTATTAACTTTCTCAATCAATACCATTCAATAATGTCATACTGCATTTGATTTACAGCTCATATTTCTCTGAATCCGCTTGTGTTTTTTACACGCCAGCTGCTACAAAGGCATTAGAACCCATATTCAACACATTTTAATCTTTGTTTTTCACATTTAGTCTGTGTTATGCTCCAACAATAACACTCGTCAAATTGAAAACCCTCCATTAAGGACAACACAAGCCAGTGGAGCATTGCCCAATTCACATTATCTACCATGAATGCGCTTGGTATGAGATAATTATGCAAAACAAATACACGATACACTATATATTTGCTTCATCTTTAATTCTCAAGAAACATTTTACTAGTGTAAATGGACTAAAATGCTAATAGGATGTCAAATAAAATAAAACACTGACATATTGCATTTTTCTCTATGCATGACTGACACCAGTGTTGAGTAGATTATAGCATCATGTACTTTAGTGGAAAAGGGTCATTACCATGCAAAAACTGTAATAAAAGAAAAAGTTTACTAAGGATTCCTTTTATGTGGTCCACTATCTTTACAACCCTTAACAGGTGGCTCTACATCTGAGGAAATGTTCTTTGGACATAAATGCACGTTAAAAGTGGGTCGCTACGAGTGGCCACATCTGTCTGTGTGTGTTTGGATTGCGGTCATGTTTGCCATTAGACTGCGGGACCTTTGTGGGTGACCTGTGAAAAAGCACCTGCCACATTTGGACAAGAGAGTGCACTGCTGTGATATTTGAGGACAGGCCTGGTAATGACAGCACCTGTTCAACACACACACACACACACACACACACACACACACACACACACACACACACACACACACACACACACACACACACACGCGCAAACCAGACTGAACCCTGAATGATTTTTTTTACATGTGCATCATAATATGAATAATATAATATGAACCAGGTGTCCTCGGCTTCCCCTGCAGTCGGAGACTAAACTATTTCACATTAGCTAGCATTATTGATTTTGTATGGGAGTGTATGTATACAAACTTTGCGTATGCTGGTGAATGTGATGCCATGGTTTCCAAGAGCTGACTCTGGAATTCTGTTTCAAATGAATCAAATGAATAGGCTCTATAAATACACTTTTGTTAGAGTGCCACTGCATAATTAGCAGCAAGAGGCCCTTGGCTATCAACACCCACAATTAACAAGTAAACCACAGTCAAATTTAATGAGAAATTAATGAGAAACATCTTTAAGTCTTTGTGCTAAAAGCAACCCAAGTCACTTGTCTAAATAAACTATGCAGGTCAGATCTTTGGCTAAAGTGGCTCTAGTTTCAAACAAAACAACACAAAACAAAACAACTTCTGAAAACAAGTTTTTGAAATGTTATGATTAAATATGGGAAGGATACATTATCTAATTAAATATGCACTCAATTGCATTCATTAAATTAGCCAATTTCTCTGCCATCAAAGAGCTTTACATGGAAGGGGGGAATCTTCTCAACCACCACCGATGTGCAGCATCCACCTGGATGATGTGACGGCAGCCATATTGCGCCAGGACGCCCACCACACACCAGCTGATTGGTGGAGAGGAGACAGAGTGATGAAGCCAATCAGTATATGAGGATGATTAGGAGGCCATGATGGATGGGGCCAATGGGCAAATTTGGGATTTTTAATGACCACAGAGAGTCAGGACCTTGGTTTAACGTCTCATTCCGAAGGACGGTGCTTGTTATAGTACTGTCCCCATCACTATACTGGGGTGTTAGGACCCACACAGACCACAGGGTGAGCACCCCCAGCTGGCCTCACTAACAGCTAACTAGTTTTCCCTGGCAGTCTCCCATCCAAGTACTGGTTCATGAGTGCCTTGTTTGTCCTGAGCAGTTAAACTGACCAATGTTCTTCAGAAAATTCCTTCAGATCCTGAAAATTCTTCAGTTTTTATCCAGCATCTTTTGCATATTTGAACCCTCTCCAGCAGTGACTATGATTTTGAGATCCATCTTTTCATGCTGAGGACAACTGAGGGACTCAAACACAACTATTAAAAAAGGTTCAAACATTCACTGATGCTCCAGAAGGAAACACGATGCATGTGAATGTTTGAACCTTTTTTAATAGTTGTGTTTGAGTCCCTCAGTTGTCCTCAGTGTGAAAAGATGGATCTCAAAATCACAGTCACTGCTGGAGAGGGTTCAAATATGCAAAGGATGCTGGAAAACTGAATCATTTAGAGGCTGGAGGATTTTTCTGAAGAATATGGGCAGTTTAAGTGCTCAGGACAAACAAGGGACTCATGAACAACCATCACAAAACAAAACAAAAACAGCCGTGGATCATCCAGGGAACGACACACAGTATTAAGAATCAATGGTTCATAAACTTTTGAACAGGGTCATTTTTATAAATTCAGTTGTCTTGTTGACTATATGTAAACATCTTTTATGTAAAATATCTGACAGTCCTAAATAAAAAATGACATGCATTTTGTATGATCTCTCTTATTTTGGTAAAAATTATTCACATTTTCACAGATTTTGCAAGGCGTTCACATACTTTTTCTCGCCACTGTATATCTAAACAATTTCTGCATTGAAAAAAGTGTATTGTAATTGAAATCTACAGTGTGTGAACTGAATACATTATGGAAGCAAAATAGCCCAAAATCTCAAAACTGATGAGTATATCAACAGGTCTTTCCCATTTTAGTATCTAATATGAACTCTACTTGACTGTCTTCTACCTAGAAATAAGTGCCCAGGGATGTTACTAAGATGGTCACCGACTTTCCTTAAAAAGACTTTGTTCTTGCACAATAAGTATTCATATCTTTAGTAACACCAATAAATCAGATTTTGGACATTCTGCCACACACCAGAATAAAAGATGGTGTGTGTTCAGGGATTTGTCTATCTGAGGATGACTTGATGTGACAGGGGCTATGAAAGTATATACTGGGTTTGATAGGTAATTCATTCGGTGCAATGACAACTTTTTCAGCATCTATAGCTCACAGCGGTTTGACTAGAGGGGCTTTAAGTAAAAGCGGTAAGCAAATCTGATGATGTGAAATGCAGAGTTTCACAGATGGATTCATATAGGACACATATTTAATTGGAAAAGAGTTGAGCAGAATGTGTCAAATCTAGGAAGCATCTAAATCTTTTACTGATCTAGAATACACTGGGTACCATCAAAATGCAATTTTTCACATTACTTGTGACTGTACCAAACTTTTTTCCCTCCAGGTTTTATCATAGGTAGATATCATGATGCATGTGTTACTGGTTTGATTTAGCTCTGTGTTGAATCGTTGCTATGGAGAATGAATCTTCCCATGTATCCAAACACATATAATTCAATTCTGGACACATTTTCTGAGGTAATTTCATACGGTCATATTTAACACACATCGGGAGAATAATTTCATACTAGATTTCATCTGATTGTCTAATCTTTATGGAAATCTCTCTGCTAATGAGTTACAGGTAAAAGACTGAAAATGGCATTCCAATGCGCAGCGATAGCGCATCAGAACCATGCAACTCTGCTGCTTCTCATCTAATTATCATACAGCGGTACTTGTCTACTACACAGTTATCAGATGTTAACTGTAACTGGTACAGCAATTATTGCTCTACCGATGTGTATACCTGTAATTAGAGGGTTGTGTAATCCATGGCAGCAAGTTGCACAATAAAACCCTAATGTGCATCAAAACAAAAAAATTACTTGCATATTAGCAAAATAGAAAAAAATAGTTATCTGAATGCTGTGTGCAATTTATTACATCTATGCTTGAATGCTTTTCTATATATATGCAAATAGAAACATACTGTAATTATGGACAAGGTAAAACATATTTTATGGTTCTTTAATCCGTGTCATAATTTAGCAGAACAATTTCAAATCAATGTTGAACTTAAGTAACTTAAAAAGATTGTGTTTATCCAGAAAGGAAAAGTCTATTTTACTCATCCTCGTGTTGTTCCAAACCTGTATGACTTTATTTTGTCTGTGTACAAAATACACTTTAATGCATACAATTTTGGGGCAATTTAGCATACCATTAAAAATCTGAGGATAAGATTGTAAAAACAGATTTTTAAAGAGGTTTTTATTTGATAAAAACCTTTTTATTTAAGTTTTTTTGATTTGATTTTTTTTTTTTTTTTTTTTTTTTTTTTTTTTAAACAGTAATGTAATATTATTACAATTTGAAATAAATGTTCTATTTTAACATATAATGTTTAAATATACAAACCTGATTCCAAAAAAGTTGGGACACTGTACAAATTGTGAATAAAAACAGAATGCAATGACGTGGAAGTTTCAAATTTCAATATCTTATTCAGAATACAACATAGTGTTACGTACAGAGGGACAGGGAGAACAGGAGATGGTAATGATGACCATTTATTGAGTGATCAGGGTGTAAAGCAGATCAGGTGAGCAGTCAGATAGATGAAAATGGCGCCGCTGTGTTTGGTCGCCGTTCAGGTCGCTCCGCGAAGACTGTGCTTTTATTTACTATTTTACTTTCTTTTACTCTCAGTTTTACAAACTTATCATCTGCATTGATCTACTACGACAGCAAAACTCTTTTGGAACATTGGTTACCTCTCACTGGACTGTTTCAGGACACTTTCGCCCGATCCTCTGTGGCCATCTGAGATTCTTCGCGCCGAGTTGAACAATGGACAGACGAGTCAACGGCGAAGAATCAAGAAACACCGTGGGAAACGCGCTGGTATCCGTAACAGACTGAGGAAAAGGGCATTCAGACCTCCTCTCCCGAGCATTCTTCTAGCAAATGTTCAATCCTTGGATAATAAGATGGACGATCTTAGAGCCAGGATAAGTTTTCAACGGGACATGAGAGACTGTAATATCTATTGTTTGTCTGAAACATGGCTCACGCCCGCGGTCCCGGACACAGCTGTGACGCCGTCGGAGAACTTCTCTGTTTTTCGGATGGACAGAACAGCCGAGGCCGGTAAATCCAAAGGCGGTGGAGTGTGTTTCATGATCAACAAGAAATGGTGCGATCCCAGGAACATCACCATTCTCTCGCGGTCCTGCTCACCTCATCTGGAACATTTAACAATCATCTGCCGCCCATTCTATCTGCCTAGGGAGTTTTCTGCGGTTGTCGCGACCGCCGTTTACATCCCACCGCAGGCAGACACAGCGCTGGCTTTATCTGGCCTTCATGATGTTGCCAGCGGCGTCATAAACCAACATCCCGACGCGGCATTCATTGTCGCGAGGCGATTTTAACAAAGCAAACCTAAAGAAAGTCCTGCCAAACTTTCACCAGCACGTCTCCTGCCCCACACGAGGAGCAAACACACTGGATCACTGCTACTCTCCGTTTAAGAACGCCTATAAAGCGCGGTCACTTCCAGCGTTTGGCAAATCGGATCATGCCGCCATTTTCCTCACTCCCGAATACAAACAAAAGCTCCTCCAGGAACCCCGGTGAGCGGAAGTTAAGCGTTGGTCGCCCCACTCAGAGACCGCGCTTCAGGCAGCTCTTGATGACGTTGACTGGGACATGTTCCGAGCGAGTTCAGCTGGCGTGGCGAGTTCACAGACGTGGCGCTTTGCTTCATCAACACGCTTACAGAGCAAGCCACGCAAACAATAACAATAACGTCCTTCTCAAATCAGAAACCGTGGGTGGACAATTCAATCCTGTGCGGCAGTGAACGCACACGCGCTGCTGCTTAAACGCCGGTCTCCATTCAGGGAATAGGAATGAATACAGATCGTCCTGTTATGCTCTCAGACGAGCAGTTAAAGCCGCAAAACTCCGTTATAAAGACCGAGTGAGTCTCATTTCCAACTCAACGACTCGCGGCGCATGTGGCAAGGTCTGAGGTCCATCTGCTCCTTTGGATCTAAATCCTCTGCAGAGGCAAGCGCTGATCCGTTGCTCGTGAGCGAGTTAAACTCTTTCTATGCTCGCTTTGACTGTAACCGCGACGGCAACGCGACTCCGCCAAGTGGCGCGTTAGAGGAAATTACTCAGAGCAGCAACAATCACGTGATCTCTGTCTCGGAGGATGAAGTTCGGAGAGCACTCAAGCGTGTGGACGTCAGGAAAGCTGCTGGGCCGGATGGTATTTCAGGTCGTGTTCTGCGGTCCTGTGCTGATCAGCTCACCGGGTTGTTTACATCTATCTTTAATGAGTCCTCGCTACATCCGTGGTCCCCACCTCCTTCAAAAATCCACCATCATCCCTGTCCCTAAGAACAGTAAACCCTCTTGCCTAAATGACTATCGTCCAGTGGCTCTCACGTCTATAGTCATGAAGGTCTTTGAGAGACTCATTAAAAACACCATTTGCGCCTTCATTCCTGACACTTTGGACCCTCTTCAGTTTGCCTATCGTCCCAATAGATCGACTGAAGATGCCATCTCTCATGTCCTCCACTCCTCCTCACTCACATCGACAGCAAAAGTGGGAACTACGTGAAGACTGCTATTTATTGACTATAGCTCAGCCTTTAACACCATAGTTCCCACCAAGCTAACCTCCAAACTCCTGGATCTCGGCCTGAATCCTTCTCTCTGCCACTGGATTGAGGACTTCCTCACTGGCAGGCCTCAGGTGGTGAGAATAGGCCAGTCCACCTCCACCTCCATCACCCTGAGTGTGGGAGCTCCACAGGGCTGTGTCCTGAGCCCCTGCTCTACTCTCTCTACACGCATGACTGTTTGTCCACACACAGCTCCACCTCTATCATCAAATTTGCTGATGATACTGTTGTCCTGGGCCTCATTTCCAACAACAATGAGGCGGCATACTTGGGCGAGGTGGAGCATCTAACAGCATGGTGCCAGGACAACTGTCTCTCTCTGAATGTTGGCAAGACCAAAGAAATGATTGTGGACTTCAGGAAGAGACAGCAACGGACATACTCCCCCTCATGATCAGCGGGTCACCAGTAGAGAGAGTGAGCAGCTTCAAGTACCTGGGAGTAAACATCTCCGAGGACCTGACCTGGACTGCTCACATTCAGACACAGGTGAAAAAAAGCCAGGCAAAGACTGTACCACCTGCGCCAGCTGAGGAAATTCAGGGTTTCACCAGCTATCCTGAAAACTTTCTATTTAGGGGCGATAGAAAGTGTTTTAACTCAGTGCATCACAGCGTGGTATGGGAACAGCACCAGTCATGACCGCAAAGCCCTGCAAAGAGTCGTGCGCTTATCCGAGCGTATCTCAGGGTCAGCTCTCCCGTCTCTGCAGGACGTCTACACCAAACGCTGCAAAGGTAGAGCTACCAAGATCATCAAGGACTCTAATCACCCTGCAAACCCTCATTTCACGCTGCTACCATCTGGTAAGCGCTTCCGAAGCCTGATGGCCAAAACTGAGAGACTCAGGAGGAGCTTCTTCCCCAGGCCATCAGACTCCTGAACTCAGTCACTTAACATCACGTGACTTCACGTCAGGATAAACATCGATACACTGACATTGCACTGCACTTTTCTGTTCTCGTTGTTACTGTGTAACAACCTGTCATAAACCTGTTTGCACATTATACTCTTTATACATTTGTTAACCACATATTTATAAGTCTACAGTTTACTCACTGCAAAGTCTACTTCAATTATTTTATTCCACTTTATCCTTATTTGTTACCTTTTTTTCTCTTGACTTGATTATTTATAATTCTACAGATATAGACATATATATATATATATATATATATATATATATATATATATATATATATATATATATATAGATAGTACTTTTTTTTATATCCTATTTCTATTATAATTTCTTCCTTGTGTTTTTAACTGTGAATTTGCACTGTCCATGGAGCGGACCTGTTTACATTTCACTGCCGGTTGTATATTCTGTATATAACTGTGTATGTGACAAATAAAACTCTTGAATCTTGATCTTGAATCTCTTGAATCTTGAATCTTGAATCTTGAATGAATGGCAGGATAGGGCAGATAACAGGATAAAGATACTCAAAGTCTTTCGTAGGAGAACCAGGAGGACGGAACACTGGAGCCGGGGAGACGATGGAGACAGGAGACGAGGACGAGGAGACACACTGGAGACAGGGAAGCAGGTAAGTAGCACGGGAGAGTCCTTGAGGTAAGTCAACATGTAAGTGTTGTGCAAACGAGACCAGACAGTGACTGTGTGTGTGCGCGCGCGTGGGGCTTAAGTGCAGGCAGTGATGAGATGATGATGAAGTGCAGGTGTGCGTGATCAGAATTCAGGAGAGGCTGTGCGTGGAGCTTGGGAGTGGGTGGAGCCTGGCATGTTTGTGACATAACCCCCATTTTGAGTAGGGAAACGTGGAATGTGGGATGAATCTGGTAGTGAGGTGGCAATTGGAGCTCGTAGGTGACCGAGTTGATCTGCTGGATGATGGGAAATGGGCCAATGAACCTGGGACTCAGCTTCTTGCAGGGTTGACGTAGGAGGATGTCCTGAGTGGACAGCCAGACCCTCTCACTCTCCCGGAACCAGTAGTCGCCCGCCGGGACATCAGATGGCTCTCCAGACCACGGGAACAGTGGAGGTTGGTAGCTGAGCATGCACTGAAATGGAGTGAGACCAGTGGATGGTTGACGCAGGGAGTTCTGTGCGTACTCGGCCCACCCGAGGAACTGGTTCCAGGAGTTCTGGTGGCTGTGACAGAAGGTATGGAGGAAGCGGCCGATCTCCTGGATCTTCCTCTCCATCTGCCCGTTCAACTGGGGGTGGTATCCCGATGAGAGGCTGATGATCACAACTAGGAGCTGATGAAAAGCTTTCCAAACCCTAGAGATGAACTGGGGACCTCGGTCTGAGACGATATCTTCAGGAATACCGAAGTATTCCTATAATAGTAATCAACCACGACCAGGATGCATGTATGGTTCTCGGAGACAGGGAGATCCATGATGAAATCCACTCCTAGGTGTGACCATGGTCGGTTAGGAACAGGCAGAGGATGGAGTTTGCCGTAGGGAAGATGGTGGGGGCTCTTGGACATAGTGCATTCCTTGCATCCCTGCACGTACCTTCTGATGTCGGATGCCATGCGTGGCCACCAGAAGTGCTGTTTTAGCAATGAGAGGGTTTCATTGACCCCAGGGTGGCCAGTGCCCAGAGAAGAGTGAGAGGAGTGGATGAGAGGATTGCGGCGTAAGCGGGTGACATACTGCAGGCCCGGAGGGCAGCCCGGCAGGGTGTTGGTGGAGGCATTGGAGGAGGGCAGGGTTTCCTCGGACCAGACGATGGGGCTGACGAACAACTGCTACAGGAGGATGGGCTCGGAGTCTTCGACCTTCTCTTCTGGACTGTGGATGCGGGACAAGGCATCCTCCTTGATATTCTTGGGCCTAGGACGATACGAGATGGTGAAGTTAAACCGGGTGAAGAACAGCACCCATCAAGCATGGCGTGGGTTCAACCGTTTAGCCTCATGGAGATAGCCTGGGTTTTTGTGATCGGTGAGAACGAGAAAGGGATGTTTAGCACCCTCCAGCCAATGCCTCCACTCCTCAAGGGCAAGTTTGATGGCGAGAAGCTCCCTGTTCCCGATGTCGTAATTTACCTCCGCCGGGCTGAGCTTGCGGGAGAAGAAGGCACATGAATGGAATCTACGGGGTTCCCCTGCTGCTGGGATGGCACCGCTCCCACTCCGGTGGTAGAGGTGTCCACCCTCACGACGAAAGGGAGTTCAGGGTTGGGATGGACAAGGAGGGGAGCGGTGGTGAAGGTGGTCTTCAGGGCTTCGAAGGCCCTCGTGGCTGCTGGGGACCAGGACAGAGACTTGGGCTGATTACGGAGCAGATGGGTAAGAGGACTGGCGATGGAGCTGTAGTTCTGGATGAAGCATCAGAGAAGTTGGTGAAACCTAAGAACCGTTGGAGTTGTTTGATGTTTGTGGGAGTGGGCCAGGACCGGATGGCTTCCACCTTCCTCTCGTCCATCTGGATGCCACTGCGATCGATGATGTATCCAGAAACTGCACTGAGGGCTGATGGAACAAGCATTTCTCGGCTTTCAGGAAGAGGTGGAAGCTCCTCAGGCGTTGGAGGACCTCCGTAACATGACGACGATGGTCAGCCATGCTCCGGGAGTAGATCAAGATGTCATCAATATAGACCAGGACAAACTTGTGGAGGAACTCCCGGAGCACCTCGTGGATGAAATCCTGGAACACGGAGGGGGCCAATCCATACGGCATGACGAGGTACTCGTAGTGGCCAGTAGGTGTCACGAAGGCGGTCTTCCATTCGTCCCCCTCACATATCCGGATGAGGTTGTATGTGCTGCGGAGATCCAACTTCGTGAACACAGTGGCACCACGGAGATGTTCCAGCACAGCAGGGACGAGAGGAAGTGGATAGCGGAACTTGACGGTGATGTTGTTGAGTGCTCGATAGTCAATACAGGGCCGCAAGCCTCCGTCCTTTTCAGCCACAAAGAAGAAGCTGGAAGCAGCAGGGGAAGTAGATGGACGGATGTAACCCTGGTCTAGCGCCTCCTGGATGTATTCCACCATGGCCTTCTCCTCCGGACATGACAGTGGGTAAATTTTCCCACGGGGTACTGGCTCACCTGGCAGCAGATCAATGGCACAGTCCCATGGCCGGTGTGGAGGCAGCTTGGAGGCGTGTGTGGGGCAGAAAACGTCGCTGAAGGGGGGCATAACAGGCTGGGATGTCCACCGAGCGTTTCTCTACCGGACTCTCGATTGATGTGGAGCAGATGGACAGGTTCGCAGGACAGTGCAGAGAAACAGTCCGGGAAGCAGCCGTCGCCCCACTTCAGAATCTCTCCTGTCCTCCAGGAGATGACGGGATTGTGCTGCTCCAACCACGGGCGCTCTAGGATGATGTCAGCGGTGGATTCCTCCAGAACCAGCAGATGTTGTTGTTCCTCATGGAGAAGACCCACTCTGAGCTGTAGAGGATCCACGGATGTGCGCACTTGTCGGCGGCTGAGAAGCTTTCCAGTTATCGAATGGATTTGGTACATGGACAGGGTGGCTATAGTCTTGAGCTTGAGATGGCGGCAGAGGGAGCCCGAGATAAAGTTGCCGGCTGACCCAGAGTCGAGGAGAGCGACAACACTGGACGAGGAGGGCGGACTAGGCATTCAGTGATGAAATGCCCGGGTGTTCCACAGTATAGGCACAGATTCTGGGTCAGCCGTCTCTGCCATTCAGCCATGGACACTCGGGAGTTCTCAAGCTGCATGGGCTCTGGAGGGCTGACATGCTCTGGCTGGCGGAGGGATGGTATGAATAGTGGCTGGCCCTGGTGTTCTTCCATACACGACTGCATACGAGTGGCGAAGCGAATGGAGAGTTGGATGAAACATTCAAGCCCGATGGTATCCTCATATGCAGCGAGATGCAACCGCACCTGAGGATCCAAACCCTGACGGTATGTGGTCAGTAGAGATTGTTCGTTCCACCCACTAGCGGCCAGGGTGCGAAACTGGAGAGCATACTCATTAACAGACTTTGTACCTTATTTTAAATGATAAAGTTGCTCACCAACTGCTGAATCCCACGAGGGTGTTCCGAAAACCTTCTTAAAGTGGGCGATAAAGCTGGAGAGAGAGAGGGTAAGTGGATTATTCTGAGACCATAGTGGTTCTGCCCACTGGAGGGCTTTGTCAGACAGTTGGGAGATGATAAATGTCACTTTGGATCGCTCTGTGGGGTACAGGTGCGGTTGCATCTCCAGGACCAGCGAGCATTGGAGAAGAGATCCGTTGCAATCCTCCGCCGAGCAAGAGAAGGGCGCCAGTTTGGCCATGGGACTGGCGTTCACCGGAGGCGAAGGAGAAGCGATGTTAGTGTCGGGAGTGCTTGCTGGTGATGGTGCGGGAGAAATGGTGGTGAGTGTTCGACGGAGTGTGTAGACCAACTCCTGGAATGGATCCAGGGCACTCATGCTGGCACTCTGCTGTTCGGGCCGGTCTTCTGTTACGTACAGAGGGACACGGAGAACAGGAGATGGTAATGATGACTGTTTATTGAGTGATCAGGGTGTAAAGCAGATCAGGTGAGTAGTCAGATAGATGAATGGCAGGATAGGGCAGATAACAGGATAAAGATGCTCAAAGTCTTTCGTAGGAGAACCAGAAGGATGGAACACTGGAGCCGGGGAGACGATGGAGACAGGAGACAAGGACGTGGAGACACACTGGAGACAGGGAAGCAGGTAAGTAGCACGGGAGAGTCCTTGAGGTAAGTCAACATGTAAGTGTTGTGCAAACGAGACCAGACAGTGACTGTGTGTGTGCGCGCGCGCGCGTGGGGCTTAAGTGCAGGCAGTGATGAGATGATGATGAGGTGCAGGTGTGCGTGATCAGTATTCGGCGAGGCTGTGCGTGGAGCTTGGGAGTGGGTGGAGCCCACTCCCAATGAGAAATGAGAAAATGTATAATTTTAAGGGAAAAATAAGTTGATTTTAAATTTCATGGCATCAACACATCTCAAAAAAGTTGGGACAAGGCCATGTTTACCATTGTGTGGCATCCCCTCTTCTTTTTATAACAGTCTGCAAATGTCTGGGGACTGAGGAGACAAGTTGCTCAAGTTTAGGAATAGGAATGTTGTCCCATTCTTGTCTAATACAGGCTTCTAGTTGCTCAACTGTCTTAGGTCTTCTTTGTCGCATCTTCCTCTTTATGATGCGCCAAATGTTTTCTATGGGTGAAAGATCTGGACTGCAGGCTGGCCATTTCAGTACCCGGATCCTTCTTCTACGCAGCCATGATGTTGTAATTGATGCAGTATGTGGTCTGGCATTGTCATATTGGAAAATGCAAAGTCTTCCCTGAAAGAGACGATGTCTGGATGGGAGCATATGTTGTTCTAGAACTTGGATATACCTTTCAGCATTGATGGTGTCTTTCCAGATGTGCAAGCTGCCCATGCCACACGCACTCATGCAATCCCATACCATCAGAGATTCAGGCTTCGGAACGGAGTGCTGATAACAACTTGGGTTGTCCTTGTCCTCTTTAGTCCGGATGACATGGCGTCCCAGTTTTCCAAAAAGAACTTCAAATTTTGATTGGTCTGACCACAGAACAGTTTTCCACTTTGCCATAGTCCATTTTAAATGAGCCTTGGCCCAGAGAAAAGGCCTGCACTTCTGGATCATGTTTAGATATGGCTTCTTTTTTGACCTATAGAGTTTTAGCCGGCAACGGTGAATGGCATGGTGGATTGTGTTCACCGACAATGTTTTCTGGAAGTATTCCTGAGCCCATGTTGTGATTTCCATTTCAGTAGCATGTGATGCAGTGCCGTCTAAGGGCCCGAAGATCATAGGCATCCAGTATGGTTTTCTGGCCTTGACCCTTTTGCACAGAGATTGTTCCAGAATCTCTGAATCTTTGGATGATCTTATGCACTGTAGATGATAACTTCAAACTCTTTGCAATTTTTCTCTGAGAAACTCCTTTCTGATATTGCTCCACTATTTTTGGCCGCAGCATTGGGGGAATTGGTGATCCTCTGCCCATATTGACTTCTGAGAGACACTGCCACTCTGAGAGGCTCTTTTTATACCCAATCATGTTTCCAATTGACCTAATAAGTTGCAAATTGGTCCTCCAGCTGTTCCTTATATGTACATTTAACTTTTCCGGCCTCTTATTGCTACCTGTCCCAACTTTTTTGAAATGTGTAGCTCTCATGAAATCCAAAATGAGCCAATATTTGGCATGACTTTGTCACAGGTCGGGGTGGGCACTTAAATGACCGGCCATCACCCCTGGCTTGCGCACCACTGTGAGGAGCTGCACCACAGGACACAGCAGGCAGGACAACAAAAAGGTAAGTGTAAAAATCTCTTTATTTACTTTAAAACATCTCTTAAAACAATTACTGTAGTGGCTTCAACATTCTCCTCAACAGGATCGGAATGGAGGAAGAAGTGAATATGCTTCACAGCTTTAGTGTGTTCTCCACAGCTTTAACAGGCTCTTCACTGGACTCAGACAAAGAGGAGAGTACGTATACTTCACAGCTTTAGCAGGCTCTGCAATGGACTCAGACGGAGAGGGGGGTACGTATACTTCACAGCTTGGCCAGGCTCTTCCCTGGACTCTGACGGAGAGAAGGGTACATATACTTCACAGCTTTAGCAGGCTCTGCACTGGACTCAGACGGAGAGGAGGGTACGTATACTTCACAGCTTTAGCAGGCTCTTCCCTGGACTCAGACAGAGAGGAGGATACGTATACTTCACAGTTCTAGCAGGCTCTTCACTGCTTTTAACGTTTCCTGCTACTGGGTTCACACAGAGAGAGGTGTGAGTATTTTCAACCACATCAACGGGCTTTCACAGCTTTCAGCGTTTTCTGCAACTGGGTTCAGACAGAGAGAGAGGTGAGTATTTTCAACCACATCAACGGGCTTTCACAGCTTTTAGCGTTTTCTGTACTTGATGCAAACAGGGAGAAAGATGAATATTTTCAACCACATCAACGGGCTTGCACAGCTTTCAGCGTTTTCTGCAACTGGGTTCAGACAGAGAGAGAGGTGAGTATTTTCAACCACATCAACGGGCTTTCACAGCTTTTAGCGTTTTCTGTACTTGATGCAAACAGGGAGAAAGATTAATATTTTCAACCACATCAACGGGCTTGCACAGCTTATAGTGTTTTCTGTAATGCAAACAGAGAGAGAGGTATTTTCAATAGAACCACCAATGCCTTCCGCAATTCAATCCCACACTCGTGTTTCACTGCAACCCACACAAGTCATCACATGTGAATATATATATATATTCACGTGATCACCTCGCCTACTGACGCTACCCGCACAAGGAGGCGTCGCAAGCGGTGCGAGAGAGGACAGAAGCGTGGTAAGCGCGGAGGTATACGAGCTAGACTAAGGGCAAACCCCACAAGCTCTTCCAACACTTATGCTCTCAAGCGTTCGCTCTCTGGAAAACAAACTGGACTTAATTCAACTCAACCGGTCTACACAGCATGAGGCAAGGGATTGTTGTGTGTTTGTTTTCACTGAAACATGGCTAAACAACAACATCCCGGGACTCGCAAATGGTCATATGCTCAAAAAATCAACAACCACTTCACAGACAGCAGGGACACACGGAGCCTGTGGCAAGCCATTCAGACCATCACTGACTACAAGCCCCCGCCACAGGCCTGTGATGATGATACATCCCTCCCAGATGCACTCAACCACTTTTATTCACGGTTTGAAATGCAGAATGATACACCTGCACAAAAACTGCCCACACCTCCCAACGACCAGGTGCTCCGTCTGTCTCCAGCCGATGTAAGGAAGACCCTATCTAGGCTTAACCCACGCAAGGCTGTGGGTCCTGACAACATACCTGGCCGTGTACTGAGAGACTGTGCTACACAGCTGATAGATGTCCTAACAGATATCTTCAACACGTCGCTGAGCCAGGCAGTCGTCCCCACTTGTTTCAAATCCACAACAATCATACCGGTACCTAAGAAATCACCTGTGTCCTGTCTAAATGACTACTGTCCCATAGCACTAACCCCAATCATAATGAAGTGCTTTGAGAGATTAGTCATGCACAATATCAAAACCGGCTTCCCCAACACACTCGATCCACTCCAGTTTGCATACCGTCCAAACTGCTCTACGGATGATGCAATTTCCTCAACCCTCCATCTGGCTCTTACCCACCTAGAAAACAAAGACTCCTATGTCAGAATGCTGTTCATTGACTTCAGCTCAGCATTCAACACAATAATCCCACAACAGCTCATCAACAAACTAAACCTGCTAGGCCTCAACAATTCCCTCTGTAATTGGATCCTGGACTTTCTAACCGGAAGACCTCAGTCAGTCCGTGTCAGCCACAACACCTCGAGCACTACCACACTGAGCACAGGTGCCCCACAGGGTTATGTGCTCAGCCCGCTGCTCTTCACGCTGTTGACCTACGACTGCACTGCCAAGTTCAGCTCCAACCACATCATCAAGTTTGCCAATGACACAACTGTGGTAGGTCTCATCAGCAACAACGATGAAACGCACTGCAGAGAGGAAGTGGCATAGCTGGCTGAATGGTGTGGCACTAACAACCTGTCCCTCAATGTGGGGAAGACAAAGGAGGTTGTGATGGACTTCAGGAGAAACTCTGTTGGCCACCCCCACTGACCATCAACAGCTTGACTGTGAAGAGAGTCAGCAGCACTAAATTCCTGGGGGTGCACATCACAGAGGATCTCACCTGGACCACCAACACCATGTCACTCTCCAAGAAGGCACAACAGCGTGTACACTTTCTCCGCCGACTAAAAAGAGCAAGTCTCCCTCCGCCGATTCTCACCACTTTCTACAGGGGCATCATTGAGAGCGTGTTGACCAGCTACATCTCTGTCTAGTATGGGAACTGTAGTTCCGCAACTGTAGTTACCCATTCTAGTATGGGTAGTGACCGCAAGACCCTACAGCGGACAGTGAACACAGCTACAAGGATCATCGGTGCCTCTCTCCCCTCCATCCTGGATATTTTCCTTGCACGATGCTCCAGCAAAGCAAACAGTATCGTGAAGGACCCCACCCACCCCTCCCTACTTATGTAGCACCGTGGTCCTGTGAGGCACGACATTTCGTTCCACTGTGTGTCCCCACATGTAGCGGAATGACAATAAAGCTTTTGATATGTTATCTATATTCTATTGTGAATAAAATATAAGTTTATAAGATTTGTAAATTATTGCATTCCTTTTTATTCACAATTTGTACAGTGTCCCAACTTTTTTGGAATCGGGTTTGTATTTAAGTAGATATAAATAATATTAAATGTAATATGTATGTATTTATGTATACTGTCAGAAAAAATGGTACAACGCTGTCACTGGGGCAGTACCCTAAGGTACAAAAGGTACTAATATGTACTTTTAAAGTACTAATATACAGGTGTTGGTCATATAATTAGAATATCATCAAAAAGTTGATTTATTTCACTAATTCCATTCAAAAGTGAAACTTGTATATTATATTCATTCATTACACACAGACTGATATATTTCAAATGTTTATTTCTTTTCATTTTGATGATTATAACTGACAACTAAGGAAAATCCCAAATTCAGTATCTCAGAAAATTTGAATATTACTTAAGACCAATACAAAAAAAGGATTTTTAGAAATCTTGGCCAACTGAAAAGTATGAACATGAAAAGTATGAGCATGTACAGCACTCAATACTTAGTTGGGGCTCCTTTTGTCTGAATTACTGCAGCAATGCGGCGTGGCATGGAGTCGATCAGCCTGTGGCCCTGCTCAGGTGTTATGAGAGCCCAGGTTGCTCTGATAGTGGCCTTCAGCTCTTCTGCATTGTTGGGTCTGGCATATCGCATCATCCTCTTCACAGTACAGATTTTCTATGGGCTTAAGGTCAGGCGAGTTTGCTGGCCAATTAAGAACACGGATACCGTGGTCCTTAAACCAGGTACTGGTTGCTTTGGCACTGTGTGCAGGTGCCAAGTCCTGTTGGAAAATGAAATCTGCATCTCCATAAAGTTGGTCAACAGCAGGAAGCATGAAGCGCTCTAAAACTTCCTGGTATACGGCTGCGTTGACCTTGGACCTCAGAAAACACAGTGGACCAACACCAGCAGACCAAACACCCCAAACCATCACTAACTGTGGAAACTTTACACTGGACCTCAAGCAACGTGGATTGTGTGACTCTCCTCTCTTCCTCCAGACTCTGGGACCCTGATTTCCAAAGGAAATGCAACATTTACTTTAATCAGAGAACATAACTTTGGACCACTCAGCAGCAGTCCAGTCCTTTTTGTCTTTTCGCCCAGGAGAGACGCTTCTGACGCTGTCTGTTGTTCAAGAGTGGAATGCGACAGCTGAAACCCATGTCTTGCATAAGTTTGTGCGTAGTGGTTCTTGAAGCACTGACTCCAGCTGCGGTCCACTCTTTGTGAATCTCCCCCACATTTTTGAATGGGTTTTGTTTCACAATCCTCTCCAGGGTGCGGTTATCCCAATTGCTTGTACACTTTTTTCTACCACATCTTTTCCTTCCCTTGAGTTCATTAGCTGATTAGAGTGTGGCACCAGGTGTCTTCAATATTCAACCTTTTCACAATATTCTAATTTTCTGAGATACTGAATTTGGGATTTTCCTTAGTTGTCAGTTATAATCATCAAAATGAAAAGAAATAAACATTTGAAATATATCAGTCTATGTGTAATGAATGAATATAATATACAAGTTTCACTTTTTGAATGGAATTAGTGAAATAAATCAACTTTTTGATGATATTCTAATTATATGACCAGCACCTGTATACCATTTAGGGGGTAAGTAATGGCTATTTTTGCTGTTTCCAATTGTCAGAAGTTGTAGCTAATTCTGAACTGGCTAATTCTGAACCGTACCGTACCACTTTTTTGGCACCCTTCCGTTGGGGTACCTAGCATAGTAGTCCGGTACTAAAGGGCGGAGCTAGGCTTACTGCAAAACCTAGATTGGTTGACAGAGAATCGTTACTTGCGCGTGCTTTTTCAGCGGTGTTTTTCCTTGCAGCCTGCAGCATTGGCTCAAACAAAGCTTGTCTTCTTGTAACAACAGCCACCTACCGAGAAACAAGAACAAGATCTGCTGTTTGTCGTCCTCTGTTGTTTACTGTGTCGCTTTCTTCTTTGTGTGAGAATGACGTCGATCGCTACACCACGCCTATCATAAAGGTACTTTTGTCTGTGGAAACGCAAGCCGGATCGTAACCAAATCACCAAATCGTACTGAACTGTACTGTACTGAACTGTACCGCTCGGTGGAAACGAGCCATAAGGTACCTTTTTAGTTTTGTATTAGGGTACTGCCCCAGTGTCAGCGCTGTACCTTTTTTCTGAGATATATATATATATATATATATATATATATATATATATATATATATATATACACACACAGATGAGTCATAGGTGAAGCAAATATAGTTGATCATCTGCTAACAAGGCCACATATTAAGGTCTGGGTAGATGGTAAGCAAACAATCAATTCTCGTAATTAACATGTTGGATGCAGGAGTAATGGAGAGGAATAAAGATCTGAGTGTCTTTTTTTTTTTTGCAAAGCGACTGGGACAGAATATCTTTCAAACTGCAAAGATTGTGGTTTGCTCCCAGCAGGGATGAGAATTTACCAACAGTCCAAATTCCCCAGATCTCAATCCAACTGAACATCTTTGGGATGTGTTGGACCAACAAGTTCGATCCACAGCGTCTCCACCTCACAAGCTACAAGACTTAAAGGATCTGCTGCCAAAGCCTTGGTATCAGATACCACAGGACACCTTCAGGGGTCTTATAGAGTCCATGCCTCAACTAATCGGTGTGGTTTTGGCAACACGTGGAGGACCAACTGCATATTAGGCATTTGGACTCATCTGTTTTTAGCATGTTGCTGCATAAGGGTGACTAAATGTTGACTGAATTGTCATTTTGAAGTGAACTATACCTTTAAGCTATAGAAAGGTGCTTGTAATTTTACCTGTTGCTCTGCATATTGCTGAAACTATGTTTTTTTTTTTTTTTTTTGCTCAATGCATTTGTGAACGAAGCAAACACAGTCAAACAAACAATAAAAGCAGAGGGAAAAAGGGCCACAGTTATATGATATTTAAAATCAGATTGTGTTTCAAAGACAATGAATAGAAAGTGTGAAATAAGTATAGAGCTCAGTTGTCTCTTTTGTCCTTCCCTGAGCTTCATCTCCAGTGCAGCTGCACTGTGTTCATCTGCCGCTGAGGGACAAAGAGGCAGGAAGGCGCAGATAATTGGGTCTGTGAGGTACAAGCCTCTGGAGATTAGATTCCCTCTTTAGCTTTTCATAGACAGTGTTGTGTTATAACCATGGGCAGGACGTGAGACCCAAAGAGACACCAGCTCCATGATAAACAAGATACTGCTCTTTCTTTTCATATACTTTTTTTTTTTTGTTTCCTACTTATGGTATTTTTTTTTCCTCATCTGTTCTTGTGAAACTAGTTCCACAACATGAATCCTCCATTAGTTAAAATTAGGGATTTGCAGGAGCAGGTCTACTCAGACGATGGATCATAAAAAAAAAATTATGATCGCTGTGACTTAAAGAATATATATTTATTTTTTTGGTCTGATTGGTTATTGAGGCATTTTAGGCGGTACCTGAGGGCATCCAGACTGGCAAAATAAAGTGAAACTATTGATTTGAAAGCGCACAGTGATGCCTGGAATCACTTTGATAATGAAAATACAGTAAAGTGCAAGATGTGCAGCACCAATCTGCCATATACATAACATTATAATGAGAACACTATTGTAATAAAATGCTATTTGTGCTGTAGTTGCCCATGTTTCAGCATTGTTTTTATGGGACGAACGCATCCACAACGGGAGTAACACTTTCTGGCAAGTACTTAACTTAGTTCAGGTTCACTTGCATTCGAGTCCTTTTGTATATAGTTGTAAGGTTACGTTTATGTGGTGTATCTAGGATATCAGATTAACTGGTGTTCATAGATATGATAATCACAACCTGTTTTTGGCAGAGTGTCTGAGGCAAGAGCTGTAAAGACTCCACCCTCTTCAGGAGCATTAGCTCATTTGCATTTAAAGATACATGTACAAAAACAACACATTTTTCCTTCCATTCAAAAATGTCATTTACAATACGGTGTAATAAAAGATCTGTGGGGTATTTTGAGCTGAAACTTCACAGACACATTCTGGGGACACCTGAGACCTATATTATATCTTGCAAAAAAGGGGCATAATAGGCCCACTTTAAGGGCTGTCTCAATCGCAAAATCCTACCAGTGCCTCATAGTGCACAGTGAAAGCCAGGGAGCTTCAATGCTCACTATGTTCCCATAACGGAGGTTCTGAAGTGCAAAACATAAATCACGTGAGCCAGTTCACACATAATGACACGAGATAGAGGTTATTTTAAAATACAAACCATTATTTAATTATATTTCAGCATAAACATACAAACCTGAGTCCAAAAAAGTTGGGACACTGTACAAATTGTGAATAAAAACAGAATGCAATGATGTGGAAGTTTAAAATGTCAATATTTTATTCAGAATACAACATAGATGACATATCAAATGTTTAAGCTGAGAAAATGTATCATTTTAAGGGGAAAATAAGTTGATTTTAAATTTCATGGCATCAACACATCTCAAAAAAGTTGGGACAAGGCCATGTTTACCACTGTGTGGCATCCCCTCTTCTTTTTATAACAGTCTGCAAACGTCTGGAGACTGAGGAGACAAGTTGCTCAAGTTTAGGAATAGGAATGTTGTCCCATTCTTGTCTAATTCAGGCTTCTAGTTGCTCAACTGTCTTAGGTCTTCTTTGTCGCATCTTCCTCTTTATGATTTAGAAATGTTTTCTATGGGTAAAAGATCTGGACTGCAGGCTGGCCATTTCAGTACCCGGATCCTTCTTCTACGCAGCCATGATGTTGTAATTGATGCACTATGTGGTCTGGCATTGTCATGTTGGAAAATGCAAGGTCTTCCCTGAAAGAGACGACGTCTGGATGGGAGCATATGTTGTTCTAGAACTTGGATATACCTTTCCGCATTGATGGTGTCTTTCCAGATGTGTAAGCTGCCCATGCCACACGCACTCATGCAACCCCATACCATCAGAGATGCAGACTTCTGAACTAAGTGCTGAGAACAACTTGGGTTGTCCTTGTCCTCTTTAGTCCGGATGACATGGCGTCCCAGTTTTCCAAAAAGAACTTCAAATTTTGATTGGTCTGACCACAGAACGGTTTTCCACTTTGCCACAGTCCATTTTAAATGAGCCCTGGCCCAGAGAAAGCGCCTGCGCTTCTGGATCATGTTTAGATATGGCTTCTTTTTTGACCTATAGAGTTTTAGCCGGCAACGGCGAATGGCACGGTGGATTGTGTTCACCAACAATATTTTCTGGAAGTATTCCTGAGCCCATGTTGTGATTTCCATTACAGTAGCATTCCTGTATGTGATGCAGTGCCATCTAAGGGCCCGAAGATCACGGGCATCCAGTATGGTTTTCCGACCTTGACCCTTACGCACAGAGATTGTTCCAGATCCTCTGAATCTTTGGATGATATTATGCACTGTAGATGATGATAACTTCAAACTCTTTGCAATTTTTCTCTGAGAAACTCCTTTCTGATATTGCTCCACTATTTTTGGCCGCTGCCCATCTTGACTTCTGAGAGACACTGCCACTCTGAGAGGCTCTTTTTATACCCAGTCATGTTGCCAATTGACCTAATAAGTTGCAGATTGGTCCTCCAGCTGTTCCTTATATGTACATTTAACTTTTCCAGCCTCTTATTGCTACCTGTCCCAACTTTTTTGGAATGTGTAGCTCTCATGAAATCCAAAATGAGCCAATTTCAAAATGTCTCACTTTCAACATTTGATATGTTATCTATATTCTATTGTGAATAAAATATAAGTTTATGAGATTTGTAAATGAATGCATTCCTTTTTTGTTCACAATTTGCACAGTGTCCCAACTTTTTTGGAATCGGGTTTGTACATCGATATCAGCTCTGCTGTTGTTCATAAGTACCAGTAGTGATATTGTACAATGAGGACGTTGTCATGTCGCCAGAAATAGATGCCCAAATTTGTGTACACTGATTCACGACCCAGGAAGGTAGGGAGCTGGTTGAGATTTGAGACACACCCATTGATGCATTATTGATAATCTATCATATAATATTTTCATATTTTGATATACATATTTGCACGTAATATTTTTATTTGTCAACATTAATTTTCATAACAGTGTTTTAATTAAAATATTTTCATTAATCGTCATTGCATACACGCCCCGCCTCCAAGTAGCATACTCGCAAACTCGTTTTTGAGACCTATCAGTACTCGAAATGAAACATTTACAGAAATGCCCATCCCTACTTAAAATCTGCTATTGGTGCAACAGTTGCCCATTATGTGCTTAAAGAGATAGCTGACCCAACAATGAAAATTCTCTCATTTACTCACCCTCAAGTTGTGCCAAACCTGGCATCATTTTCATTTTGGGTAAACTACCCCTCTAATTTCATGTATGTGGGCTTAAACTGGCAAAATCACATGATGATTTTCTTTCTTTCTCTGTAATATTATACAGTTTATATGACAACAATTCTCCCTTCTCTGCAATAAATCAGAAAGCGAATAGAAGCCAACAGTTTCAACAGCTTGCCCTCTTTTCACGTTCAACAAAATCATATTGAAGGATGAGTACTGTAAATGAAACTAATCTCTAAAGTGTTGCATGTATTTGCGGGTGGGAAAAAAAATCTGTCAGCTAAAATGACACTAGAAGAAATATGGTCCAAGACTCCTTTAATTCAACAATATCTACACTTCAATAGTGGATTCATGCTGCCATCTAGTGTTGAATCTCAAATTCAACAAAACATCATGTCAGTCAAAACTATATAGTGTATCTATTAATAGTGGAGCTCGCTGAGAGATTTTCACCTGCAATTTTGATATGATTTAATCAAATGTTTCAAATGATTTGTGGTTTTTAATGCACATGCCTGGTCTTTTAGCTGATGTGAAGCACAACAATTGTGCTTGGAAGAATTTGATCTGACTTTCTGTGACACAGCTGTTAATTGTTTGCAGAGAATAGCTGCAATATTTCAGTGCGAGTGTTTGACATGCGAATAAACGCTGTCAGAATGTCAAGAAGCTGTTGTAGAAAGTACTGTGCTGTGATACTAAGGTCGTGTGGTGTGATGTCATCTGTTATCTAGTGAAAAGTGACAGTAAGTTATTGCTCTGCCACGTTCTGTGGGTAAGAAATGTAATCAAACTGAGGAGATGGGGGGAAAAAGAGGTTTGACATTCCTCTGATCGGTTTTATTGGGATGTTAGATAATAAATGATGAAACACACACAGTAAATGTCCTCTGTTATGAATGGCTAACCTCTTGAAATGTAAAATGAGTAACAACACTTACTGTTAGAATTTGCTGTCAGGTCATATATAGTTCAAACTGCCTCATCTGTCAATAACAGTTCTCTATTACTGTCAAGCGTTTTTAGATTTATACAACCATATACGTACACAAAAACATCACTCGTATACTCTATGAATCCCAGGGAGCACATGCATAATGTCTATTTCTAAACACAGAGCTTACAACACATATTTATTATGCATAACCTCATCTGCACATAATTTCCATATGCTTACTGCCACCCAGACACTGATACCACGAAATTAGGAGATTTCAAAACCATTTCCAAAATGTTCCACATTCATATGACTTGCTTTCTTTCCTTCTGTGCAGGTTGCAATTTCCCATGCATATAATGAGCTGGAGTTCATTGAAAATATCTGATATGTGCACTGATGCACTGACATACATCAGTTCTCAGTGAATAATGATTTCACTTCAATCTGTTTTTCAAATATAGTCATATGAACCACTTTTATGATACTTTTAAGGTGTTTTGTGTTCTTTTAGAAGCTTAAAAACTCCATAGTCCATCAAATTCTTATGATTTTCTCTGTTCATGCACAAGAAAGCTATGCAAATGTATTTAAATTTTTTTTTGGAAACAACGTATTGTATGCATCTATGACATCTATGGTTCATAATTACTCAATACTATGTTGATAAAATGCAGACTGTTAGTTTTACAGCAAGGCAATTTTCATGTATAACTGAGAAACTTCTACTGTACATAAATTATGACATTCTGAACTTCCTTGAAATAAGCCAGGGTTCTAGAATCCCCAGTGTCTTCGAGATAGAGACATTAAATGCAAAAGATATGCAAATACTGAACATGGCACATTCATTCTCAAAATTCTCAGGAGAAAAAAATACTTAGATGCTCTGGGAACTCTGGGAACTGGGGAATTGTTTTAAAATGCTGTTATTCCTACTTCAGTTGTTCTGCAAGGTTGAAAAGACACAAAGTAACAGCTGAGAAGTAGCACTTCAAGTCCATCATTTAAATCATTACAAATTCAAAGCACAAAAACACAGTATTATACAAAGATGAAACAAGCGCTTATCTATCATTTCAGAGATCAGTGCATAATACTTACTGTTATATGACAGCATGATATTCATTTGTCAGTGTCAGACTCAGGTGTCAGGAGAGCAAACATACCGCATTGCCAATTCTTTTAAGCAGTTTTTGAATTTTTAGACAGTTGACATTTCTTTTTCAAAGTAGGTGCTTCACTTGGCATTAAAATGCAGCAATACCCAGTGGAGAAAGAACAGTCTTGCATAGCAACTGTCTGACTGCTGCTTCCAAATAGCATCTTCAGACGACTAGACAACTCAGTTTGGCACTCTATTTTTTTTTTTATTATTATTTTTTTTTTATAAAGAACAAATGGCGGTATCACTTAGGACATGTTTGCTGCCACGAGCTCTGGTTGGGTTTCACATACTGTTTAAAACTGAATACATTTACAGGTATCTTTTCATTTATCCTTACATCAGAAGAGAAACTCCTTGGTACATAAGTGACAATAACGTGTAGCTGACATTTTTTCTGTATTTTAGTTAAATACAACACATTAACAAAAATAAATAAATTTGTCATTTTATAATAATAATAATAATAATAATAATAATAAACTTCAAAAGTTTTATGTCAGGAAAAAATTGAAAGAAATAAATATTTTATTCAGCAAAGAGGCAGTCAAATTTGTAATGTTACAAAAGAAAATCTATTTCAAATAAATGCTGTTCTTCAGCACAAATGTTTTTGACCCTTAAATGCATGACTGCCTCACCAATCAATTTTACATATTCGGGTCTTTAGTGACCCGGATCTATATCTAACACGGATGGATTTCTCCATCACAATAATATAAAACTCTCCTGAAATTGGAGTAAAAATTACAGAAGAATAAAATAAAGCATATTTTGTTACCTTTTGGAGCTTGGAAGGGTTCAGTTTGAGCAGATGTTTTATACCATCATCACTGTCCTCGTCAGAGCTCATTTCCCAGTGCATTCCGCAAAAGAGATTTTTTTGAATTCTCAAAAATATCTCAAAACTATAATTTCCACAGTGATAGTGACAGTAATATTTGATTGCATTCAGTTAAAGAATCTTTTGTTTATGTGCAGAAAACAAATAAACATACACGGTACACTCTTACACAACCCGGGTCGTTAGCGACCCTATACAGTTTATACAGTCATTCTTTTATTTTTATATGGTTTATAATTACAGTAATTGATTGAGGAATACTAAGAAGGTTGATGTCTAACTTAAAAAAATGAATGAGGAGGAGAGGGTAGTGAATGATGTCCCAGGTCGTTAAAGACCCAAGGTATGCATTTAAGGGTTAAAGGTGCAGTGTGTAATATTTATGAGGATCTATTGACAGAAATGCAATATACATAACGTCTCGGTTACGTATGTAACCCTCGTTCCCTGAAGGAGGGAACGGAGACGTACGTCGGAACTGACCGACGAATTGGGATCTGTTTTCAGAGACCAATCTACTTCGAGTGATTAAAAACGAGCCAATGGACATTGGCATGCGGTTCACGCATTCCACGCACCGCCCCGCAGCGCAGGTATAAACACGGAAGTGGAAGTACCGCATATCGCTTTTCAACTGAGGAGCCGAGACAAGTGACTCAGCCTTCAGCTGAAGCACAGCACCTGGCGACGGGACGTACGTCTCCGTTCCCTCCTTCAGGGAACGAGGGTTACATACGTAACCGAGACATTCCCTTTCAGTCGGTCACGTTCGACGTACGTCGGAACTGACCGACGAATTGGGATCCCTACCAAAACGCCAGAATGCTGGCCCTTCCAGGGCCCTGCTTGAGCTCACTGGACCGCTCCTACATTGGAGAGGAAGTCAGGGCTCCAGGCAGGGAAGGACAGTCACTGCTGTTCCTGCAAGACCCACTCAGAGTGACTATTGGATAACGCTGCCCGTTTCGGAACGGAACGCTGCGGGGGCCACGTGCCTCAACGGAGGGAGAGGTGGCAAATTACACATAAGGACTAGCCTATCAGGGTAGTACAACATATGGCAGTCTCTGGGGTGGATCCAGTCTGGTCCCAGGGGGGAAGAACACCGCCAGAGACGACAGAGCGAGCTCTGTCAAGGGAAAGACACGGGGCTAGCCGAGTAGGGTAGCTGGTACCGTGGAGAATACACATATGGGGTTGCCGTTAGGGAACCGCTACACATGGAACCCAGCCTACACACACGTTCCACAAGCATACGGGTGCAGGACTGGCGCCAGACGGCCGCAACGTCTGACACCGAAGGGGTGACGGAGGAGCTCGACAGGGTTCGCCATTTTCTGGGGAACACGACTGGAGATGAATAACGCATGCATCCGGCCCAGGGGGCGGGAATGGCGTCGCAAGCCGACACTAGAACGGGCACTTCGCGCTACTGGCCACTGGGGGCGAGTACACGGGAAGATACCGGCTCCACACGGAGGCTATAGAATCTAGCGAACGTGTTAGGTGTCGCCCAGCCCGCAGCTCTACATATATCTGTTAGCGAGGCGCCCTGAGCCAGCGCCCAGGAGGAGGCTACACTCCTACACTCCTCCGAAGGCAGCGCTTGCAGGTTCACCACCTGGTCCCAGAAAGGAGTGGTGGGAACCTTGGGCACGTATCCGGGCCGGGGTCTCAGGACAACGTGAGAGTTACCTGGCCCGCATTCTAGGCACGATTCGTTGACCGAAAGTGCGTGCAGGTCCCCTACCCTCTTGATGGAGGCCAATGCAACCAAGAGTACTGTCTTCATGGACAGGATATTCAGCTCAATGGACTGCAGAGGCTCGAAGGGAGGGCTAAGTCCCAAGAGGGTACCGGGTTTGGACGAGGAGGATTCAGCCTCCTCGCACCCCTGAGGAACCTGACGATTAGGTCGTGCTTGCCTAAGGACTTACCATCAACTGCATCATGATACGCCGCTATTGCCGCGACATACACTTTAAGGGTGGAGGGAGACAGCCTTCGCTCCAACCCATCTTGCAGAAAGGAAAGCACGGCGCTAATCGAACACCTTCGGGGGTCTTCGCGGCGAGAAGAACACCACTCAACGAACAGGTTCCACTTCAATGCATAGAGGCGCCTCGTAGAGGGGGCTCTAGCGGAAGTGATGGTGTCTACCACTGCCTGTGGTAGACCACCTAGAACCTCTGCGTCCCGCCAGAGGTCCGGACGCGGGTGCCATAGTGTGCCCCGTCCCTGAGAAAGTAGGTCCTTCCTCAGAGGAATGGGCCAGGGAGGTGCTGTCGCGAGGAGAGTTAGTTCGGAGAACCAAGTCCGGTTGGGCCAGTAGGGCGCAACTAGCAAGACCTGCTCCTCGTCCTCCCTGACTTTGCACAGTGTCTGTGCGAGAAGGCTCACTGGGGGGAACGCATACTTGCGTAGGCCCCGGGGCCAGCTGTGTGCCAGTGCATCTGTGCCGAGGGTGTCCCCGGTCAGGGAGTAATACAGCTGGCAATGGGTCGACTCTGGAGAGGCAAACAGGTCTACCTGTGCGGCTCCGAAGAGGCCCCATATCAGCTGGACCACCTGGGGATGGAGTCGCCACTGGAGGGATGGAGGTGTCGGCTGCCGTGAGAGCTCGTCGGCTGTCCGGTTGAGCGCACCTGGGATGTGAATGGCGCAAAGCGACCTCAGATGCTTCTGACTCCAAAGGAGGAGATGGCGGGCGAGCCGGAGCATGCAACGGGAGCGTAGACCACCCTGATGGTTGATGTACGCAACGGCCGCAGTGCTGTCCGTGCAGACCAGTACGTGCTTGCCCTGTAGCGGCTTTTTTAGGTGGCCTAGAGCAAGATGTACTGCCAGTAGCTCTAGGCAATTGATATGCCAGTGCAGTTGGGGCCCCGTCCACAGACCCGAAACTGCATGCCCGTTGTACGTGGCCCCCCAGCCGGTGGATGAGGCATCCGTGAAGACCACAGCATGCCTGGACACCTGTTCTAGGGGCACTCCCACCCGTAGAAATGAAGGGTCCGCCCACAGGCTGAAGGTTTGGCGGCAGTAAGGAGTAACTGAGACCCGGTACTTGCCGCTCTGCCACGCCCATCTCGGGACTCGGCCGTGAAGCCAGTGCTGAAGCGGTCTCATATGTAGCAATCCGAGCGGCGTTACCACGGCTGCCCCAGGAGCCTCTGAAAGAACTTCAGTGGGACCACTGTCCTGCCTTTGAACGTATTCAAGCAGTTCAGCACTGATCGAACTCGCTCCCCTGTGAGGCGCACAGTCCGATTGACCGAATCCAGCTCCATACCGAGATAAGAGATCCTCTGTGTGGGACAGAGTTTGCTCTTCTCTCGGTCGACCGAGCCCAACAGGCTGAGGTGACGGAGCACCAGGTCCCTGTGTTCGCACAACTGCTCTCGCGACTGGGCTAGTATGGGCCAGTCGTCAAGGTAGTTGAGGATGCGAACGCCGCGTTCTCGGAGCGGAACAATGGCTGCCTCTGCGACTTTCGTGAAGTCGTGAGGCGACAGGGACAGCCCGAAGGGCAGGACTTTGTACTGACATGCCCTCTCCTCAAATGCAAAGCATAGGAACGGTCTGCGTCTCAGGAGAATGGAGACATGAAGTACGCGTCCTTCAGATCGATCGCTGCAAACCAATCTCGGGGACGGATGCATTCGAAAATGCGTTTTTGCGTCAACATTCTGAACGGGAGCTTGTGCAGGGCCCGATTCAGGACACGCAGGTCCAAGATTGGTCTTAACCCACCCCTTTCTTGGGTACAATGAAGTAAGGGCTGTAGAACCCTGACTTCATATAGGCTGGAGGAACCGGCTTGATTGTGTCCTTCGCCAGTAGGACTCCGATCTCTGACCGCAAGACATGGGCATCGCTGCTCCGCCCGGAGGTGAAGAGGATGCCCCTGAACTTGGGAGGCCGGCGAGCGAACTGAGTCTGATGGTACGGATGATCCAGCGAGGCGGCCTGGGGAGCTCTAGCCAGGCCCCCAGAACCAGACAAGCAGGACCAACGGCACCACAGACGTACCCGGGGTGGGGCAGCGAGGTGGGAGGCTCGGACCCGACTCGGGTGGCCCGGGGGGGCGGCCCGGAGTGTTGTCTGAGCCTCCCAGGGTGGGGCAGAGTGTGGGTGAGAAGGCTCGGTGGCATCCTCGGTGCCCACTCTGCTGCCCCCTGCCTGGGGGAGGCAGGAAGGTGGAATGCTCAGATCCGACCCGGGAGGCCCGGAGGCGGCCCGGAAATCGTCTGAACATTCCAGGGTAGGACAGAGTGTGGGTGAGAAGGCCTGGTGGCGTCCTTGGTGCCCACACTGCTGTCCACTGGCGAAAGGAGGGGAGGCAAGGAGTGGCAAGGCTTGGGAGGCGTCGCACACTGCCCACCTGACCCTCCTGGAGCCCAGGGAGGGAGGACACTGTTCTTTTGAGAAAGTGGGTACCACTGGACTCCGGAGAGCCAGTGGCAGGACCGAAACCTAGTCTCCCCTCAGTCCTCCTCACCGGACACCGCCTCCCCAAGAGCAGATCCCCTTCTCACTGGGCCACCCGTTTCAGGGCCGCTTGCAGGTTTCGCGGGACCCCGGACGGGTTGGGTGCCTCCCTTGCGCCCGGCCACCTGCTGCCTGGGTGGAGGCTGCTGCTTGGCTTTAGCAGGGGCAGACGCAGGGGGGGACGCCCTCGGCGACAAGTAGGCAGAGACACTGTGACCGATGACTGGGTGGAGGCAGCAGCTGGTCATCGGAACAGGTTTTTTTTTTTTTTTGCCTCCGTCTGCTACTGGGCCACCAAGAACTGCTGGGCGAAGTTCTCGATGGCGTCATGTAATGACATGTGATGCTAGAGGAGTGGGGGCCCATGGGGATGTACCCGGCGGGGAAGCCCCACTGTAACCCTCAGGTCACCAAGGCTTATTAGCCGAAGTAGCCCTTTTCTGGTGCACCAGAAAAAGAACTAGATCGGGGAATAGGCAAAGGGACTCAACCCCGTTTGAGGTTTCATAGTCTCGACCGCGCATCTAGAGCGCAGAGTGACGCGCTGGGTTGCTGTGGCAACCCGCGCTGTCAGCCAGCCGCTCAACGGCACATGGCGCGCTGAATGCCCAAGCCCTTATGAGAAAGGTAAGACGAACTGCGTGCCGACGTGATCACACTCTCCTGAGAGAGTATGAATCACCCACGAACGCAATCTCACATGTTTATGTGTGAGAGAGATCGTGGCCGTCAAATGAGGACAGGACCACACGGTTTGAATGACATCTTGAAAAAGACGCCGAGTCAAACCGTGTTGCTCTTTTAGAAGGAAATGCTCTTTTAGAAGTGCTGAAGCACTCAGGGAGATGGCCGCGGCTCACAGCAGTCCGATAGCAAGCCTGCGTGTGAGCACTCAAAGAACGGAAATGCCCAGCCAACCAACACAGAGACAGTGTATGTTGCAGCGGCCACTCGCTGACTCACGCCGTCACACCAGCACCCAGGTAAGAGAGCGATCCTCCTCGAGACTCGTCTAAACACTCTTCGTAGAAACAGCTTGATACAGCAAACCGTTCGGCTCCGAAGTTAAAAGCGATATGCGGTACTTCCACTTTCGTGTTTATACCCGCACTGCGGGGCGGTGTGTGGAATGCGTGAACCGCATGCCAATGTCCATTGGCTCGTTTTTAATCACTCGAAGTAGATTGGTCTCTGAAAACAGATCCCAATTCGTCGGTCAGTTCCGACGTACGTCGAACGTGACCGACTGAAAGGGAACTATGTTTTCAGTTATGTATAAAAACCTTACATGATGAACTGTTATGTTTTTATTACTTAAGAATGAGCCATTTCTATCTCCATACACCGCGGGTCTCCTTACAGTGAAGTCACCATGTTGCACCGTCATGTTTCTACAGTAGCCCTAAACGGACAAACTGCTCTACAGAGCGCAAGCTACTCTCTGCTGTCTCAGACAACAACATCTTTGTCCTGTGTTGGCAACCGCAGCTTCTCTATGTCAAAAGCTTTCCTGTAGCTCAAACAATAAGAGTGTGGTGCTAACAACACCAAGGTCATGGGTTCGATTTCCAGGGAAAGCAAGAACTGACAAAATGTAAAAATGTGTACCTTGAATACAATTTAAGTCGCTTTGGATAAAAGCGTCTGCCAAATGCATAAATGTAAATGAAAGGGAGGGGTGAGCGGTTGCAATTTGCAACCTCACCACTAGATGACGCTAAAATTTACACAGTGCACCTTTAACATTGATAATAATATTATTAAATAGCCTATAAATAATAGCCCAGCAAATTAGCCTATTAGAATGATTTCTGAAGGATCATGTGCCACTGCTGAAAATTAAACTTCACAGGAATAAATTATATTCTAAACAGGGTGTATCCTCCAAGGAGGCAAGGAAGGCAGTGCCTCCATTATAATTAATAATCCATATTACAAAAAAATAAAACAACACAAACATGTGACATCGGAGAAACAAGTGATTCATAGACTTTTTAAATAAAACAATGTTCAACAGTTAGAACAGGAGTCCATGTCTCTCTTGCCTCCCCTGAACACATTGAGTTTTAAAAGCATGCGGTGGGTTTGGTGGGAGGTAACTGAAAATGAATGGGGAAAGTCACGTGGAGGCAAGCCACCATTGTGCTATGATTGGTTCATGTAGATCCCACCTCTTGTTTTCATGCACGTTCGTGAATTGGTCTGATTGAACAACATTATGGCGTTAAAAGGAAGACTAATTAAAAAGTAAGTAAACAACTTAGATTACATGTCAAAATCAAACTTGAAATGGCCTGAAAACATAACGACTGAGGTGTTTTTAGTGAGCAATCAGATTGGTGAAATTAAAGGTACATCTTCGTGTCTGTGACCAGTGTTTACCAAGCTTGATGACTGTTGATCCAAAAATAAGTTGACTATTAAAAAGAACATCAGTTCACAAATAACATATACTCTTTGAATTGTTACTGCCTTTAGTTATTATGCTTAAAACTTAATTGATAAGATTTATATGCTTGGTTTTAATAAACAGAACATTAATTACATAGCTAATGTAAAAATACAAAATAATTGTAAAATGTTACAACATTGAGGGCACTATTTTAACGATCTAAGCGTATGGTCTAAAGTGCACAGCGCTAGTGTACTTAGGGCGTGTCCGAAACCACTTTTGCTAGTTTAACGACGGGAAAAATGGTTGGCTCGCCTGCCGCATGGTCTAAAAGTGTTGTCCCTATTCTCTAAATGAGCAATGGGTGTATTTTGAGTGTAACGTGCAATAAACCAATCAGAGTCTCATCTCCCATTCCCTTTAAAAGCCAATTGCACTTGCACTGTGACGGATTCACTATTTACATGGCAGAATATAGACACCCTAACATGATGAGTCAGTTTAAATACATGTATGTATTAGCACGATTGGTCAAATAATTAGCCAGTTTCATTCATCATTACTGCAAATGTGACCCTGGACCACAAAACCAGTCATAAACCAAAATGTATTATTAGTAGTAATATGCCTTGCTAAGGACTTAATTTGGACAACTTTAAAGGTGATTTTCTCAATATTTAGATTTTTTTGCACCCTCAGATTCCAGATTTTCAAATAGTTGTATCTCAGCCAAATATTGTCCTATCCTAACAAACCATACATCAATGGAAAGCTTATTTATTTTTCATATTTTAAAATGTTTGTGTGCCGCTGTGCGTCCCTGTGTATAATAAGCAGAGTGTACGTGCGTTATAGATGCCTATAGACGCATATTATATACATATAACAAGCTCTTTAAATAACAAAAAAAGGGCCAGGTTTTAGATGGTCAATGGCGCAGTTGTTTTCAGTTACCTCAAAATACCCGCGCGCCGACAATGCGCCTGAACACACCTCGTTTCAGATATTTTGGTTTGTAGACACCACCCTCGAGGTAGTTATTAGTTATGGTGGTTATTGTATGTAAGCTGCTTAATCCAGAGCATTCAGCTTCTCATTACCTGAAAAGAGGAAGGCTGCTGTAGTCAGTTCCCTCCTCTGTGCAGCCATATGTCTGAGCTTTGTGCTTTGAATAACAGGACGCACCTACTCAGTCTCTGAGGCCTTGATAAGCTGCACAGACCATTACTTTAATTACTTACATGAATTTACTTGTTGGACGGGGAAAATTGTGTTGTGACTGTTGCAAAAAGGGAAATGTTGGCCTAAAGTGCCATTGGAAAATGCATATACATTTCTGAAAACTTTCTTCTGACATTTATTTCACCATGTTAATTTGTTTATCAACATAATGTACATTTCTGAATCAGCACATAAAAATGTCATTAAGAAAATGAATGTTATCAGGCAAATATGAACAGTGCATGAGTGACATTATTGAGATATCCACTGGATACACAGTATACATGTGAAAGTACTTGAGTAGGAGAAGCAGAAGATTTACATTTGGCAAGATTTACATTTGATAACTTTACAAAATATTAAAATAGAAAAAAAAAAATTCTATAAATATTTCACAATATTACTGTAGTTTTGATTAAATAAATAAAAAGCCTTGGTAAACACAAGAATCTTCTCTCATTAACAAAAATAAACAAAAATGTTTTTTCTTTGAAAAACATCTTATTAATCCCAAAATTTTGAATGGTAGTTAAAATTTAAGATATAGAAATAAACTTAGCTAAAATGACATGATTAGGGGTTTGAAAATATTTTTGACTGCCTAGAATGGGTCATAAGTATCATCCTGGCTAAAAAAAAAGCCTGTTTCTCTGTTGATGGCCATAGTACAAGTCAAGTCAAGTCACCTTTATTTATATAGCACTTTTTACAATGCAGATTGTTTCATAGCAGCTTCACAGGAAAATAATGCAACAGAATTTGATTCGGCTGTACAGCTGCTCTGGAGAAAACAGTGATGTCATCCAGCTCAGTTCAATTATCATACTGTATACTGTCAATGCAGGCAGATCGGTAATATAGTTGAATATTTAGTCTCCCCAACTAAGCAAGCCAAAAGCCAACAGCAAAAGAGGCGACGATGGCAAGGAACCAAAACTCCATCAGGTGACATAATGGAGAAAAAAAACCATGGGAGAAACCAGGCTCAGTTGGGGTACCAGTTCTCTTCTGGCCAACGAATAAACCGTGTATGATTATGATTCAGGCAAACATTAGTCAGAAATCAGATTAGAGCGGAAAATTCAGAATAGTTGTCCAGTTCCATCTGGTTGAAGATCAGAGTCATCACGCAGGAGACGGGATTGTTGAGGATCAGTGCCACTGGATGTCGTAACAATGAGGCCTTCACAAGGGAGCATCTAGTTGACTTGGTCTCTGCAGACTCTTCAAGGATGCATTGTGGTTGTGTCTAGGTGCATGTCCACCATCTGATCTGGATACTGCCCAGATCCGGCTGACTACAGTAAACCTCGGGATAAACAGAGAGACTAATATTAGTGAAGATGCCAATTCTTGTAAACGAGTACATCAAGTGTTATGGGAAGTGTTCCCGGTTACGGCAGACCTAGTTAATGCAGCCTAAAACAATAATTTAACTAATTTGAATAATAGAAATTGATAATGTTCTATGTGTATGCCATAGTAAAGAGATGTGTTTGACAGAGTGTGCCTGCTTCCTGAACAATGCTAAGAATCCTAAGTAAAATGGCGCCGCTGTGTTTGGTCGCCGTTCAGGTCGCTCCGCGAAGACTGTGCTTTTATTTACTATTTTACTTTCTTTTACTCTCAGTTTTTACAAACTTATCATCTGCATTGATCTACTATGACAGCAAAACTCTTTTGGACATTGGTTACCTCTACACTGGACTGTTTCAGGACACTTTCGCCGATCCTCTGTGGCCATCTGAGATTCATCGGAACGCCGAGTTGAACAATGGACAGAGCCGACAGCGAAGAATCAAGAAACACCGTGGGAAACGCGCTGGTATCCGTAACAGACTGAGGAAAAGGGCATTCAGACCTCCTCTCCCGAGCATTCTTCTAGCAAATGTTCAATCCTTGGAAAGATGGACGATCTTAGAGCCAGGATAAGTTTTCAACGGGACATGAGAGACTGTAATATCTACTGTTTGTCCGAAACATGGCTCACGCCTGCGGTCCCGGACACAGCTGTGACGCCGCCGGAGAACTTCTCTTTTTCGGATGGACAGAACAGCCGAGGCCGTAAATCCAAAGGTGGTGGAGTGTGTTTCATGATCAACAAGAAATGGTGCGATCCCAGGAACATCACCATTCTCTCGCGGTCCTGCTCGCCTCATCTGGAACATTTAACAATCATTTGCCGTCCATTCTATCTGCCGAGGAGTTTTCTGCGGTTGTCGCGACCGCCGTTTACATCCCACCGCAGGCAGACACAGCGCTGGCTTTATCTGGCCTTCATGATGTTGCCAGCGGCATCATAAACAAACATCCCGACGCTGGCATTCATTGTCGCGGCGATTTTAACAAAGCAAACCTAAAGAAAGTCCTGCCAAACTTTCATCAGCACGCCTCCTGCCCCACACGAGGAGCAAACACACTGGATCATTGCTACACCCCGTTTAAGAACGCCTATAAAGCGCGGTCACTTCCAGCGTTGGCAAATCGGATCATGCCGCCATTTTCCTCACTCCCGAATACAAACAAAAGCTCCTCCAGGAACCCCGTGAGGCGGGAAGTTAGCGTTGGTCACCCCACTCAGAGACCGCGCTACAGGCAGCTCTGGAGGATGTAGACTGGGACATGTTCCGAGCGAGTTCAGCTGACGTCAGTGAGTTCACAGATGTGGCGCTATGCTTCATCGACACGCTTACAGAGCAAGCCACGCAAACAATAACAATAACGTCCTTCTCAAATCAGAAACCGTGGGTGGACAATTCAACCCGCGCGGCAGTGAACGCACGCACTGTTGCTTACAACGCCGGTCTCCATTCAGGGAATATGACTGAATACAGAACGTCCTGTTATGCTCTCAGACGAGCAGTTAAAGCCGCAAAACTCCGTTATAAAGACCGAGTGGAGTCTCATTTCCAACTCAACGACTCGCGGCGCATGTGGCAAGGTCTGAGGTCCATCTGCTCTTTTGGATCTAAATCCTCTGCAGAGGTGAGCGCTGATCCGTTGCTCGTGAACGAGTTAAACTCTTTCTACGCTCGCTTTGACTGTAACCGCGGCAACGCGACTCCGCCAAGTGGCGTTAGAGAGGAAATTACTCAGAGCAGCAACAATCACGTGATCTCTGTCTCAGAGGATGAAGTTCGGAGAGCACTCAAGCGTGTGGATGTCAGGAAAGCTGCCGGGCCGGATGGTATTTCAGGTCGTGTTCTGCGGTCCTGTGCTGATCAGCTCGCCGGGTTGTTTACATCTATCTTTAATGAGTCCCTCGCTACATCTGTGGTCCCCACCTCCTTCAAAAAATCCACCATCATCCCTGTCCCTAAGAACAGCAAACCCTCTTGCCTAAATGACTATCGTCCAGTGGCTCTCATGTCTATAGTCATGAAGGTCTTTGAGAGACTCATTAAAAACACCATTTGCGCCTTCATTCCTGGCACTTTGGGCCCTCTTCAGTTTGCCTATCGTCCCAATAGATCGACTGAAGATGCCATCTCTCATGTCCTCCACTCCTCCCTCACTCACATCGACAGCAAAAGTGGGAACTACGTAAGACTGCTATTTATTGACTATAGCTCAGCCTTTAACACCATAGTTCCCACCAAGCTAACCTCCAAACTCCTGGATCTCGGCCTGAATCCTTCTCTCTGCCACTGGATTGAGGACTTCCTCACTGGCAGGCCTCAGGTGGTGAGAATAGGCCAGTCCACCTCCTCCTCCATCACCCTGAGTGTGGGAGCTCCACAGGGCTGTGTCCTGAGCCCCCTGCTCTACTCTCTCTACACGCATGACTGTTTGTCCACACACAGCTCCACCTCTATCATCAAATTTGCTGATGATACTGTTGTCCTGGGCCTCATTTCCAACAACAATGAGACGGCATACTTGGACGAGGTGGAGCATCTAACATCATGGTGCCAGGACAACTGTCTCTCTCTGAATGTTGGCAAGACCAAAGAAATGATTGTGGACTTCAGGAAGAGACAGCAACGGACATACTCCCCCTCATGATCAGCGGGTCACCAGTAGAGAGAGTGAGCAGCTTCAAGTACCTGGGAGTAAACATCTCCGAGGACCTGACCTGGACTGCTCACATTCAGACACAGGTGAAAAAGCCAGGCAAAGACTGTACCACCTGCGCCAGCTGAGGAAATTCAGGGTTTCACCAGCTATCCTGAAAACTTTCTATTTAGGGGCGATAGAAAGTGTTTTAACTCAGTGCATCACAGCGTGGTATGGGAACAGCACCAGTCATGACCGCAAAGCCCTGCAAAGAGTCGTGCGCTTATCCGAAGCGTATCTCAGGGTCAGCTCTCCCGTCTCTGCAGGACGCCTACACCAAACGCTGCAAAGGTAGAGCTACCAAGATCATCAAGGACTCTAATCACCCTGCAAACCCTCATTTCATGCTGCTGCCATCTGGTAGCGCTTCCAAGCCTGATGGCCAAAACTGAGAGACTCAGGAGAAGCTTCTTCCCCAGGCCATCAGACTCCTGAACTTAACGTCACGTGACTTCACTTCAGGATAAACATCGATACACTGACATTGCACTGCACTTTCTGTTCTCGTTGTTACTGTGTAACAACCTGTTATAAACCTGTTTGCACATTATACTCTTTATACATTTGTTAACCACATATTTATAAGTCTACAGTTTACTCACTGCACAGTCTACTTCAATTATTTTATTCCACTTTATCCTTATTTGTTACCTTTTTTTTCTTGACTTGATTATTTATAATTCTACAGATATAGACATATATATATATATATAGATATAGTACTTTTTTTATCCTATTTCTATATAATTTCCTCCTTGTGTTTTTAACTGTGAATTTGCACTGTCCATGGAGCGGACCTGTTTACATTTCACTGCCGGTTGTATATTCTGTATATAACTGTGTATGTGACAAATAAAACTCTTGAATCTTGAATCTTGAGAAGACTGTTCCAGAGTTTAGGTGCTAAATAGGAAAAGGATTGACTGGCTGTAGTTGATTTTGATATTCTAGGTATTATCAACTGGCCAGAATTTTGAGACCGCAATAAATAGACTTGATCCCTCAACACTCGGTCCTGCTCTACTTCATACTACAGTAACGTTAATAATCGCATCCATGAAGTCCTATCCCGATTCTTTTCCACCGGCTGTGAGATTCTGCGCTCAAACTTGGCATCATCAAACTATGCCTTTCTTTTGAATAAGCGACCTCTAGCGGACAGAAAAGTTACATAGTGCTCCTTTAATAATTCTGATTATACACTTACCTAAAGGATTCTTAGGAACACCATACTAATACTGTGTTTGACCCCCTTTCGCCTTCAGAACTGCCTTAATTCTACGTGGCATTGATTCAATAAGGTGCTGAAAGCATTCTTTAGAAATGTTGGCCCATATTGATAGGATAGCATCTTGCAGTTGATGGAGATTTGTGGGATGCACATCCAGGGCACGGCTCCTGTTCCACCACATCCAAAAGATGCTCTATTGGGTTGAGATCTGGTGACTGTGGGGGCATTTTAGTACAGTGAACTCATTGTCATGTTCAAGAAACCAATTTGAAATGATTCGAGCTTTGTGACATGGTGCATTATCCTGCTGGAAGTAACCATCAGAGAATGGGTACATGGTGGTCATAAAAGGATGGACATGGTCAGAAACAATGCTCAGGTAGGCTGTGGCATTTAAACGATGCCCAATTGGCACTAAGGGGCCTAAAGTGTGCCAAGAAAACATCCCCCACACCATTACACCACCACCACCAGCCTGCACAGTGGTAACAAGGCATGATGGATCCATGTTCTCATTCTGTTTACGCCAAATTCTGACTCTACCATCTGAATGTCTCAACAGAAATCGAGACTCATCAGACCAGGCAACATTTTTCAGTCTTCAACTGTCCAATTTTGGTGAGCTCGTGCAAACTGTAGCCTCTTTTTCCTATTTGTAGTGGAGATGAGTGGTACCCGGTGGGGTCTTCTGCTGTTGTAGCCCATCCGCCTCAAGGTTGTGCGTGTTGTGGCTTCACAAATGCTTTGCTGCATACCTCGGTTGTAACGAGTGGTTATTTCAGTCAAAGTTGCTCTTCTATCAGCTTGAATCAGTCGGCCCATTCTCCTCTGACCTCTAGCATCAACAAGGCATTTTCGCCCACAGGACTGCCGCACACTGGATGTTTTTCCCTTTTCACAATTTCCCTTTTTATTCTTTGTAAACCCTAGAAATGGTTGTGCGTGAAAATCCCAGTAACTGAGCAGATTGTGAAATACTCAGACTGGCCCGCCTGGCACCAACAACCATGCCACGCTCAAAATTGCTTAAATCACCTTTCTTTCCCATTCTGACATTCAGTTTGGAGTTCAGGAGATTGTCTTGACCAGGACCACACCCCTAAATGCATTGAAGCAACTGCCATGTGATTGGTTGATTAGATAATTGCATTAATGAGAAATTGAACAGGTCTTCCTAATAATCCTTTAGGTGAGTGTATTTTCTCTCTGTTTATCTCTCAAAATTCAGACCATTTTCTCAGAATTGCGAGTTTATATCACAATTCGTTCTTTATTGCTTGCCATTCGGAGTGTATGACTAAACTAACAATTAAAAAAATTATTGTGACAAACTAACAATAAAAAAATATTGTGACAAACTCACAATTCACATTTTTCTCACAATATCTTGTTATACTGACTTTATTTCTTGCAATTCTGAGTTTATAACTCTCAATTCTGACTTTTGTTTCTCAGAATTAAAATAAAAAGTGAGATAAAAAGTCACAATTACCCTTTTTTTTTTTTTTTTTTTTTTTTTTTGTATCAGAAACAAGCCTCCATGCAAGGGTTAGTTCAAAGTTAGTGAAAAGTATCCCATAATTTACTCATCCATCCGAGGTGTATATGAGTTTCTTCTTTCAGCCAAACACAATCTTAAAGTTATATTAAAAATATCCTGGCTCTTCCAAGCTTTATGACAGGAGTGAATCTTAGATTGTGAAGCCCATCATAAAAGTAATCCATACAACTCCAGGGGTTAATAAAGGCCTTCTGAAACAAAGCGATGTGTTTTTGTAAGAAAAATATCCATCCATATTTATAACTTTATAAACTATAATCACTGACTTTTTCTCTGAAAAAAAAAAATATATATATATATATATATATATATATATATATATATATATATATATATATATATATATATATATATGGTGATAAATGGTAATAAATGGCAATAACTAATGTTAACAGATGAAATACCCCTCAAAGTTACTACCAACTAGTTGACGAGCAATACCTTTTTTTAACCAGCAGGTGGAAGCATTGTACAACTAGAGAAAGAACAGTAGTTATGTCTCTGAGACTGGCACCACAGGCATCAATCAAGATACAGAAGCGTATAAAATATATAATATTTTACATATTGTATCGTGCCAAGCACAACAGATACAATGTTTGGCACCATTTTTAATTGATATGAATGACCTTCAATATGTAACACCTGATTAACACTCCATTATTGCACCCCAGCATCAATTTTTGAAATAAATTATGACTTTAATCCTTTACCTTTACTGGCTACCCTTACCTTTACCCAATCCTCTGTGTTTTCCATCAACCCTGAGCAATAAACCAGCACGCTGTCAATGTATGAAATAATAAAGAATTCAAGTTCAATCCCTTAGCTGTCTTGAATAAATATTTAATACAGAGAGAAAGAAAACTATAAAGTATTGCTTGTCTATGAATAGTTTGTATGTTAGTACATAAAGTCACCATACATCTACATGACTTTACATCTTAGGCTCAAGTCATATTTACACATAAAAACTATACAATTGCATGTGCGTGAGCATCCATGGTGATGACACTATAATGGGCAATGGTGGAAATAGCATAATATTATACTACAGAGTAAACTGAACCAGAGTGCTCCGTTCTGCTTTCACATTTCTTCAGAGTTCAGTTATTACCCTGCTCTAACACAACTGCCTATCATTTTAAAATGAACCAAAATCCTTCACAATCTACTTAGAAATGTTTGAATGAAATTGGAAGAGAAGAAGGTCAAGAACTTCAGAACAAAAGCAGTTCTGAGAACTTCTGGCTTAAATATTCTGGACACCTCTCCTCATTCCTTAATCCTTATGATGGTTATTTTTCACATTTCAGAATATTAGGAAAGCTATCAAAACTATAAAATAGCACAAATGGAAATAAGGGATTTATGTAGTTACTGTGTTGCATTGAAATGGAATAGCAGGATCTTCCAGCAGTCACTAATTTATAATATAGGTACCTTTATCATCAATGACCTTGGTTGTTTTTGTGTCTAGTTTTTCAATAAAGATGTATCTGGTTTCGTTAAGCAGATGCTAGACAGATTGACAGACAAACAGGCCTTCTTTATTACTCCCTGAGGGAAAATTCTGATATAAAATGATGAAAAGCAGTTCACTTTTTAGGATCCATTCATGCATAAATCCTGATAAATTAAAAAGGCTTCTTATATTTTCTTTTTTTTCATAACCATATGTCCAGTTCAGAAATACTGGATGCTCAAGGCTATATTTTGAACACAGGGGATGAAAGATTTGTACATCTCACATACAAACTGCATGATGACTTTCAAATCTTGGGCCATGTTCAGACTACCAGCAAAAATCTGATTTTTTGCATATCCAGATTTTATCCAGATGGGTTAAAGGGATAGCTCACCCAAAAATGAAAATTCTGTCATTAATTACTCACCCTCATGTCGTTATAAACCCATAAGACTTCGTTCATCTTCAGAACACAAATTAAGATATTTTTGATGAAATCGGAGAGCTCTCAGGCCCCTCCATAGACAGCTATTTAATTAACACGTTCAAGGCCCAGAAAGGTAGGAAAGACATTGTTAAAATAGTCCATGTGACTACAGTGGTTCAACCATAAGTTTATGAAGCATAGAAAATATTTTTTATGCACAAAAATTAAAAAATAACGATTTATTCAACAATTTCATCACGTCTGTGTCAGTCTCCTATGCGGCTGACATAGTAAATACAGTACAGCGCTTCTGAGTTCCGTCAGAGCTACGGCAGAATGCCGGCTTATCATTGGCCGATGCTGTTCATGTGAACACTACGACGCGTGCGTGTGATGCTGACACAGGAGCTGGCCTTTGTAAACTGCGTAGAAGACTGAGACAGACGTGAAGAAATTGTTGAATAAAGTCGTTATTTTTGTTTGTTTTTTGCACACAAAAAGTATTATCGTCATGTAGTGATTTTACTTCCGTACATTCAAGGACGTTAAGTACGGTGCTACTCACGTCACCTCCCCCCTCTCTTAGTTTGGGCCACTAGTAAAGATCTTTTACTTTGGCTGTATGAGAACATTCCAAACAGGAGGCTGTCCAATCCTTTAGAATGAATGTAAAGTGGGGAGAGTTGGTCAGCTGATTTATCTGAAAGATTGGTGAGATTGCTAACTTGTAGAGCCTCTTCTGTATTATCAGCACAAGGAAGACACAATTGTAATAAAATACATTTTATTAACAAAAGATAAACAAGAATAACTAACACAACTACTAAATGAATACAATGAATGCTAAAGGAATAAAGTGCATAAGATGCATAAAATACATGTGGCTATGGAAGAAACTAAGGTGAAGAACCTTATTATGCATCAAACAAATAAACCAACGATTATTTGTTATTAACTAGCATCAGTTATATTACCTCTAATGTAAATTAGAAAATCACTGATAAATCACTGATAATATACAACAATGCCACGGTCTCTGGAGTGAGGTTTGGTTAAGTGATATTTACGTGCCACCTGGTTGAGTAAGCAGTCCGATGGTGGTGACTTCTTCCACTGGTTGTGCTGGATGACAGTGCAGTGGAAAGAACTGGAATCTGTTTCAACAGCCTTGAACATGAAGCTCTGTGGGATGCTGATCTCCTGGAGCACCAAAGGGTCCTAAAATCTGGAACACAATGAGGCCCTGAAGTAGGTGCAGAAGGTCCTTAATCTGGAACACACAGGCGAAGGAATCTTGAAGTGAAGGTTCGCTCTCCTGAGCTTAACCTTGTTGCAAATGTCTCTGTGTGTCTTCTGTCTCTTTGGGCCAGACACTCAGGACTTAGGAATGGCATGGAGACTCGGGACATGCTGAGATAGTCACTGACTCGCTGGACTAAAACTCTGAACGTAGTGTTTGTTAATGTCTCTTTCCTCACAGGCTGGAGGCTCAGAACGTGGTGGTATCTGTTGCTGCCTCACAAGCTGTAGACTCTGATCCTTGGATCTTTTGTTGTCTCTCTGGATGAACCAGAGGCTCAGAATGTATAGGCTCGGTGGCTCTGATATGTCTCATCCTTGCAGGACCGACTCAGAACTTGGTTGATCTGTCACAGTCTTATCCTTGCCGGACAGACTCAGAACTTGGTGAACTGTTTGTCTCTCTTGAGGAGAGACTCAGAACAAAGAGTGTCTGTTGAAAGGGTACCTTTATCCTCTTCTGATGAGGAGGAGATTGACACTTGGTAATTTGGCACTTCTCCATTCCAGTGATGTGATTGGATGCTGGCATCAGAGTGGGCACACAGTGTGGCCCATACTTCTTTCCTCTGTGACACCAAACATGATGGAAAAAGATTGGACTGTCATGCATAAATTAATTTATTCATTAACAGCTGAATCTGTGTAAGATGTTGCATTACAAATAGCTGTCACTGAGAATACTTATTTCTCAGAATAAGTTTGAAATGGATGTGTGTAGTTTACATCAGATTTAAGGTTTCCAAACATAGTTATGAACGGATTTGGATGGATCATTGTGGTCTGTCTTTGTTTCACCTACTACTGCTGAGGTCCTGAGGAATTTTTATGACAGTCACAGACCAGGACATTAGAGATTAGTCTCTAGATGAGTGAAGGGCAGAAACTGCATGTGGACCAATGAAAAGTCCTGTCCTTCCTGGGCTTGGTACCAGAGGTTTTGCCCTCTAAGAGGTGTCTGGCTCTTGTCCTAGCATCTTAATCTGATGGCGTTAGTCCACCAAGATCCAATCAAAATGCGAAATGTAGCAAACTTTTGTCTACTGTGTATGGGTAGAGAGGGGCCCGGCCATAAACTGTGCCCTGGAATGTGCTGTCCACTACAGTCACTTCATAAAATTATGGTTGAACCACTGCACTCACATGGACTATTTTAACAATGTCATTACTACCTTTCTGGACCTTAAAAGTTTAAATTACGTTGCAGTCTATGGAGGGGTCAGAGAGCGCTCGGATTTCATCAAAATATCTTAATTCTTGTTCTGAAGATGAACGAAGGTCTTACGGGTTTGGAACGGCATGAGGGTGAGTAATTAATGACAGAATTTACATTTTTGGGTGAATTAACCCTTTAGAAGAGGACAAACCACACAGCTGACTGCTCAAATTGGATTTCAAACTGTCTTTTGCGTCACTCTTAAAACGACACACAATGATAATGTTTAAAACTAGTGATGGAAATGCTGGAAGTATTCAAACGGTGTTTAAAAGGTGTGTCAAATTTTTTCTGCATTTCCTGTGCGATGGAGGAGTTCTCCACCGCAACTCAACAGGGAGCTTATTTGGAGAGAGAGATTTTTGCTGCATCAATTTTGAAAGCCTTGTCACATACGTGGGTACGCCTACATCGTTACCAAAGCAAACTCATGCAGATAGGTTGGTTATGTCTGGAAACACAAATCTTATTTGATCACTTGCAATTAATAGTGATGACAGTATGCCTGAAAATATCTGATTTGAGAAAAAAATCTGATTTGCCTGCAGTCTGAGCATAGCCTTTGTTAGATCAAGCCAGTTGAATGATGTATACAGAGGATACTTAGAGAATCTGTATGTCTGTGATGAAGAAATGTTCATCTTACTAACTGTCCACTCATCACAAGTTGGCTGAAACTCTATGAACATCATCAAAACACTACTAGATGTTGCTAAGGCAAAGCTCAGACTTTACAGGCAATGGACATTCCTCTCAACATATTCCTTAAAACATCAAAAAGAAAAAAAAGGAAAACTAGCAAACAACTTTTTATGGGGTTACACTGAGCATCTCAAACAAAATGCAGTGCCAACACAGCTTGACAACACAAACCAAACCACGCTGAAAACAGTGAACATGTGCTGTTATCTTATGGAGGTATATCTACCTGAGCTGACTTTTAAAAAGTCTGCTTTCATTAGTGTAACCTAAGTAGTTCAATATCATAATCAGTATTAATTGAATAAGCATTCTTAATGGTTTTGTATTTATCACACACATACAGAGGGTGCAGTTGTTCCAAGACATAATATGCAAATTAATTGTACAAAAAAAACAAGCTAATATTGGGTAACACAAAATTGCCAGTTACTTTCTCTATTTTTGCTCTGCAATGAAAATAGTTCCAAATGAGGCCAAGGCTACGTCTCCAAGCAACAGTTTCTGAATGAATCAGTGTATTTGAACCAAGAAGTTGGGCGAATGATTCAATGACTCACTCACAAGGACAGTCACTTGTTACATTCCTAAATGAATCAGTGTGAGGATCTGAATCAGTGACTTTCATATAGAAAGTAAGTTATTGTCACCTACTGAAAAACAATGTGACCTGCAGAAAATGTCACTGAAAAATCCACACTACAACTTGTCTAAAGCATGTGAACACAGAAAAGCGAAGTGAAAACTCCCAGTACTGTTGGCTAGAACACAGCTTGGCCAATCAAATTCGAGAAATGGAACTATAACGTTTAAAATATAACACCTCTCTAAAATACTGGTTCCTTGCTGATCAATTGCAGCATTCAGTGGTCAAGTATTTCTGAAAATGACCTGTCAAAGTGCAAGAAATGTTGCAGTAGTGCCAAGTTCTCTCTAAAACTGTCACACCAACTGTCACACCAGAGCACGTTAAATAACATTTCTGCCGATAAAGTGAGCATGCGATGGCCAGGCAGAGGCAGGAGTAGCCTGGGGTCCATTGCTACAGTGATTACATCAAATGGCATAAGGATGTTGAACATTCTAATGCAACACTGACGGATAACTACTACAATATGCGTGAGCGGAACCAGCATGGATATCTCGTAGTATATTTCGAGCATGATCCGAGGCTCTAATGGTATTCCAGTAACACAGTGAGTCTGACTTGAAAAATGCCAGGCAGCCCTACGTGTTTGATGATCACACTGCATGGTTCATTACCTGCATGATATAAACCCCTCAGCTGATAAACATCCTTCTTAACACTGCTGTTCAACATTGACAAATTAACAGATTTGAGATGCGGAAAATGTGTGCCTGAATCTTGCAGCATGCATATGATTAGATGCATGGCCAGTTTTAACATGCAGTGAAGCTGACATTTCAGGGTTATTGTAGATGTTGCTTGTTCCAATCCTACAATTGAGTTGTAATAATATACAAGCGATACACAGATCTCACAGAGATAGACTTATAATGACAAAGACGTTTTCTGCATCTCATCTCAACACTGGAATTAGCATATTCTCAGGTGAAACTCGGCTACATATTCATATATTCATGATTCATATATCATAAAAAAGCTGCCTGAGCATTACCTTTAACATAAGGTAAAAACATGCTTTTTTTTGGTTCCATGCTGATGCTAAATCAGTGTTTCCCAATGACATGCAATCTGCATATAACAACATGTCAAAAAATGAAAATATTTGAGACTCTAACAGTGATGTTTGTGTAACGATACGTTTGCTGATTCTGTCAAATGCAAATGTGCCTTCTTTAAAAAAACACATGCCAAGAAAGTGTTAACTTGATATTCTCATGGGAGATATTATTGACACTCTGAGGGTGGAAATACGCCATAGTTTTAGTGCAGTAATGGGGCAGAAATGAATCTGAAGGCAGACCTAAGTGCTTGGAGGGGTCAGCAGGTGTTGGAGGACAACATCATGGCTGGGCAGAACAGGTGGTGGGTCTGCGTAGGTGGAATCCAATTTGGCACAGAGACCTGGAGCAGAGATTAAAGGGTGAAAGCAAGAGGACACTGTCAGCTTGACAGCAAGGACTGTTCCGCATGGGTCACAGCTAAACTTGAGATGAGAGGAATGCAGAGAACCAAAAACCTTTGGCAAACATTTGCTTGGTTAAACCCTAAACAGTATGCAATCTACTTGATTTCTGCCAGACAAACAATTAAGTAATAATGTATGAGATGGAGCCTGTGATATACAGTACAATACAGTCAAGGACAATGGGTGTTGTTGGGTATGGTGCATCTGAGTGTCAGTAGACCCTTTCACTTTCAAACCCTTTCACTTTCTGTTGGTCAGCATGGCAAATCCACATGGCCAACTTGAACCCGTTGCAATCAAAGGTGGGGAAAGATTTCTAGATTTCTAGTTGCATTAGAGCTGCACGGTTATTCATTAAAAGACCAGAATCTCGATTCAAACACGCACGCTATCTTATTCCTAAATGACTCGGCTGTGTCTATTATTAAACCTTTGACAAGTACGATCACAGCGAACATTCAAATCTGCATTGGCACTGCCACTGATCCAGAGAGAGCAGTTGTCATGTATGAAAGAAGCTTCACAATCACTTGCTCTTTCAACCACACATCTTTATTATTTCTGTGTTACAATAATTAAAATGATCACAGAAGTACTGGGATAAAAGTATATAGTTCAGATATAAACACTGATGTCAACGGTAGCAATCAAAATAGAATAAATCACATTTTGAAAGAATGATTGTATCAGCTATCCATTATGTATCACCATCATTACACCAGCAGTTGGCAACAAGTGACTGTTAAAAAATGTATCATGTCATTGAATCATTCATTCAACAGAAAAAATTATTTCAGAAATGCTGATTCAAGTACTTATGAGTGAGTTAAATAATTCATTTAAATTAATTAAACATTTTTAAATAGACTGCAGCAATTATCATTTTGTCGGAACATCTAGTAAATTACATGTTATTTTGTTTAATTGTCAGTTCAGAATCGGGGGACAATCGTGATCTCTATTTTAACGTTATGCTCTTATTTATTTTTTAAATGAAGCAGTTGAAACATTGATTGGGGCGATTACACAAGAGATCAAACATGCATCATTTAACATACCCTCTGAAGTCATTTATGTTTACTTTATGCTAACTACACTGCTCAAAAAAATTAAGGGAACACTTAATCATCACAGTAAAACACCAAGTCATTTAAACTTCAGGGACATCAAACTGTTCAATTATGAAGCATAAGTGAATGTGAATCAGTTTCATGGGCTTTGGTGCAAATCAAAGTGACAACAGGTGCACTGGAGAAGCAACAGCAAGACAAACCCCCAAAAAGGGAATGATTTTGCAGGAGGTGGCCATAGACAATTTTTCTCTCCTTATTCTTCCTGACTGATTTGACTTTAGTTTTATGTTTTGTTAGGGTCCTTGTCACAGTCTGTAGCATGAGGCAGTACCTGCAATCCAATCAGGTTGCACAGGCAATCCAGATCCTCCAGGATCCATGCGGGGTCCAGTCGCAAGGAGGTTTGGTGTGTCTCCCAGCAGCAGGACCGGTGTCTGCACCTGTGCGAGGAGGAACACTGCCAGAGCCCTACAAAATGACCTCCAGCAGGCTACTGGTCTGCATGTTTCTGACCAAACTGTCAGAAACACACTTAATGAGGGTGGCACGACATCCTCTAGTGGGACCTGTGTGCACAGCTCAGCACCGTAATAACACCATAATTGGCAAGTCTGCCATTGGCACCCCGTTCTCTTCACAGATAAGAGCAGGTTCACATTGAGCATGTGACAGACGTGAAAGAGTCTGGAGATGCCGTAGGGAACGTTATGCTGCGTGCAACATCATCCAGTATGATCGGTTTGGCGGTAGGTCAGTAATGGTCTGGAGAGGAATATCCTTGGAGGGTCGTACAGACCTCCATGTGCTAGCCAGTGGTTCCCTTACTGCTGTTAGGCACCAGGATGAAATCCTCAGAGCCATTGTCAGACCTTATGCTGGAGCAGTGGGCCCTGGGTTCCTCCTGGTGCATGATAATGACCGGCCTCAAGTGGCTAGAGTGTGTAGGCATGTTTTTTTGATGACAAAAGGCACTGATGCCATTGACTGGCCCTCATGTTCCCCAGACCTGAATCCAGACCTGAGAACCTCTGGGACATTATGCATCGGAGCATCTGAAGCTGCCAAGTAGCACCACAGACTGTCCAGGAGTATTGGACCACTGATCACTGATGCCCTGATCCAGGTCTGGGAGGAGATCCCCCAGGACACCATCACATTGTGAGTGCATACAGGCACGTGGGGGCTATACACACTACTGACTTACATTATGAGCTGCTGTGATGAACTTCATGGAAGATGGATCAGCCTGTAACTTCAGTTTTTTACATTGATTTTTGGAATAATTTTGAATCCCTTAGTTTGTTGATTATTTTGGTTTCCATTGACTGTTTTCACATAATTTTGATCTTAACAAATTATAGAATGTATATACATAAAGATTTTCAAATTGAATATTTCATTCATTGAGATCCAATGTGTGATTTAAGTGTTCACTTAATTTTTTTTAACAGTGTAGTATTAAACAGGAAGCAATGATCGTTTCACATACACCCCATGGTGCTGCATGAACCAATACGATCTCACAGGAAAACAACTGTCTTACAAGTTGCAGATTTTCATATCTGTATTTGTACAATTTTATTTGTGCAAAAGCATACCATTTATTCAAAATTCACCACATTAAAGAGCATTAAAAATAAATATATATAAAGTGTATATATATATATATATATATATATATATATATATATATATATATATATATATATATATATATATATATATATATATATATATATATGCTCTTGTCTTTAGTTTATCAGTGTCTGTGGAGGCGTTAAGAGAGGCACACAACAAGGAGAATCCGTTTCAGGAACTTCACTTATTAAGGCACATCTTCACAACAACAGAGGTTTATGCTCAGTGCTGATGGGTTTGTATACAACCACCCACAATGGATTCTGCGAGCATACTGATGCTAAATGTAAACAAGCAATGAACTAATCCTGGTGTAATGACATAGCCACATCTGACTGGCAAACAGATCTCATTTATATATATATATATATATATATATATATATATATATATATATATATATATATATATATATAATAATAAATAACTGTAACTCACAAGTTATTTACACAACTAATGCTGCGTTCCAGGCAACCCGTAACTCGTGATTTTCCAACCTTCTACCCGTAAAAGTGCACTGGAACGGCAGTCAAACCCGTGACTTCCCACCCGTGAACTCGTACTAGATCAATGTACTCCCAGTTATGCGCTCTGACGCAGTGTTTATGAATGTTGTACACAGTGAGAAATAGACTTTAGGACAATATAACATTGGAAACAAATTAATAATAGTATAATAATGATAAATAATACACACAGGATTATGTATTACAATGTTATGTGTCAAATAAGAAAGGAGTAAGCACCTTTGTCGACAGAAATGATTGTAAATTAGCATAAGCCCCATACGGTCCGCCATGCTTCGTTTACATCTAGCTACCACAATTCCTTGCACTCAGGCAGTTTGCCGTGACTTTGCCTGGAACGCTACAAAGTCGTGAGTCGTGGTTTGAGGTTGTAACTTACAAGCTCAAAAACCTGCCTGGAACACAACATAACACTATAAATCACGTTTCTCCTCAGGACGGTTTCACACTGCACGCGTTAGCGCACATTTTTTGGCCGATATTCGTCTGTATTTGCATTACACAAGCCGCGGTTCAGCTGCTCCCGCTCTCCATACGCACTGCTACTGCGCTGCCACCACACTGCTTGCACGTGCAGTGTGAAACCGGCGTCAGATGGCTTCTTGCACCTACTGACTCAAAATGAAAGAGCGCTTCACATATATTAAAAACATTATGGTCAAATTAAAATTCTCAGGACAAATATTCATTAAACTGTTGTTTTATTATGCAAATTCAATAAGTGTATCTTTCCGCAAGAAGCCAGGACTCCAATCAGAAGTGAGGACTGCAACTATCCATTTTGTAATATAACAGAAACAGAAAGAGTGTAGAGTATCAAATGCAGGCAATCAATTTCAAGATCTGATGGAATCTTAAACATATTTTTGATGGTTCAGTGTTGACTGGCAAGTAGAGCTGGCATCTCATCTATTGCCACCTCCTCCTCTACATGTGCCATATCCTCACAGTTTGAGTGACAAGATTCACCTTGCCAAAACATAAGAGTGCTAAACTTCACAAATAGCTGTCACGGCAGCTGAAATTCTCACAATTAGAAAAAGAAAAAAAGTACTATTACAATAATTTTTTTGCTAATTTAATCAATGTTAAGAAATAATAATCAGCTTATGCAAACATAATGAAGATTTTCAAAGAGCTTTCATTTGTTTAGAGCTAATATAACTAGATTGTAGACAGTAGGCATTATGTTAAACCCTTAGTGCAAGCATTTGAGATTTCACTGAGTTATTATCTTGCTATCTGATCAACTGTGCATTATTCACACTATGAATGCTAAATGTACAAATTTCACACTGTTATATTTACATTGTGCGTGTGTACATGGATATTTCCAGATATTACTGTTCTGTGGTAGAAAAAGTCTTAATTAAAAATATGTTTTACTAATCACGTAGTTCTTAGGTAATATAGGCTATTTTAGATGTTCTACACTCTTTCGATTCACTATACATTCGTGTTGTTGACATTACATGCACTTACGCGCCAACAAAACACAGACATTTGATGCAGTTTCACTCACCGCCTGCTGTTTCAACTCATGACGGGAACAAACACACTTGCAGAACTCTGCTGTTGCTCCGGAAAAACAAACTGCTTCCACTTTTTCCTTAACGCTGGGCTATTTGGGAAGCTGAACAAGGTTATATTTCCCTCACAACCAGAAACCCACTTCTTTAGTGACATTGTTGATTTCATGGTCTAAAAACAAAATGACAGCGCTGCCGGCGGCTTCTGTAAGCCAAATGAAGCTCGTTGATAGACGTGTTCTTGCTCTCGCTCTGGTTGATGTGCGCACACGCTCATCCGGGAGGAGTGCCCATACAAAGAATTCCTCCCTTTATGACATCATACAGGGCCACACACAAAAAAAAAAATGCTGGGTTGAAAAGCGATTGTGTTGTTTTAACCCAGTAAATGGGTTGTTTTAACCCAGCGGTTGGGTTAAATGTTTGCTTAAAACAACCCAGTCGCTGGGTTAAAACAACCCAATCGCTGGGTTAGTCCATTTTCAACCCAACTTGGGTTGTTTTTAACCCAGCATTTTTTAGAGTGCATACTCTAAAAAAACTTTCCAAAACTTATTCGAATCCTGAAGGAGTTTATTTGGCACAGAAATATTCGCTCGTACGTCCAATTTTTTTTTTTTTTGGCCATGTTTAGCATGTGAATCAAACTCTTTAACAGTGCAAATAAGTCAGAATGCATGAAATAGAATTAAAAAGAAAAAACCTAATATTTATTATGATGGCAACGCTGATTTTTTTAACAGCCATTACTCCAGTCTTTAGTGTTCTTCAGAAATATACTATTAATGTTGAACACTAAAACTTTAAATGGTAGTGTCGATAACATACAATGAAGTATCTTTTAAGGTGATGATACACAGGGCCCACAACCGACCTAAAGTATCCAGATAGAAATTTGCTGCCCATTCTCAATGGGAAAGTGCCTAAGTAACATCGATCGGCAACATTGCTCAAAAGGTTGCCCTTTGTATCATCACCTTGAGGGTACTGCACCAGTTACAAGACACTTTTTCTTTGACAGTGAGTTTAGGGGGCATTCACACCAATAATAGTCTACAAACCAATAGACTTGAGTCTACACTAAATCACTATGTAATAAATGTGAACAGGAGCATGCAAAGACGTAAAAAATAAATTCTAGTCTTTGAATGAATTTGAGAAGCTCTCCATCTTCACACCTCTTCCAATGAATCCGCTGATAAGTGTAAATGCTGTTCTCTGCGTGTAAGGTTTTGTTGGCTAATCCAAAGGGACAAATACTTCAGTAACAGTGAAACTGGCATTTTCTCCCACTGAGTCGTTACCTAGCTACTGTGATGAACAGCTGCAGCTAGTACCCATGATGGCGCTCACTTTGATAATGCAAACATACAATAAAACCCAAACAGTACAATGTGAACAGAGACCGGTGGTGTGAGAGGATGGAATTAAACTCTGGTTCGGACCAACCCAATAAATCGACTGAAAACCTCATTAAAATTAGACTTACTCCTGCTACATTATATGCTGTTTTATCAGTAGTTCTTCCTCTAAACCCATGATTTTAAGGATACTCACACAGGGAAAATAAGTATAAATAAGCACTCCCATAACATCTGCTCATTTCTCGGTAAGGGTATGTTTTACTTCCCCGTTTGATTGATCGCTCCTTTGCAGCCTTTGCTGTGGAATAAAAATATATCAAATGAATGTTTGGCATGCTGCTATTCTATTTTATCTTAATATGGACTCTCAGCCTCCCATAATTCATACTTGGACCTAGTTCAAATAGAAGCACTGACAACTTTTCTCCAAATGATAAATGTTTGAATAAACCACCGTTGTTTTTTTATTTAATTTAATTATTTAGTTAGGTGAAAATGTGTAATGATCAAGAGACATATAAGACAGTATCACCAACCGGCAAATGGGCAAATGTTTGTACTTACGGTATTTTTAACAAGTTTGAAGTTCAAAGTACATTGCATGTGAGATGGAAATAAGATTCGTGGTTTGAGTGAAATGAATTTTAATCATGTCCATCAACGCCAATGATGTCCTTATGGATTTCAATGCTTGACTTTCACATATAAGAATGCCAGTCAGCATCAAAAGCTTTAAGGAGGGACAGGTGGTATAAAGAACCCCTGAGAGCTTACAGACCAAACTTACAGCATAGACAGCGAATTATGGATGTTTTTACCCTTGCAGTGTTGGAGGACAGGATGCCAAGAGTTCCTCTTTATTCTCCGTGGTGCATAAATGACCTTGCAGCGACTGCACGGCTCGGTTCATTATGCTACAAAAACACTCACACTAACGCGGCTCTCTGCCCAACGGCGGTAAATTCAGATTTCTCGATTGCTCCAGCCAAAGGGCTAATTCATCTAAATAACGATTCATTCACATTGCATAGATTTCAAGAGGTTCATCTCAGTTACTTGAAAAGTCAAATCTAAAGTATGTATGCTTTGAATCAATAGGTTCTCTTCGCAAAGAAATACATATATGTCAAGACTGAATATGAAAAGAATATGAAAGAATACTGCAATGATTTTACCCAGGTTGACTGAGAAAGCAGAAACATAACATTTAAGTGTTTAGTTGAGTGCTGTTGTAGTATAAATATAGATCCAGTTACAAATGAACACAAAAGTGCAGAATAGCATACCAATAGCAATCTAGTGACTAAAGGACATGGCTATTGAATGTAATATAAATATTGTGTCACGTTTTCATTTAGAAAATGGAAGTATTTTATTTCTCTTTACAAATTAAATGAACCCGTTACCAGACAATGGCCGGTCAGTTGGTCGGTCGGATCAACCAATAAATCAATCAATAAATCAATCATGCCTTTCCTTTAAGCCATTACCGTTGATAACAGAAGTACGTTTTTCACATGCAAAAAACAAAAAAGTCCATGCATACAGATGTAGAAGAATGTAAGATATAGAAGAAAAATGGCATTATAGGCAAATTATATTATATGGGCATTATATGAGGGGACAGCCATTTGTAGTGGTGTCCGAAACCATAGTTAACGTAATCAAGAGCACTCATTCTATCACATGAGAATGCGTATCAATAGTACAAGTGTCAATGTCGTAGCATGTACATGCCAAAATGAGTTTTGGCATGCATATGCTACGCAGTTTTTTGCGTGCATATGATATGCACTTTATGACGTGTATATGACACGCTCTTGGGTAGGATGGGCGTGGGGGGTGTGTGGTTCGTACCATATGCATGCCAAAAACTGCATACCATATGCACGCCAAAGCTCATTTTGGCGTATACATTCCACTAGGGCTGGGCACCGAACGGCGATACTTTTATGGTATTGAACGAAAAACTCCAATACTATGAGTATCGAAAAACTATCTCTTTTTCGGTGGCAAATTTCAGTTCCAAAAGCCAAGCGGCTGTGTCTGTGTGAGCCTGTAGCATACTTGCATGTAAGGACCTAAAGCACCCGCGATTGGCTGTCCACCACCACATGACAGGTAGGATTTCTGAAGATACCCGCAGTCACACAACACAAGTGTAGTTGTTTTTTCCCCATGTGTTCTATCGCGTCGTTTTACAATACCAAAGAGGTCTAAAGTGTGGCTACACTTTATAAAAGTGGATGCCGAGTCAGCAAAGTGCAACATATGCGATAAGAGTATTGCAACCAAAGGCGGCAATACCACCAATTTAATGAAGCACTTGACCATGCACGGGATCAATATTAAGGCAGACAATTGCACGGTATTTGACTGTAAAAAGATGGAACCAGAGGAGCCTTTCATCTCATCGCAGTCAAACCCGCCCCTGTCAACATCATCTGGCATTTCTGGGATTGTAGCAGTAAGAAAGGTCACCTTTTTTAGCGAACAAAAAAGTTAAAGTAATTGTTTACTCTAACGCGAGTGGTTTGAATGTGTGGATGCAACTCTGCGTTGCTATGTAACGTTACCTAGGAGCTATAACGTTATTCTTTGACCAGGCAGGCAACATCTTTGTTTTTCCAACGTAACGTTACACATTTTAGAAATACTTGACAGATAACTGTAATTTCACTACTTAAACCGAATGCATCCCCATAACGTTGACTACAACTTTATGTATGTTAGCTTGTGCTGCTAGTCGGTTGCTGTAGCGTTAGCGCTGTCTATTTCCCCCTTCACATTAGCCTCTGCACCGGTCCACCCTGATGTTAGGAATAGGAAGACAATACCAGAAATTGTCAATCCCTTCACACTGTCAGCAAGAGGGCAAATATCCAAGCAAAGATGAGATCAGTGCCACAGAGCAGTCACAGAGATTATTGTTAAAGGTTTGCTACCTTTTTCGACAGTGGAGGCCCCATGGTGGAGGTGAGCAAGCTATCCAAAAAGCACAACCAGTTTTATTACTAATGTTACCCTGAGTGAGAAGTGTTACCAGAATTAGTTTTAATTAAGATGAAAAATAAAAGTTTTGTGTTTAATGTATTTTTGTTGATGTTGAAATGGATTTTAAAACATATGGTATAGAAAAAAGTATCGTTAGGAACCGGTATCGAAACTGAGGTATCGAAATTGGCACCGGCTCGAAAGATTTTGAACAATACCCAGCCCTACATTCCACGCTCGTATTATTTATACGCATTTTCATGAGATCAGGCTCTTCTATCCCACATTGCACCGCAAGTAAAGCCGATTTACACTCAACGGCTGTCCGAATTCGCACACAATTGTTTTCATTCACTCCTTCAATCAAACTGTATTAGTGGACTAACGTAGTAATTAGTGATTGAGGGATCAGGGGACGATTTCAGCCAATGTCTTTTCATTCACATTTCCATTTCCATTTCCGCATTTGGCAGACGCTTTTATCCAAAGCGATGTACATTGCATTCAAGGTACACATTTTTACATTTTTGTCAGTTCTTGCTTTCCCTGGGAATCAAACCCATGACCTTGGCGTTGCTAATGCCATGCTCTTATTGTTTGAGCTACAGGAAAGCTTATTTTATTCTTTATTTTATTCCAATGAAAAAAACATTGCCTCAAATCCACTTCCTGTGTCTTCTCATTCTTCATGATGATAAACATTTAAACATATAAGTCATACTTTACAAACAGAGCAACACATTGTCCATAATCCATCTTCATGCACGCTACCCAGTAAGCACGATCTTCCCCATTACCAACACACATACTTGTTACCCAGGTGCTCTAATTATACTGAATCATAGCATCACAAAAACTTTACAATACCACAAATGGCTCCTACAAATCATATAAATGATGGCAAATTATTTTCCTCATTCAAGTGACCAGGATCTGTACTAGCATGAATAGAAAAGGCTATTAATAGAAAAGTGAACAAAAAAGACATTACCAAGATGGCCGCCCAGTAGACTGACTTGCCTCAAAGGGACTTTGCTGAAGCTGAGGCATTTATACTCATACATCAGAAGAAGGCTAGTGCTAAGAAAATATCAGCTGAACCAGCAAGAAGGGGTTTGCAGAACTTTACAATTACCTACCCAGGAAACTATCCGTGTTAACTGACACTCTGTAAAAGACAGAACAATAAAACTTGAAACATTAAATTTAATCAATAGAAAACATTTGGCCATACTATACAATTCAGTGTAAATAACCTAAAAAACTATTGTTTTAAAAGACAATGTAAATATAGCCACCACATAATTATAATGTAGAGTATGAAAAATTGATAGTTTTTTTAAATGTAAAAATAGGCAACATTTTTTAGCCAATGATACATTTAATAAAAAAATAGCATTAAAATAGTATTAATATTTATTTTTATTAGTATTAAATTAACAGAAAATATCTGATATGCTACAGATATCATAAAATCATTTAATGAAATCAAACTGATAATTACTTTATTTCATTACATCGCGAGAAGTCAAATGAGCATATTAAAGCATATTAGTTCACTTCAAAATGAAAATTTCCTGATATTTTACTCACCCCCACCTCATCCAAGATGTTCATGTCTTTCTTTCTTCAGTTGAAAAGAAAAATTTTTTTTTTGAGGAAAACATGCAGGATTTTCTCCTCACCACTGAGTTCCATTGAAACCAAAATGTTGAAGGTCCAAATCAATACAGTTTCAAAGCGCTTCGAATGGCTTCAGAGGCTCTGTGCGATCCCAGACAAGGAATAGGGTCTTATCTAGCGAAACGATCGCTCATTTAAAAAAAATTAATATACTTTTTAACCTAAATTGCTCATCTTGCTGCTCTGCACTCGCAATCACATCGAAAATGTCACACTAGACGTAGGCAGAAGTACCACCCCAAGCGAACATGCGAGAACGAATACAAATGCCTTTTACCAAAAAACACCATCTTCAACTTTAAAATTATCTGACATGGTTGTTTTACCTTAGGGCGACCAAACGTCCCCGCTTTCCGGGGACAGTCCCGGTTTTTGGTGTTCTGTCCCCGACTGGAGCTGTCCCTGGAAATGTCCCCGTTTTACAGCTCGTTCAAAACAACCAACAGATATTGCAAAAAAATTAAAAAAAATAAAATAAAATGCAACCAACCAGCCAACATACAGCAGCTGCTGGTAACAGGAGCAATCGTGTAGTGATTATTTTCACCAACAGATGGCGCTGTGAGATACGCTGACGCTACGTGGCCGCGCGTGCGCCGCTACTACTTCATGAAAAACGTACCGAGAGCAGAGCACCATTATCGTCAAATATCAAAAGAAACATCGTTATCACTTTCAAAGTAGTAACATACTAACTATTCGTGTTAAATTAAAGTAATACTGTTTGGATGTACGTCATTACAGAGTCTAAACAGGGTGCAGGATTGTTTTGTCCCCAATTGTTCCGCAGTCACAACGCAGTGATTAGCTACCACACATCTGAACTATTAAAAAAACACAAAACCATTTGCAACAAATACATGTGCAGAATACACATAGGCCTACTTAATGTGTATTAACACTTAACAAATGCTTAAAATAAGCCTAAAATGCAAAATAACAAGACCAGTTAAAGTTATTTTCAAGCTCAAACGTTGTTATACAGTATAAACTTGTGAAAATGTATAAAAGTATTAAATACAATTATTTGTTAAATAGTTTTATTCATCATATCATGTTTTTAAGTCATGTTATAATGTTGTTTTGAACGGCTTGTAATTTACAATGGTTACTATTAACTGTTTTCTTCGTTTTTTTTTTTTTTTTTTGCGGGTGCTGTGAATTGTATTAAAAACAGATCAAAATTGTAATAATCAAACTAAATCATAATAATTATTAATGATGATAATAATAATAATATAGGAGCCAACAACAACAAAAAAATATTATATTTTATTTTTATATATATATATAGATAGATAGATAGATAGATAGATAGATAGATAGATAGATAGATAGATAGATAGATAGATAGATAGATAGATAGATAGATAGATAGATAGATAGATATAGTCCCTGTTTTTAATTAAAATATAATAACAAATGAGATTTTAGTGATATTTTGACCACTCAAATATGAAATGTCCCCGGTTTCCATTTCAGAAATCTGGTCACCTTATTTTACCTTCTTTTTTTTTTTTTTTTTTTTTTTTGCTACAGGGCATTTGTATTAGTCTTCGCATGTGCGCTTTGTAAACACGCATTGTTCATTTAAACATTTTTTACATTTTTTTAAATGAGCGATCGTTTACGCTAGATAAGACCCTATTCCTTGTCTGGGATCGCACAGAGCCTCTGAAGCCATTCGAAGCGCTTTGAAACTGTATTGATTTGGACCTTCAACATTTTGGTTGCAATGGAAGTCAATGGTGGGGACAAAAATCCTGGAATGTTTTCCTCAAAAAAACGTAATTTCTTTTCGACTGAAGAAAGAAAGACATGGACGTCTTAAATGAGCTGGGGGTGAGTAAAATATCAGGACATTTTCATTTTGAAGTGAACTAATCCTTTAAAGTGAATTGGATTCTAAAAATTCTGATACTTTCACATTTTAACGTTCTGTGAGCAGCTGTATAGTTCAACTGAAAAAATGTCCCTCCCAGTGTTAAAACCAAACTTTTCTATTACAGCAACTTGATAACAGTAACTTAAGCAAGCAGGCCAAGCTTGATGAACTAGTGAGCCAACAATACATTTGAATGTGGCGCTATCTATCCACGGCGGCGGCAGCAGGTCGTAACAGGTCATATTGAAATCCTTCTGTTTTAATGGATTTTACGCTCAAGTACAAATCTTCCAAGTTGCTTTTTTGAGACAGGCAGCCAGACCAGACTCCAGCCAAAAACGGAGTACATCTTGTCTGCAGAGTGTCAGATAACCTTCCAAACGCACGGGGCGAGTGCCCGATGACACCATTCTGCATCCGCACTGTCAACCTGTCCGATTCTGTGTCCATCATTGCATTCTTTCTTCCTGAAATTGAAATGCAGGGGAAACGAGATGGGCCTGCACTCAGGGCACACAGTTAATACGCGTCCACTCCTGTTACTGCTGAAATGTGAAGCACCTGTAAGAGTGTAACCAAGCAGAAAGCACACATGAGTCATGCGAGCACGTTCAACACACACACAACAAACACGCTCCGTTCTTTGCGAGCGTGATGCCGCCTGCTCGCTCATTCGCTCATGCCTGCAACCCCTTTCTGTCTTTGCCCTCTGATCTTCCTGGGAATTAGAGGAGTGGAAATCATTGGAGCATGATAAATGTGGAAATTATAAGTTTATGAGGCAATAAAGCAGGGAGGAAAAGGTTCCTTAATAAGGGAGATCTAAATAATGGAACCTGATCATCCTTACAATACGTGGATATTAATATTGACCCGTATTTCAGTGACAGAGGAGCCTCATTAAAGGTCAGGAATTAATGTGGTATTATAATGAACAGGCTGGGCTTTTATAGATAAACATATCTTAATAAAAAATGATCCATACTTTAGTACTGGCATTAGAGTGGTCAAATCAGCTCAAGATGTTTCTTTTTCAAACCTTAAAAATACTTTCAATTTGTACTAAGGCAAGTATAAACATGCATATAAAATTATACGAGTACACCTACAAAAACTAGCAAATGCATGCAGAATCACATTCAAAATCCTTGCCCTTGGCACATTGGATGAATGGTATAATGTTACTGATAAACATTTGACAGGTTTGTGGCTGTTCCTGGTAGGATACATTTGAACTATTATGGCAGCAGGCCTGTAGATTTAGCTGTAGGTTTAGTGTATAAAGCAATGGTGCACTGGGAAAAACCTTCCCACCTGCAATCTGAGTGTTTTTATGGCAGGTGGGACACCAGGGGACATTTCCTTTATGGGCTGCTGGTATTTATATCCATGCTGCTCTTTTGCCCATGGTCATTGTGCCCTAGAGCATGCCACTTAACTTGAACAGTTACTCTACGGGTGTAAAAACATGGCAATGCTCTTAACCCTTCCTCCGTATTCTCGAGTACAGAAAAGGTACACCGCTCAGTGGTTTTATTATGAAGCAGAGTCAGAAACTGAATGTGTTTCAAAGCAAAAATGCCTCAGAAATCTACAATGTGGGAGCAAAAAGTGTGCCAGTGTGTGACCTGAAGTGATTTTTGACTAACAATTGCAACAAAAAAATACAATTCCAAAAGTGTTTTACATTGTTACAAAATATTTATATGTCAAATAAATGCTGTTCTTTTGAATTTTCTATTCATCAAAGAATCGTGCAAACAAATTATCACGGTTTCCACAAAAGCATTCAACAGCACAACCGTTTTCAACTGTGATAATATGTTGCTTGAGCAGCAAATCAGCACATTAGAATCATTGTGACACTGAAGACTGGAGTAATGGTTTCTTACAATTCAGCAATAAATTACATTTTAAAATATATTCAAATATAAATAATATTTTCACAATACTGATGTTTTACTGTATTTTGATCAAATAAATGCAGCCTTGGTGAGCAGTCTTACAATCGCCTCTTCATATTAAAGGCACAATATGTAAGATGTTTGGATTAAAATATCCAAAAACCACTAGAACAATGTTTTTGTTTTTGAATATATTTTTGACTTGTGTGCTTACATTATCCCAAATGTTTCCAAGAATGTTTAAATCCAGAGAAATAAGCAATTTTAACCCAGACACGGACCCTGTCTGTGCGTCGTCTTTCAATGACATACAAACGTTACCCTCGTTTTATTTTGTAGAAACCATGGAAACACCAAAGACACTTTAATATATTATGTTTTATTAGACAGGTGAGCAACTGTTTGGATACATTCATCAACATATTGGTTTATAACATTGTTATACAGCTCAACACAGTTAGTCTTATTGTTTAAATCTTGTTTTCTTGATTTACCGCGAGTACCATGTTTTACCATGCCTAATATCGATCTAACTTACTGCTTTGTGCAACAAGTGTCTCATAGTAGCCACCATCTCACAGTAGCCTTTGTTTTGAATAAGCGATCTCTAGCAACGAAAAATTACATATTGTGGATTTAAACTGGAATAGAGAAAGTATTTTAACATTGCAATAATTACAAACTTCACCTATAAGCTATAACATCTGTTAAAAATTGTGCACCTGGTACCGCAACATGTATCAGACGATATCAAGGCGTGAGTGAATATGGGAGAAATTAAGCCATAGCGTTTGATTTCTTCAATATATAAATGTGTAATTGTCAATTGTATTGTGGTTTTAAGTGAAAATGAGGTGTAACACAAAGCTGTGTGGTGTGTGAAGACCTCAGTAAACTCATCTCAGTTACACCAGCTGTCTGTCCAAAAGAAGCTGTAAAGTCATTTGTGCATCTCTTTTCTGTGTGCACAAAAGGTCACCATCAAAATTGCCATTAAGACAAGTAATTGCATCCTGTGCCTGGGGAAAACAACAAGAACTTGATAATCACAGAGTAAATTTACCATGATGAACTTTTTAAAGGGTCAGTGAGAAAGACCATAAACATTTATATGAGCAGTCAAGTGCAGGAGAAGCTGTCTTTCTCTCTCTCAAATGCAATGACATGGTTGGTGTCTTTGGACACTTAATAGCCATTCATAATTGTTTGTTTTCTCTCCATCTGCACAAAATTCCATGCTTTTCAACTGCAATTGCTATCTATTATGGAAGAACAAATACAAGCTGCGTTTTGTTTGGATGTGCTGTGATGGGTCCTCTTCCATGGATAGGTTTAATTTATTTTCTGTTTATGCACTAGCATGATTAGTTCTTTGTGAACTGTGGATTCTCTGCCCATATGCTCTTGAATTTAAGAATTAATCCAAGCACAATTTGATGAACAGGTGTTTTCACTGACACTTGTTGAGTACAGACCATCATGAAATTCTATATAATCCCCTCATTTTAAACAGCATTTTGCTAATCTCTGTGTAATCCTTTTATAAATATTATTACATTTTGGAATATGTGAGGAAAAAAATTGTATGACAAAAATACAGTATTTTTAATATATAAATTATGTATATTTAATTTCAGATTTGAATTACAAACCGATACCAAATTTCCCTATACAAACATTTGAACATTTATAATAATAATCATTATCATCATTACTACTACATTTAATATGTTTTTAAGTTGTGTAAATTCTTAATTAAAATCTTAATGCAATAAAATACATAAATATGCACACATTTTTAAATCGTATCATAATTTATAACTTTATAAATTTTAACCTTTTATCATCCATGCAACATTTCCTGTGGCAACAAAACTGCTTGATTAATGTTGGTTTGATACATTGCCTGAAAGATCAGATTAAGGATAGTAAATGAATTTTTTTTTTACGCGATGCCGACGTTTTCAGGGCAAGGACCCTGTGATGTGATAGAGACATGGAGCAGAAACCCCCGATACAAAGCTTGTCAAATTAAAGGGTTAGTTCACCCAAAAATGAAAATTCTGTCATTAATTACTTAGCCTCATGTTGTTCCACACATGTAAGACCTCCGTTCATCGTCGGAACACAAATGAAGATATTTTTGTTGAAATCCGATGGCTCAGAAAGTCCTCCATTGGCAGCAATGACACTTCCTCTCTCAAGACCCATAGAAGGCACTAAAGACGTCGTTACAAAGTCCATCTCACTACAGTGGTTCTACAATAATTTTATGAAGCGTCGAGAATAGTTTTTGTGCGCAAAAAAAATCGAAATAACGACTTTATTCAACTTTATTCTTGTCTTCCGTCTGGGCCTCTGACGCGAACTCAAGAAGCACCACGACGCATGCGCGAGAATATGACGTAGAGCTGGCGGAAGCGAGGACCTGTTTACAAGCAGAGGAAAACGCGCCGTATCTAAGCTGTTGAATTCTACACTGACTGTGCTTTAAGTCTTGGTGTAGTGCTCAAAATTGTGCTAAAGTGTGCATTTCCTGGATGTCTGAATGGCTCTACCTCATATTCTCGCGCATGCGTCTTGGTGCTTCGTGAGGTCAATGGGTCAATTTATTGGCCAACTAGAGGTCAATTTAGTGACCTCTAGTGGTGACATGCCTGTTTTTAAGCAGAGCAAGTGCTGTTCAGCCATTTTATTGAGGTGTTTGAGAGGGTACACAGCCGATCCCCATGTCCATCCACACTTTAGTCTGTGTTTTCTTAATTAATGTTTGTTGGTACTTGTCATAGATCATGGTGTTGTATTTGGAGTTGTTAGATGAGTGTACATGAACATATAAGACGATCAGATACTCTTCAGCTTGTTGGATTCATGTTGTAATCCGGGTATTCATTGTTAAGAAACTTTCAATAATGATGTAGTTTAAAGCTTGTGTGAACATTGGTATACTAAGGGAAATGTAAGCTGCTGTGGTAACTATATGCATATGGTAATGTTTTCAAGTATGCTATGCTATTTATATTTGAAAATGGATGTATCAGAAGATGTTTATGCTCATCTAAGTATTTTGCAATTTAATGTATTTTAATGTAATTTAATATTAATCAAGTTTTTGTTGTTGTTGTTTTTTCAGTTTTACACCGCTTCCATTAAATGCACTTGGATTCAGCTCTGTGTCAAGTCTTTTTTTGAAGGAGTGTTAAGCTTGCTGCTTAGCTATGTATGTGTAGCTACACATAGTGAGAGCAGTAAAGTAGACATCACTTCCAAAAACTTTGTTAATGAGAGAATTCACGAGAGAGCAGAACTCAGCACTGAATAAAAACTCAGACGTTTTGAGCGGTGAGTGGATTCCAACTTAAACACCTGATTGACCATTGCGTTCCAGAGATCAACAAGCATATCTATGATTGGCTACATTTCTCACAGCTGTAAATGTGTGAACGTTTCATGTTCTCCAGAGAGCAAACTCAAACACAATGTTTGCCAAATCTGTTTTGCCAATAATATTATACTATTACAGTGTCAACGGAGGGTGCTCTGTTTTCATTTCAGGGTGCTTATATTTAAATTTGTATTCCCCATGTTATAATTATTATTATTATTATTTTTTTTAATCGAAAAATGATTTGTGATCAAACATTAATTGGCGGACCCACTGCAGTACCGAGTTTTGAATGGCTAACAGACCACCAGCCTTTTAAAAACTATCAGTTAGCAAGCTGAACAAACATATTTGCACGTCTTTTGAAGCACACATATCATTTTCATTTGAAAAAGTCATGTTCTTTTCGTCATTCCTCCTTGGATTACAACAGCGAAATGGTGTGGAGTACAGAAGTACAGCCCTCGAAAGAGTGATCAAATGCGTTGCACAATTTCTAGATACTCTAATTTATCTTGCTTATATTTCAGAATATGAATGGCGTTGGAGTCGGTTGTTATTTAGTCAAAACGCACCAAATAGTTTATGAAATGCTTAATTTTCCACAAGGTCAGTGGGAGGACATGCACACGTCCGTATAAAAGACAGAGCGCACTTTTACCTGATGAATTCCCAACAGGGAGGAATATCACGCAAGCACTTAGGTGAGACTTTAAATTAACAGGCTTGGCTGAGAACACAGAGTAGATTGATGTCTTACTTACTCTGTTTGATGCACCATGCTGAGATTAGTTAAATTGAAATGAAATTGGGTGTTAAATAAATATCTGGCTGAATCTGACAGTGACAAATGAGAGAGTGTTTGTAAATGGAGAGGTTGGCTTTTTCTCATATGGAGAGTATACTGACTATAATATTTGTGGGTGTCACTGTTAACCTCCTTGTTGCAAAGCAAGTATCACATATCCTTGTAAAAGCCATCTCCAGTAACTATGAACTATGTCTCAAAGTTAATACAGCTTTCCATCGGCCATTCCTATCACCGGAGGTTCAAAATGCATGTCTGTTTTTTTTCCACAGGCCCTGAACTTGATCTTTATGACTAAATTGGATGGGATTGTTCTGGATCTTTTTTTGATATTTGAAGCAGAGCAGGCCACAACAAAAATCGTGCAAGACTACGGCAACTGCAGCAATCCATTTTTCAGTGCTTGATTTGAGCTGACGTTAAATCTCCAGTTAAAGGCATCACATTCTTTTTGAAAATATATCTTGGTTGTTTTCTTTCTGAAAGGTACCGATGGGTTTCAGAAGCAAAGCATTCTGGCAGATTAAAGATTATTCCACAAATAAAGTCATCTCAGCTGGAAAGCACTTTCACATTAGATCAGAATGAAAACACTTCCACATAAAACCATGACATTTATTTAAAAATACGTAAATCTATATACTCGTAAATCTAATTTACTGAGCTGGAAAGAATTAAGAGACCATAACATTTCTCAAGATTTCTCAATGTTAAGTGGTCTCTTAATATTTTCCAGAGCTATACATATATTAACATTTTCAGATTTAAACATTCCTGTAACTCGAGAAATGACAAATTAAGCTGAGGTCATGGTCTATGTTTAAAATGTAATATTCTTGATTTCTAGTTCAAAGAATTAAGTTTGATTAGATCTTCCAATTCTCAAGTCTCTTCAGTCACTACAATGTTAAGATAATCTGAGTGGTTTTTCATCAAGCACAGAAAGCATCATGTCACAAGCAGTTATTTAAAAAAATACCATAATGTATTGAATGACTTGTGACATTTGAATAAACAACTTCATTAAATCATTAACTCTTGTACAAGTACACACTGAAATGATAGACTGAAAATAAAGATGGACAGGAGGGCAACATAAACACAATAATGATACTATTATTTGTGTATGACAGGATTATTTATCTTAATTTTATATTCTGACTAATGAGGTAACCAGTTCTGCTTTAAAAAAAAGAAAAAAAAAAAGAAATGAAAATATTGGTTTAAAACAAAAGACTGATCCTGCAGTGTATTGTTTGGACATACCTTCAAAGTCACCACACATAGTCCTGTCAATGCTTTTCTTTGGAAACAGCATTCATTAGCAACTGAGACATTATTCAACCTGATTCAGACAAATAATTATGAAAATGGAAGACGTGGTGTGAAAACAATGCATGAGGCCAGGGAGTTAAATTTGGACAAATTGACAACCAATACTCTTGCAATTTGAGCTTGGTTTTATTACATTCAATTATATAATACGTCTTTACTTTTACCCATAGATCGCCTCAGGGTTATTTGTGTAACCCGGTTCGACACGTCATGGTGACGACACAATGGGAACGCCTTCAGAGCATGCCGGTGTCTGTGTCACGTGTAGTACACACCAAAGTATTGGCCTAGTGAAACACAATGCAGTGCACAATCAATTCTATAAATAACACCTGTGCAAATGTACTCAAAGTATGGCACCGTGATATACTGCATCTCAGGGAACCAGGTTATATACATAACCCCAAGACGTTCCAGTTCGAGGGAACATCGACGCCATGTCATGGTGTTGATGCAATGGGAATGACAATACCCACGTCGCTATACTGAGAGGATGCCTTGATACAGGTTGTGGAAAATGGCACAAGCACTGTAGTACAGAAAGACTCACCCTGAAAGGACTTGAGACCATGGGGCTGAGTACACATTCACACTATAAAATCTAATGAATGTGTGCGGAGAGGATCAGCCTGCCGCAGCACAAACATCCCTGCTTGCTAGCTCCTTAGAGGCAGAAACACTTCAGGTAGAATGGGCACTGACTCCTAAAGATGAAGCCACACTGCAAGCCTCATAGACCTCGGTTGCGCCCTCCAAAGCAGACAAGTTGATCAGATTTATGCCACTGGCCTGAGTGGTGGATGTAAATATTAACAGGATATTTGACAGGACATGGCTTGTTCAGTCTCTCTTGCTTCAGAGTTTCAAATGGCAGAGAAGAGAAGGCCTGAGGAACAACAGGATGAAATGGTGAAAAAGGCACATTAGGGATGTAATCTGGCCTAGGTTGCAAAATCACCTTGACCCGTTCAGGGGCAAAATCCAGGCAGAAGGAGGCAACTGATAAGGCCTGCAGGTCTCTTACCCTTATGAAAGAGGTAATAGCAATAGCAATAAGAAAAGCCAACTTAAGAGTCAGAAGCTTTACAGAGGCAGAATTAGGGGGGTTTAAGGGAGCAGTAGACAACCCTTCAAGTACCAGAGAAAGATCCCAAGATGGAACCGCAGCCTCAACCGTCTGGCACCAGGCAGAAAACGGGACACCAAAACATGTTTACCTACTGACATCCCCCCGATCTGGTTGTGGCAAAGCTGGAATATAGCGGCTTTTAAGGCTACATAAACCTTAAGAGTCTCGGGGGTCAGACCAGCTGACAGATGCTCCTGAAGGAACTCCAGTACTGAACCAACCAGGCAGTCAACTGGGTTCAGATGGTGTTGCTGAATCCATGATGAAAATAAATGTAATTTAAGAGTGTATAGCTTTCTAGTAGAAGGAGCACTAACATTGAGAATGGTAACAATAACTTCAGTAGAGAGATGAGAATCTATTAACTAGTACCCATCAGGGGCCAGACCCATAATTTCCAAATCTCCAGTCAGGGTTGAAAGACTGTTCCCAGAGTCTGGGAGAGAAGGTCCCTCTTGATCGGAATCTCCCATGGAGAGCCTTCCAGGAAAGACATAAGGTCCATGAACCATACTCAAACTGGCCAGAATGGGGCTACCAATATTAAGCAAAGACCCTCCTAACAGACTAGGGGCCAAGACTCCCGGAAGCAGAGCAATCAGAAGAAAGGCTATGTCTGCACCATGGCATCCAGCCCCAGAGGAGCAAGGGGATGGAGAGGAAACCACAGGGGACAGTGGGTTGTCTCCTCAGAGGCACTTCCACCTGGCCGAACATCTGCCTTAGGAATTCCACTACTTGAGGGTGGAGTCTCCAGTCCCTTGGCCTCAGTCCCTGTCTCGACAGGAAGTCTGCTCCCAAATTGAGGTGTCCCAGGATATAAACTTCCATCAGGGAGAGCAGTTTGCCATCCGCCCAGAGTAGGATCTGCTGTACCAGCCTGAATAGATGGCACAAATGCAACCCACCCTGGTGATATGTAGGAAACTACCAGTGTGTTGTCCATCCGCACCAACACATGAATGATAGTGTTTCAGTACTAAGAAGAACTTTTGAGCCACCACTGGAAGGGTCTCATGTGCACCAGGCCCCACAGAATAACACTGGCAGCTACAGAACCTGTCATTGACGGACGGAAAGCTCCTGGACTCCGGAGAACTCAGCACGCTTAGCTGCTATAACAGTGCTGAGGTCAGGTCTGCCCCCTGCAGGCTGGGACTGAGAGTGTCATGAGGACCCCCAATCCCTACAAGGGGGGGTACGAGTCACAACACTGGCCTTCTGCTCCTCTTTCCTGGAGCTGGGCGCAGGACCAGCGAGGGATAAACGGCCAGAATGCCTCAGATTGCTTTTTTCGGTGAGATTGGGGCATCCAGCAGAAAGGGTTTTCCTTTTTCCCTGATCCCCAAAAGGTTGAGCCACAGATACCTCTCCTTAGTCACCAGAGCAGCCATTGAATGGCCTATAGCACAGGCTGTCTGTTTCGTGGTGTGGAGAGACAAATCTGTTGGTCTGACAATTTCTTCTTCCGCTTCGGGGCTCAGGCCCTGACCGGTGTCTAGTTCCTTGAGGAGGTCAGCCTGGTAGGTAGTGTACAGGGACCCACCAGCCTGACTTACTGCCTCATAAGCCTTGCCCAAAAGTGATGATGTCATTCTACACAGTCTTGTGGGCAAGGCTGGTCTCTTTAATGATGAAGCTGAAGCAGGTGAGAGATAGCCTGTGAGCAACTCTTCTACCCTAGGCAATGACTTATAACCATGTTCAGTAAACCCAATGATGTCACTGGGTTGTTAACAAGAGGAATATGGGGCTTTTCATGACTTAGAGATTTCAGAAAGCAGATCGGGAAAGAAGTGGAGGTTATGGTTCAGTGGCGGGGCCCAACTACTTGTTTGGAAGCGCTTCGTATGATCTTGAAGACGAAAAGACTGCAGGGCACACTCATGCATAACGAGGGTTCTCGTCTGGGGAGGAAGACATCGCAGACTAAGCTTCCATACCCTCTATGTCCGTCGACAAAGCGAGAGAAAGGGCAGCATCCATCTCAGGCTCGTCTATGGGCTCCATTTGAGGGCCCCATGAGTAAAGTTGATACACTGCCTCAACAGCCACGGGACCCGTCCCACAAGGTGCAGAAATAAAATTCCCCTCATCAACAAAGAGAGCGAGTTGGGAGCTGAGCTTTCTTATGCTGAAGGTGTTCCCATTGCGTCAACACAATGATGTGTTCCCTTGAAAGGGAACAAGTAAGATACACGTAGATACTCTAAATCTAAATCATTGCAAATTAACCAAATAAAGTTATACAGGGTAAATGTCATGCAATTCTTATTCAAGCTGCATGAGTTTCAAATTCCGTTGACAATGAATAATAATTTGATTCCTTCTTTAGATAAAGGAAATAAAATCTGTCATGACTCAGTCATGTCAGTGGTATCCCTTCTTCCCCAGAGTGTAAAGCATATGGCGTTATCTGAAATGTGTGTGGTAAATTGAGCTACATTGGTATATTTCTTCATTACAACTGCAAGGAAGGCAGTGACAATTATGTTACTAATTAAGCAGAAATAACTCAACTGCAAGTCAATGTGACAACAGTCCAGGGATGTGTCTACAGAGCAATCGTATTTGACCAGTGGCATGAGTGCTTTCAGGGAGTGAGGACTCATTTTTGTTTTTTTATCGCCATATTTGTGGTCTCTCACATTTTGAAAATCTGATAAGATTTAAAAAATTGTTTAGTGTGGGCCAGCCTTTAAAGGCAAGAGAACAAACCATCTACAGGGATTAAAGAAAGCTTGAACCAAACATATCTTCTTGCAATAATAAAGAAATAATCCTAACATGTGACTCCAAGTTCAAATAAATAAGATGCAGCTTCTAAATAGCATGTTTGTATCTAAATGGCAACAAGATTATTATCATCCAGATTCAATATTTTAAAGACCTCTTTTGAATATTCTCATGAGAACTTGATTTGACAGTTTGACATGGATAAAACTGTCATTTTCACTGTATTTCCCATCTGAAAGCATCCGAAACGAAGATGAATATTATCATGCAGCCTCCTCTGTACCTAATCCGCTCACACAAACTCCTGACATTAAGTAAGTTTTAACAACCAAATATGTAATTTAAAACAGATGTAAGGGACTCTGTATAAGGGAAACAGGTCTATTTAGCTCAAATTAATGAACTGATTAATTCATAGGGAATTTTGCAAGAGTCTATTTTACGACCGAGCAAATGACTCGTCTGGCGTTCATTTGAACTGGCCATAACTATCAACTCTGCAGCGGATATTAATATCCACACAATAGTTAAACACTATTTTAGCCAGGTAACTTAGATCAGCAGTTTAAGACATTAAATTCGTAAGCACATAACACAAGAACACTTGTCTTTAAATACAAACAAAACTTTATTGATTACTCTAACACGTAAAACTAATATCTAACACAAACACATTCACACACGCGTTGCAGAAAGGAATAAAGTGAGGAAAGGAGGAGTTTTAAGAGAGAGAAATTATGAAATCCCAGGTTTCTAGCAATATATGCATTTATAACACATAACCTGAATGAACCACTGATGATTAGCTTAACCCTCCTATCGTTTCTTAAGCGGGGTTATTCAATTTGATATCAATTGATCCGTTGATCCGTTGCTTGTGGATGAGTTAAACTCTTTCTACGCTCGCTTTGACTGTAATTGCGGCAACGCGACTCCGCCAAGTGGAGCGTCAGAGGGAATTACTCAGAGCAGCAACAACCACGTGATCTCTGTCTCGGAGGATGAAGTTCGGAGGGAACTCAAGCGTGTGGACGTCAGGAAAGCTGCCGGGCCGGATGGTATTTCAGGTCGTGTTCTGCGGTCCTGTGCTGATCAGCTCGCCGGGTTGTTTACATCTATCTTTAATGAGTCCCTCGCTACATCTGTGGTCCCCACCTCCTTCAAAAAATCCACTATCATCCCTGTCCCTAAGAACAGTAAACCCTCTTGCCTAAATGACTATCGTCCAGTGGCTCTCACGTCTATAGTCATGAAGGTCTTTGAGAGACTCATTAAAAACACCATTTGCTCCTTCATTCCTGACACCTTGGACCCTCTTCTGTTTGCCTATCGTCCCAATAGATCGACTGAAGATGCCATCTCTCATGTCCTCCACTCCTCCCTCACTCACATCAACAGCAAAAGTGGGAACTACATAAGGCTGCTATTTATTGACTATAGCTCAGCCTTTAACACCGTAGTTCCCATTAAGCTAACCGCCAAACTCCTGGATCTCGGCCTGAATTCTTCTCTCTGCCACTGGATTGAAAACTTCCTTACTGGCAGGCCTCAGGTGGTGGGAATAGGCCAATTCACCTCCATCTCCATCACCCTGAGTGTGGGAGCTCCACAGGGCTGTGTCCTGAGTCCCCTGCTCTACTCTCTCTACACACATGACTGTTTGTCCACACACAGCTCCACCTCTATCATCAAATTTGCTGATGATACTGTTGTCCTGGGCCTCATTTCCAACAACGAGACGGCATACTTGGACGAGGTGGAGCAACTGGACAACTGCCTCTCTCTGAATGTTGGCAAGACCAAAGAACTGATTGTGGACTTCAGGAAGAGACAGCAATGGACATACTCCCCTCTTATGATCAGCGGGTCACCAGTGGAGAGAGTGAGCAGCTTCAAGTACCTGGGTCTAAACATCTCCGAGAACCTGACCTGGACTGCTCACATTCAGACACAGGTGAAAAAAGTCAGGCAAAGACTGTACCACCTGCACCAGCTGAGGAAATTCAGGGTTTCACCAGCTATCCTGAAAACGTTCTATTTAGGGGCGATAGAAAGTGTATTAACTCAGTGCATCACAATGTGGTATGGGAACAGCACCAGTCATGACTGCAAAGCCCTGCGCTTATCCGAGTGTATCTCAGGGTCAGCTCTCCCATCTCTGCAGGACGTCTACACCAAACGCTGCAAAGGTAGAGCTACTAAGATCATCAAGGACTCTAATCACCCTGCAAACCCTCATTTCACGCTGCTGCCATCTGGTAAGCGCATCCGAAGCCTGATGGCCAAAACTGACAGACTCAGAAGGAGCTTCTTCCCCCAGGCCATCAGACTTCTGAACTCAGTCACTTAACATCACGTGACCATCGATATACTGACATTGCACTGCACTTTCTGTTCTCGTTGTTACTGTGTAACAACCTGTTATAAACCTGTTTGCACATTATACTTCTTTGTACATTTCTGTTAACCGCATATTTATAAGTCTACAGTTTACTCACTGCACAGTTTATTCCACTTCTTTATTTTTATTTTCCTACTTGATTTATTTATAATTCTACAGATATACATACATACATATATATATTTTTTTTTAACTGTGATTTTGCACTGTCCATGGAGCGGACCTGTTTACATTTCACTGCCGGTTGTATATTCTGTATATAACTGTGTATGTGCCAAATAAAACTCTTGAATCTGGAGGTTACTTGCATTTGTGTCTCGTGTCGTCTTGGGGATTCCCTTTTGGTCCTGGCGGCAGGGGTTTTCCCGGTTTGTGATTCAATGGTCTTGCCTGTCTTTTGATCGACGTCTTGGGAAGCCAATCACGTGGCGTGTTGGCTGCTGGATGGAAAGTCTGGTGGGTGTTTTAAAGTGAAGCGCGCTCGCTGGAGATTCGTCGAGGTAAACTTTGCGTCGAAACTTAACAGAACACGAGGCTCATGGAAAGAAAATAAACTTAAGTAAAAGAAAGCTAAACGAGAGGAGAGTTCTAGATGGCTTGAATGAATTTAACCCATTTTCTCAAATCTGGGTCTGCCACGATCGTCTGATCGTCTATCCTTGGAATTCTCCAGCTGCTTTTCGGACTCCACTTCAACTGCTTGAACCAAACTTCAACTGATTTCTTTTGAACTCACTTCGTTCGTGTTCTGAGATTTTTAAACTCAAATTTGTTTGCCATCTTCCTAGATGTATTCTGACCAATCAGGAGTCGTCTTGGTTCAGAGGGGACTATGTTCACACCCCATCGTAAATTGCTCATTATCTCTGTGGTCTCTTACGTTCCTGATCTAAGCAGAGAGTAAATAACATGATTTCTTATGATAAGACCATGAACATTCTAAACAAAATTAAATCAAACCATCTTCTGAGTTATAAACAGACACAAAAAGATATCAAACATGGTGCCATCAAACAAGTGTCAGGAACGGTTGAGAGAAAAGGGAGTGAGGACTCCAATGCAGGAGAAAAAGGTGGTTTATTTAAATAATAAAATAAAACAAACAAAAACACCCACGAGGGGGAAAACAAAACTACAGACAAAATACCACGGTCAGGCACATGAAGCAGGGAACAGGAGACATCAACCACGGAACAGAAGATAACGAACCAGCACAGCACAGCAAACACATAGAAATAAATAGATAACAAACAAGGCAGGTAATGAGGGAAGGCAGGTGGGGCAAATAAACCAACAATGAGATGACAAGAGGGGCGGGGTCAGGACAATAGACAGGAAACATGACATAACCAAAACATGACAACCCAAAGCACATGGCTAGAAAATAACAAAACACCACATGTGCTCAACAAGACAGGACAGAAATGTGACATTACCTCCTCCTTAAGGAGCGGCTACCAGACGCTTCACGAGGGGTGAACGGGCGGGACAGACCAGGGTGGGATGGGAGGGACAGACCAGGGCTTCCCACAGTGTTCGGGAGGCCAGGGCAGCCCATACAGCTCGGGAGGCCAGGGCGGCCCACACAGCTCGGGAGGCCAGGGTGGCCCACACAGCTCGGGAGGCCAGGGACGGAGCCCTCTCCGGACTCGGTGCACGGGACGGAGCCCATCTCCGGACGCTGGTCAGTGGCAGACCATGACAGGGTAATGCACCTAGGCAACTCTGGGACATCCTCCAGGTCTGGCTGATTCGTTCTGTCAGGAAAGGGAGTGAGGACTCAAATGCAGGAGAAAAGGAGGTTTATTTAAATAATAAAATAAAACAAATAAACAAAAACACCCACGAGGGGGAAAATAAAACTACAGACAAAATACCAGGGTCAGGCACATGAAGCGGGGAACAGGAGCCATCAACCACGGAACAGAAGATAACGAACCAGCACAGCACAGCAAACACAAGGAGACTAAATAGATAACAAACAAGGCAGGTAATGAGGGAAGACAGGTGGGGCAAATAAACCAACAATGAGATGACAAGAGGGGCGGGGTCAGGACAATAGACAGGAAACATGACATAACCAAAACATGACAACCCACAGCACATGGCTAGAAAATAACAAAACACCACATGTGCTCAACAAGAGAGGACAGAAATGTGACAAAATGGTCATGTGTATTGTTTATAAACATGATATAAAATTATGCAGTAGAAGGCTATTTGATTATAAGTCCGGCTATCATTCTTTTGAATTATTTGATGCAGTTTGTATGTAAAACATACTTAAAACAAAACAAATGTCTCTGTGGGTTTTTCCTGTGGACTGTAACTGTGTCGCTCACCAGTTCATTCACAGGTTGGTGAGAAAAAGTTCTGTTTAGGCTCTTTCCTTTGTCTTGACCAGATCAAAAAGACCCTCTGCCATTATCTTGATGTGGCCAAGATCTTGCAAAGCCATAAAAGTAATTAGTTGTTGGTGGGTGCCGAGCCCACGGGTTAATGGCCACAAACTGTTGGTCTGGAGTGTTGATCTGTTGGTTTTTTTTGTGTTTTTTTATGTGTGGACTTATGTTAGAACGAATCATCAGAAAGAAATCATCTATTCTTTGAATAGAATCATTTGTGTCCGGTGCGGCCTCAATTCCTACACAGACTAATTAAAGTAAATATACATTTTGCCTGGATTCAACAAGGTTGTTCAATTCCTGAAATAAGAAACGATTCCCTTTGGGGAATAACGTCTCGGTTACGTATGTAACCCTCGTTCCCTGAAGGAGGGAACGGAGACGTACATCGGAACTGACCGACGGATTGGGATCTGCTTTCAGAGACCAATCTGCTTCGAGTGTTTCTAAACGAGCCAATACCGATTGGCATGCGGTCCACGCTCCGCCCGCTATGCGGGTATAAATACGGAAGTGGAATACCGCATCCTCGCTTTTCAACTGAGGAGCCGAAACAAGTGGCTCGGCCTTCAGCTGAAGCACAGCACCTGGCAACGGGACGTACGTCTCCGTTCCCTCCTTCAGGGAACGAGGGTTACATACGTAACCGAGACGTTCCCTTTCAGTCGGTCACGTTTGACGTACGTCGGAACTGACCGATGAATTGGGATCCCTAACAACACGCCAGGATGCTGGCCCTTCCAGCGCCCTGCTTGAGCTCACTGGACCGCTCCTCGATTGGAGAGGAAGTCAGGGATCCAGGCAGGGAAGGATAGTCACTGCTGTTCCTGCAAGACCCACTCAGAGTGACTATTGGATAACGCTGGGAAAGCGTGCCCGTTTGGGAACGGAACGCTGCGGGGCCACATGCCTCAACGGAGAGGTGGCAAATTACACATAAGGACTAGCCTGTCAGGGTAGTACAACATATGCCAGTCTCTGGGGTGGGTCCAGCCTGGTCCCAGGGGGGAAGAACACCACCAGAGACGACAGAGCGAGCTCTGTCAAGGGAAAGACACAGGGCTAGCTGGTACCGTGGAGAATACACATATGGGGTTGCCGTTAGGGAACCGCTATATATGGAACCCAGCCTACACACACGTTCCACAAGCATACGGGTGCAGGCCTGGCGCCAGATGGCTGCAACATCTGACACCGAAGGGGTGACGGAGGAGCTCGACAGGGTTCGCCATTTCTGGGGAACACGACTGGAGATAAATAACGCACGTATCTGGCCCAGGGGCCGGAAATGGCGCCACAATCCGACACTAGAACGGGCACTTAGCGCTACTGGCCACTGGGGGCGAGTACACGGGAAGATACCGGCTCTACACGGAGGCTATAAAATCTAGCGAATGTGTTAGGTGTCACCCAGCCCGCAGCTCTATATATATCTGTTAGCGAGGCGCCTGAGCCAGCGCCCAGGAGGAGGCTACACTCCTAGTTGAGTGCGCTCGCAACCCGAACGGGCAGGGCATGTCTTGGGACTGGTACGCCAAGACAATAGCATCCACTATCCAGTGGGCTAACCTCTGCTTGGAGACAGCCTTTCCCTTCTGCTGGCCTCCGTAACAGACGAAGAGCTGTTCTGAGGTCCTAAGGCTTTGAGTTCGGTCCACGTAGGCGCGGAGAGCGCAGATGGGACAGAGCAAAGCCAGGGCTGGGTCTGCCTCCTCCGAAGGCAGCGCTTGCAGGTTCACCACCTGGTCCCGGAAAGGAGTGGTGGGAACCTTGGGCACGTATCCGGGCCGGGGTCTCAGGACAACATGAGAGTTACCTGGCCCGAATTCTAGGCACGATTCGTTGACCGAAAGTGCGTGCAGGTCCCCTACCCTCTTGATGGAGGCCAATGCAACCAAGAGTACTGTCTTCATGGACAGGATATTCAGCTCAATGGACTGCAGAGGCTCGAAGGGAGGGCTCTGGAGTGCTCTCAGCTCTGGAGTGCTCTCAGCACCAGAGCTAAGTCCCAAGAGGGTACCGCGTTTGGACGAGGAGGATTCAGCCTCCTCGCACCCCTGAGGAACCTGACGATTAGGTCGTGCTTCCCTAAGGACTTACCATCAACTGTGTCGTGATACGCCGCTATTGCCGCAACGTACACTTTAAGGGTGGAGGGAGACAGCCTTCGCTCCAACCCGTCTTGCAGAAAGGAAAGCACGGCGCTAATCGAACACCTTCGGGGGTCTTCGCGGCAAGAAGAACACCACTCAACGAACAGGTTCCACTTCGACGCATAGAGGCGCCTCATAGAGGGGGCTCTAGCGGAAGTGATGGTGTCTACCACTGCCTGTGGTAGACCACCTAGAACCTCCGCATCCCGTCCAGGGACCAGACATGGAGTTTCCAGAGGTCCGGACGCGGGTGCCATAGTGTGCCCCGTCCCTGAGAAAGTAGGTCCTTCCTCAGAGGAATGGGCCAGGGAGGTGCTGTCGCGAGGAGAGTTAGTTCGGAGAACCAGGTCCGGTTGGGCCAGTAGGGCGCAACTAGCAAGACCTGCTCCTCGTCCTCCCTGACTTTGCACAGTGTCTGTGCGAGAAGGCTCACTGGGGGGAACGCATACTTGGGTAGGCCCCGGGGCAAGCTGTGTGCCAGTGCATCCGTGCTGAGGGTGCCCCCGATCAGGGAGTAGTACAGCTGGCAATGGGTCGACTCTGGAGAGGCAAACAGGTCTACCTGTGCGGCTTCGAAGAGGCCCCATATCAGCTGGACCACCTGGGGATGGAGTCGCCACTCTCCCGGAGGTGTTGGACCAGCTGAGAACCAGCTGAGAACCAGCACGGGCCGCTCCGAGAAACCAATCATCCAGCCGCGAGGGTTCAGGACACGGTGGAGCACGACCCTCGCGGCGGCCCGGGAAAGCATAGCCGTGAGCTCTGGATCAGGCTCGGGCAACATTACACCACCCGAAGGGGGCAACGCAGCCGAGTCTTCATCTCCGAAGTCCATTAGCTCATCCCCCGATGCAGCAATCGACATCATGTCCTCCGGAGCCCCAAAGGTAACGGCTGGTCCCCCATGGGAAGGACCAGGACGCTCCTTTGGAAGCTCCACTGGCGCAGCGGAGGGGGTAGGGTCCCGAGGGGCTTGGTGTCCCGTCGGGGGTGCCCTCACAGTTACCCTCAGGTCTCCACCAAAGGCATCAGCCAAAGTAGCAGTCCTCTGCTTTGCAGCGGGAGGACCACTAGATCGGGGGATGCGCAATGGGACTCCACCCCTTTTGAGGTAATCGAGCCTAGACCGTAGGACTGCGATGGTCATGTTCCCGCAGTGGGAACATGAGTCATTCACAAAAGCCGCCTCAGCGTGCTGAACGGCCAAACACGTTTTACTAAAGCTATTTTAGCGCCCTGCTTGAGCTCACTGGACCGCTCCTCGATTGGAGAGGAAGTCAGGGATCCAGGCAGGGAAGGATAGTCACTGCTGTTCCTGCAAGACCCACTCAGAGTGACTATTGGATAACGCTGGGAAAGCGTGCCCGTTTGGGAACGGAACGCTGCGGGGCCACATGCCTCAACGGAGAGGTGGCAAATTACACATAAGGACTAGCCTGTCAGGGTAGTACAACATATGCCAGTCTCTGGGGTGGGTCCAGCCTGGTCCCAGGGGGGAAGAACACCACCAGAGACGACAGAGCGAGCTCTGTCAAGGGAAAGACACAGGGCTAGCTGGTACCGTGGAGAATACACATATGGGGTTGCCGTTAGGGAACCGCTATATATGGAACCCAGCCTACACACACGTTCCACAAGCATACGGGTGCAGGCCTGGCGCCAGATGGCTGCAACATCTGACACCGAAGGGGTGACGGAGGAGCTCGACAGGGTTCGCCATTTCTGGGGAACACGACTGGAGATAAATAACGCACGTATCTGGCCCAGGGGGCGGAAATGGCGCCACAATCCGACACTAGAACGGGCACTTAGCGCTACTGGCCACTGGGGGCGAGTACACGGGAAGATACCGGCTCTACACGGAGGCTATAAAATCTAGCGAATGTGTTAGGTGTCACCCAGCCCGCAGCTCTATATATATCTGTTAGCGAGGCGCCCTGAGCCAGCGCCCAGGAGGAGGCTACACTCCTAGTTGAGTGCGCTCGCAACCCGAACGGGCAGGGCATGTCTTGGGACTGGTACGCCAAGACAATAGCATCCACTATCCAGTGGGCTAACCTCTGCTTGGAGACAGCCTTTCCCTTCTGCTGGCCTCCGTAACAGACGAAGAGCTGTTCTGAGGTCCTAAGGCTTTGAGTTCGGTCCACGTAGGCGCGGAGAGCGCAGATGGGACAGAGCAAAGCCAGGGCTGGGTCTGCCTCCTCCGAAGGCAGCGCTTGCAGGTTCACCACCTGGTCCCGGAAAGGAGTGGTGGGAACCTTGGGCACGTATCCGGGCCGGGGTCTCAGGACAACATGAGAGTTACCTGGCCCGAATTCTAGGCACGATTCGTTGACCGAAAGTGCGTGCAGGTCCCCTACCCTCTTGATGGAGGCCAATGCAACCAAGAGTACTGTCTTCATGGACAGGATATTCAGCTCAATGGACTGCAGAGGCTCGAAGGGAGGGCTCTGGAGTGCTCTCAGCTCTGGAGTGCTCTCAGCACCAGAGCTAAGTCCCAAGAGGGTACCGCGTTTGGACGAGGAGGATTCAGCCTCCTCGCACCCTGAGGAACCTGACGATTAGGTCGTGCTTCCCTGGCGGACTTACCATCAACTGTGTCGTGATACGCCGCTATTGCCGCAACGTACACTTTAAGGGTGGAGGGAGACAGCCTTCGCTCCAACCCGTCTTGCAGAAAGGAAAGCACGGCGCTAATCGAACACCTTCGGGGGTCTTCGCGGCAAGAAGAACACCACTCAACGAACAGGTTCCACTTCGACGCATAGAGGCGCCTCATAGAGGGGGCTCTAGCGGAAGTGATGGTGTCTACCACTGCCTGTGGTAGACCACCTAGAACCTCCGCATCCCGTCCAGGGACCAGACATGGAGTTTCCAGAGGTCCGGACGCGGGTGCCATAGTGTGCCCCGTCCCTGAGAAAGTAGGTCCTTCCTCAGAGGAATGGGCCAGGGAGGTGCTGTCGCGAGGAGAGTTAGTTCGGAGAACCAGGTCCGGTTGGGCCAGTAGGGCGCAACTAGCAAGACCTGCTCCTCGTCCTCCCTGACTTTGCACAGTGTCTGTGCGAGAAGGCTCACTGGGGGGAACGCATACTTGGGTAGGCCCCGGGGCAAGCTGTGTGCCAGTGCATCCGTGCCGAGGGTGCCCCCGATCAGGGAGTAGTACAGCTGGCAATGGGTCGACTCTGGAGAGGCAAACAGGTCTACCTGTGCGGCTTCGAAGAGGCCCCATATCAGCTGGACCACCTGGGGATGGAGTCGCCACTCTCCCGGAGGTGTTGGACCAGCTGAGAACCAGCACGGGCCGCTCCGAGAAACCAATCATCCAGCCGCGAGGGTTCAGGACACGGTGGAGCACGACCCTCGCGGCGGCCCGGGAAAGCATAGCCGTGAGCTCTGGATCAGGCTCGGGCAACATTACACCACCCGAAGGGGGCAACGCAGCCGAGTCTTCATCTCCGAAGTCCATTAGCTCATCCCCCGATGCAGCAATCGACATCATGTCCTCCGGAGCCCCAAAGGTAACGGCTGGTCCCCCATGGGAAGGACCAGGACGCTCCTTTGGAAGCTCCACTGGCGCAGCGGAGGGGGTAGGGTCCCGAGGGGCTTGGTGTCCCGTCGGGGGTGCCCTCACAGTTACCCTCAGGTCTCCACCAAAGGCATCAGCCAAAGTAGCAGTCCTCTGCTTTGCAGCGGGAGGACCACTAGATCGGGGGATGCGCAATGGGACTCCACCCCTTTTGAGGTAATCGAGCCTAGACCGTAGGACTGCGATGGTCATGTTCCCGCAGTGGGAACATGAGTCATTCACAAAAGCCGCCTCAGCGTGCTGAACGGCCAAACACGTGAGGCAACGATCGTGACCGTCAACTGGGGACAGGAAGCGACTGCATCCAGAAACACACGGTTTGAATGACATCTTGGAGATGCAGGGTCAAACCGTGTTTGCTCTTTTAGGAAGGAAACGCTCTGATAGTGCTGAAGCACACAGGGGAGATGGCCGCGGCTCACAGCAGTTCAGTTGTGCAAGCCTGCTGTGAGCACTCAGAAAAACGCCCAGGCAGGCTGAGAAACAGCTGATTCTTCCTGAAGCGACCACCCGCTGAATTGCGCCGTCACACCCGCACCAGGAAGTCGAGCGATCCTCTCCAACTCGTTTTAAATTAAACACTCTTCGTTGACAACCCAGCGTTAAATCAACAGCAGGATTCGGCTCCGAAGTAGAAAAGCGAGGATGCGGTATTCCACTTCCGTATTTATACCCGCATAGCGGGCGGAGCATGGACCTCATGCCAATCGGTATTGGCTCGTTTAGAAACACTCGAAGCAGATTGGTCTCTGAAAGCAGATCCCAATTCGTCGGTCAGTTCCGATGTACGTCGAACGTGACCGACTGAAAGGGAACTAATTACATTGATCTTGGGGCTTCAAATTATTTTAGACTACTAAGATGTTAATGATTTTTTGCATTCATTTTTGAAGAGTGAGTCAAGATATCAAAACTATTTTCTGCTGTCATACATGTATGAGTCATAAAAACTAGGTCTCTGTGAATGCCATAACAACATCTGCAATGTGGTCTAATTTACTTTCTTCTGAAACTTTGAAACATTTTGACTTTCTGAGAAATTATCATTTTTAACTTTAGAGATTTAATTGTGTTTAGTGACACTCATAATACGGTAAAAAATAGATGGCTTGCTCTTAATAACTTATTTAAAGATTCAAAGCATTTTAAAATTAAGATTTGAGTCCTAATGTGATTTCATCGTGCCTGCCAATGAAACGCATTAATATGACATTATTGCTGAATTACAAGAGATTTCTTGTTATTATAAATAAATGAGAGGGGATTGTGTGACTAGTAATGCTAGTGATTTGCAGGCTGTACACCCACTATTGTCAGAGGACAGTAATGGCTTAGTGACAGATGCCTCCAGGCCGTATGGGCAGCACATTGAGCAGAAAAAGGCTCGGTTCTCCATTTCTGGAATACTTGCTGCATTACATATCAATCAAAATGGAATTTCACTCGATTTCGTCATCTTTTTCTTGGATTTTACTAGCGCCGCTTTGTTGTTCTCTGCCTCCTTGATAGCAACCTGTCCAGATGGGCTATGACACCAATTCAGTCTCATCTCGACTGTGGCCATAAAAGTTTTCAGAACCTCTTCAGAACCATTACATTTAAGACAGTTTTACCGTGCAGCGCAGTGGGAGGAAGGCATTTCTAGCGTTAGAATGCTTTTGTTGCTTCTGAAAATGATACATAAATTATTCAGATATTTTTGCAAGTGTTGCCGAACAAGTTTTTGTAGAAAAACAAACATTTATCTACGAAATCGTCTGCAATTTTTGCTTGCCGGAAAATGCACACGAAAAGCCTTCACCATATGTCATTTTACAGTGATTATTAGAATTGGCTTTTGGAATGCTTAATGAGCTTTCAATTTGCTTACCTTAGAGGGATGTGAATTTCTAGAGAAATATCTCCTTGAACCTGAATGCACTAAATGCCAGTCATTTCAAAAACGTCCTTGTGAAATAGCCTCAGAATTGTACAGCTTCAATAGCAGACGAGAGCTTTGTTATAATACATAATTCCAAATAACCTTGAAGAATACACTGGAAGCACACTTGCATATTATTGAGCTGTTTCCTGAGTGTGGGCTTTCAATTACAGGGTCAATAATTTCATTTAGTCGGTTTTAACAGCATGATGCAGATTTGGTGTAGAACATCGACATTTAAACATGCTATGATTTGTTCCTCTTATATCGATGCTGAACATGCCTTTGCTCAGACTGCTGGACAGGCTGATCTGAGACCAGGATTCACACACACATTTCTCACCCCTTTTCCCCTGGGGTTAATTTTCTTTTCTTAACCACACAGGGCCGGTGACGACTAAAGCTCAAGCACACACATCTAACAAACGCAGCTCCCTTGACTCTGTTCATAGATGACACATCACATCCTCTGCTGTTAATTAAAATGACTGACTATGTGCCGGCCCTGTGGCTGAACGGACAGCAGCAGCTCTATAAGGGGCCAGAATCACTCCAGGCAAATGCAAGAAAGGGTCTGGGTGCCTCATGTTATATTCTGTCTGGGAACAATCAAAACAGACCTTTTTTAAATAGTTGGAAATGCTATTTCAAGGCTGCATTACGACTGCATCATCTTTTTTGTCATAATGTATTAGTGATGGGCTGAGGATGTCTGAGGTATGCTCAGTTTTTAATTTGCCCGTGCATCACTACTTTTGTATCAATATTCAAAACCCAAAGGGGCTTTCATCAATAGATTCCTTAGCAATACCACAGGCAAAATTAATCTTTGATTCATTTTTGACAATGTCTTAGGAAAACAATAGTAGTTTGCTGATTTAAGATCATATGTCTGAAATACAGGTGTTATAATCTGTATATATAATAATATATAATTGTGCATCATGCAGAATTGAACTGAGAACGTATCTTAAAAATCAATTCAGTTCTTGAATTTGAATTGTGGTTGAATTTAAAGTAGCAAAATTGTACCTTTTGGTCAAAAGTTATAATGACATTTTCAGTTTTAAGTTAGTCTATTGTTATGAATCCTTGGGTCATGCTGAGAACATAGATACCAATTTTGTCATATTCGGCCAAACTTCCTGTCCGCCATTTTGATTTTCTTTCAAAACCTATTTTTTCCAAACTCCTCCTAGACCAATTTAGCCTGGATGTCAGCCGAACTTAGCCCGCCCACAACATTTGCGGTCGGGAAGTTCGGTCTGGACTTGTGCAGCAACTATGCTCGAACCAAAGCTATTCGGACGAATCAAATTTTCAGGGCGTGCTTTATACGATGATGGACAGATGATCAACAGTAATGTGATCATCCACGTCACCAAAGAGAGGTTGGGTTGAATTAGTTCTAATCCTAAATGCATTCACCTTTACTATTTCTCTCAAACATTATGATCGTGTTGGTAAGTACTCTGTGTATCCTTAAATTCTTTTTACAACACAGGCAAAGATCGTTTACACTCATCATCTTCTTCTACTTCTTTCAGCGTGCGTGCAGTTGAGTTCTGTTACAACTATAATGAGTTGCTCAACATACGCCACTCACTCAGGTCTATCCAATTGAGGTCTTTCCTGGTTCGGTTGAAACATGCCCCATAATCACAGCCCAATGGAACAGTATCAGACTCATATTCTGACTAGAATTTGAGTATGATGACGTCAGGCTAAGACCATTTGTCTGATTCATCAAAATCGAGTCGTATTCATCTTCAAACTATGCCGACAAAAATTTATGGATTTCGTGTTCATAGACAAAACCATTTTCTTATACCGCAGCAACAAAGTTGAGACATGATGCCAAAATTACTCAAGGCTGTATCTCTGCAGTGTTTTGACATATTGACACCAAATTGTATGTGCCATTGTCACCTTATGAAAAATATATGCGTTATAGTTTCCAATCACAACCATATATCCAACCATGATGACTTCACTCCTGAGAACCCTGGAAATGCGAAAAGGGTTCATAATGTCACCAAACTTTTAATTTATTTTTTAAATGAAAATGAAACTGAAAATTGTTAGTAGTTTGCTTGTGCATCCCAGTAATCATTTTGGATCCCAAATGCAGCTAGATGGATCAGGGGCGGCGTTTACATATGGCAGAGTATGGCAGTTGCATTTAACGCCATTTCCTAACCAGACGCGATGCGACAAGATTTTCAGCAGAAAACCAGATTTGACACGAGATCAATCAATCAAAAATCACAGCCAATCAGAAGAGCGTGTGGGCGGGCTCTCTGCAATTGCACTGACTACATTCGCAAAGAAATTGATAAGTAGCCTACAATATCGAATTCCTAATACACACTGATTATTTTTTTTAAATCATAGAATGAACTTGTTTGTTCACCTTGACAGTTTGAACATAGTTGCTTTCAGTAAGGCTATGTCACGAAACATGATATTCAAACTCACTTTAAATTATTTTTACATTAAATAAAGCCCATGATCTGCACTTGTCATACTGTACTTTGTATGTTGTTCCAGCCACAACACCGCATAAATAAACAGTAGCCTAAAATAAATATATTTTTTCTTATGTGTCACATTTGGTTAGGACACAGTGAAGGCTTATAGGACTGTGACTGGCTTATAGTACTGTGGCCTGTTGCACAAAGCTGGTTTCAGTTGCTACCCAGGTAAGTTCGATATTAGTTTGAGCAAACTCAGTTTTTTGGGGCTCAAGAAAGTGGATTAGCAGTGTTCATCACCATGGTAACTTACACTACAAGCCTAACCTGCTCTGGAGCAGGTTTTATTCTGGGTTAGCGATCGCAAACCCAAACTGAACCAATCAGCTCCAAGTAAAGATGCAATAAAGCTACACTCCCTGTATCTCTCGTTCCAAATTAAAGCAGTTTATAGTGGAAAAAAAAAACTTTAGAGACAAAATTGCTCATCTTTTGGTGCTAATTATTTATTATATTTATATTATATGAATTATAATTACTTTTAATTAATATCATATATTTATATAATTATTATATTAATTGACAAGTACCAAAAATTATTATTTCATATAAATATAATACATGCATTCATTTGAGCTCTTTGTGAACCTATAATTATTAGGCATATTTCTTTGATTCACATCATGCATTGATATAGTCAGATATTCTTTCAGCTGCCTTCTCAAACTGTCGCTGCAGCAGCAGCGTTTATTCCTGCTTTGTAAACACATTTAATTTCATGGTCATTTTCTAAATGATCTCTCAATCTTCAGAATCTCAATCTTCAAAAGAGAAGTGAATTGTGCCGTCTCTCTTGCGAGAAGTGAATCAAACGGACATTGTGATTGGCTGTTTGCCGCACGTGTCACACTTTCAGGTGCACGCGCTTCAGAGTGAATTGCAAACTCTGGATTAAACCCGAGTTGACAGAGAACGTTTATACCAAGCTTTGAGAGACCGTTGAGCTTGATCTAAACCAGGTTGGATTTATCAACTCTAAACCTACTCTGAAACTCAGAGTTTGTTCAGCTAGCTTCACGCAACAGGCCCCTGGAGTTTCAGTATTTGCTTTGATTTTGTATTGTTGTTTAGTTCTTTTAGTGGATTTCTGTCCACATTTTGTTTAGATATAATGTGATTATTTGGGAATGTCGTTGTTGTATGGACAGAAGGACTCATGCCATACCCTAGGTTTTTGTGAAACGCCGCCACTGAGATGAATACTTTTGCCAGTGTTTGGTTCACTATATTAACATTACACTTAAAATATATTACCCTGTGTAACCAGGTAATGACCCACTGACTCAGTAAAGAACATCTGGCTTTCAACGCACTCATTTAGTTTAATGAAGAGTTTGAAACCCATGATGAATTAGGTGAGCGACTACTTAAAGCTATTCTATTCGTTAAGCTTCTGATATAGGAACTGTTGATATTAAGCTTAATTCATGTTTTCAAATATTTTCACACTGGAGAATAACACCTCACCATATTGTCAGGGTGTGGTACATGAAAAGGGAGCGAGGACTCAAGTGCAATGAAAATGGGTTTTATTTAAATACAAAATAAGTTTGTATTAGTTAGTAATACAGTTAGTAAGTTAGTTGTAACACGCATGGTTTAAAACTTTCCACACATGCAAGGATGATGAAACTTTGTGTATTTACTAGTTGCCATATCAACATTATTTAGAGAAAAAATTGCGCCAAAATTAAGAAATCTTTGGAAGATATCACTGAACATTTATTTAACCATAGCAAAAGTACATTTCTTAAGTTTATTTTTCCATCTCTGTTTTTTGTGTTTATTTAAAAAAAGACAAATCTGATTTTATTTTAATCTTGTATGTTATTTAACAGTTGAGATCATTCTTTAATGCTGATCTAACAGCAGAAGACACGAGCCGTGGTTTAAATCCCAGTTGCACAGACATGGCATGATGTAACACTGATACAATGAGCCTCTATTAGAACTACGCTATTATATTCTATACTTTTATGAATTCTTTTGAGAAACCATGAGAAAAGGGTGAATAAAAGACTATACTGTATAGCTGTATTTAGTGACATTTGTCAAACTCAAATTTGTTTAATCAATGCTATTATTGCAAAAATGCTATTATTTTATTTAAAAATATAAATATATTTTATTGACAAAATATTTTAGTTTATCATATATTTTTTCTATTAGATCAGATAACATTTTAAGCAGTCATATGTTCATGTTACAATGTACTATGAGGCATGTTGTCAAATTTCACTTCCATTCTTTCAGGGGAAATCAAGAAAAAAAGTATACACTGTATTAATGAAACAAAACCACATATTTGTACTAGACGTGTGAAACAAACTGAGAAAGTCAAAAAGCGTTAGGTTGTGCCCCGCTCTCCCCTAATACATACTAGTAACCAGGAGAAAACAAACGTGACGTGGGGCGCAACCAACAATTTATAGATTAAATAGGGGACAAACAAGGCAGGTAATGGGGAAGAACAGGTGGGGCAAATAAACCAATAATCAGATAACAAGAGGGGTGGGGTCAAGACAATAGACAGGAGAGCACATGACACAAGGAACACGTGATGAGCCATGTGCTCACACCAGACATGATAAAACACAAGCACATGCTAGAAAATAACAAAAACACAACATGTGCTAAGCAAGACAAGACATACATGTGACACATAAGTGGCAAGCCTAAGAACACACACTTATATATATATATATATATATATATATATATATATATATATATATATATATATATATATATATATATTATTTTATTTTAATTAATGGACCATGGTGGAATAACATTTCATTCCCAGAGTGCTCTCAGTGCTAAAAATGTCCATTATGGTGGACACGTGATTGTTGTGCTATATTGCAAAGTAAAAAAGTTTTGATGGCTGCATGTTATTCATCAAAATATATCAAGAGAAATATATCTAATCAGATGTGAAATTCACTCTACTGTACATATCAGGAATACATAGGCATAATTAGTTTACATTAATGCTGTAATTTTCAGAATGACATAGAATGAAGGATGAAGGGGGATGCTTCACTTTTATTATATTTCTCTGGCAGTACAGTATTGATGATTGGAGGTCTCTGAGACTCACACAGTATGACACAAGGAGGACACTACTGGAGTCTATGAACAAGATAAAGAGCCAATGGTGTATTTCATTATGCTGTTTCGGACACCACAAGGACATTGTTCACCATTGGTTTTCCACTCACGTGGCAAAGAGTTTGATTTATAAACAAGCCAAATGTGTCACAATAATGCCTTCCTGGGCCTTATACTGGCTGTAAGTGTGGCTAGAGTAAACTTCTCAGCTCTATGATGAAAGATTGGACACAACAGGATTTGATCAAAGTAATGCAAGACATTAATTTAATGAAACTCTATGGCACATTTTATCTGTAAACAGTTTATGGTGACTGTCTTGAGTGCACCATAACTTCATTCATCAGTTCACTCGCCTATGCCCTGTAATGACAATCTGCTTAAAATTTGTTGTTGAATGATCGATTCTTTGACTTAGATTACCTATTTTTTTTCATGATAACAAAGACTCTTTTCCCTGCAAAACAGTCGAGGTAGTTCTCTGTCATTCTTCTAGCACTAATGCAACTACACATACTGCTATGATGAAGGATGAAGAATCAATATCTAGCTCTATTCATCTCTATGCAACTCACATGGACTGTGGCTAGTGACAGAAGTGGAAGTATTTGTTCACTCTTTAGACTTTTAATCAATGATTAGGACAAATTGTTCACATTAGGAAAACCTCCATGAAATTTGCCACAAAATGCTAAAACCCCTCCAATAATAAAAGTCATGTGAAAAAATAAAAGTCTAAAACAAAACAGAACAGAAAGGCCTACCTATTCTTCATTTAAAGAAATTTTAATGTGACAACAAAATTTCAGGAGGCCTGGCTCACAGTCTCCGCTCTAATTCATCCCAAAGGTGTTCTATCGGGTTGAGGTCAGGACTCTGTGCAGGCCAGTGAAGTTCCTCCTCACCAAACTCGCTCATCCATGTCTTTATTAGGCTTGTCAGTGTTGCCAGTGTTACTGGTGTTCAGCCACAACACTGTTTACATCACTTTCCCACCGTGGCACCGCCCCCACGCCATTTTTATTTTTTTATAGTAATACAAATAATTTAGTTCAGTTAGAGCACAGACACTACAATTAAAAACTGAACGTTTAGTGTGAGCCGAAGTGCAACACAGATCAGCAGCAGGAGTCTGATTTCATTTATCAAGAGAGCAGAGCTGACTGATATGACGGCAGAAGATTTGGTTTCAAAGCAAAATGTAAAAGCGCCTATTTAAGTGAGTTTGTCATTGTACTGTTTTGTTGTGTTTTTCATTAAGAATAATGGACCTAGGCTAATGAACCCACCAATCAAGCAACCCGCCCCCGAATTTGCGCTAATTCTATACCGCAAGTAAAATGAGCACGGCCAGACTCTCATTCATTCAAGGCTGCGCTATCATTCATGGTGCGTGTCCACTGGCACTTTTCAGTTCATTCATAGGAATTCATTGAAAACACACGCTTTGCTCCGCTCCGTTATGAATGCCCGAGTGGCCGTGCACATTTTACTTTCGATTTATTAGCCCCTGTCGGTGATACCGGTATTACCGGTGTTGTCACACATCTATTACCCGGAGGGAAAATTTGCTCACCATCACATCCCTAGTCTTGTGTGAAGCGTAATTTGTCACTCCAGAGAACACGTCCACCACGGATGCAGTGGCGACGTACACCACTGCATCCGAAGCTTTGCATTGCACTTGGTGATGTAAGGCTTGGATGCAGCTGCTCAGCCATGGAAATCCATTCCATGAAGCTCTTTACGCACTGTTCTTGAGCTAATCTGAAGCACACACAAAGTTTGGAGGTCTGTAGCTATTGACTACAGACCTCCAAAAGTTGGAGACTTCTGGGCACTGTGCGCCTCAGCATGCACTGACCCCGCTCTGTGATTTTGTGTGGCCTACCACTTCGTGGCTGAGTTGCTATTGTTCCCAATTGCTTCCACTTTGTTATAATACCACTAACAATTGACTGTGGAATATTTAGTAGTGAGGAAATTTCACGAATGGACTTATTGTACAGGTGGCAACCTATCATGGCACTACGCATGAATTCACTGAGCTCCTGAGAGCGATCCATTCTTTCACAAATGTTTGTAGAAGAGTCTGCATGCCTAGATGCTTGATTTTATACACCTGTGGCCATGGAAGTGATTGGAACAATCAGTATATTTATGGTTTTTGATGCATGACATGCAAGTTGTAGCTTGAAAGAAACTCTCTTGGGTGTCAACTAAAACATGCCATAATTGGCATAATGACTTTCATACTGGCTATTTTTTTAATTTTTTATTATTGCCTGAGATATGCAACATGATATTTAAGAACATGATGACACTAGACATTGAAAGGTTTTCCACACATGATGATGATGACAGAGCCAAGAGTCCACACCACAAAGAACACAAAGTCTTTTTAAAGCATCCGTTGAAACTATTTCTAGTGTTTGTCCTTGGATCTCTTTTATTCCCTCCAAAATCTCTAAACCAATTAATCAGTGAATATGTCAGGGTTAATGTAATGTTAAAGCAGTGCTTTGTAGATATTAAACCGTATTTGTTTGTGCTTTAAAATAAACCAGGCAGACTTGAGTCAAGCTTAAAGTTGGCTGTTTATTTTGGTATGCAACCTGTAAAATCGACTTAAAACTCGTAAACAGCCCAACCTTGACTATCTGTAAAGTAAACGGCCGTGTACATAAAATTTTTATCATGTTGTGAAATGACAGACTTTTTTCCTTCATGTTACAGCGTCTTTTGAAGAGACACATTTGGATACTGAGATATACAAACAGATCGAAAGCATTCAGATAGAAAGATTTGATATTGCAATACCTTTAATGTCAGACTGCTTGAGAAATCGCAAAGGATACAGGTTATATTCTTTGCATTTAGAAAAATGGCAAACCCTGTCCAATTCAAGCATGTATATATTGCTTGTGTGACATAATAAATGCATTTTTAATAATTAAATTTTGTATTTGATTATTAATTACATTACAAGCCATTATTTCTCTTTCACGGATTTAATTAAATCCTAGGGTTAGCTAACAGGAATGAAATGAAATTCAGTACTTTATTTATTTAGGGGCGCAAAAAACAATCTTCATTTACTGCGCTTCATTTTTTTTTCATGGAAAGATCATGTAAGGTCTCAGACTATTTTAAAAAATCTTTCACTCACACAGAATGACATTAATGTGAACAGAAACTTGGCTCCGGTGGAACCAATTAGGCCTGTCTGTATTGATCAATTATCTGTACAATAATAAAATGTTAACTTGGGATAAGGATTGGCATCAGTTAAACACCAGGGCTTCAGTAAATAAAAGTGAAGTTCTGCCAGTTGTCAAATACACTGTTTGATGGACAGCGTACAAAGACAGACCGTAAATTATTTACAGTATCAAATATACACTGTAAAAAAAGAAAAGTTGACATAACTTAAAATTGTAAGGCAACTTGCTGCACAGCTTTTTTGAGTTTTCTCTTTAAAATAAAGTAGGTCACTTAACTCAATTAACTGAGTATGGTCACATGTCTGCCCAATTTAAGATCTTTTGTTCAGCTGATTGAGTTCCCATTTCAGTCGGTCACTTTCAACACCACGTCGAAGTACCGACGAATAGGAATCTTGTTCGCAAAGATCTACTTCGAGTGTAACTAAACGAGCCAATGCACATTGGCATGCAATGATTGCAACAGGTGCTCATGCCACGCAGTGTGGGTATAAATGAGACATGGGTGTTTGCATCAAATTAGCTTTTTGCTTCGGAGGCGAGTGGTAGTTGGTTATGCCAGTTATGGAGGAAGCCTGCCTTTTGGAAGCAATCTTTTCAGTCGGTGTTGGTGTGATGGCACAGCAGCGGGTCGTGTGGTTTTCCTGATCATCTCTCTTTTTTGTTTGTAAGAGCAAACACAAAGGCTGTTCTCACAGCTGGTTCGGTGCGCCAGGTGGAGAGCGCTTAAAAGCCGTTCTGACGGCTGGTAGAGAGCGTCTTTGTGAGAGTGCATCAGGCTGCACTACTTCTCTGACTGTGTCGCCGCGACCCTTCCCCCTGCGTGCTTCAGCACCAAGGAGAACATCCTTCTAAGAGAGCAAACACAGATAGAGCTTGCGTCCTTTTCAGGATGACATTCTATATGTGTGTTTCTGGATGCGGTCGCCATCTGTCACCGAGGGATGGTCACCAGCGCTGTATCTTGTGTTTAGGCGTTCAGCTGGTGGATGAGTCATGTTCTTACTGCGGGAACATGACCATCTTGGAGTTGCAGTCAAGACTCCATCTCACAAGGGGTGGAGTCCCCATGCCTCTGCCTCGATCTAACCCTTCACAGAGGGTTACTTCAGGCAGTAGCCCGGGTGATTTGAGGATTACGCTGAGTGCGTTTCCCCCGGGAACCCTCATCCCTCCCGCACTTCGCAGCCAGTAGAGCTGCCATTGGAACGTGGTGCGCCACCCATGAGGTGTGTACCATCCGTATCCTTCGGGGCTCCTCTTGACGATCCGATGCCCATCGCTACATCAGAGGGAGGGTCAGAAGCTTCTGGAGATGACGTGTCGGCGCAGGGGGCTCCTTCGGGAAGATCCGCTGTGCCTGATACGGATCCGGAAATTATGTCCATGCTTTCCCGGGCCGCTGAAAGAGTTGGGCTCGTGTGGAACCCTCCACCATGTCCTGAACCCTCGAGGCTGGACGATTGGTTTCTCAGGGTGGCCCGTGCTGGTTCTCAGCGCCCCACCCTGGTTCCTTTCTTTCTGGAGGTGCACGATGAGCTCAATAGGTCATGGACGGCACCTTTTACTGCCTGAAACCAACCCACTGGCTCCTCCTCCCTAACCACCCTCGGTGGAGGAGCGCAGAAGGGTTACACGCAGGTTCCTCCCGTGCCCTTAGATGCCCTAACTCCACATCCAGGGGGAACCCGTGTCTCCCCTCCCGGGCTTGTAGGTACTCGTCTGATCTGATCGAAAAGGCCTACCAAGGTTTCCTCCTTACACGCTATGGTGTTGTTGCATGTCCATCAGGCCCATGCACTGAAGACCTTGCACGAGGGTGGTCATGACCCCGCAGTTCTGCACGAACTGAGGACTGCAACGGATCTCGCACTTCGCGCAATGTCCACTATGGTGGTCCAGGAGCACCATCTCTGGCTGTGTCTGGCCGACATGAGGGAAACCAACAAGGTCAGGTTTTTTAATTCACCTGACCGGCCTTTAGCATTGGCTTCACGGCCGGGTCCCGAGATGGGCGTGGCAACGTGGCACTCACCGGGTAAATATCACACCGGCCTGCCGCCAGACCTTCAGCCCCTTGTTCCTCTTGGCTGGAGTACCCTTGGAACAGGTGTCCAGACATGCTGTGGTTTTCACGGATGCCTCTGCCATGGGCTGGGGGGCCACGTACAATGGGCATGCAGTGTCAGGGGTTTGGACGGGCCCGCAACTGCATTGGCACATCAACTGCCTGGAGTTGCTAGCAGTACATCTTGCACTGAGCCGCCTCAAAAGGCTGTTACGGGGCAAAGATGTATTGGTCCGTACGGACAACACTGCGACCGTGGTATTCATCAACCAACAAGGTGGTCTACGCTCCCGCTGAATGTCGCAACTCACAACTCACCTGCCATCTCCTCCTCTGGAGTCAGAAGTGTCTGAGGTCACTTCAGGCCATTCATGTCCCTGGTGTGTGCAACTATGTGGCCAACAAGCTGTCACGAGCTGCGCTCCCAGGAGAGTGGCGACTCCACCCCCAGGTGTTCCATCTGATCTGGAGACAGTTTGGGGTAGCACAGGTCGACCTGTTTGCTTCCCCAGAAATGTCCCATTGCCAGTGGTTTTATTCGCTGACTGAGGGCACACTTGGCATGGATGCACTTGCGCACAGCTGGCCCCAGGGCCTGCGCAAATATGCGTTTCTCCCAGTGAGCCTACTTGCACAGACTCTGTGCAAGATCAGGGAGGACGAGGAGCAAGTCCTGTTGGTGGTGCTGTACTGGCCCAACCGGACATGGTTCCCAGAACTTATGCTCCTTGCGACAGCCCCTCCTTGGCTGATTCCTCTGAGGAAGGACCTTCTGACTCAGAGACGGGGCACCCTGTGGCACCCGCATCCAGACCTGTGGAAGCTTCATGTCTGGCCCCTGGACGGGACGCAGAGGTTCTAGGTGACTTACCCCAGGAGATAGTTAACACCATCACTTCAGCACGAGCACCATCTACAAGACAGGCCTATGCCTTGAAGTGGAACCTGTTTGTCGAGTGGTGTTCTTCTCACCGAGAAGACCCTCGAAGGTGTTCGATCGCATCTGTGCTTTCCTTTTTGCAACAAGGGTTGGAGCGTAGGCTATCGCCCTCCACCCTCAAAGTGTATGTTGCTGCGATATCCGCCTATCATGATCTTGTAGAAGGTAAGTCGGTGGGGAAGCATGACCTGGTTGTCAGGTTCCTCAGGGGGGCAAGACGGTTAAATCCTCCTCAACCTCCCTCCATACCCTCTTGGGATCTTGCTCTGGTGCTCCGAGCACTTCAGAATGCCCCATTTGAGCCCTTGCAGTCAGCAGAGCTAAAGATTCTGTCTATGAAGACTTTGCTTTTGGCTGCATTGGCCTCCATTAAGAGGGTAGGGGGCCTGCAAGCGCTGCCCCTGGAAGAGGCAGACCCAGCCCTAAGTTTGCTCTGCCCCGTACGCGTTCTGCGGATCTACGTGGACAGAACACAAAGCTTCAGGACCTCAAATCAGCTCTTTGTCTGTCACGGAGGCCAGCAGAAGGGAAAGGCTGTCTCCAAGCAGGGGATGGCCCACTGGATAGTGGATGCCATCACCTTGGCTTACCAAGCACAAGGTGTGCCCTGTCCACTCAGGGTGTGAGCACACTCTACTAGAAGTGTTGCATCCTCCAGGGAGCTGGCACGTGGCATGGCCTCTTCAGTGGGGCTGGAGCCCCCTCTCAGTTGCGGGCTACGGCTCAGCATTGTACTCCACATAAGTACTTCAGGGTATGATGTAGGTTCTGCACCGTTCCCTTCCACTAGGGCACGCTTTCCCAGTGTTATCCAAAAAGTCACTGAGTGGGTCATGCAGAACAGCAGTGATGGACTTCTCTTCTCACAGAGAAGTCCAGGGCACTGGAAGGGGGCAGAGGCTATGGCGCTTTGGTAGGGATTCCTATTTGTCAGTACTCCGACGTGGCATAGAGAGTGACCGACTGAATGGGAACGTCTCGGTTACGTATGTAACCCTCATTCCCTGAAGGAGGAAACTGAGACGCCATGTCCTGTCGCCATGTTCTCTGTACCCTGCTGGGGTGCCAGTCTACCTACTTAGCTAATTTGATGCAAACACCTGTGTCTCATTTATACCCGCGCTGCGTGGCATGAGCACCTGGTGCAATCATTGTATGCCAATGTGCATTGGCTCGTTTAGTTACACTCAAAGTAGATTGCCTCTCGCGAGCAAGATTCCTATTCGTTGGTATTCTAACGTGGCGTCTCTGTTCCCTCCTTCAGGGAACAAGTTTTACATACGTAACCGAGACGTTCTTATAGTTTTTTGATTTTGTGTTGAAAATAGTTTCTTTTTTATGTCACCATCAAGGTGATCAGTGTTTTCTTTAGTTGGGCAGTTTGACGACTTTTTAGTGTTAGTGTTTCTCTGGCTGCTGCAATTGAGTTTCCTATGGCAATAAAAACAAGAGAAAACACAGTCAGATGTTGTCGGCTGCTCGATGATAAGATTATAATCATTGTGTAATTCACTCATTTTATGACTGAGTTTAATATGAGCAATATACTATTAACTTTGTTTTATTGTGATTCTAGAAAAGATCCAGCACGGTTTTAATCAGAAAAGCTGAATAAGGTTTAAAACAGATTGTACACTAAGCACTTTGACATCCTGTGAGATTTACTCCCACAGACATCAAGAATCAGCCTATGAATCTCAATAATGGTGACATGCTTCATGCTACAATGCATCCTGAGAGCCATGGATGAGTTTTACATGATGCACCCAGAATGCATTGTTAACTTGTTGCAACTTGTATGCTTGTTAACTTGCATTTACAAATCAAATTTACAATTAATAATAATTAATTAGTTGCATTTATATAGTGCTTTTCTGGGTACTCAAAGTGCTTTACATATAGAAGGGGGGAATCTCCTCAACCACCACCAATGTGCAGCATCCACCTGGATGATGCGACGGCAGCCATATTGCGCCAGGACGCCCCCACACACCAGCTGATTGGTGGAGAGGAGACAGAGTGATGAAGCCAATCAGTATATGGGGATTATTAGGAGGCCATAATGGACAGTGGCGATTGGGCAAATGTGGCCAGGATGCCGGCGATTTTTTTATGACTACAGAGAGTCAGGATCTCGATTTAACATCTCATCCGAAGGACGGTGCTTTTTGACAGTATAGTGTCCCCATCACTGGGGCGTTAGGACCCACACAGATCGCAGGGTGAGCACCCCCTGCTGGCCTCACTAACACCTCTTCAGGTTCACCTCTTCAACCTCTTACTAGGTTGGTCCAGAGAGCGGCTGAAGTTTGTATTTTACAACAATGTTTTGAGTCGTTTTATATTTTATTCAATGTGTGAGCTTGTTACAAACATTTAAAAAAAAAACATCCATAACATTCATACATTTCAATTTATAAAAAAAAAAAAAAAAATTGTAGAAACAGTAGAAATAAAAATAAAGAAATAAAAATAGAGCACAAATTTAATGTTGACTTGATTTTGACAAGTTGGCTACAAAAGAAAAAATAAGATTTAATAAGATTTAAAAATTATTATTATTTTTAAATTAATTAAAAATTACATGAACTTGGATAACGGAGTTGAATGACTATCAGGAATGCAATCCTTGTGCTTCTAACACATGCCATATTTGTTTGAAAGCGTCCATTATTGCCCACTGCTAAATAAGTATTATCATAGGATAAACTGAATGTTTAGCACACAAACAACTATTCAGGTGATGTTGTATCTCGTGAAGTCAAGTGTGGCACGTAAATTACAGTCAGAAGATTCTCTTTTGAGTTTGCATCATGATTGACAGTTCTGTCTAGAAAAAAAATGTAGTTTCAAAGCTTCATGGGGTCTGTAGAGCACCCAAATTGCCTCAAGACTGCAGTTCCACATTATGAGTTGTGAAGCTAATGTTCATCTGCCACCCAGGCCAAGTCAGCAGAGTTTAATGAGCCATACTGTATTAAAATGCCTCACTCGAGTGTGGCTCTTCAAATTCTGTTTTATTGTAAAAGAAAATTCATTTTCTCCAGTCCCACTCTCTTTGGCAATGATTATTTCAAACCATATCAGAGTTTGTGGATGTATGCTCCCCATGCAGCGATGAGAGGCTGCCTTTTCAATAAATCCAGAAGACAAAATATTGCCTTTGAATGATAATGTGGAGCCATCTATAACAAAAGCTCTTGTCCTCCACAGCCATCATTTTCCTTTATTCCACACACACACATTCGCACAAAAACATGTCCATTTCGCTCACATTTATTCCAAAACTCATTAAGAAACTTCCAAAATATTAAACATATATAATTGTAATTTATAATTAACTTATGCTGACAGACCATTTAAATAAACTATTTTTTATTTATTTTTTTATTTATAACTGTCCATGAATATTGAGCTAGGATATAAGAAAGTTACACATTTTGCCTTTAAATAAAAAAAGAGAAGATTTATTAAAAAATGTTTTTATATTTTACAGCGTGGGGAGTTTGCACACTGTCAAAATCAATTTTCATCATAAATAGTAACAACTGATGATTAAAATAAACTCTGAAATAAACTGATCTATTTAAATGAAACATGCAGAGATTTTGGGGTAAAAAGCTTAACATGAGACTATTTTAATTATTGTCACATACCAACTTTACACAGAAGGAATTTGCTTAAAAGTCACTGTTGTAAGACCAAAATAAGGTTTCAGCAGCTGCCGCACTGGGCCAATTATGTATTTTGAAGAGTGTGAACACGGCAGAAATTGTTCTGAACATACATAGCTTCAAGTCTATAACAAATATCCACTTATAATTTGAGTTCAGGGAAGCGCAGGGATGTTTTTGTAGCAGTAGCCTAATTGACTGGAAGAGATGGCACAAGTTTTTAGATAATTGCTCGAGGTGATCATTAAAATGAGTCAAACACAGCTGAAGGGCTTAAACTCAAAGTTAATATTACAGGGATAAGGAATTTAATCATTTTTGTTTAATCATATGACATTTATTATGGTGAATACTGACAAGTGAAAGATTAAGATTTTCCCATTAATTTAGCATCATTAGTAAGCCATGTCTATTGTCTATAGTTAGTAGTTCCTATTTTTCTTGTGTTGTTCAAGATCCAAACAATTTATGAAAATTAGATTCAGTATCTGATTTAACTGGACACATATGTAGTTGTGATATATAGGGCTCAATAGTGACCGCCCACTTGGTTTCTGGAACTCTGTTTCTTTCCCATTCATTTTCTTCATAGGGATTTCAAAACATTTTCCTCTGTGAGTTCTAAGACATGGCTCAAACCAACCAGCTTTGAGATGTATTATAACATTACAAACGTTGATTCAAAGCAAAAAAAAAAGTACTTGAAAAATGAAGAAAAAGACAAAAGGTACAAGATAACTGAATCTGTGAGCCAATGAACTATTTATCCAATGAAACACTGCAAATTATGTAAATCAAATTAAGGGTGCAATATCAAAAATATTGACTAGGATATAGTTACTGATAAGTGTAAAATACTAGGCCCTATGTAGGGGAGATTGGGTATAGTTGTAACACGGTTGTAACACTACCAATTCCATGAATCACAGATAAGATAGGAGTCATATGACAGTTTCAGATTCCTCTGGCTTCCTTTACGATCCCACATGGAGGTTTTCCAGTCTGTGTTGCTATCTCTCCTGAAGCTACAGCAGAAAATCTAATTCTGAGGTAAGAAAGTAAAAAAAAAAAAAAAAAAATAACACTATTTTGTTAAGTACTTCTACCGTTGTAAATAATGTTGTATGAGTTATATCAGGTAAAAGTGTAGTTTCTCTAGTAAAGAATGGTGTATCAACCTCCTGCTAATTTCAAAGCACCATGCTAATATAGCTAGCTAAACAATGGGTGACAGGCATCCCCATATTCACACATATTTTATTGTTGCAGCCATACATTTAAAATAAAACTGTTGTTGTGGCATATCACTTGGAGTACCCTTAGTTTTTGTGCATTTTGTCTACCTTTTACAACTTACCCCAGTAGTGGGGTAGGTTGTAACAAAGGACCAGTATTTCTCATCATCTCACAAAGTCTGTGATATAGTTGAAGAAATTTAAATTGTTGCCACTAGATAAGACCCTATTCCTCATCTGGGATTGCGTAGAGCCTCTGAAGCCATTCGAAGCGCTTTGAAACTGCATTGATTTGGACCTTCAGCCATTGGTTGCAATGGAAGTCTATGAAGGGGAGAAAAATCCTGGAATGTTTTCCTCAAAAATCTTATTTTCTTTTCGACTGAAGAAAGAAAGACATGAACATCTTGGATGAGGTGGGGGTGAGTAAAATATCAATATTTTAATTTTGAAGTGAACTAATCCTTTAAGTGACTTAATTCCATGATGGTGAAATTATGTTTGTTTAACTTAATTAACTGATATAGAACTGATGTACAAGATTAAATCATGTAAATCCAACACACCTTTTTTTCAGTGAAGTTCACCTAAAAAGTGAATTTGGTAATTTACTCATGTTGTTTATTATTCTATGACACACACACACACACACACACACACACACACACACACACACACACACACACACACACACACACACACACAAAAAGATTACAAAAGTGTTCTTTTTCTTTTCTTTTTTTCTTGTCTATGAGTCTGCTGATGGTTGTAACACTGAAACCTTTTTGTTTCCTTTCAGGGAACTCTTTTTTGACACTGAAGGCATGTTTTTAGAGGTTACTGTGACAGAAATGTGAGGCTATTCAATTATATGCTTGCTGAGTGGAGAACTTTATGCTGAATATGAGGTTTTATAGGAAGCCTCTACTGAAGTCTGAAGGTCAAATTGTGCTCTTGTTATTACAATGATTAAATGTTAGTAAACTATCTTGGAATTCAATGCAACAATGGCACTCTATAAAACAGACTTGGTGCCACATCTGACTGTAATTCCCTTTGTAAGTCCGAGATGATTTCCTGAGATGATTACAGTTGAAACCCTCACCATTACAACCAAGATGTCACACTAATGCCTGGATATAAGAGCACTGTTTATAACTGGTGTTCAAAATAGCACAAGCTATAAATGTTATTTAAAAAACAGCGCGCCTCTACCTACATTTTTGCAAAACTCCAAAAACGTACTCAGACAATTCACGACAGTTTCCAGCTAAAATGAACACTAGTCACAGAAAAACACCAACAACTTTCTTCGTTTTAACATAAATTTAACAAGGGCAAATTATTGATTAATAAAGATTTTTCACTTACACTGTAAACATGAATAAGTTGGCAAAACTCAAAACATTTGAGGTAATCACGGTTACATCAAATTTTTTGAGTTAAGAAATTTTAAGTTTAAGCAAGCAGAACTTGCAGATTTTTATTTTGTACTCATGCATTTGAATTGCTCTTAACTTTAAATATTTGAGTCAGCTAATTCATACATATAACTTAAAATGATTATGTTATCTCAATTTTAATATTTTTAGTAGTAGAAACTTGTCTAGCTTTAACTAGCTAATTCTATAAATGCTAACTTGCTAATTGATAACAAAATGCTTTGATAGCATTAGCATTGCACTTGCTGAATGAGTGCATCTAAAAAAATATTTAATATATATCTGTTCTCAAACTAAGCTGCTCCACTCGTCACCATGATGGTAACCCTACAAAAACCAACCTAAGAGAAATTCTTCAAAACTAGCATAACAAAACATTAAACACTACTAAATCTCCCACATATATAACATTTTAGCATTTACTCTCCATTTTTAATGACATGGCAAAGCATAAGAAATATAAATCCCAGTCCTGTTTCAGTTCAATTTAATTTTGTCTAAATTAAAATAAGTTCATAAAACTCAAAACCAAAATGAAACAATTCAGATTACTTAAAATGTGTCAGTTTTGTGAACTGAAAAAGAATAAGGTTTTAAATATTTAGAAAAGTTAATTTAATTGAACTCATTTGTTTAATTTGAGTTGGCTCTACTCAAACCAATTCATTATTTTGAGTGTTAGGGTTTACAGTGTACAAAGACTTGAAGCAAGTTAAACTGACATGTGTTTTTATTGTTCGCTTTTGTTAACATTATCATCTAGGATTAGGTTTAGTGTTGGTGGCATACTTAATTTACTGGTTTTGTTTTATTTAATGCTAAAAGCATTCAACGCGAGTATTAATATCATTTTTGTGTGACCTTTTATAGCCGTACTGAAAGCAACAATGGACAATTCACCTCAGATGTTGAAAATAAATTAGATTTTTTTTAAAGGAAACAAGAACCATAGACTGTAAAAAAAAAGATGGACGATACCTCCTTCCCTCTCTTCCATTGTAGAAAAGTAAAGCCACCAATGTCCAAATATGGCGCCGACATCTTGCGCCTCCTGAAAATCCAGAAAAAAGTCTGCCTCAGAGAATCTCATGATGTCACACCCCATTTTTATAGCATCAAATAACTAACAAAAACCACACACTTGAACTTACATAACTGTGATAAAAACTACCTAAAATGACAGAAAGCATCTTTGGAAAAAATGTGTTCGAAGTGAAACTGGATTGTTTAGTTTGTCTTGTGTCCCATTAGAATACATGGAGGGGGCGGGGTTTATGAGCTATACTGGGACCAACCACCTGGGGGCGATCGAGGCGCTTTGGCTTCACTTTTCAGGACATGTATGGCACACTAGCTTCAAACTGTCAACTCAGTGTGAACAAATTATTCTATGACAAAGATTGTTTGAGTCACTCAGTATTTTTAACAATGTTAAAATGGTGTAAAAATGTTATTATGAATTTGATTATGTAGGCTACTTATCTATTTTCATTGCTAACAGAGAGCCCCCCCACCCCACCCAACACACACTTTCTTCTGATTTCCTGTGATTTTTTATTGATTTTATCGCTTCTCATAGTCGCGTCATATCTGGTGTAGACAGACAAATTTTTGCTTGTCACTGGAAACTTATCACACCGTGTCTTGTGCTAACTCGACACGTCTGCACGAGTGTGCGCGCAGCAAAAATGACATCAAACGCGGATTGGGCGGTTGTGCGCATTGAGAGCGCAAGACCCCATTTCGCTTAGTGGTAAATTTTCCGCGCGGCTCTGCAACCGAAGATGCTATAGTGGGAAGTTTGGAACATTTTACTAATTAAAATGATACATGTTACATTTTCCAATACATTTAGTACTTTTGGAATAAAAAATAAACTATAAGCTAATGCAGCCATGGTCAGACTTTGAGAAATAAATGATTAATTAATTGCTTAGCTGGGTCTTAATCAGGCTATATATACAGTCTGTTAGTTCACCTCACCTCCCGAACCAAATTGTTCTTCTTTTGTCACTTCACATTTAATCACGTCTGTTCCTTGGAAAGATTAGTACACCTCTTGTGTCTTCGGGTTCGAGCCGTTCCGTCATCATGGCTGATCTGGGCCGTGACAGCCTCATATGCAACGCATACAGTCACCGGAAACGGAAAAGATTAGTTAATCTCTCAAGTCAGTCTTCGGGTACGAGTCTCGTTCTTTTGTCACGTGACCACTTCAGTGTCTCTCAACATATACAACATTACATTAATATTATTTACTGCATGTTGTAATATATTTATTATTATAAAACCATCAGAAGATATGTACAATACACATTTATGTTATACCTTCCCATTCTGACCAACCCAATGTGTCCAGTCTTCATAGGAAAATCAATTATTAATTAATTAAAACTGAACTAAACAAACAAAAACTATGCACTTGTTTGTAAGGAAGATTGTGAATGAACAAATTTCTGTATCCAAACGCGGCTGTCACGTCACGTGACAAAAGAACGAAACTCGTACCCGAAAACTCAAGAGATTCACTAATCTTTTCTGTTCCCGGTACATTGAACGAACGACTCGAAACCGAAGACGCGAGAGATGAACTAATCAATTCTGTTTCCTGTATAGAACATAAAGGATGTTGCGCATGCGCGGTCAACACAAAATGAACGAATCGCTCTCTGAGACAACTCGTTGTTCTCGAGTCATATTAAAGATTCGTTCAAAATTAACGAATCGTTTATGAACGACACATCACTAGAAGACGCGAGTTCGAGGCGAATCCGGCATCACACCGGCACCAAGTTTGCGCGCCTAAATCAGTTGCTTATATTTACAAAATGAGCCAACAATAGCAGAAATAAGCCCTTTTAATGAAAATAAAGATCCATGTTTAATAAAAATGTTCACGAAACTAATTGAAAATGTTTAGAGAAATTAGGAAATGTTTAAGAGATCGTTAATTTAGTTGTATACATGTTCTCCCATCTATATATTCTGTTCTAATGCCACAAGTAATACTGAGTTTACTGGGTTTTGGTAAAGTTTAATAAAGTAAACATTGTCACGTGTGTACCTTCCTTCTCACCGCTGTTTCCTGATGGTTTACAGAACAATTACTCTAAGTTGCCCTACTGTCTCAAAGAACAGCACAACAGCGAGCCTGTTAAGTATAAACACCTCATCAAACAGACGAGGCGCGCGCGAAGTCAGCAGACGCTCGCGCTGCAGAGCCAGATGAAAGGCTTAAGATGGTAAAAAAGTTTGTGGTATTATCTTGGTGGGGACGATGGTCTTGCATAATTTGCAGACGACATTGGTCTAACTACGGTCAGACTTATAAAATCCAAAAAACTGCCATACTGGCGAGCTGACTTGTTTTCCTGTTTTATCAACAATTTCCTCGCTTGCTGCGGCACTCATTTTCTACTTTATCACTCCTCACCGGTTCTGTTACTGAACCAAACATGATACTGTTACATGATTGGCTGTTAGCGTGTCACTCCCTACGTTGCTAGGTTACCAGAGAGCGAGTGCCTTTGTTCATGTAACCAAAACCAAACCTCTGGTTTCTTCCGACGAAGAAATGTATCGAACAAATTTTTTTATTGATATTGATTACATGTCTATCGCGATACATATCGTTATCGTTTTATCGCCCAGAATTAATATATATATATATATATATATATATATATATATATATATATATATATATATATATATATATATATATATATATATATATACCTTCATATATAGTTAGTTAGACTAGCAATAATTGCTCTTGTTTGATTGTTTCTTTAAAAAAAAAAAAATTCTGCACATATGCATGTCACTTATGTGTTTTCAAGTGTCTTGAGTGATCAAGATTAAATTAAGAATCCAAGTGATATAAACTAATCCATAGAATGGTGTTGGATTCTCATAGAGCATATGCCATTAAAACCAATTAGGTACAAGGTACCACTTAACACTAGCAACTGTAATCCATCCAAAGCTCACTGTTCCTGAAGTGCAGCAGGTGCGTTCTCTTGATTAGATCATCTTTAATTATGATTTTAATTAAACGGCCTATCTGAAGCAAGATTTCTAAAGTCCTCAAGAGTGGCTAGGGAATTAAACAGATAAAAAGGAACAGACAGCAGGATCCAGGGACTGAAATCTGAGAGAAACGTTCACTGAAAACGAAGCATAGTGGTGAAAGAGCAGGGATAAGCAAAACAATGCTTTTGAACAATGGCTGCAGCTCACCAACAATAGCCACATATTTTTGTGGCTGATGTCCAAGAAGCACAAAAACCCCAAGAGTAAACATGAAACAAACTCCAAACACAGTCCCACACCCCTATCACACCAAGTATCCCGCTTCTCCCAAGATACCAGTGCACGCATGGTTTATTTGTTTACAATCCGCTCTGTGCTTTGTCATAACGGCAGTGAACTGTGCATTTACATTCGCATACTGTACGTTTTTGATAACATAGTCAGTGAGGCTACCCTGGGACTCATTGTTTTGTATGAGGACTCAGAGAGGCAGATGGAAAATGGACTGTGGGTCTTTAGCATAGTGAAAAACGGCAGATGACTGACAAGGGAATTCTGTTGGCTCTAAATGTTTCCAGACTCGCTAGCTCATTTACAAAAGGATGCATAATAACACTTATACACAGGAATGATCCGCATCAACGTCTTCTCCAAAAAAATTAGGAACAGATCTTAAAGTGCAAATTACCCCATTGGGACGTTTATTGACAACTGATGTGAAAGGAGGGAGAAGGTGAGCAGTGCTGAAGGGGATAATGGAGGATTTGTCATCCCTGGCTTACTGGGTTGCAAACACTGTTTGTTGGATTGGACTTGAGAGGTAATCATTTCATATGTCCTGCTAGCAAAGTGACCGAGCCAGTGCCATTGCCTGGGGTGATGCTGACATGCGCACAGATGTACCTGGTCAAAGGGCAAACGCTAGATCACCACTGGCAGATGGAATTACAGATAACAGTGTAAATATGTGGGCTGAATTCAGTGAATGTTAAAAGTTCATTAGTAGTTGCTTAAAGTTAGACACTAAACTTTTAATAACTAGATGTGGGCGTAGATACGCTTACTAACCAGGACCTTCCAATTAGCTCCTAAACATTCTGTTCTTCTTTGCTCATGTGTTTACATAAATTTCTGTAAACATGGCTCATTTTAGAACTAATTTATGAAAACATAATTTCAAGTTAATAATAATCCACAGCTTTCTAATGCAAATGGTTGGATATTTTTAGATGGCAATCATAAAGGTAATTTTTTTTGCCTATTACGTCCTACTCTGATTTCTATAATGTAAACTGACACAGCAGGATATCAAGGGAATATGTGGTACCTTAACTTTACTACAAAACTTCACAGCTATTAAAACCACTAAGCTTGTAAACACAGACTCTCTTACATTATATTCTTACTTTTTCACCCACACTTTGGTTTTAAATAATTAACTGCAATAGGGTCCAAGTGAAAACTATAAAGTTAACAACCTAGGCTGTCTAAAACTCCCCTACCAGGCTACCGCAGGTTCTCAGATATAATGAAAAGAATATTTTGGTGCAGACCTGTGTACTGGTCCCTAGTTTTTAATGAGTTTGAGGTGATGGGTTCTTTCTGACTGCCAGTTTGCTTTCTGTCTTTTTCTTCTTTTATATTTAAGTACATACACTTACTGTTTATTCTAATTTGATTTATTTAACTTCAGCATATAGCTGAGAAACCCATTACTGCTAGTTTTGATTCAGTGCATTTAGTTTGTAAAAAGCATTTGAAGTGCTTGTCTTTCAGGCTTTAGCACAAAACAACAGTTGTGGAACTGTAGAGATCTTTAGTTTGTTGAAAGTCAAGATTAACGCAGTCACGCAGGGTTGAGCAAAATTCAGAAAGGAAGAATTGGCTCTCTTTCAGTTCATGCAATTGGAATCGAATTGGCCATGCTCCACAGGATGTCGAATTCTGAATTGAAATGAGAGGAACAGGAAATTGCTGAATCACAATTCAAAGAAATTAAAAACAAGTCAAACACATTTCAGTTTTTTGACAAAATATGATCGAATAATTCATTTTACTTAATTATGCCTATTTATTCCTGATGTGTTTTCTCAACTAATTTGATACATATTCCATTAAAGGCACAATATGTAATATTTTTTGATTAAAATATCCAAAAACCACTAGAACAATGTTATATATTTTGTTATATATCTTACATTATCCCAAAAGTTTGCAAGAATGTTTAAATCCAGAGAAATAAGCAATTTTAACCAGGACACGGACCATGTGTGTCACCTATCAATGACATCATACCCGGATTACCCTTGTTTTTTTATTTTGTAGAAACCATGGAAACACCAAAGACGCTTTATTATATTATGTGTTTTATTAGACAGGTGAGCAGCTTTGGATACATTCATCGACAGAAAGCGAATCATTATTATACAGCTCAACACAGTTAGTCTTATTATTTAAATCTCATTTGATTTACCGCGGGTACCATTTTTTACCATGCCTAATATCAATCTAGCTTAGTGTGCAATAAGTGTCTCATAGTAGCCACTAGGGATGTGACTGTGAGGAAATTTTCCCACTGGTTAATCAACATGTGACAACACCGGTAATACCGGTATCACCAACGGTCGCTTTTAAATCGCTTATTCTAATCCGAAAGTAAAATTCGCATGGCCGTTCGGGCATTCATAATGGGGCGGAGCAAAGCGAGTGTTTTCAGTTAATTCCTATGAAAGTTGAGCTTCGATAGGAACGAACTGAAAACGCACCGTGAATGTGTGAGCCCTGTGCGGCCAGCTTTTTTTTTTTAGCTGTGGCACAGACTTTATCCTTGTGATCTCACAGAGACCCCTGTCCCAAAGCTGTTCCCCCTCTCTCTACTTCAACTTTCATGTCAGTTCTCTACTATCCATTACAAAAAAACAAAAACAAAAAAGACTAGGGAATAAAAAAAGCTTTTGCAAACTGTGTTTAACGTTAATGCAAACAGTTATAGAACTGCAGTACAAAGAATCTTGAGGCGAGCAAAGCCTTGACCTCTTGTCACAAAACATGCTATAGAAACCATTATAACATTTAAAATACTTAATCTTTTACTTTATATTTGCTATTCAGATTATCTAAAATGAGCATTGAATGATGGCAACAGCATCTAGAGGCATAGATTTTTGTCATATTTCATGCCTGAAATCTTTTGTTATGCACTGGGCGTCTGTTATAGAGAGAGGAAGAGTGTGGTAAAAAAGGAATTTTTTTTTCAAAGAGATGATGACCTTTGATAATACCATCATCAAAGAAGAGTATCAAATTATGACTTGACTAGCAATGTATAAACTTCTTTTGTTCTCAGACATTAGAGTAAAGCGTATCCTACATACCAATGTTTGAGGTGACATACTATGCAAACCTAGACCATGAAGAACGGCAGACACTGGCTGAAATACATTGGGCCTGTTTACACCTGGTCACTTCATGTGTTTTTACTGATTAGGGCTGCACAATATTGGAAAAATCTTACATTACAATATTTTGTTTTGATGTGAATACAGTTGTGGTCAGAATTATTGGCACCCCTGGTAAATATGATCAAAGATGGCTGTAAAAATAAATCTGCAATGTTTATCCCTTTGATCTTTTATTCAAAAATGCGCAAAAATCGAACCTTTCATTGAAGTAAAATAATTGAAATTGGGGGGTAAATCACATTACGAAATAAATGCTTTTCTCCAAAACACGTTGGTCAATAATTATTGGCACCCTTTTATTAAATACTTTTTGCAACCTCCTTTTGCCATGATAACAGCTCTGAGTCTTCTCCTATAATGCCTGATGAGTTTGGAGAACACCTGGCAAGAGATCAGAGACCATTCCTCCATACAGAATCTCTCCAGATCCTTCAGATTCCCAGCTCCATGTTGGTGCTTCTTCTCTTCAGCTCACCCCACTCATTTTCTATAGGGTTCAGGTCAGGGGACTAAGACGACCATGGCAGAAGCTTAATTTTGTGACACATTTTTGCACTGATGTTGATGTTTGTTTTGTCAAAACAGTCACACTTGTATGCAAGTGCCATATGCTCGATCTTGACCCAGTCATTTACGCCGTCATCAAGGTTTTGATAGCGAGTGAGCGCAGGCGAGACCTGAACACCACACGTTGTGTTTAAACAAAACTCATTTAAGCCTTGCCAGTTTAAACATTCAAGAGTAAGACGCAAAAAAGAACTTGTGCACGCTGAGAGAAGATTTGTGTGTGTGTGTGTGTGTGTGTGTGTGTGTGTGTGTGTGTGTGTGTGTGTGTGTGTGTGTGTGTGTGTGTGTGTGTGTGTGTGTGTGTGTGAATTCAAATTCACACAATAAAATGACAACATGCCTGTCTTGGTGAGTAATCCTAACAAACATATTAGGTTATGTCTTAAGTAAAATGTAAACAGTCGATAAAGACGTGTGTTCATGTGTAACCGCATGTACAGTACTAATGTGCATTATGTCTTAAAGGGAAAGAAGCCTTTTCCTGCTGTCTGTGTTTTTAATGTTAATCAAACAACAAATGACTAAGAAATCACTCACTGCTCTTGACTGAATAGCTTTTGTAACTTCAATAATTATTAACCTTTATTTAACTTATACAGTTAAGATTATAATATGCAATGCTATTTCATATTTGATTACTTTATTCAATCTCTGTGCCTGGAAAACCTGAAAAGCACCATTTATTTTATATTCATCTGTGCTCTAACTGTATGTATTTGTGCTGTTGCTTGTAGTTTAATTATTTGTTCTTATTTTGTTTATTTTTGTTTGACAAATGTCCTAATTATCCTGAACATAGCACAGAACGTACCGAAACTGTGACCCTAAAACCATGATACAAACTGAACCGTGAGTAATTTGAACCATTCCACCCTTAACAGATGTCCTCTTCCAGGCAGATTCGTAACATCTTAAGTTGATTGGAACTTCTTAATTATTGCCCTGATGGTGGAAATGGGGATTTTCAATGCTTTAGCTATTTTCTTACAGCCACTTTCTATTTTGTGAAGCTCAATAATCTCTTGCTGCACATCAGAACTATATTCTTTGGTTTTGCTCATTCTGATGAATGATTAAGTGAATTTTGCCTTTCTGTTTCCTCATATTTATACTCCTGTGAAACAAGAAGTCATAGCTAGACAATTCCATGCTCATAATCACCCTGGTGTGCTTAAAAAAATATATATAAATATATATATATATATATATATATATATATATATTTAATGGGAATATACTTGAGAGATATTTTATTTTTATATTGTGATTAACTCCCATACTTTCAATCATTTTTTAATAAAAGATAAAAATGATAAACATGATTTGAATAACTCTATTTGAAAAGAATTAATCATTCTGAATAATTGGGCTGATTTTGTAGGGGATTGAATCTGCGTAGAAAATAATAAATAAATTACAAGCATATGTGAAAATGTTAGGACACCCTATTGAATTCCATGGTTTTCTGTATCATGATATATATAAAAATCTAAGTGCTTGGCAGGTCTTAAAATTTGGAAAATAAAACCTCAGATGAACGACAACACATGACATATTACACTGTGTCATTATTTATTTAGCAAAAATAAAGTCAAGATGGAAAAACCATGGGTGACAAAGTTAGGACACCCTATCATTCAATTACCTATAGATCCATTTTTAGCAGCAATGAAGTAATCATTTTCTGCATGATTTATCAGTCTCTCACATCATTCTGGAGGAATTTTGGTCCACTCTTTACAACATTGCTTCAGTTTGTTGAAGTTCGAGGGTATTTGTTTATGCACAGCTCTTGTCACGGCATTTCAGTCAGGATGAGGTCTGGAGTTTGACTGGGCCATTGCAACACCTTCTTCTTTTCACTCATTCTTTTCTTTTTCAGCCGTTCTGTGGATTTGCTGGTGATCTTCGGATCATTGTCCGGTTGCATGACCCAATTTTGGTCAAGCTTTAGCTGTCGGACAGATGGTCACATTTGACTCTAGCATACTTTGGTATACAGAGGAGTTCATGGTCGACTCAATGATTGTGAGGTGCCCAGGTCCTTTGGCTACAAAACAAGCCCAAAATCATCACCCCTCCACCAGCATGCTTGACTTTTTGTATGAGGTGTTTGAATTTGGCATTCACATGCTGCCTCGCGGCTCTGTGTGTGTGCACAGAAAACAGCATGCAAGTCCTCTTGCGCTTGCGACTTTAAGTCGAGTCAGCTTCCAAATCTACAGTACTCATCTTGCTGGATCTGCCTGCTGCTTTTGACAGTCAACCACCAGATCTTCCTATCAACACTCATGAAGATGGGCATCTCAGGAACTGCACTCCAGTGGTTCAAGTCCTTCAGGGTGTCGTGGAAGGGTGTGGTGAGGTGTCCAAGTCACAACATCTAGCTACTGGGGTTCCCCAGGACTCAGTGCTTGCACCACTTCTCTTCTCCATCTACATGTCATCCTTAGGATCTGTCATCCAGAAACATGGCTTTTCCTATCACTGCTAAGCTTCTCATTTCAACCAGATGATCCTACAGTTGCTGTTCGTATTGCATGACAGACATTGCTGGCTGGATGAAGGACCATCACCTTCAACTCAACCTTGCGAAAACCGAACTGCTTGTGGTCTCAACCAACCCAGCACTTCATCACAATTTCTCCATTCAGCTAAGTTCATCAACCATAACTCCTTCCAGGACAGTCAGGAACCTTGGAGTTCAGTTAAACTTCACTGACCATATTACTGCAACAGCCCTACAGATTTTCTTTATACAACATTAAGAAGATTAGACCCTTCCTATCAGAGCATGCCACACAACTCCTGGTCCAAGCTCTTGTTCTCTCCAGACTAGACTATTGTAATGCTTTTCTAGCAGGCCTCCGGCATGCACTATCAAACCCCTGCAACTGATCCAGAATGCAGTAGCGAGGGTCTTCAACGAGCCGAAGAAAGCCCACATCACACCACTCTTCATCAGTTTGCACTGGCTGCCAATAGCCGCTCACATCAAATTCAAGGCACTAGTGCATGCTTACAAATCAACCACAGGTTCTGCACCAATATACCTAAACTCGCTTGTTCAGACTTACGCACCCTCCAGAATCTTGCGTTCTGTAAGTGAACGACGCCTCATAGTGCCATCCCAAAGAAGCACGAAATCACTCTCACAAACTTTTTCCTGGGCTGTTCCTACCTGGTGGAAAAACCTGCCTATCTCAATTCGAGCAGCCGAGTCTGTAGCCATGTTCAAAAGACGTCTAAAGACACATCTATTCCAGCAGCACCTGACCAATTAAGACCAGCACTTAACTAACCTAACTATTCTATTTGTAAAAACAAACAAACAAAAAAACAAAACAAAAAAAACTGTGTACTGTGCTAGACTAACTGAGACTTGTTACAGCACTTGCATGCTGTTGCCCCTTGTTTGTCTTGTTTGCTTCTATTACTCTCCTCATTTGTAACTTGCCTTGGATAAAAGCGTCTGCTAAATAATTAAATGTAAATGTTAACGGTTAGTTCACCCAAAAATTAAAATTAGCCTTAGAAGAACCAAGACATTTTTATATATACCTCCGATTGTATTCATCTGAAAGAAGAATGTCATATAGACCTAGGATGACTTGAGGGTGAGTAAATCATGGGCTAATTTTTTTTTTTTTTTTTTTTTTTGTGAAATATCCCTTTAAACACAATGCAAATGATAAACTTTCACTCTATGATGGTTAAACCTTGCAATGAATCTGCGAATCACATGCATTCTGAACTAGGGTGCAGCTGGCCCATACAAATCATGGATCAACTACGATCCCTATACTTGACATCGCACATCCTGCGATGTGACTATCGGAGGTGCACACATTGCGAAATCATGGCTAAAACGATATATCATGCAGCCCTATAGATTAGATAGCTATTTGATTTGTTACTGTTCCATTCACATTTGGCCACATAAATGTGTCTACGCAAAATTAATATAAATCTTGAATTCCCACGCTATATGCAAATTTAACGTCAATGAAAGCAACATGCGAGCTGCATTTTATTCATAATCAGCTATGTTCAAGTAAAAAACCACAAGGAGAGCAATCTGCATCAGACTTGCATGAACCAGCTTCATTTGAAATGTGTCTCTGGAACCACCTCTGGAAGTGGTTTGAGTGATCGGATATAAATCCACCTCGAAGCATTTCGGAGGGCATTTACAACTCGTCTTTTCACAATCTGATATATCAGAGAAAACACATGAAGTGACCAGGAATAAACAGGCCCACTGGCTTGAGAAATATTCCTGTTTAACTTCCTGTTAGCCACTGTTTCATTTGTCTCTCTGTTCCGCAGCTTTGCTGCAGAATAAAAAGAAAAAAATGTGACTGTCAAAACAAGCCTTTTCTATTATATATCAGTGCTTCGATTTAACTAGGAAAAGATAGTCATGCTAGGTTTACCCATCAAACCTCTTCTGTAAAGGTGAACACCCCTGGGAGGTGAGTTTGAGACAATGTGCCAGCTCTGCTGAAGTGTTTTTTTTTTAATACATTTTTTTAATATTATTCATTCACCACTTACTATTATATAACATCCAAAAAGCAGTATGTCAAATAAGTAGGATGTCCAAATGCTCAGTATTCATGATACAGTAGGTGAACAAAACCCGGATGACCTACTGTATCCGCTGAGAATCTGAAGTGTGGAACCAGTGGACATTTTTCTATCCCATGAGGCCACAGAAGCTAAGGAGCTGTCACATTCCAAAAGTTGAAAAATAACAAAAAGTATGTGGCTCTTGTGGTACATGCTATGGGGAGCAATAAGTGGCTCCCTATAATTAAACTGTAGTTTTTCTGGTTATGCATTCATACTAAACAGCATTCTTGAATATAACCAGGAGTTCCTTTCATCTGCCATGAGAAGCTCCACAATCAAGAAAATAGGTGGGCTACGAGATAAGCCTGCAAAGACAATTGTGGAAGGGAAGGATGTCGACATTTGCATGTCATTGATCACAGACTGATCCCATCACCATTTGCCATTGTTCACCCCAGTCCTGAGACAAGGTGTGAATGACCACTGACTCAGACTCAACAAACTGGTTTTGCCATGTGGTTTGAAACCACAAAACATGGATTTCTTACACAAAATGGAGAAAATATTTTCCATTTCCATTAACAGAACTCAATATACTTAATGAGTGTTGTTTGTATACATGCAGAGCATACAAACTTATCTATTAAGGTATACATGAATGCATAGGTAAAAGTTCAACATAACCCAATGATGTTTGGACTTTATGTTTTCAGCACAATGCCTAGGTTAATCTGAAATTGGTTTGAAAAGTGAATCATGCATAGGAAAAACCTTAGAGACATTGTTCTAAACACAAACTTTAAACTATGCAAATTAACCTCATGTCAGACAAGGGACATACCGTGGCCACCTTTGACAGCATCAGCCAGTCAAAACACAGGATCTGAAAGGTGCCAATTTGCAATTCCCTCCTTCTCAGGAGAGATTAAAAGGTTCTCTCTGAGACAGAGAGTTGTTCTAGTTTTCTGGATTGTTCCAGGATTCTGGTTCCAGGATTCCAGTTCCTGGTTCCAGTCCCAAAAGTTTCCAGTTCCAAGATGCACTAAGCTGAAGGAACAAGCTCTAGAAAGAGAGAAACAAAGTTCTTTTGAAGTGAATTTGGGGAGTTCACAACAGGATCAACGACCATAAGCTCAGTGCCCCCCATTTTCAAGATCTTCTGCACCTAACGTCCAAATCTCTTCAGAGATCCTTCAGATCTGCGTGTTCCAGATTGCCCGGATCTTCTCTACGGACTTCAGAATCTTTTCATCAGAGATCCTCCAGATCTGCGTGTTCCAGACTGCCCGGATTTGCCCTGACGTCAGATTCTTAAGATCCTTCCGTCTGCGTGTTCCAGAGGATAAGGATCATCTGCACAGACGTCAGAACCTTTAACTTAAAGGCTCCTTCATCTGCGTGTTCCAGAATTAGGACCTTTTCTGTGCTTCAGGAGTTCAATGTTCAAGTACTTTGTATTCATGGCTGTGAAACAGAATCCAACTCCTTTCATCCCACTTCAACACGGCCAAGCTCAGCAAGTGGAAGACGTCGCCGCTCGGACTCACCAGGCGGAATGTAAATATCACTTTACCAAACCACTTTCCAGAGACCTTGGCATTAGTGTGTATTGTCAGTATATGATTATCTAATTTGCATTAGATTCTGCATAGCTGATGTCAATCAATAACAAATAATCGCTCTATTTATTTATATATATATTTATATTTTAGGTTTACCTTATCAGTGTTTATCTTTCCACAAGATAACTGCCATAGTAACATCCAACAAATTCTCTTGCATTTATCATTATTTTTGCACTTTATCCATTCAGTAGTTGTTAGTTACTCTTGTCTATCCTTTTGTTAATAAAATCCTTTTATTACACTTGTGTCTTCCTTGTGTTGATAATACAGAGGCTCTACAAGTTAACGATATCTCACAAATCCTTCAGATTGGTAAGCTTCCTACAATTTATAATTCTAATCCAGTCAACAGTATTTCATGATTGTTATTTATTGTCAAGGTGAAATTCCTTGGCTGGTGCCCCGTAATATAGGAAGTCTTCTGACACCCAGGTGACGTGTGACCCAAATCTCAATATTAATATTAATACTAAATATTAATATTAATAAATCACTACAAACAATTGTACAGAAATAAGTCCTAAGTATATACTTTGAAAGTAACATTTAGAGTAAGCATTTCAAATAAATGTCTAATTGATTTAGATTCAAGATTCAAGAGTTTTATTTGTCACATACACAGTTATATACAGAATATACAACCAGCAGTGAAATGTAAACAGGTCCACTCCATGGACAGTGCAAATTCACAGTTAAAAACACAAGGGGGAAATTATAATAGAAATAGAATAAAAAAGTACTATATATATATATATGTAGAATTATAAATAAATCAAGTCAAGTAGAAAAAAAATAAAAAATAAAAATAAAGAAGTGGAATAAAATAAGTGAAGTAAACTGTGCAGTGAGTAAACTGTAGACTTATAAATATGTGGTTAACAAATGTACAAAGAGTATAATGTGCAAACAGGTTTATAACAGGTTGTTACACAGTAACAACGAGAACAGAAAGTGCAGTGCAATGTCAGTGTATCGATGGTCACGTGATGTTAAGTGACTGAGTTCAGGAGTCTGATGGCCTGGGGGAAGAAGCTCCTCCTGAGTCTCTCGGTTTTGGCCATCAGGCTTCGGAAGCGCTTACCAGATGGCAGCAGCGTGAAATGAGGGTTTGCAGGGTGATTAGAGTCCTTGATGATCTTAGTAGCTCTACCTTTGCAGCGTTTGGTGTAGACGTCCTGCAGAGACGGGAGAGCTGACCCTGAGATCGGCGCTCGGATAAGCGCACGACTCTTTGCAGGGCTTTGCAGTCATGACTGGTGCTGTTCCCATACCACGCTGTGATACACTGAGTTAATACACTTTCTATTGCCACCTAAATAGAAAGTTTTCAGGATAGCTGGTGAAACCCTGAATTTCTTCAGCAGGCGCAGGTGGTACAGTCTTTGCCTGGCTTTTTTCACCTGTGTCTGAATGTGAGCAGTCCACAATCATTTCTTTGGTCTTGCCAACATTCAGAGAGAGACAGTTGTCCTGGCACCATGATGTTAGATGCTCCACCTCGTCCAAGTATGTTGTCTCATTGTTGTTGGAAATGAGGCCCAGGACAACAGTATCATCAGCAAATTTGATGATAGAGGTGGAGCTGTGTGTGGACAAACAGTCATGCGTGTAGAGAGAGTAGAGCAGGGGACTCAGGACACAGCCCTGTGGAGCTCCCACACTCAGGGTGATGGAGGTGGAGGTGGACTGGCCTATTCTCACCACCTGAGGCCTGCCAGTGAGGAAGTCCTCAATCCAGTGGCAGAGAGAAGGATTCAGGCCGAGATCCAGGAGTTTGGAGGTTAGCTTGATGGGAACTATGGTGTTAAAGGCTGAGCTATAGTCAATAAATAGCAGCCTTACGTAGTTCCCACTTTTGCTGTCGATGTGAGTGAGGGAGGAGTGGAGGACATGAGAGATGGCATCTTCAGTCGATCTATTGGGACGATAGGCAAACTGAAGAGGGTCCAAAGTGTCAGGAATGAAGGAGCAAATGGTGTTTTTAATGAGTCTCTCAAAGACCTTCATGACTATAGATGTGAGAGCCACTGGATGATAGTCATTTAGGCAAGAGGGTTTACTGTTCTTAGGGACAGGGATGATAGTGGATTTTTTGAAGGAGGTGGGGACCACAGATGTAGCGAGGGACTCATTAAAGATAGATGTAAACAACCCGGCGAGCTGATCAGCACAGGACCGCAGAACACGGCCTGAAATACCATCCGGCCCAGCAGCTTTCCTGACGTCCACACGCTTGAGTGCCCTCCGAACTTCATCCTCCGAGACAGAGATCACGTGGTTGTTGCTGCTCTGAGTAATTCCCTCTGACGCGTGTAGGACAGGAGACAAGTCTTTCTTTAGGTTTGCTTTGTTAAAATCGCCCGCGACGATGAACGCAGCATCAGGGTGTTTGTTTGTGAAGCCGCTGGCAACATCATGAAGGCCAGATAAAGCCAGCCCTGTGTCTGCCTGTGGTGGAATGTAAACAGCGGTCGCGACGACCGCAGAAAACTCCCTCGGCAGATAGAATGGGTGGGAAATGATTGTTAAATGTTCCAGATGAGGCGAGCAGGACCGCGAGAGAATGGTGATGTTCCTGGGGTCGCACCATTTCTTGTTGATCATGAAGCATACTCCACGCTTTTTGGATTTACCGGCCTCGGCTGTTCTGTCCATCCGAAAAACAGAGAAGTTCTCCGACAGCATCACAGCTGTGTCCGGGACCGCGGGCGTGAGCCATGTTTCGGACAAACAAAAGATGTTACAGTCTCTCATGTCCCGTTGAAAACTTATCCTGGCTCTAAGATCGTCCATCTTATTTTCCAAGGATTGGACATTTGCAAGCAGAATGCTCGGGAGGGCTGAATGCCCTTTTCCTCAGTCTGTTGCGGATCCCCGCGCGTTTCCCACGGTGTTTCTTGATTCTTCGCCGTTGACTCTGGCCATTGTTCAACTCGGCGTTCCAAAGAATCTCAGATGGCCACAGAGGATCGGTGAAAGTGTCCTGAAACAGTCCAGTGTAGAGTATTTATGCTGTATATCTATATCAAAATCAATAAAATACACCAATAAAGGCTCTTACTATAAAGCTGTCGTGACAGAAAAATCTTGTCAAATATCAAGTATCTCATAACACAAGAGTAGTCATTTAGCTTGGACATGGAAGACATTTCAACATCTTTCTGCTCTGTATTCATGTTCAGTTCCCACCAACTTAGAAACATACTATTATAAAGCAGGAAAATGTCACATTCCACACTTCAACAAGAATTTCCCAATGAACACACTGATTTAATTTAGATAGATTTAGTCTGACAATGAAGGACTTATCTTCCTCTCGAACATTACTCATTTTTACATTTTGTCCTTTGAAATGAACAGCACTCTGTTTTAAATTCACTTTTCCAGATGGCGCCATCAAAATTCAACAAACCTCTGTTCAAAATGTGTTCTTTCTCCAGGCAGTGTGGATAATGAACAGCAAATACAGCAAGCCTTGCGACACAAGAATGTGACAGAAAAAAAAAAAAAAAAATAAAGCATGTGAAATGTAATTATTTGTTATTTAATTGCAATGTTATTCCATTGGCAAATACACACTTGTCAGCAAAATTGTTTTTAAATTCCTTTTGTTCTGGATGTGAATAATTCAGTCACTTTTGGAGTTTTAATGTCAATATTTCTGCCAAAACAACGATAATTAGAATCACTGAACATTCTTACCAACATCAATAATGCAAGTCTCTGCTCCCGTAAAGAGTCACATAACGGATTTTATCTGTAGAAAAATCATGATACACTAGGATTATAATCAAGGATAGAGCTGGGATACTCAACCTTCTACAAAGCCATTAAATAAACATGTTTTTTTTCACACTACACTGGCGATTACGGAGCAGTACTCCAAGTAAAGGGAAGAAATGCTTCCACAAGGAGTTTAAAAAACGAGAGGTATGCTTTTTACTTTGAGGATTACAGCTCCATCAATTTATAAAGACTCTGCATTTGCTTTAAATTTAGAACCTCACAAGCTGTTCCTGTTAAATAATACAATAATCTAACTTGGTCTATCTAAGATTTAGGTAGATATGCAATTAGTAAAGGCCCTACCAAAACAGCAATATCCATTGATACTAATGGCCCATTTACACCTCCTAAAGGAACATAATGAATGCAGCAATTAGCTCAGTATTATGACAGTCTGATGCTTTATATGACTGCTGTAATTACGTCTATAGTAGCACAATGTTCCTTTTCATGAAACATTGTTGCAGAGTTTAATGTTATGTGTGATAATACATAATGAGGATTCTCTTATTTGGTTTTACAGTACAGTTTTTTTATCTATTGATATTTCCATCATTTATATTCTTGATCCCAGTGAATCTATAAGATGAGATGCATAATTAAAGTCATAGCTCTCTTATCACACAAAGGATCCCTGATGCTACTGCTTTTGCGCCATAGTCTATTTTTACTCTGTTCATCAAATTAAGCCTGTGAGTGACAGTCTGTAGTCTCAAAGAAACCATGATTATGAGGGGTGGATAAAGCACATCACAATCCCACAAACCACCTCACAGCTCAGAACAGATGTGCTTAAAGGGTTAGTTCACCCAAAAATGAAATTTCTGTCATTAATGACTCACTCTCATGTCGTTCCAATCGTGTAAGACCATCTTCGGAACACAAATGAAGATATTTTTTATCCGAGAGCTTTCTGACCCACTCCACAGACTGCAACGCTTTCAAGGTCGAGAAAAGTAGTAAAGACATCGCTAAAATAGTGCGATGTAAGACCTTCATTCATCTTCAGAACACAAATGAGGATATTTATGATGAAATCGGAGAGCTCTCAGGCCCCTCCATAGACAGCTATTTAATTAACACGTTCAAGGCCCAGAAAGGCAGGAAAGACATTGTTAAAATAGTCCATGTGACTACAGTGGTTCAACCTTAAGTTTATGAAGCGACGAGAATACTTTTTGTGCGCAAAAACAAACAAAAATAATGACTTTATGCACCAATTTCGTTCTAGCCTGTGTCAGTCTCCTATGCAGTTTACGTTGTAAACAGTGCAGCGCTTTCGAGTTCTAGAGCAGCCGATGCTGTTCATATTTAGATGATGCAGAACTTGCACTCTATTTACAAAGTAAACTGCGTAGGAGACTGCGATTTACTGTAAGTGAACATCCCAAGGCCACACACAATGATGAGAGCAACGGCAAAGTCCCTTTAAGACAAGTCATTTCACTCGGCGGCCATCTTTGAAATGCCTCTTGGGCATGCAAGTGCAGCTCCTACATGGCAAAAAATACTTAGTATTTTTGTCTTGTTTCTAGTCCAAACACCTAAAAATTCTTAAAACAAGAAGCATTTACTAAACAAGCAAAAGTTATTATCTTGTTTTGGGGAGGAATAGCTCAAAATTAAGTATAAAATTAAGTGAGTTTTTGCTTAAAATAAGCAAAATAAACTGCCAGTGGGGTAAGAAAAATAATCTTAATTCAAACAGAAAACAAGATTATTTTGCTTACCCCATTAACAGATTATTTTGCTTATTTTAAGCAAAAATTCACTTAATTTTGAGTTATTTCTTGCCAAAACAAGACAAAAACTTTTGCTTGTCTAGTAAATGCGTCTTAATGTAAGAATTTGTAGATATTTGGACTTAAAACAAGAAACAAATACTAAGTAAGAAAAGCATTTTTTGCAGTGTATCTCTTTGAATGGGGAAACATCAAATTCTCCTAAACTGTTCACCAAGTTTACGATAAAATTTAAGTTTTAAGTTTACGTTGTAAAAACTGCATCGCTTTCGCTGTTTTACAGCAGCCGATGCTGTTCACGTGAGCGCCACAACTCATGCGCGTGATAATGGCGCAGGAGTTGCTCTGTATTTACAACGTAAACTGCGTAGGAGACTGGCACAGGCTAAAATGAAATTGTTGAATAAAGTCATTAGTTTTGTTTGCTTTTGTTCACAAAAAGTATTCTTGTTGCAATAGTCACATGGACTATTTTAACAATGTCTTCCCTATCTTTCCAGACCTTGAAAGTAGCTTTCCTGTAGCTCAAACAATAAGAGTGTGATGCTAGCAACGCAAGGTTATGGGTTCGATTCCCAGGGAAAGTAAGTGACCAAATGTAAAAATGTGTACCTTGAATACAATGTAAGTTGCTTTGGATAAAAGTGTCTGCCAAATGCATAAATGTAAAGTGTTAATTAAATAGCTGTCTATGGAAGGGTCGGAGAGCTCTCAGATTTCATCAAAATATCTTAATTTGTGTTTCGAATATGAACGAAGGTCTTACAGGTTTGGAATGACAAATGGCACAAATACTTTTTATATGCAAGCGACACAAATAGTTTTTATATGCAAAACTATTCCGTGTCAGTCTCTGACGCTGATCATGTTGTAAACAGTGCAGCACTTCTGGGTTTTATGTCAGAACGGCGGCTCCGTATTGGCCGACTCCTGCATCGCGTCGTGGTTCTCGCGTGAACAGCGTGCGGTTGCTATAGAAACAGGCAGTGTTCTGAGACGTTTAGGATTGCGTTTGCGCATTAGCTTTGTCTAGGCTGAAAAATTCATTTTTTTGTCATGATTCGAGCGTTTAGAAACCAAATTCATGAGACAGCTGTTGTCAGATTTCATTGGTGATTTCAAAAATGAAATTTAATCGAAAGCTTGGCAAACAGTTTTGGAAAATTTGATGTTTTCCCATTCAAAGAGATAGGAGCTGCACTTGCATACCCAAGAGGCATTTCAAAGATGGCCGCAGAGTGAAATGACCTGTCTTATAGAGACTTTGCCGTCGCTCTCATCAGGTTAGGCGGCGTCGGGTTCGCATACAGTAAATCACTGCTCTTGTATGTAGAACTTCTTTTGACCCCCAAAGAAGAATGAAAAATAACTTCACTATGAGTATATCGGGGACTTAAAGGTGAAGTAATGCAGGGGTGGGTTGGCCATCGGGCAATTCTGGCAAATGCCAGAGGGCCATTTTATTTAAATGTGGGCTGGTCAGATTAAAAAAAAAAAATATATATATATATATATATATATATATATATATATATATATATATATTTTCCCAGTGGTCTGTTGTACAATTTCTACGTAAGTGATAATAAACTGTCCCTCTATGTAAAAGACTAGGAAAGACAAATGATAATGTAAAGTATGCCAGTCATTCATTAATGTTAATGATAAGCATTTCATTTAGCATTTATGTTTCTGTATTGTGTTGTATTTTTATGTTAGTACGTGATGTTAAAATTACTATGATTTGTTGTGGACCGGGCCGCTCTGATTTTGTGATGGGCCGCTCTGTGCCAAAAAGTCTGGGGCCACTTTTTAGCCCCAGTCCGCCCCTGATGTAATGTCTACATCACTAGTTGCACCAAACAGAGCTAAAAGATAAAAAATAAAAAAAAATAAACAGAAGACCACTTTTACCACCTTAAAAAAAGCCTCATTAAAATGAATGCACTAATCATCTGAAAAATATTTAAACTGGGGCACAGAGTAATGCATAATCCATGATTCATCAAAATGTTTGCACTTTTATAAATGATAACATTTAGAACTAACGCACACCAAATATAGGGGGAAAAATTATTTTGTGTCAAAAATAACAGAAATAATACTGTTAACAGAAATCTGCTGTTATACATATAAAGAAACCTACTTATTTCAGAGAATTAAGCAAGAGCTTCTTTCAAGTTCTTGAGTAGACAAAATAAAATAGTGATCCTATAATAGTGATTTTCTCTATAAGAATGCAATTGTATTGGTGAATAATAGTAATTATAAGTGGATCTCAGGGGAAAACATAATAAAAAAAAAAAAAAACGCATGATATTAATGTTCTAAAACAATGTGTCCAAACTGTAAAGCAGACACTGATTCATTGCTACATCTTAGGATGATAATTACAATCATGATCACCCAGCCACTCTTCTTGTTTTCCTGTCCATTTTGGACAAATTGGAGATGCCAGAGGATCCAGTCTGAGCGATTTATGGGTGTTTTCAGTATTAATTCCTCCTGAAACTTGGAGTCAGAGTACACACTGGCCCCTAGACCCTGGTCTCCTGTTGGGAATTACATACAATGCCATTCTTTTCCGGTGTGGCAATCAGCCTAGCTTGACAGATCTGGCGGGTTACCACCGGAAGGCTGTGAGGAGCAGCTTGCCACTCAACACAGTCTGTGGCAGGAACAAAATGTTTTCATCTCTTCATGTGTCTATTAGATTTGTCTCTGAAATGTACTGCAGGACGGAGAAGCACTGAAATTGATTGACTCTCTCTCTGGTTTATGAATGCACAAAAAAGAAGGCAAGTACAATCTTGGCTGAAATAAATAAAACCCTTTTAGATTTAGCAGTCTTTCATTGTTTAATAAAGATCTACATGCTTTAGGTAATTTAAAAATCAATGTATGTGAACTTTTAGTGCTTTCATTTAATAAATAATTGAATAAATGAAATGCCTACATAGAAATTAAAATTCTGTTTTATGACTATCAAAATATTCTTGTGCATTCGAATGCAATCTATGTGACTTGAATCAATGCGACTAAAAACATATTTGAGTGACTGAGCAGGTGCATTAACTGTAACGGTGACTCTCTAAGTCAGGGCATTCAGGAGGTCAGCACCTTCTCTGATTTAAAAGAGTGTCCGATGGGTTTTAGAGGCAAATGGAGGTCAGGAACTGTCTCTTATGTGGACCCTCTATAAGAGCAAAATGCCTGCACACCCTGACATTCAAGATGAGGGTGAAGTGGACTGCAGCCACTCGACTTGAAAGACCAGGTCAAGTGAGACTAACATAAATGCTCCCAATTCCAGTAAAGTAAAAGTGGGTGAGTGCATGCATATCACTACTTTTAGCACATTTATATTAGACTGCCATACTATGGATGACACTGAACTCTGCACTGAAGTCCAGGACACTGCTTTTACTGCAGTGTTTTCATCCTGTTCTTACAGAGTTCATAATGGGCAACAAACCTGGTCATAAAGCACATAGTCTCTCAGGGGTGGTCACGTGCATGGTTTGACCTCCCATCAGAGTGACAGTGGCCTGCTCTTTGGCTGAACTCACAACGGCACATTACAAGAGGACACTGTGAACTACTCCTCTCCAGAGACAGTGGGTCAACTTACATGTCTTCACCCCTCTGTCAATAATGCAGGTGCATTAGCACAGTCAGAGGGAGTGGAATTTATTTGCAACAATATTTGTACTGAAACAGCATGCATTATGATTTCATTTTAGTTTGGTGCACATGTGAAAATATAAGATATGGAGCATGAAAATGAACCAACCAGGGATGTGTTTTGATGAGGCATGCATTTAATTCAGGGCAAAGCTAGTGACAAGGAATCAATAAATTCCACATTTCTATCGGCTCTACATTTTGCAACACTATTATAAAATAATTAACCTGGTTGAGGGAAAGGACAAAAAGGTCATCTAAATTCTGCAGCGAAACCTCTGAGGAAAAGCATTAACTTTCTTACACTGCTGACACAACACTGCTAGACCTGTATTAAATCTGAAATTTACAAAGCTCTGATAATTGAGGTATGCTCAAAAGATTTCTTGAATTCTTGCTGTCAGCTGTAATCTTAGCAGTTTTCCTCATGGAGCGCTGGTATAAAACATTCTCAGTGTCCAAGGACGGTACATTCTGCCAAAGCAATGTAAACACTTAAGCCGCGCTCGCCTATGAGGTCGTTAAATCCCTTTTCTATAGTCTGCCCTCGTTTATTTATTCAGATTTTCTATAACAAAACACCGGAAAACTTGAGTAATACAATCAGCACAGAATTATAAGAGATGCAGGCCTATCTTAGTAATTAATCTTTTTTTATTATTATTATTATTATTTTATTTATGTGACTTATAGACTTAAATAGATAAATGATTTTAATTCAGTCTAAATATTTTTGAGTAAATTTTACATTGAAAACTAATTTCTAAGAAATGAACCGAAGTTTTGTAGCTCAAAGCCATGCGAATGACAGAAAATGGAGATATAGCCTGGCAGGTGATGCATGAGCTCTGCTTCTGACACGTTCTGAGTTTGAAATTGTGTGTCATTTTCTGATCTCTCCTTGCACCCTATCATTTCTCTTCCTATAAAACAGTGTTGGACAAAATATAACAATACACAACATATATAAACTTGAAGTGCGTGGTGCTATGGGGTAACACAAATAAATACAACAGAATAAAGATGCAAATGAAATAAACAGTGCTTAAAGTTTTTCTAATATTATTCACTTTTTCCCACCAGAGTTTTCATGGGTTGGATGGTTCATTAGGTAACATTAAGCAGTTTTGATTCATGCTTGACGATCGCATTAACTTACATCATTTCTTTCTGCTATTTCTTCGCTTGCAGATAATGGCACTCCCAACTGTATAACAGTGAAAAATGGATTGCCAGATAAAACTTGTCAATGGTGGGTAAATGTTGTGTCATAAATGACCGAAAACCTTGACAATGGTGGAGAAAGAGTTAACAGTAAATACTGTAAGGAGCGGTTTTACTGCTAAGACAAAAGCCGAGATCCAGCGCCCTGCAATAAAACAATAAAACTCAATCTGAAGAGAAGATCTCACAGAGGAACTGTGGGTCACCCTCTCCCCCTCTCTACCTCCCTTCCCCCTGATTCAAGTCACAAAATGCAGATATACTACATATGACTTATCTTGTGAATCTGTTGTTTTATCCCTTTCATGTCTGGTGTCTTTTTAAAGGTCACAGTGCGATTGGTAAAATGGTCTCAACTTCAATGAAGTCACTGGTAGGGTTAGAAAGATTGAAACATATGAGAATTGTGTTCTCCTTTTTTGAGTGGTCTCTCCAAAGATATCTGATCCTCTCCCCCAAACTAGGTGTTTGTGTTGCAAATATTTACAACCCTTTGTTCTGGTCTGGGTATTTAAGGAAGGGTAGCAGGGCTGCCATTGGGAACATTCTGTAGACAGAACCCCCATGCAGTGTTGTGTCAGTGTCCTGAGAGGCTCTCACACACACACTGTATGTATTGTGCCAGATATGACTCTTTGAAACTATTTTCATATTACTTTGCAATGGTATTTTATATTCTTATGCTGAAAGTTGTGTACCATGGATTCGTGTTTAATTATGTTATTTAAGTTCTGTCTGGCCAAAATAAACCTTTGTCTTGATTTACCTTGTATTATTCTGAAAACATTTATTCTAGTATTGATCAATCTGAGTCCTTTATTTCCGCAATTCTTTTGCCAGAATAGATCAAACCGAGGACCCCTGACTGAAGCATGGAGCGCAGCATGCGGGATAATCTGATTTCTGACTATTACTGTATTAGCAAGTTGCAGCTTTCGTGACTATTACTAAAATTACACTTTTTGTTGAGTAAGCATGTGCGACCACTTAAAGGTAAAATATTCACTCTGTAATCCTCTGACTAATATCAGAACTGGCTAGTTTGTGATCGTGGGTGGGCGAAACCGGACGCTTCATTCCTGTGCGATATCGGGTCCCTTGATGAACGAATATTTGAAATTAAGAGATACTAAGACAATCGACAATCTAAATTAAACCACAACTAAAATTATGAACAGCTGTTAAGTTACAAATGTAACAAAGTTACAAAGAATTGGAGTCAGATCAAAATTATTCATGGAGTCAGATTTAAAATTCGATGGTCATAAATTAAGTTAATTCAACAAAAGTGCTGAAAAGGCTTACACGCAGAAGTCCTTCAACCAGGCCGTTAGATTCCGTTCTTGGGCTAACGGATGGACCTTATATACTTTGAAACCAAATCTTCTGCCATCGTCTTGTAAGTCAGCTCGATATAAAAAATCAAAATGACAGTGGGGGGCGGTGCTGCGGTGGGAAAGTGACGTAATTGGTGTGTGGCTGAACCAAGCAGCAACCTCCCCCAGTTTCTCTTGAAGCTAGTACTGAAGTGACTTAAACTGCAATTCATCGATTGGCCTCTAGGCACAGGCTCCAAAAGGGAGCAGAATCTCACTGAGCCCCAGACAAAAACATGTTTACAGCCTGGTACAAATTGTGGTTTTGGTCTATACAGCTAATTTTGCCCTTCATGACATTTTTTTATAATGCATTCGTTTACATTATATAAAGCCTTAAAGTTCTTCATAATTAAGGGCGTGGCCACATTGAGTGACAGGTAGGGTGGCCATACGTCCGGATTTTAAGCACCCTCATTTGTCCTCCTTTTTGGATTTGCGCTGAATCGGCCTAAAAAAACCCGCCCTCGAATCGTTATTGAGCATACGGTCTAATGCCGTAAGATCTCTGGTCAAACAAATGATTGGCTGAAAGTGGTGTCAATCAAATAAATATATGACATATCATTGGTTACAAAACTTAAACAAGCCTCCACAACATGCTGGCTACGTCATATTATAACGTTAACATGCCAAAACGACCTCATTTAATCCGGAAAGGACAAAAGCATGAATTTATATAAAAAAGCACACTGTCGCTGTGAAGTGGACATTAGTAGGTAGTCAAGAAAGCTGCCATTGACCGACATGCCAGCACGGAAAAAAATAAAAGTAACCGGTCATTGTCATTGTAATAAAGTTCGTAGAATAAGGAGGAAGAAGGGTCGGCGTGACTGGGACTCGTGTTTATTCTCGTGGTACAAACAAAATAAACTCGCGCTCACAGCACAGACCTCGCTAAACCATGCCCACTCCGCCACAGTCATTTTTTCGAGATGCAGCATCACCTCAGGATGACAAAATCTCTACTGCAGAGCTTTGTAAAGTCTATGATGCAGTCAAGCATCACCAGTCATACTGTATAACAGAAATACATAAATAAGCAAATAATGAATGCGAAAAATATATAAATATATAAAAAATATATAAACTGCCTGAGTGAGGGTGTACTTCTTTGTTAAGAACTGAAAGGTGTATTTATCGCATTTATTATTTGTTTATTTATGTATTTCTGTTATACAGTATCCAGAAGTCCAGAAATGTTATGTTTTCAGGCACTGTGCACTTTGCAATCTCAGTGGTCAGTTTTTGATACAGACATCACAATGTCTTGAATAAATACAAATACTGTGAACAAACACTTTTTTGCCTCTTCTGTTATACATAGGTCTACATCAAGATATATCGTAGATCAAATTGTCTGACAATGAATAGAGTAGGCTATTTCAGAATCACTATATCATGATAGCATCGATAGGATGGACAAAATTGTATTGTAGTTGCGAGTACACCAGAGTCCTATGCAATTATCCGTGCCTCACTAAATGCCGCAAAATGTCCTCCTTTTTGGTGTTATGGAAATGTCCACCCTAGTGACAGGTGGATAGCCGTTTGTCTGCTGTCTGTTAGTCATCACGTCACCTCATCTCCAGCCACGCCCCGCCTCTTTGCCCATTGTCAGTTATCCAGGAGTCACACGTGATGATGCGCTGCCAAGATGGAAACGGCCAGCTCGACCCTACTTTACACTTCAGAACTGCTCTTCAGAATCCTATGGGTGACATCATGGACACTACGTCCATAATTTTTACAGTCTATGGGCTGAACACCGCAAATTGGGCAACACGATTGCCGCGAGCGTGCGATATTTTCCTCAATCATGTCTTCTTGTACTGGGGTGGTACTTCCGCCTACGTCAAGTATGACCTTTCCAATGTGACTACATAATGCGTGGAGCCGTGGATGCTAGAGCAAGATGAGCATATGTGGTTAAAAGGTGTATCATTTTTATTTATTTTTTTAGAAAATGACAGATCATTTGACTAGATAAGACCCTTATTCCTCAGCTTGGATTGTGTAGCGCCCTTTGAAGCTGCATTGAAACAGCAATTTGAACCTTCAAACCATTGGACCCCATTGAGGTCCACTATATGGAGAAAATTCTTGGAATGTTTTCCTCAAAAACCTTAATTTCTTTTCGACTGAAGAAAGAAAGACATGAACATCTTGGATGACATGAGGGTGAGAAAATTATCAGGAAATTTTAATTCTGAAGAGAACTAATCCTTTAATTGAAAATGCTTGCTCTGCTCCACACCGTTATGAAAGCCTGTGCAGACATGTGGATTTTAATTTCGCTTTCAAATTAGTGACTTAAAAGACTCCGTTAGTGATACCGGTATTACCGGTGTTGTCACATGTCGATTAACCGGTAGGAAAATATCCTCACCTTCACATCCCTAAATCCCACGAGTAACGCGATACGAATATTTGCTTCGCTTTTGGTGTGTACACACCATTATTCAGTCAGGAGCAGTAAGTGATTTTCTCTTTGTCTTTTGTTGTTTGATTAAAGTCTTTAATTTAAAATCTCAATCAAATTCTGAATGTCTCACAACCTTGCTATAAAGGCAAAAAGATTTTTAAAAAGTTAGAATTTGGGATTCTGTAAGGTTGCTGTAGTAACATATTTTTGGACAAATATAGAAAGGCATTATAAAATGCTAACAAGAATGATCTAAATCTCAACATAAAGACTTTTAAGCAGAAATTAATCCCGGACAAACAACTAATTTAATGAGGCCTGTTTCTTCAAAGACCCAAACAGTGGCACTTATAAAATTGCATGCACAAACACGCGTGAATGAAGTTAATTAACGACCACGTTCATGATGCAAATAAAACAAGCTAACAAGAAAACTTCTGCATCCACTAATAAGGCTAAGAATGTGAAATAACGGTAGTGTCAGGCTTACCAGGGCCAATCATGAGAAAGCCACAAGCTGCCTAGATAACTAGCCTCCAGACACTCTGTGAATATGCCACAGGGAGCCTGAGCCCTCAGCCTAGTTACACAGGCGGCAACAGACTATATGCCTATGAGAGGGTGGTTGTGTACCATACAGGCAAATAGCAACCTAACAAGGTCCATAAAGACACATATTCACATACTCTGACATAGGTACCCTTAAAGACAAAAAAAGGACACAGAAGGAAAGTGAGCAAAAAAACAATAATAATGACATTGGTCAGACTTCTCAGTCACCTCCACCCAGCGCATTATCAAACTTGTGACAGGATGATCCACGCTGATGTGGGATCACTACTGCAATGAATGAACAACAGGCTGTTGTGATTTTCATAAAACACTACACAATGGCAGCGACTGTCATCCTCATTATCTCACAGTACAGAAAACCTTTGTGTCCACCACAGATTAATGATTTGTGCATTTCATAATAAACCAGTCCTCTCTGACAGTGATGAATGTTGTGGCATGTGCAGGGGTCCCGACACTCACTATTACACCTTGGTAATTTGTTCTACTTGTCACACACTTTGACTGGAGTTGAAATCAATGAATGACGCAATGCTTTCCTAAATCATGTCCTCATATTGGAGACAGCACATATCAGGAGAAAACTGCCATTTTCTCCCTCTATGATCCCCCCCCCCTCTTCCCAATATCACCTCAATTACTTTTGCCTTCCCTTTCAGATTCCTTTGGTGACAGGAGTCCTGAACAGAAAAGCTTTTTGAAACCAACTCGTTTCAAGTTGAGTCAGTGTTAAATGATAGCTGTCGTTTAAGAGCCTGTGTGTCTCAATGTCGCATTTCTCCAAGCACTTTAAGAGCAAGTATGGGCAAACTGTATAGGAAATAGATGCTGTGCATAGTGGAATCTGGCATTACTCTCGACCTGTTCCTATCCAGTCAGGATTTAAATTTCTACAAGATTTATGAGGATAGGCATGTTCGGATCAGAATCGCCAAGCTTTGAATGGCAGAAGTAGCAAAGTGATTTTATTTACAATGTTTAATGTTTAACATTAACTCACCATTGAAGACATACAGAAATCAAACTGATATACTAGTCTATACTTTACTAAAGTGATCATTAATATTAAAATAGTACCTAAACAAAAGGATTTAAATGCTGTTTCTACATGCTTTTTTGTTTTATTATAAATATCTATACTGTTAAGAGAAATGATCATAAAACACCACATTAGGCTTGTAACAATAACATAGGAATAATTGCAGCAGTAAAAACAAAGCACCATTTCAGAATAAAAAGGAATCACTAGTTTAGGGCCAAAATTGATAGCCTGATGTCGTCATACTCAGATTCTAGTCAGAATATGAGTCTGATGCTGCTCCATTGGGCTGTGATTATGGGGGTGTTTCAACCGAGCCAGGAAAGAAAATGCCTTTGCACTCAATTGCATAGACCTACAACCAGTGAGTGGCGTACGTTGAGCGACGCATTATAGTTGTCAACAGAACTCAACATGCTGAAAGAAGCAGAAGAAGAAGATGAGTTTAAACGATCTTTGCCTGTGTTGTAAAAAGAATTTAAGGATACAAGATTCAAGATTCAAGAGTTTTATTTGTCACATACACAGTTATATACAGAATATACAACCAGCAGTGAAATGTAAACAGGTCCGCTCCATGGACAGTGCGAATTCACAGTTAAAAACACAAGGAGGAAATTATATAGAAATAGGATAAAAAGTACTATATATATATATATATATATATATATATATATATATATATATATATATATATATATATGTATAATTATAAATAATCAAGTCAAGAGAAAAAAAGTCAAGTAAAAAAAAAGTAAGAATAAAGTGGAATAAAATAATTGAAGTAGACTGTGCAGTGAGTAAACTGTAGACTTATAAATATGTGGTTAACAAATGTATAAAGAGTATAATGTGCAAACAGGTTTATGACAGGTTGTTATACAGTAACAACGAGAACAGAAAGTGCAGTGCAATGACAGTATGTTTATCCAGAAGTGAAGTCACGTGATGTTAAGTGACTGAGTTCAGGAGTCTGATGGCCTGGGGGAAGAAGCTCCTCCTGAGTCTCTCGGTTTTGGCCATCAGGCTTCGGAAGCGCTTACCAGATGGCAGCAGCGTGAAATGAGGGTTTGCAGGGTGATTAGAGTCCTTGATGATCTTAGTAGCTCTACCTTTGCAGCGTTTGGTGTAGACGTCCTGCAGAGACGGGAGAGCTGACCCTGAGATACGCTCGGATAAGCGCAGAGTACACAGAGTACTTACCAACACGATCATAATGTTTGAGAGAAATAGTAAAGGTGAATGCATTTAGGATTAGAACTAATTCAACTCAACCTCTCTTTGGTGACGTGGATGATCACATTACTGTTGATCATCTGTCCATCATCGTATAAAGCCCGCCCTGACAATTTGATTGGTCTGAACAGCTTTGTTTCGAGCATAGTTGCCCCACAACGGAACAAGTCCAGTCCGAACTTCCCGACCTCAGATGTGTGGGGGGGGCTAAATTTGGCTGGCATCCAGGCTACAAAATTGAGCTATTATATTCAATACAGTAAAGGTAACTCAGTCAACGGAATTTGATTGCCAAGGGGAAAGTCAACTCGTTACTTGGTTGTTGCAGTGAGGCACTGCACAGCGAAAGTAAACTCAGCCAGCCAACAAACGTTAAAATTAACATTACAACTACACCGTAGCTATACTAAAATACTATGGCCTGGTTTCACAGCCAGGGTTTAGATTACACCAGGGTTAGGCCTTAGTTCAATTATAAGACATTTAAGTAGCTTTTATAAACATGCCTTAAAAACATTTTGGTGTGCATCTTGAGACAAAACAATGGCACTGACATATTTTAAGATGTCACTGAAAGTTGTTTTCGGTTAAAACAGCTCAAACAAGCATTTTAGTTTGGGACTAGGCTAGGCTTTTTTTTTTTTTTAAATGCATCTAACCATTTAGTGGCAACTTAAAAGCGATAATAACAATATATAATGTAATGCTTTTTGTAATATAGCTATGTCATAATTATTTAACCCATTTAAATGTTGTTGTTTTTAAGTCGCTTATTTGTAAAGTTGAGTAGCAAATATGGCCAAGTCAAAAGAGCTCACACAAAAGCTACAGAGAACAAATTGTTTTATTGCACTGCAAAGTATGACTACAAGAAAAATTCCTGGCAGTCTAATTCATAAGTTTAAAATTTGTTGCACTAGAAAATATTTGAGGGTGTTGAAGAAATAGGACAATATCATTCAGGGGAATTTAAAATATTTGATCAGAGCAACTGAGAAAAACCCTCAATTTACAGCCAAAGACTTTCAAGATGACCTGATGAAAGGAGGAAAAAACATTTCAATTCAAAGTATAAGAACACCATGAGCATTGGGACAGCTTGCTGAATGCCACTCTTGACCAAAAAGAACATAAAAGGCTGACTTGAATATGCTGTTTTATGGAGTGATGTGACCAAATTGGAACTTTTTGGACCCATGGATCAGCAGTATCTGGTGCAAAAAAAAAAGAAGCTTATGCAGAACACCATCTCCATGGTCAAACATGGAGGAGGCCCAGTCTTGTTATGGGGTGCTTTGCTTTGGAAGTGCAAATCTTGACTGTATGAAGGACATCATGAGATTTTTTAAGTTTCGAGCCATTTTGTCAAAGATGGTGATGGCTTGGGTGCAGAGACTGAAGCTTGATGATCAATGGACTTTCCTGAAGGACAGCCATCCCAAAGAATACATCCAAATCTACTTCAGCATCTTGAGTGGCCTTTACAGTCTTCAAATTGAAATTTCATTGAAAATATTTGGTGGAATTTGAAGAAAGCAGTGGTAACGTGAAAACTGAAGATTTTGAGGAACGGAGTAGAGAGGAGAAGCTTCTAAGCACTCACAGGCAGCGTTTATTGGAGGTTATAAAGAATAAAAGATTCTGCACAAAATTTGAGTTTGGGGGTTGAATAATTTTGTACATACATTTTTAGAGCCAATTTGTTTTACATTTAACTTTACATTCTCAGAATCAGTCAAATGTGTATTAATAAACTTTCTATCATAATTTACTGACGTCTTTGTTGAATTGTTTTGATAAAACTTTTGGGCAGCAGAATGTCTTGCAGGTCAAGGGGGTTGAATCATTTTGATTGCAGCTGTATATTGAAGTTATACTAATAAACAGTACAATGTGAAGCATCAAATCTATCCTTAGGCTACTGTTTTATAGGTTTTTTTAATGAGCATGGTATACATTTTAGGCGCATAGCCTATATACAGAATTATTGGACCAGTATTGCTTTGTAATATAGTCTATTTCCCACAAAGTTATTCAGCCCCTAAGCCAAATGTTTCTACTGTACAAATCCTTCATTTAGAGTTAATACCTTTTTTTCCTCGTCACAATCATGTGCTTTGGGAAAGTCGTTAAATGAATAATTATAGAGGAACCCTGCTGAGTTAGTATCATGGGACAATGTGTGCACTCTAGTGTTGATACCAAATGAATATCACTTATTTGCAAGCAAGAACAAAACCCTTGAGGCAAATCAATAAATAACAGAAAGATTTCATTAACTAAATAGCTCTCATACTGATGTTTTCTGAAGACAAAAAAAAAAAAAAAAAGAACCTTTAGGACGGCAATGTCAAAACATGACTGTTTGACTTTAAGATTGTGAAGTCTGTTGCCCACTCTGGGGTTTCTTTCATCTAACTCAGGCTTTGATATTCTTTAAAGGAAAGATGTACTCTAAAATGTATTTTACATCACTGACAACAGAGCATATGGCTATATGAAAGAGTGCTTATGTATCTCATGACTGCATAACATTTTAAGTTGTTGCTTTGATCCTACAGTGCTATAAACAAAACTTTAGAAATCTTAATGTTAGAAACTTTTCCCTCATCTTTATCTAACTAAAGAAGAGTGAACTTTGTGCTTATTATAAAACAATACCTTAAGGGAGAAAAACTCCAAGAGGAAGCACTTCATTGCTACTTCTACTTTTCATCTTTTCATAGTTTCTAAATTTATCTGTTTTTTTTTCCAGGACCCATCAGTCACTACGTCCTAAGAATAATTCCTGCCACAGTGCTGTAAAAATAGAGCCAGGAAGGCACTGAAAAGCATGTTCAGCCATAAGCATTATGTTGTATCATCAAAATCTGAATCTTGTATAAACATTTCTTTAATTCCTGTTCATCTCCAGAAAATCAAAGCACTTGCCCTGTGAGCCTTCCAAGTGAATTAGCATAATGAGCCACCAAGGGTAGAGCTACCTGGATTACTTTATCAATTTGCAACCCTGACTCCAACTGCAAGTCAATTTGAGAAAGTACCCAATTAACTTATATTAAAAAGTCAACATAATTATGTTGATGAGAAGTCCCTTTCATATTGGGAAGAGATATCTTACAGGAAGTTTTTTTCTCTGAGTACTTTTGAATTGATTACACCTAATAACAGTGCTTCTAATAAGGTGTCAAATTCAAGACTTTCACTTTTATATTTCTAAACCCCCATTATTTTCCCATTTTATTACATTTTATGTCCACAGTCAAATAAATAACATTTTTGAGGTTAAAATGTGTATTATTTCATTAATGGCGGAATGGCTTTAATATTTTTATTCCCATGTCATTCAAAAAGTTGAGTGCACTTGCATATCTTTTTCAAATTTACACGGTTAACGTTTAATCCTTATACACTGCCGCTCAAACGCTTGTGATCGGTAAGATTTGTAATGCTTTTAGAAGTCTCTTATGCTTACTAAGGCTGCATTTATTTTATTAAAACTAAAATAAACTTGTTTTTTTAAATGTAATATTGTGAAATATTATTAAAATGTAAAATAACTGTTTTCTATTTGAATATATTTTAAAATGTCATTTATTCATGTGATGCAAAGCTAAATTTGCAAAGCTGCAGAGCATATAAACTTGGAATGATTTCTGAAGGATCATGTGACTGAAGACTGTAATGTAATGACATTACAGTGTTCAGTCACATGATCCTTCAGAAATCATTATAATATGCTGATTTGCTGCTCAAGAAACATTTGTGATTATTATCAATGTTGAAAGCAGATCTGTAAACTTTTTTTTTTTTTCAGGATTCTTTGATGAATAGAACAGCATTTATTTTAAATAGAATATTCTTTAAATAGTATATATATATATATATATATATATATATATATATATATATATATATATATATATATATATATATATATATATATATATATATAAATAAATAAATGCAGCCTTGGTGAGCAAAAGAGACTTCTTCTAAAAACATCAAGAAATCTTACCAATCAAACATTTTTGAACGGCAGTGTAGCTATATATACTCAAAAATGTATACCACTTGCAGAATCTGTGAAAATGCTAATAATTTTACCAAAATAAGAGGAATAATTCAAAATGTGTGTTATTTTTTATTTAGTTATTTTACTGTCCTGAATAAGGCCAATTTTACACAAAATATGTTTACATATAGTCCACAAGACAAAAAAAATCAATAAAACAAGTTTACATACCCTTGATTCTTAATAAGCCTATTGTGTGTTGTTACCTGGATGATCCACGACTGTTTTTATGCTTTTGTTTTGTGATGGTTGTTCTTGAGTCCCTTGTTTGTCCTGCCCAGTTAAACTGACCACCAGTGTTCTTCAGAAAAATCCTTCAGGTCTCTCTCTCTCTCTCTCTCTCTCTCTCTCTCTCTCTCTCTCTCTCTCTCTCTCTCTCTCTCTCTCTCTCTCTGTGTGTGTGTGTGTCAGACAGAGAAAGTGAAAGAGAAAGTGAAAGAGAAAGAAAGGAGAAAGAGACAGAGGTAACGCCACTAGAGGCACTCTTTTTCTCTGACCTTATATTGTTACATTGTGAACAGTTAACCCATGGTAACCATGGTTCCTGCTTAAATATTTTGTTATAGTTAGTACCGCAACCGTGGTATTTGCACCACTGAAATTGTATTATTATTATTATTAATAATATATTTGTATTATTGTTATGAAAGTTTGAACGATATCCAAAAACGAATATATTAATATGATCGTAAATGTTATGATTTTATTAGCAATAAACACAGTAGGCTAACTGTATATTAACAGCACTGTGGCATTCTGCCGGAAACTATATGGTTACCATGGCACTTTTTGTGGAGAGGGACAGAGAGGCATCTTTCTTCTGATCAACAGGGTGTTTTTCCAGAAACAAACAAATTTGTCTTTTACATTGCTACACAAAAATTATCCTATTCAATAACATCAAGAGACTCGGCTCAGTAGGATGTAAGGATTGTATTCAATGCACTGACGTTCGTTTTGAATGGGTATTTGTTCCCGCCCTTTCCCAGCATCACACAACGCGCAGCTCCCGTTGCTCTAGGTGAAGCTCAACTCACTCACGAGCTTCAGAATGAAGCAGGTGTCCAACATGGCGAACACGAGCAACGGATCTCTCGCTACTCTCCTCATTTTATTCACCATTTCGGCAGCTATCCATACAGGTAGGAACTGTGCTTTTGCATTCATCTGCTTGTATGTTAAGGCAAAAACGGTTGAGCCAGCGCAACGGACATTTCGCCGCGTGCGGAGATTTGTACACAGTGTGGCGTCTTGATTCAAAGTGACTGTTCAAAGTACCGACGGGCTACAAAGTTACATACGTGTTGTTGAAACTGAAGCGTTCGTGTGAAATGTGTGTTTTCTGGTCATTTCTGTTAACTTTGACGCGATAAAGTCTGCAGATGTTGTCAGTTGCTTTTGCTGCGGGTCTCTCGTGCGGGAGAAACGGGATGTTTCTCGTCCATACAAGAAACTAAAATTATCGTACCAGCAAATTAGTTGCGGTAAGGATAGAACCAGATACATTGCAAATATTATTTCACGACATTAGCAGCCTTTTGGAGAACGGAGCATACACTGACCTTTATGGAACGCAAGATATCGTTCTGAAATAACAGCTTCTGTTTCAATGGGTTATTGTAATGGATTTGTTTATCAGTTGACGTTTCTTTTAGTTAAACTGTCCATGTGTGTGGTTCTCGAATCATGTTTTATTAATCGCAGTGTTTTTGAGCCGAGTCATTGCTATGGATTGTGAAAAGATGCAGGATGCATCACGGGCAGCGATGCATTGGCTTCATACAGCTCGCAGTTCCTTAAAGTTTAGAAATAAGCTAGCCTACTCAGTAACGCCTTTTGTTTATCACAAAACATTGTTTTTGTTTTAAAGGGACAGTTCTCCTAAAATTAACATGGTCGTCATTTGCTGTTCCCCATGTTCTTTCAAATCTGTTTTCACAGGAACACAAAAGGAGATGTTAGGCAGAATGACAGCCTCAGTCACCATTCATTTTTATTCTATGGAAAAAGATACAATGAAAGCGAATGGTGACCGGGGCTGTCAGTGAGTCCCTAACATTTTGCGTCTTCAGTTTTGCCCCGCAAAAACAGAACAATAGTCATACAGCTCTGGGACTCCACATGGAACAACATGAGGGTGAATGATGACAGAAATGTCATTTTTTTTGTGAACTGTCCCTTTAAGTCAGAGTAGCGCAAATGTGTGTGACCGCTCGCTCTGAACTGGCAGCTTCCGCGCGCTGTTTCTCTGCACTGTTCCCACTTCTCCTGTATACATGTTCAAATAGCGAACTTTAGGAACTGTGGAAGCTATGTTTTAAACAAACACCTCACTTTTTGAAAACATTAGAATAATTCGCATTGTCTTCGCTGCTGAGGGAATGGTTTGTTGCTCGTGGCACTGCCAAGATTTCCTCCGTCATTCAACGCAGTCACTAAGTAACAGACTGGTCGTTTATTTCCCCCCCTCTTATCTTTCATCTCTGCATTCTTTATAGAATATTGTTTATAGAAGAGTGTTATGGTATATTCATTCTTGTCAACAGAAGTCGTAGTGTTCAACAAGTGCAGGTATTTTCTTTTGATAAAATAAGAACGTGTCTTGGTCGACGCTCGTGCTGCTTCTGCTCAGAAGCCGCATACAACGCAAGCATCGCTTCGGGAGCGTAGTTCTGTCCCTTTGCGTCGAACTTGGAGGTTCAACGTTTGCCACGTCGCGTCGCTCGTTTGTACTGTAGCTTAGATGGTGTCTATATGACTGTATCCCTCCGGATAACAATGCGCGGACAACGTGTGCAATCATAAAGCTGCTTTCACTTTTGTAGGAAAAATTGTCCGTGATTTTGAAAAAAAAAAAACACCGTGTCAAAACAAAGGACTTTTTTTTACCTTTACCTTTCTTTATGTGTTTCGTTGCTGTGCTTGATACCAGCGATAGTGTTAAGAGAGGTTACAGCATGAAAAACCGGTTTTCTTATCTAAGTTTCTAGATTTCCTCAGACTGATAATTATTATTTTTTTTTTTTTTTTTGCGCAATAGACATTGAATTATTATAGTGATCTTGCAGTCATTCTGATATAGTCATGTCTCAATGATATCTATTATTTGATCTGTCACCACTTGTCTTTTAGTGGAGTCATAATGTGATGAGTAATACAGTTATTTCTGCCTTTTGTGGTTAGTCTATCATTACTTGAACAACTGTGTGTAGGTGGCAGTCAATATTTTTTAACAAAAACGCTGGCATATTACGTAGGGGTCTTATCTATGTTCATTAAATAGTTGACTCTTGTCTGAATTTATAACTGTGGTCTTATTGTGTTTTCACGACTGTAGCAAAATATTATGATATATGATAAAGGGTTTGATATCTGTTTGCATTAGCACTCTAAATCACTGCTAGAGAAAACAAGCATTTGTGTAATTATACGTTTGATTTACAAAAATATAAAAGGTGGCCAAAATTACTAGAACACCTGACAGATCTGAAAATATTTGTTGCCTCCAAAACATGATTTCATTTCATAATGTTCATGAAACATGCAGATGGTTTCTCTGACCATCAAATATCAGATGAAGTGAGTCGTACTGTTTTTATCCACTTTTAACTTTAATATTTGGTATGTCCACCTTTTGCAGTAATTACATCAGCACATCTCTCTGGCGTAGTGTCAGTATGTTTCCTCTGAGAACTTCAACACTAATGTTATCCCATGCTTTCTGCAGCTGAAGCCAAAGGCTTTCCTTTGAATGTACAATTGATCTGTCCAGTTTATTTTCCAACTCGCCCCAAATGTGCTTGATGGTTTTAAGGTCCGGACTTTGAGGGGGCCAGTCCATCATTTTCAATGTTCTAGCAGGTTCCTTCCGTCGCAGGTAGTTCTAGCAACAGTTGGAAGAATAAATCCAGGCCAGATAAGACGATTCCCAGATGCCAAGTGTTCTAAGAATTTTGGCCACCACTGTCTAATATAAATTTTAACCCTTATAATTACTCTAATAATGCCTTCATAATGTGACAACTAGCATTTCCAGCTAACCATCACTTTCGCTCCCAAGCTTGTACAAAATCTCCATCAGTTTACTCTTACTACCCCCTCTAACTCTTGAAATGCTTGGTGTCTCTTCTTTTCACATTGTTTGGAGGCTTTAAGCATTGTTTAATTGTGCCTTTTGTGTTTCCGCTGAATGTATATGACAGAGGCTTATGCTTAACAGCCCTGCTTTGATAATAGCCTCATATTTCAGGGAATCCCTTAGTTTCCATTAGCCAGCGATAATGCTTTCAAATCAGATGAACGTTTAGCACACAACAACATATAGCACATATAATTTGTTTAGGGCCTGCAGCAAATAAGTTTATATGGAAACAGAGAAAAGGCAAGCAGCAGCTTAACCAGGTTGCTGTTATTAGATGTTTCTTTCCAGTTGAAGTGTGTATTATTTGTTTTGCTCCACTTGGCTGTCAGACTAATACCTTACAGAGTGAAAATGAAAATGGCTGGGGGAGAAGCTAATCCACATAAGAATATTTTGAGGATTACGGCTGGAATCTGCCATGCCCGCCTCGCTATTGATTGGTTGCTTTGCTCTGTAAAAATGACAGCGCAAGGAGAGACAAGAGCTCTCTTAATTCTTTCAGTTTGGGCTGTATCTAGAGAGATTACTGGTGTTATTGGTAATGTTTTTGTTAGGATATACGTGTGTGAGTGGATGACAGACATTCTTATGGTGTATATTTCTATTAGAAGTAATTTCGCTCAGTTGCTTAGCCTTAGTTTATGGCATGACTCTATTATTTGGTGACTAAAAGTGAAATACTGTACGTGTCATGATTAGAAAATCTGCACGCAATAAATTGTTGTCGGGATTGGTTTTGGTTTTGAATTGGAGAAAATTCCTTTAGATAAGCAAAGGTCAGGTTATTTGCCTCGGCCTAATGCTACTCACAGACGTGATGATAATGATTGATGAGTCAAGATGCTGAAAGCAATACAAGACTCAACCACTAGATGATCAATGAACTCATTGACTTTGACAAAGACAAAAGCCTCTATTCAAACCCATTGTGAACATGGCTCATGCTTTAAATTATGTATTTCAGTAAATAAAGGCTGTTGTGTCTTGATTAAAATTCTGTAATGACATTCCCTTGTTTCTACACAATGGAGGCCCCGAAGGCAAAATACATGCTGACCAGCATATGAGTCGCTTGATCCTAATTTCTTCTAAATTGCTCTTTGTTGGGGTGAAACATCCAACAAGGATGCTTTATTCTACAGGAGCCAAACTGGGATGCTTGTTTGCTGAGTAAGAGAATCCCCAAGAGTTCATTGTCATGCAATCAGCTGCTCCATGTATCACCCAAAAGATGACTATCAAACAAAATGCATTTTAGCAGTTCTCAGACTTCTAGGTGAAGTTTCTATTCATTCGTATCTTAATCTACATTATCAGATAAATATTAATTTTATATATTTATGTATAATATTTATTTTAGAGGCAGAAACAAGGCAGATTTCTTTCAATCACTGAACCGCTAACCTCCAAACTCCTGGATCTCGGCCTGAATCCTTCTCTCTGCCACTGGATTGAGGACTTCCTCACTGGCAGGCCTCAGGTGGTGAGAATAGGCCAGTCCACCTCCTCCTCCATCACCCTGAGTGTGGGAGCTCCACAGGGCTGTGTCCTGAGCCCCCTGCTCTACTCTCTCTACACGCATGACTGTTTGTCCACACACAGCTCCACCTCTATCATCAAATTTGCTGATGATACTGTTGTCCTGGGCCTCATTTCCAACAACAATGAGACGGCATACTTGGACGAGGTGGAGCATCTAACATCATGGTGCCAGGACAACTGTCTCTCTCTGAATGTTGGCAAGACCAAAGAAATGATTGTGGACTTCAGGAAGAGACAGCAACGGACATACTCCCCCCTCATGATCAGCGGGTCACCAGTAGAGAGAGTGAGCAGCTTCAAGTACCTGGGAGTAAACATCTCCGAGGACCTGACCTGGACTGCTCACATTCAGACACAGGTGAAAAAGCCAGGCAAAGACTGTACCACCTGCGCCAGCTGAGGAAATTCAGGGTTTCACCAGCTATCCTGAAAACTTTCTATTTAGGGGCGATAGAAAGTGTTTTAACTCAGTGCATCACAGCGTGGTATGGGAACAGCACCAGTCATGACCGCAAAGCCCTGCAAAGAGTAGTGCGCTTATCCGAGCGTATCTCAGGGTCAGCTCTCCTGTCTCTGCAGGACGTCTACACCAAACGCTGCAAAGGTAGAGCTACTAAGATCATCAAGGACTCTAATCACCCTGCAAACCCTCATTTCACGCTGCTGCCATCTGGTAAGCGCTTCCGAAGCCTGATGGCCAAAACTGAGAGACTCAGGAGGAGCTTCTTCCCCCAGGCCATCAGACTCCTGAACTCAGTCACTTAACATCACGTGACTTCACGTCAGGATAAACATCGATACACTGACATTGCACTGCACTTTCTGTTCTCGTTGTTACTGTGTAACAACCTGTTATAAACCTGTTTGCACATTATACTCTTTATACATTTGTTAACCACATATTTATAAGTCTACAGTTTACTCACTGCAAAGTCTACTTCAATTATTTTATTCCACTTTATCCTTATTTGTTACCTTTTTTTCTCTTGACTTGATTATTTATAATTCTACAGATATAGACATATATATATATATAGATAGTACTTTTTTTATATCCTATTTCTATTATAATTTCTTCCTTGTGTTTTTAACTGTGAATTTGCACTGTCCATGGAGCGGACCTGTTTACATTTCACTGCCGGTTGTATAGTCTGTATATAACTGTGTATGTGACAAATAAAACTCTTGAATCTTGAATCTTGAACATTATTTATAATCTGTCATTATAATCTGTCATTGCACCTTGGTGCTTGATGGAAACTTTTTTAATGTTTAATGTGACTGTGAAATTGTTTTGCAGACAGCTGATGAACCAAAGGGTCAAATAAACGCAGCGCCACCCCAACTTCCCATCCTGTGTTGGAGAGCTGCTGATGATGGAGCAGTTTAACACATCATTATATTGCAGCTCACACTGAGAAAGTTCTCATTAAATAGAGATTACCAGCACCCATTAGCATTACCATTAAGACCAATTCACCTACTCAGAAGTCTTGTGTATGAGGTTAATCACTGCTCTTTTCTCAATATATCTATTCCTCATCAAGAGACAGGAGATATACTCTGTTATCATAAAGTAAGGTCCCTTGGGAAGTAGATCCATTTATTTTCTAGCTGTACAAATAAGGATTTAGTGCTCTCTGATAAGCACCAATGAGTTTTTCCTCTTGCAGTACACAGGAAGATAAAAGAGGACTCTTTGGTTCAGAAATCACTACAAAGTCAAATACTTGGAGGTTGGTCTGTTCATAGTTCGGAAATCTCAAGATGCTGGATTACATATTTGGTCCATCCAGCAAGAATTGAACTGGTTGGATCCATTGAAGATGTTAAATGGCTTGGAAGTTGTTGGCTCTTCTTTCTGGATAACAATTTGTTCTTTGATAGTTCTCTTTGTTCACAGCTTGTATTGTTCAGAGCTTTTTGTAGCTTGGAGTCGCAGCATGCAGACAAAAAGATAAATGTGCACGCAATCTTTTGGAGTTTCAGTCCATTCATTACAGCCAATGCACAAGCACTCGGCGAGCCTATTTTTTGCGCTTGTCATTTTATTGTGTTCTGACATTGAATCATTGGGTACATTACAATTTGTATCTCACTCCCCTTTTCATCTAGTTATTTAAGATCACCAGGGCTTTATATCAGCATGGCTGACACTCATCATTCTATCCCCTTCACACTACCTTAGAGTTTATTAATTGTTTTATCAGGTCACACTTGAAGAGCAAATGTGAAAGGCAGTGCATACAGGCAATGTTTGTTTTACAATGAAAAGATTTAGCCATTTGCACTGGCTCCTCTGACCTACTATGTCAAAAGGATTCTTTTTTCCTAATAAAACAAAATAGGTCAGGCTGTAATCTCTCAGTGTCTGGTGAAATGCGGTACGGTGGCCCGCTGGGGTGATCTGCGATTCATCTAACCACACGGAAAGAGCTCCTCAGTACTCTGGAAGTGTCATGTCTTAGGTCAGCATCAGATTAAAAATAGTGTTTGTATTTGCTAACTCGCCGCAGGGATCATGGTTTTCATGTCAATATCAAAGGCAGGTTAGAATTACATTTAACTGTTATTATAGATCTGGATTCCCTTGAATTTTAAGAGAATTGGTTGTTTGTGCAATTTGTGCCAAAAAACTGAGTAGCCTTAGCTTATAAATCTTAAGTGAAGTCAAGTAGTTTATTACATGTCCATGCAGGGAAAAAAAACAAAATAGTGTTGACTAGTTGGTTGTTGGACTATTGTGACCCATCCCTAAAATATAGTCAGTGATCACAGACTGTTTACAGTTAGGGGCTTTGTACAAATGAGCTAGACAGATGGGTGTAGAATGCAGCATTAGTCTTAAGTAGATACTGTGCATGTGCACAGAACCAGTGTTGCATATATTGTGCAAATATAAACCAACTGAAGCAAAAGGTTTTTTTTTCCTCTTTACTGCAAATAAATTGACAGGAATATATGACCGAAAGATATATGTTTATGAAAACATGTATATTATTGAAAAATACATATTGTTATGCATTAAAACAGTGATGTAAAGAATCTGTTCATCTTTAATATAGAAAAGCAGACACTGAGCCCCAAATGCCTGTAATCATGTGTTTTAATGCACTGCCTGAACAGATATTCAGTAATCCGGTCACTCACAGCACATTGATGGACTCGCAATAGTGTTTGGGAATAAGCTGCTTTCAGTCATTTTTGTCATCCACTGATGTCCCCGTCAGATTTGTCCATCAGCAAAGACATGTTATTGTGCTTTTTACATAAAGAAGAGATTCCAGGCCTAGGGAGATTTAGTTTATTTCAGCATGGTATTCCCAGGGTGTCCTTTGGAGCAGGAAGGAACTGTCCTATGCAGCATTATAATTATTGCTAAGCTTCTTTTGAAGTTTCTTTATGTGTGCTGTTCGACCACTTTAGAATCAAGTGGCACAATTAATGCGTGAATGTTCGTTTTTGTGGTGTGGTTATTATGAGGGTAGTTATCCTTGTAAGTTGTGTGCATTTCACAGCGACGCTCGAGCACTGAATCAGCGAATGAGTCAGACCTGCAAATTGGAATGTGGAAATTTTCAGGTCATGCGTGATCATTTTGCACTTTGCCGAATACCAGTTGTTTATCTACTGAGTTTGTTATAAAAGTGGATTGGTTCTTAACATTTGGACCATTTCAAATCTGGAGAATATAGACACACTACCGATCAAAAGTTGGTCAGCACGTTTATATACACTTTTTTTTTCAAATAAATGCTATTCTTTTGAACTTTCTATTCTTCAAAGATGGGGTGATTAGGGTCTTGCATCTCTCTGAATGGTTTATTCTGTGATAACCATCTGGACATTACCCTGCTTATTACAGTAATTTACAGTACTGTATAACTTAATTATTTTACTTTATTTTGTCATTTTAAATTTCTACTGTATTTTACTATACTGTAATATCTGTATTGATACATTACTACTAAATATTACTAATTATAATAATTACTAATAATATTACAATTATTTACACACACACACACACACACACACACACACACACACACACACACACACACACACGCACACACACTCTCTACCGGTCAAAAGTTTTAAAATGTTTTTAAAGAAATCTTTTCTGCTCACCAAGGCTGCATTTATTTGATTCAAAATATAGCAAAAACAGTATTATTGTGAATTATTTTTACAATTTAAAATAACTTTTTTCTATTTGAATATATTTTAAAATGAAATTTTATTTCTGTGATTCAAAGCTGAATTTTCAGCATCATTACTCCGGTCTTCAGTGTCACATGACCCTTCAGAAATCATTATAATATGCTGATTTGCTGCTCAAGAAACATTTATGATTATTATCAGTGTTGAAAGCAGTTGTGTACATTTTCTTTTTCTTTTAGGATTCTTTGATGAATAGAAAGTTCAAAAGAACAGCATTTATCTGAAATAGAAAGCTTTTGTAATGGGTTTTTGTGTATATATATATATATATATATATATATATATATATATATATATATATATATATATATATATATATATATATATATATATATATATAAAAATATTTTGGAGTACAGTGCATCAGCAGTTTGCAGCCTTTTAAGTGTGCAAGAATATAAATAAAACAAACACCTGCATGAGAGGGGAGCTTGATGGCTGGGTTGGGAACCACCGTCCCAAGAGAGAGCTTGATTTATCTTCAAAATTCCACAAGTTAGCAAAAAACAATGTGTCTCACAACCTTCACCCCGTCCCCTACCTATAGGGCATGTTGGTGCTGGCAAACAGGCCACTGACCCTCAGTGTAAAGTGTTCCATTTAAACACCATCAAGGACCAAATGAAGCTGTTGACCTGTTGACATGCGGGTTGAAGGCCATCACTCTGCACCACCATCCTGATCTTCTTGCTCTCTCCCTATCTGGCAGTACACTTCTTGCCCTCTATAGTGAAACTGTAACAAAGGCATGCCGCACACAGACATGTATGACAGCACAATAAAGATGAACAGACCGCGTAAGAGAAATGGTGAATGAAAATTCTGTAGCAAAATACAACTAACGGACCCACTTTATATTAGGTGGCCTTAACTACTATGTACTAACATTTTAAATTACTCATTTGATACAATGCACTAATTGTGTACATACATGTTTTTACATTGTACTTACATTTTTTTTTAAATACCAGCATGTAATTACATATGTAATTAATTTCTGTAGTTACATTTATAATTACACTGTTGACCCTTCCCTTACACCTAACCTCACCCTTAAATTTACCCATACCACCACACCTGTCCCTAACCTTACCCTTAAATTTACCCATACCACCACACCTGTCCCTAACCTCACCCTTAAATTGACCCATACCACCACACCTGTCCCTAACCCTACCCTTACATTTACCCATACCACCACACCTGTCCCTAACCTCACCCTTAAATTGACCCATACCACCACACCTGTCCCTAACCCTACCCTTACATTTACCCATACCACCACACCTGTCCCTAACCTCACCCTTAAATTGACCCATACCACCACACCTGTCCCTAACCCTACCCTTACATTTACCCATACCACCACACCTGTCCCTAACCTTACCCTTAAATTTACCCATACCACCACACCTGTCCCTAACCCTACCCTTAAATTTACCCATACTACCACACCTGTCCCTAACCCTACCCTTACATTTACCCATACCACCACACCTGTCCCTAACCTTACCCTTAAATTGACCCATACCACCACACATGTCCCTAACCTTACCCTTAAACTTACCCATACCACCACACCTGTCCCTAACCTTACCCTTAAATTGACCCATACCACCACACCTGTCCCTAACCTTACCCTTAAATTTACCCATACCACCACACCTGTCCCTAACCTTACCCTTACATTTACCCATACCACCACACCTGACCCTAACTTTACCCTTAAATTTACCCATACCACCACACCTGTCCCTAACCTTACCCTTAAATTTACCTATACCACCACACCTGTCCCTAACCTTACCCTTAAACTTACCCATACCACCACACCTGTCCCTAACCTTACCCTTACATTTACCCATACCACCACACCTGTCCCTAACTTTACCCTTAAATTTACCCATACCACCACACCTGTCCCTAACCTTACCCTTAAATTTACCCATACCACCACACCTGTCCCTAACCTTACCCTTACATTTACCCATACCACCACACCTGACCCTAACTTTACCCTAAATTTACCCATACCACCACACCTGTCCCTAACCTTACCCTTAAATTTACCTATACCACCACACCTGTCCCTAACCTTACCCTTAAACTTACCCATACCACCACACCTGTCCCTAACCCTACCCTTACATTTACCCATACCACCACACCTGTCCCTAACCCTACCCTTACATTTACCCATACCACCACACCTGTCCCTAACCTTACCCTTACATTTACCCATACCACCACACCTGTCCCTAACTTTACCCTTAAATTTACCCATACCACCACACCTGTCCCTAACCTTACCCTTTAAATTTACCTATACCACCACACCTGTCCCTAACCTTACCCTTAAACTTACCCATACCACCACACCTGTCCCTAACCTTACCCTTACATTTACCCATACCACCACACCTGTCCCTAACTTTACCCTTAAATTTACCCATACCACCACACCTGTCCCTAACCTTACCCTTAAATTTACCCATACCACCACACCTGTCCCTAACCTTACCCTTACATTTACCCATACCACCACACCTGACCCTAACTTTTACCCTTAAATTTACCCATACCACCACACCTGTCCCTAACCTTACCCTTAAATTTACCTATACCACCACACCTGTCCCTAACCTTACCCTTAAACTTACCCATACCACCACACCTGTCCCTAACCCTACCCTTACATTTACCCATACCACCACACCTGTCCCTAACCCTACCCTTACATTTACCCATACCACCACACCTGTCCCTAACCTTACCCTTAAACTTACCCATACCACCACACCTGTCCCTAACCCTACCCTTACATTTACCCATACCACCACACCTGTCCCTAACCCTACCCTTAAATTTACCCATACCACCACACCTGTCCCTAACCTTACCCTTAAATTGACCCATACCACCACACCTGTCCCTAACCTTACCTGTATCCCACCTCAATATCAGCAAAAGTGTTTTGCAGTACAATATGAACACAATAAGTACATTGTAGTTATTTTTTGATGTAATTACATAGTAGTTAAGGCCATCTAATATAAAGTGGAGCCCAACTAACTTTTAAAAAGCTGTAATATTTTGGCTAATACAAAATACTCATAAACTGCTTTGCGACAGCAATGCCCTTCCCAAGGTGCAAAGATAAGTGGACCACACTGTAGAGCTGTAAGAAATCAAAATATATTTTATGATTCAATGATTTTACTTGAGAAAGTATGGGCTAACACACTGTTGCCTATACACGTATTTCATCCACTCCAACAATCTAGGTTGATAAAAATTATATTGCTAATTATATGCTAATATGCTTGAATATTTTGCCATGTCATGCAATTTACTTGTCTTTGTTGCCTAATAAATCATTAGTAACTATGATAACAGCATTTTACACCCATTTTCATATTATTTTATTATCATAATTTTTTTATGTCAGTGTATGTCTATAAAAGTGCTTGTTTTTGCCACTGACAGGATCGGATCGGACAACATTATGGATATCGTCTGCGATTTAATATCGTAATTGTTGTTTTAACGATGTGTGATCTAACATTGAGTATATCCCTCACACACACCCAGAGAGTGCATGCATACACTACGTGATGTAGTACGGTTGTGCATTTAGAGCGCACGCTTTCACTGCGTGATCTAAGCTATATTTATATAATTTAATATAGTTAGTAAATATCACAAGAAGAGTTCAGTGTTTCTCCAGGTATTAGCATGATAACAAATGTGATATTGATTTTATACAAGTTTACTAAACAAGAAGTTAATATTAAGTGACTTACATTTTACACGCTCTTTCGCCAACGAAAAGTAACTGTTATCGCTGAGGTGTTTCCTTACTGAATGAATCAACTTTTAAACAAATCAGTTGAATCAATGATTCAATGACTAAGATAGTTTAAGATAGTCAAATGCTTCATTCCTGAATGAATCAGTCGTTTTAATGAATCAGTTGAATCTCAATGACTCACTCATTAACTGTGACTTGCTGCCACCTATTGGTGGTTTTAATTTCATATTTTAAATTCTTTTCATGTATTCAAATATCAATATTCAACATTTTAAGTTTTAAACATCAAAACATTATGTATAACTGCAGGTTATTCATTTGTCACCTCTTAGCTCATTAAACAGTCAAAGGATCCAAATCCACTTCAAATGTAGCTTCTGTGTTTCCTCTCCATTGCAAAGATGCATTTTGTTGATGCTTATTTAATTGCTAACAGCCCTATCCTGTCTTATTATTATTATTATTATTATTATTAATAATGATAATAATAATAATATTATTATTAATTACATTTGATTAAATTTATGAAATTGACACAAAGATGATGCATGCATATAATTAGGTTACTTTTATTTATATATATATATATATATATATATATATATATATATATATATATATATATATATATATATATATATATATATATATATATATATATATATATATATATATATATATAGGTAAAATGCCCATAATAAAAATCCATTTAAACCTTTTGTAAAAGATGATTTCTGTCACTGCTGTGAACTGACCACCACACAGAATATGAAGAATATCAGACAGTTTAGGAGTCAGCTGACCGGGCAGTCCTAAACCTGCCAAGGTGCAGCACAAACACATACAGCAGCAGAAAATAGTCTAATTATCGTTATTGAGAAAATCCCAGAAAATATAGAGATACAATTTTTTTTTTTGTCAATATCGCACACCCCTACTGTAAAATATTCCTGTTCAATCAAAATGACCCTGAATGCAATATAAACTATGGTATTTTACTGCAATGCAGAAATGTGGTGTTGTACTGTAAATTGACAGCAACATCTAAAAGTGCATTATTATTGTTTCACTGTATTTTTATCAAATACTTTTGATCTTTTGAACTTCTTTCTTTGAAAAAAACAACAACAAAAACACATTTAAACTTAAAGTTACCGGCTATATTTACATCTTAAAAGATTTATTTTTGTGTGGATATCATCAATTTAACTATGACTTTCACATTTCCGGTCACCATTGTTGTTTCGCATGAATGAAGATTTGTTTAATCATCTATTTTGCTAGGATGTCTAATCCACTGATTTGTGGATTCTTAAATACTTGATACGATTTAGTGATAAGTGTGATGAAATAAGGCATATCAGCTTGCCTTAGGGTCTTAAAGGCTCATGCAACGGACTAGCATCCCTCCTCATGTTATGCCATGTAGACAAAATCTTCCCAATCTGGATTTATTAATCCTGTTATCTGAGGGGGTTCTTCTTTTGTTCTCCTACTGTGCTGACTACAGACATATTTGGGCTTCAGACAAGAGCTTAGTTAAAGAAGCCATCTGGCTTTTTCTTCTTCTTCAGGTTAGACAGTCATCCCTGAGCAGTAACAAGATAGAAGGCACAGATAGGAGGGCCAGCTACCCTTTCAGACCAACCTCCTCCTCTAAGAGGAAATTGTTGCAGCATTGGAAGATTACGGTTCAGGGCATACAGTAGCATGTGGAATTTTGAGTCAGATGAACATAAAGCAGATACAGAGACAGAGGGGAAAACGATGAAATGAAAGTTTGAAGAGATGGTAGAACGTTTGGCTTCATTTCCCAGTGGTGGGATTGTTGTCCACAAAGCAAGTGGTGATTGATGACAAAAATCCTATCTCCATCCATACAAATGCCATATTTTAATTCCACAGGGTCTCGTTTCACAGCTTGAAAATTATAGAGTATACGTAAGTGATGTGCTGCGTTAGTTATTGCGTTCTGCAAATTGTGGCTGTTAAGTGTTTGGTTTTGTGTACATTGTTGTGAAGGGGGCTGGTGGGGGATTCAACAATGTTTTTCTTGGATCATCTAGTACCATCTCTTCAACCGCAACTGTCTGCCAAATGCTGAGCCTGTGCACACTGAATGTTATTGCAGATCTTTGAGATTCCTCCCACATTTCTTTGAAATTTGTCTAAAAAAAGGTTGCTCACTTGGCACTTTTGTCTTCATGCTGATTTTCATGGAAGGGTAAAGTCTTATATGCAGTTAAACGTTAATGTTTTATCATCTAAGAGATTCACTAGTACTTTTCCAGCATGAATAGACAAATTTTTCCTTTTTAAAGATGTGTATTTTTGTGGATATAAATTTCAATTGTGCTGTGTGTTTTGACACCTGTACCATTTATGTGCATCCATGGCTCATCGAATCTGGTCTAATAAGAGTGGTCTAATGACGCCGTTAGATTATCAGCCTTTAGTGGCAGCACGAAAAATGCCATGCAGCCACAAGTTCATGATATATATGTCTATTTCAGTCTCAAAATAGGGCCCCTGCTGTAATATCAGTCACACTAATAGATAATTCATGCTTCGATACCCTCGCCTGCACAACCGCAATCCCGAGAGAGCAGGCACCTTACCTCGCTCATTCCTTTGAAGTTTGCTCTATCAAACTTCCAGGGCTGTGCTACAATCAGGACCCTATGGAAACACAGAGATTATGGTGCAGCTCGGCTTGTCTTTTGAGAATAATCAGCTGAACCTGTGGGGAGGGAGGCCTGTAATTTTATTCTAAACACTGCCAATCACAAAAAAGGCAGTGTGGTCCCCAGTTTTCTGTGAGTTTGATGCATGCATATATGGGTCGGGAGTGGGGTCTCTGTTGCTTTTTGAGGCTAAATTTTAGTTGTAAATGTGCCTTTTGCCGTTTGTCTTTTATCCCTTCCTCTGTCTAGTCTGCACTTCAATTAGGATTCACTGTATCGTTGCCATGTTGTTTGGTGGCATGCACCCGCATCATTCTGTTCCAATTTGGATCTAATTGGTCTAATTAAATCTAATGACTTCCTTTATAATTCCACAGTCCTATTTAAGGACCATGATAAAGTGCTAAGAGTGGGGTGTGCGTGTAGTTGCTAATGGGGAGTGATAGTGCACTGGATGTGGTGTAGGTGGATACTTTGTACTACCCTGATTCTGTTTGAGTTTTGTTACGCTCACACGATTTTCGTGCAGTATAATGTATGTTCTGCGTCATCTCTTGTTTAGGCAGACCAAATAAATGCGCTTCAGTCTTGTGCCAACCAATAAACCCTTGTAGAGTGCTTATTTGGGTCCTGCAATAATGTCATTTCCAGCAAAAAGAAGTTTATAAATCATTAAAATCACCCACTTAGTGTACTTTTCGTTAATTGCTAAATAATGCACCCACTTATTCATGTTTTCTCAGCAGATGGCAAGAGGGAAGAATGAGTGTCTAGAAAGCTGGAAATGAACCTCTGTAGATCCATTGAAGTTTTATTACAGATTTGTGAGTTTATGTATAATGAGTTGATTATTTGTAGGTATAGGATCGAAATCATTCAGAACCAGTTAAATTTTTGTTTTTGTTTTAATTACTGGAAGCAAACAATTTTCATTACGCTCAAATTCATATAAAACGCACAAAAATATGTTGTTAGTATCTCCTGTAACGCTCTTGAATCACATTGCAAGTATGCTTTATTTTGAGCTTGCAATCTGAATGAAAAGTGATGAGACTGACAATGCTTTCAAATTACGTATGGTTTTTTTGGTCCATAAAGTAAAAGTCAGCGGGTTCCAAACCAGTTGAGATGTTCTTCAAAATATCATCTTTTGTGTAAGTCATACAGGTTTGGAACGTCATGAAGGTTTAAAACTTGCATGATTTAAATGTGTTTTTTTTGTTTTGTTTTTTGTTTTAAGATGGGTTGTCATATTAAAAATAGTTCAGCTTTTAAAAAATGTTGACGAAAAAAACAAGACTAATATGTAGAGAAAAAAATCTTTTCAAAAAAATATGCTGTTTTTAACAAGCCTAAACAAGCTTTTAGAATCAGAATCAGAATCAGAAAGAGCTTTATTGCCAAGTGTGCTTGCACACACAAGGAATTTGGGGGGGTTGGGGAGTATTCAACTGTTCAAGAGGGAAATGGCCTGTGGGAAGAAACTGTTCCTGTGCCTAGATGTTCTAGTGGCCAGTGATCCGAGTCGCCGTCCTGACGGTAACAGTTCAAACAGGAAGTGTCCAGGGTGAGCGGAGTCTGTGATGATTTTACCTGCCCTCTTCCTCACTCTGGAAGAGTACAGGTCCTGGAGGGCTGGCAGGGGGGCACCAATAATCCTATCTGCAGTCCGGATTGTACATTTTATGCTTGGGGTTGCCATATGTCAGGAGTTGAAATTCCCCAATCAGAGCTTTCCTCTTAAAAAGTAGGGCTGAACGATTGTGATTTTATTTGACCAATATTGCGATATGCGATTTGTATTTTTTAAGTCTTATTCAACAAAGATGAGCAATAAATCATTGTATAGTAATGGTGGGAATCTTTAGGCACCTCACGATCCGATTCCAAAACAATTCTTGAACTTTTTTTCTTATTAATTAATCTTATTAATAAAACTTAAAATCTTTTTTTTTTTTTAATAAGTACTTTTTAAAATAATTACACAAATTTAATTACAAACCCGATTCCAAAAAAGTTGGGACACTGTACAAATTGTGAATAAAAAAGGAATGCAATAATTTACAAATCTCATAAACTTATATTTTATTCACAATAGAATATAGATAACATATCAAATGTTGAAAGTGAGACATTTTGAAATGGCATGCCAAATATTGGCTCATTTTGGATTTCATGAGAGCTACACATTCCAAAAAAGTTGGGACAGGTAGCAATAAGAGGCCGGAAAAGTTAAATGTACATATAAGGAACAGCTGGAGGACCGATCTGCAACTTATTAGGTCAACTGGCAACATGACTGGGTATAAAAAGAGCCTCTCAGAGTGGCAGTGTCTCTCAGAAGTCAATATGGGCAGAGGATCACCAATTCCCCCAATGCTGCTGCCAAAAATAGTGGAGCAATATCAGAAAGGAGTTTCTCAGAGAAAAATTGCAAAGAGTTTGAAGTTATCATCATCTACAGTGCATAAGATCTTCCAAAGATTCAGAGAATCTGGAGCAATCTCTGTGCGTAAGGGTCAAGGCCAGAAAACCATACTGGATGCCCGTGATCTTTGGGCCCTTAGACGGCACTGCATCACATACAGGAATGCTACTGTAATGGAAATCACAACATGGGCTCAGGAATACTTCCAGAAAATGGTGAACACCGGTGAACACAATCCACCGTTGCCGGCTAAAACTCTATAGGTCAAAAAAGAAGCCATATCTAAACATGATCCAGAAGCGCAGGCGTTTTCTCTGGGCCAAGGCTCATTTAAAATGGACTGTGGCAAAGTGGAAAACTGTTCTGTGGTCAGACCAATCAAAATTTGAAGTTCTTTTTGTAAAACTGGGACGCCATGTCATCCGGACTAAAGAGGACAAGGACAACCCAAGTTGTTCTCAGCGCTCAGTTCAGAAGCCTGCATCTCTGATGGTCTGCATCTTCTGCGTGTGGCATGGGCAGCTTACACATCTGGAAAGGCACCATCAATGCGGAAAGGTATATCCAAGTTCTAGAACAACATATGCTCCCATCCAGACGTCGTCTCTTTCAGGGAAGACCTTGCATTTTCCAACATGACAATGCCAGACCTGCATCAATTACTGCATCAATTACAACATCATGGCTGCGTAGAAGGATCCGGGTACTGAAATGGCCAGCCTACAGTCCAGATCTTTCACCCATAGAAAACATTTGGCGCATCATAAAGAGGAAGATGCGACAAAGAAGACCTTAGACAGTTGAGCAACTAGAAGCCTGTATTAGACAAGAATGGGACAACATTCCTATTCCTAAACTTGAGCAACTTGTCTCCTCAGTGCCCAGACGTTTGCAGACTGTTATAAAAAGAAGAGGGGATGCCACACAGTGGGAAACATGGCCTTGTCCCAACTTTTTTGAGATGTGTTGATGCCATGAAATTTAAAATCAATTTATTTTTCTCTTAAAATTATACATTTTCTCAGTTTAAACATTTGATATGTCATCAATGTTGTATTCTGAATAAAATATTGAAATTTGAAACTTCCACATCATTGCATTCTGTTTTTATTCACAATTTGTACAGTGTCCCAACTTTTTTGGAATCGGGTTTGTAAAACAATTGCATGTTAAGAATTTTAAATATATAAACTAATATAGCTTCAAAACATAAAAGCTAGTAAATAATAAAGAGGAACAAAAATCATATTACAAGCAATGAACAAAGAGTGCTTTCAGTATTTAAGAGTATCTGAACTGTGAGTGATTTTCTCATCTTTACTGTTGTTTGATTATTAATAATGACATCATAGACAGCGGGAGATCTGCATTCACACTCACGCACAGATCTCTTTTAAAATATAAGATGTGGTTTGTCCTGTCTGTTTAATCCCTTAAGACATTACTGACTGTGTTTGCATTAATTTTGCTTCATAAAAGCACTTAGAGACACGCACAGCCGCAAGCTCGAGCACTCTTCACAAAGCGCGGCGCGAGCATTTGAAACTGAAAGTTTTCTGTCAGTGAGTTTCCTATTTTTAATATATAAGCGCCAAACAACATAAATGAAGACTTCGTAGAGCATTTTCGCTTCAACCTTTCCGAAGCAGAATACGGGTGTTTCTAATACGCACAGCGCCATCGCGCACCTGCAGTTAAAATCTAAGCTCAGAATTTATCCAGAATCATTGGAGAGAGAATTAATATAGAGAATAAAACATTTTCTGCCCAGTGTTTTACTTCGCAAACTTGTGCACACTCTCCCTAATCTCTACACTGCGGGAAAAGAGCAGAGGATTTGAAAACGCAGACAAACATGTATGCTGGAGTTTAGTGATTCCATGGCAATATTCTGCTCAAATTAAAGTGTAATACCTCCAGTCTATGTTCCTTCTGGAGGCCATTTGTGCTGTGTGCTGCGACCTAAATCTGCAATCAAACATTCTCAGTGATGAACTGTAATAAATCCAAACATGGCTCTTGACCATATTGTTTGTGATTGTGGAATAAATGCTCTTACACAACTTCAAAGTCTTTTTTTGTTGTTCCCTAATTTTATTATTCTGAAAACTTGATAAGTTAAAAATGCACAAAATAAAGCATGCGTATAAGTTGACTTTCTCTTGATTTGTGCAGTGCAATCTGATGAAATTTAAAAGAAATTTCTCATATGACAAAAATCATGCTCCATAAACAAGATAACAATTTTGAGCAAGATAATTGTGATTAGAATCATGGTGTATAATGGCTAAAATGATAATCAACTATATTTGACACAAAAAGTAGGTTAACGACCAAATAAACAAAAAGTTGACAATTAATACTATTTATGTTCTCTGATCTGTCTGAACTTTCTCTTTGGGCTATTGAAGTGAATAATTAAATATGAATAATTTAAATGGCCGAAAAACAGACACATCTGCCTAATAGACATATTTGTTTACTTATTCTCAAGGCATATGCTGCAAAATTGTTGTGATTGTCATTGATTTTAGTTGCTCTCATCTGACACAAAAGCCTGATCAGAGTTTGGTATAAAATGGAGTATTATGTGACGCATTGTGCTGTTAAATTCAGTATGCATAGAACATGAGAACTAACTTAATGCTTGTATCATCTATAATAGATAACAGCTGAAACTTTGGATTATTCTCCAAACACTCAGGGGTATTGTCTCATAAATGCATGCCTGATGAGTTCAGTTGTTTAGCAGCCACTAATTAATTTCAAACTTTATCAAACAGCGGACAGTGTACATATTCATTAACATGGCCTTGGCATCTCACAATGCCTAGCACAAAAACCCTCATGAAGAACCTATTACCAAACATCATCTTCATCTTGTTCTTTCACAGAAATAATTACCTTCTCGCATCCCAATCAGAGAAAAGCATGGTAGAATACATTTTAAATGTATTCACAGCAAATCAGTGATTCACACTAATATTCACACTAGATTTCCTTTTGTGACACTTAATTATGTTTATGCACCATTGTGCAATTGAAACATACATATGGATGACCAATACAATGAATTTCATGCTGAGGATCAATAAAGAGTTAAATCTCAGCTTATAGGTTGCCTCAACAGAGCCAAAACATGCTCCACCTTTTGCCCTTAGGTTAGCCGTAAGAGGCTGGATTGTTGATTGTGCATAGATTTCCTGCCCTGTTTAGCTTTTGCACAGTCCAGCATAAAGTGCCCTCAAAGCATTCGGGGGCTCGGCGACGTTTCAGGAGATTAAAGGTTGTACAGCCTTAAGAACCAAATCAATGCGTTCTCCTTGCCTAGAGATTGACCGCATATTGATTCACTGGGAACAGGAAGTGAGGTGATAAACAATGCTGTGATAAAAAATAAACTCAACACGGGAAATGAAGTAACCTCACAAGGTTGGAATCCCCTTTTAACGGCATATAAAGCCAGTACCTGACCGACCCTCTGAGAGTTTCTTTGCTTTTCCCGCTGTTGTTGTTACTGTAGATATTTTCAGAGTATCGTTTGAGTCTCCTCTCGCATGAAAAGCAAGTTGCGTCATTAGTAATAAAACATTACAGACAGGCCATTTTGTCTCGAAGCTGCTCATTAAATATAGGTTGTGGACAATTAAAGGCTTTGTTACTTTGTTTTTTGCAGCTCTGATTTTCAGACATGGATGGAAATAATGAGACACACCGGTGGCCGCTGTCTCCCTCAGTCTTGCTTTCAACTAAACAATTCCTTTTTGCTGAAGAGGGCACATATGCGGGCACACTAAATACCAAGTGGTTGATATTTACCAATGAACATGACATACAACACTGGCTCACTTTGTCATTAGCCCCCTGTGATTCCCAGTGAGTCTGGGCAGGTGCTAATCAGCATGCTAATTGTAATATTGTGTCGTCGGTGCTATGGTCGAGGAGCCAGGGGCCAGGTTCAGAGCCTCGCTGGATTGAATGCATTGTGACGTCTGGCATTCTCACTCATTAACGCGATTGTTTTCCAGGTTTCGGCATTTAACGAGGCACTTACAGCAATTCTGCGGCTGAACATCGCCAACAAAGCCTTCTGGGGGCTTGGCTCTCCTGTCTGGTGCACCCAACATCCGCGCTGGGAGTCTGAGGGATTGGTGTTGGCTTTATTTCTGCTTTAACCCCCTCTTATCTGTGCACGAGGAGCTCTGCTCTGATCCACCCTGTCAGAGAACAAGATGTCGAGCTTGGAGTGTTTTCCTAGCCTTATCTGTGATTTTGGAAGTGCATTTCAGTGGAAAATGAGCTTAGTGAAGATATAAGCCTCACAGTAATTTGCTTATGCTTTCCTAGTGTTTTTCTGTTTCGTTTTTTTGTCGCTATCAGATAAAAGGTACAGTATGCAAGCGAAAAATGTGCAATCTGTCATCTCGTATAACTAACGGTTAATTTTAAATGGGTGGAAAAGAGGACCGCTTACATTTTCAAGCTGTCTCTCAGCATGGTCAGAGGATTGTTGTTGTATCCTATCGCTCTGCTCCTGAAGCGCTTGACATTTTCTTTAAGTGTTTGTCACAATTTCAGAATGTCATTCTTGATGTGCTTATCATGTGCTTAAGTGTTTGGCACAGCTTCATAATGTCATACATCCTCAGATAGTAAAAGTATGGCCTACTAATGCTTTTATAGAAAGTAGTCGCTACAGGCATTTACATGTGCAATTCTCAGATAGCACACATATGGTGTGAAGCCACCTGTGAAAGAACAAAATCTAGGTGACAAGTCTTAAATTACTAGATGATATTCTTGGTGACAATTTGAGATATCTCCGCTATGTATGTGTCTTACTTTACTTTATGCTAACAATGCAGCGAGTTGTTCATTCTGGCCTATTTAAAAGGCGAATATTGACTTCTGCCAAAGTCTAAATATGTTCCTTCCACAGAAACCGTGTATGTGATTATCTCTCAAGTCCTCAAGTCATGATTATGAGCACAAGATGAGGCACTTCTATGTTCGAGGTCATTTGCCAGCAGAGGTTAAGAGTTTGGTTTGATTGAGTTTGATTGGCCTGAGAGTTCTCATTCAGGTTCCAGAATCATCCCCCACCTCTACTGGCCACTAATCCACTGGGTCTTGCAGTCCATCCTTATTCATCCTCTTCTTTATGTTCAGCTAACTCATTTTCAGCCCATTCAGACAGTCTATTGTGGCCTTCTCTGCTCTTGCATTTCATTTGCTGGGTTTTTGTGTGGACTCCTTCTGAATAAAAAGGAAGCATTGAGTTGAGTCTTTGTCTTAAAGCTGCATCACTTCACTCCACTGATTTCCTTCAGCTCTATGGAGGTTAAAAGCAACAGAGAGTTTCAAATTAAGTTAGTCCTATCAGATGTGCGATGCAAATGACTCCAATTAAAGGCACTCATGTGATAAGAAAAGGGTTGCATTAATTTAATTTAATTTAATTTAATTTAATTTTGTTTATTTATTCATTTCCAACCGCACAAGTATGGGGTTGTAGAAATGATCTTGCCACTTTAGAAGTGGCATGTATTGATAATCAAAATGAAAGCAATCACTTCTGTTTTCTGAGTCGTTTTGCAGGGATTTCCTCAGAATTTTCAGTCTGAAATGCTCAAACTGTACAAAGAAAGCAACAAAAATAGCTGGAACCAGAAAACAGCCATTTACCAATCAAACTTTGGACAAGGGTAATTAATTCTTTGAAATCAGCCCATTAATTTGCATAATAAAGGTAGTATAATTATGACTTCTGCAAAGCAAGCCCATAAATGTAATTAGAGCTTCAGTCTGCGTTACCACAGTGCAGTTGTTTTTTTGAAGCATTTCCTTTAGGAGCACAGAAATCTTCTACTTTGGGATGGAAACGGGAATGAAAATGCTTGGAGGAAAAAAAACATATGCTTGTTTCCCTCTGGTCCAGAGGGCGCACAATTAGAATGACTGATCTTCAAATCTGCAAAGAGCCAAGCATCAACTTCCAGGGTTTCAGTTTTGTCAATGGGCTAAAGCACACAGTCTGCCTGCAGTTATAATTTGCAATCAATCTATAATTCAGGCATGTACTGTATTGCTGACACACACAAAAAGCCCATGCTCGGACTATGAAGGGGTGCATTAACAACCCAAAATAAGCTTTCCCTTCAAAAAATAAGCACCCACCCCCACCCCTCCCCCTTTCTTTTCTATTCCCACCTTTTTTTTTTCAACTATGGAATTGTCATTTGTTAAATATACTGTAACTCAGCCACTGTGGCTGAAGTAAAATAAATATTCTGGGTTTAGTACAAGTTCGACAACATTTGTGGCTAATATTGATTAGTATTGTTTTTTTGTTTTTGTTTTTAATTTCCCCATACTAAAATCTTGTTAACAGAAATAGCTTATATCTTGTATGCTAATAAAACAGTGAGTAGGAGACTTATTATGCAAAATTCACTTTTAAATGGTGTAAATATAAATGTGTGTCGGCAGTGTGTGTACACAACCAGTCTATAATGGTAAAAATCCGCCCACTTCTCTTTTTAATCCCCATAAATCATAAGCAGAATCTCAGAACAAACCGTTTGCAGATTGTAGATTGAAATTTCACAGACACATTCTGGGGACACCTGAGACTTATATGACATCTTGTAAAAATTGGCATAATAGGTCCCCTGTAATGATTGAATTGGCCCTATTCACTGTAAGAGCCTCACTGTAACCCAGCTATTTATTTTTATTTTATAAATTAGTGGGCTTCCTCGCACAATGCCAGTAGGATTTATTTGTAAATTGTAAACTGAGAGTATAAGGTCTCTAGGGGTGTTTTGTCCATATTGTGTTAAACACATTGCTGATACATGTGTGCATGCAGTCACTGATGGTTTAAAGGGCTGGAAGGATTAAACAGAATTGTGGCTTCCTTTAAGAGCGACAAGGCGATCTCCCTCTGACGCAGCAGTTACTGAAGGGAGGCAACAGCTGGTGTTGCATAACGCCAATGATTTGTGTTCAGTATAAGCACACAAGAAAGTAAATCAAGTGCTGCTGTTCTATGAGCGTATATGGCTGTGCCTCTCTGCCCATAATTGTGGGTGTTTGAGGATTGGCTTGAATATCTTTGGCGGTAATCCTATCTTTGCACATCCGTGACTTCAGAGCTCTCTGGGGCGAATATGGAGTATCGCTAATTCAAGCAGAAGCTGCCTTCCCTCCTCCCTATTCTCTTTGAGTATTGATGCCAATGGCAGTCTACCGTGGTCAGGCTTGAAAAACAGAGTACTGCTGCTTGAGGAGGATGAGGTGACGGATTTTCTCTGTTTGCTTCCAGACCATCTTGTTACAGCGGTACAGAGGGCCTACAGATGGCTGAAGGCCTCGGCTTTAGCGACAATTTTGACAAGATTGTAGCGTTGACAGTAGAGGCGCACTTACCATTTTATTTACCATTTTGAAAAATAATTTTTTATAAAGATTATTTTGAACACGTTTTACAAAATAAAGTATTTCAGTCTTTCTACTGCAAAATTTCATGGTTGATTCAATGTGTTACTTGCCATTTCTAGAAATACTAGAAATTCTGAAACACTTTTATTTTACATTTTAACAGTAAGTTATACATGATTACAACCCTTATCTAACCTTAAATATTAATAAGCACTTAACAATGTGACACTGTAACAGTGGCAACTTAATAAAATAGTGTAACCAAAATTTGAGTGAAATTTATATTAAAATAAATCCTTCAGTGTCAGCCTTGTTTTAACACTTGAAAAGACATCTCTTGAAACCCTTTTGCATTACAACAAAGTCTAAAGATTGGTTCACATACTGTGTATTCATATCTAAAAGACGCCTTGCATTATAATAACAATGTTGAGTTAGCCAAGTACTGACATAAAGAAAGAATTTAAAGTGTCCCTTTAGAGTGAGAATGATCCTTAAAAACATTAAATGTGGAATGCACAGAGTTTTGTCCTTTTAAGCCTTCTATTGTTTTCTGAAGCTGAATTGAAACATAACTTCTATGACCTCCAGCATGATTCTTTGTCGGCGCAAGTTTTCCTTTCCTCACGGCAGAATCCACGTTCTAGACCTTGGGCGATAACTGCACTGGTTTTAATACTCAAAGATTCCAAAATGTCCACGGTTAAGGCCGATGCATACAGCAGAGACATGACTGTTACATACTGGACACAACTGGACACATGACTGTTACATACTTGTGACAAGAAGACTAAGCTGTGTATTATTTTTACATTTTTATTTTGACTTGATTTCTGTTGTTAAATAAACCTATTGTAGGCCTACCTGAAACCCTAAAGCATTATGAAATCCATTAAAATGTTTTTTTTTTTTTTTTTCCAAATTCCATTTTTTTCTTATTTTTGGACTCCATTTTAATGGTTACATTTTTTTGTCTAATTAATTGAAAGCATGAGACAATTTAACAACTATTTATTAAAAGTTTAACAAAATGACATGTTTAGGGCCCTATGAAATAGCCAAATTCTGTGTTTTCTGTTTTAAGTTTTCTGGAATCCATTTTAATGGTTTGATTAAATTTTAATCATCAAAAAGTGTATATAATTAATTGAATTATTATTATTATTATTATTATTATTATTATTATTTTTTTATTTTTTTTTTATCCCCCATGTGTATTTTAATTTCCTGGCAATCAAATGAATGCATACAAACATTAATGTAATTTCATCTTTTAATCATATGAAATTAAACATGAAAGAATTTTTTTTTAAATAATTTGTTGTTGTCATTATTATTATTATTATTAGTTAAATAATAAAAACATGGAAAATTCCATAAAAATAAATTCTACTGTACAGCAGTAATATATTTTCTATAACAATTTTAAGTTAAACCAAACTTTTATTTTGACGGGTTGCTGTAAAGACCTTTTGTGTTTCTGTGTGTTTGATATGGCTATAGATTTTCTCAAATGAAGCAGTAAAATGCTCATAAAGTGACTCTCAGAGCGGCTCTGGAGATGAAGTTCATGCATTCATGTCCTCATATAGTGAGGTGGCAGAGGCAGAAAACACAGCGAGCGCCATGCATTCTTCTGTGTGTGTGTGTGTCTGCCCCATTCATTCACACAGAGACAGGCAGGATTTATATTTAAATGAGTCTTTTGAGGTTTAATATTCACAGGCACTAGTCTATGTTGCGATTTTGAATGTACTGACCTGCTTTTTATTTATTCATCAATAATTTGACAAATTCCGTCTTTATGACTGGACTCCGCGATTCCATTCGTGCTTTCTGCATCATGGAAATCATATATGAGAAATCACAAATTATTGCATATTACATTTTTCATCAGTATCGTGCAACCCTATTCAGCATTTACAGAGCTTGTTATCCTGGCTTTACTTGCCCAAGTGAATCAAGATCCAGAGGATGGGATATGACAATGCAGGAGAGAGTGGCAGTGGCATGCAGGGGGTCAAGGCACGAAGCAAAGTATTTCACTGTGGCGAGTGGCCTTGCAAAGTAAACAGGGTGAAGGCACTGCTTTAGTTGTGGCGATCGCAGAACCCTGCAGCTCCTTCAGAAGAGCCCTGACTCATTCACCATTTAATGAAAGGCCCACTGTTCCCCCTCACCCCTCTCTCTCTTGGCGTCTTCATTCTTTGGAACCGAACCGCGGCTGCACGATTTAAGAGTGTGACGGTTTACAATAATTCTTATTGATAATAACACGGGTCAAGGTTACAACCTCACCTGGGTGCTTGAAATAAACTAGAAAGTTGTCTCCATGGCAACACTACCTGCTTCACTGACCCCGCTCCTTTGAGAGTAGGAGAGAGGTGTAAGACTTATGAGCAGACATTGGATTTTATGGAACAATTTGAGAGCGACGCATGTGGGGAGTTGCCACAGAATGTGTGTACACTATAGAATGGTGAATTAATTACTGGGTTGCCAGAGGGATGGACTCCAGATAATGCACCATTCATGCCAGAGTTGTGCTAATGAGTATGGGGGTCAGAAAAGGAAGGAAGACCATGAATATGACATTGTCTCCGCTGTGCCCCACATTAACAGGGACCCATCATGACAACATGGGATGATGTCGTATTTGGAAGTTTTTATCTAGAATAAATCATAATTCTTAATTCTGTTCTTCAGAATTAAGAAAAAGTGTATACACATGCTTCTGTTGTAGCATCACAATTTTAAATATTAAAAATGTAAAACTATTTTAAAAATAAAAATGTGTTTATGTAATTTATGACAATGAAATGTTTTCAGCAGTCATTACTCAGTGTCACGTGATCATTCAGAAATCCTTCTAATATGCTGATTTAGTGCTCAAGAAACATGTCTTTGATCAATGTTGAAAATGTTGCTGCTTAATATTTTTTGTGTAAACATGACACATTTTGATCAGTTTAATGCATCATTGAAAAGGCCTGTTTCTTTGTCATTATTATATTAATATATATTTAGTATATAAATTTATTTTATGTTCATTTACATATTAATTTTAATAATGCTTATAACCATAGCAGTACAGAAGAATGTGATTGAGATGGTCTACAGTGTGGTTGAGTGTTTTAAAATATTAAAGTGTACACTATTCACATATATGCTGAGTTCAAGGAAGACTAATGATTAATGTAATACAAGGTTTATTAGAAATATCCACAGAGATAGCCACCGTGCGAAACCACATGCAACATACATTACGAACAATACCGGACCCTGAACTGAAAACAAGCAGGAACTTAAATGCACAGATGATTAACTAAAATGATGAACAGCTGTGATGATTGGGGTTAGTGTCCATTGACACATTGTGGCAGGAAAATAGAACAAAGCAAGACATGTAACTAATGAAATCAAACTGACTGTCTGTGAAAACTAAAACAAACTGAACATAGCTGTGACATACAGTATTCAGTCACACACTGGTTACATCACTTGCCCACTGCATCATTTTAATATTTTTTATCTTTTTCTATAGTAATTAAAATAATTTAGTTCAGTTAGAGAACAGACACTACAATTAAAAACTGAAAGTGTCTGCTCAGTTCAGCGTGAGCCGAAAGAGAGTCACAGCACAGATCAGCAGCAGGAGTCAGATTGCATTTATCAGGTGATGAGAGTGAGGTACTCTAGCAGACTGGAGCCCTGATAGTGTACAACTTTAATATAAATTATACATTTTAATTTCAATAATAATTATAAATGATTTATTTAATATAAAAAAGATAAACAAGTCACTAGTGGTCAATAACTTGTTTAAAAAATAAAATAAATTGCATACTGTGTAATTAAGTGTCTGTTTAATTTCGTCATCATTGAAAATAATGAATTTTATATCATTTATTTAAATATTTAAATGTCCATGTTTTTTTTTTTTTGTGTGTGTGTGTGTGTGTGTGTGTATAAGTATTGCAATTGTATCATTTTAAAGAGGGCATAACACACATAGTTTCAGCCAATCTCATGTTAATCTTGAGTACGTATAGAGTAGTGTTGCATCCTTCATATCTCAGAAGAGTCTTTAGTTTGATCATATTTATAAAAGACTGATATGCTGTACTGATTCTTTCTGAAAATAGCCAAACTCGTAAAGGCATGCAGTAGGCAGAGCTAAAGAATCTCGAGCACACACACACTCCCTGGATAACTTTCGATTCACTATACGTTGTTTACATTACATGCACTTACACGCCGATTGCCAACAAAACACAGACAATTGATGCAGTTTCACTCACCACCTGCCATTTCGACTTGTGACCGGGAACAAACACACTTGCACTTGCAAACAACTCTGCTGCTGCTCCGGAAAAACAAACTAAGCAGTTTCCACTGTTTCCTTAGCGCTGGGTTAATTGAGAACCTGAACAAGGTTATATTTTCCTCACAACTAGAAATCCACTTCTTTAGTGACATTGTTGATTTCATGGTCTAAAAACAAAATGACAGCGCTGCCGACATCATACAGGGCCATACTCTGAAAAACAAAACTTTTTATCACAGAAAGTCACACTGTATTTGGCACAGAAATACTGTTATACGTCCAACACACTTTTTTTTTTTTACATTTTTATTTTGGCATGAGAATCCAAATCTTTAACAGTGTAAATGAGTCAGAATGCATGAAATAGCATTAGACTCCCCCTCCCCTTTTAAATCCATTATTGGTCATATTGGAATGATTTATTTATGATAGTCATTTTGAAAATCGATTCAGTTACTCTGCCTGGATTTTTAATCCATTGAATTGTTATACCTAAGGAACAGCTTATGGAAGCCATATCAGCCATCATCCAGTCCTATACTCTGACAGCCTGATGGAGATTGTGTTGGTTGATTGACACTAGGCTCAATTGTTGCTTCTTGCAGAATGGGGAAAATTCAGAAATGGCAAAACCTAAAGCAGCGGAAGTCATGCAGCTCTCATAAAGCTTTATTAAATTCATTGAAGTATTTTTTGCACTTCAAACAAACCATAGCAGTACAAAAATGGTCTAAAATGTGGTAGAGGGTTCAGTTTTCCTGAGAGTTAGGAGCATCACGTACAGTGTGCTTGGTGCTCCGTTGCGACGATCTAACAGCTTTGCATGCATTTTATGTCTAATGTTAGAAACAGGGATGCATACTTGTGGTGCAGACTTCTCGTGGCGGCATCCTGATTTGTTGCTGTCAGAGAGATTTTGTTGCAACGTGGCTCTTTCTTCCCTTGCTGTTTTTATTTCCCCCTCCTTTTAGAGATTATGAATTATCCTGCCAAGACAGCCAAGACTGGATTGCAAAGAAGCTGATAATTTGCAAACGCAGAACTTGTTTTGAAAGCTGCAGTGTCCTTGCTGAGTTGGGTATGTGGTCTAACCTAAAGAAAGAGGTGATGACAGTAAAAATAAATAAATAAATAAATAAATAGATAAAGAGAGCAGAAGTAGAGAATTTCAGTTTGATGCGTCTATATTCCACCGGCAAACAAATAATCAATTATATTTTTTAATGGCCTAATTTTACTTTATTTTGCCATAGGAAATATTAAGACCACTGCCAAATATGCTATAATTTTGACATTTCACTGCAAGCCATGACCCACTTTATATCTAAAATTATCATAGCTTTTTTAGTGTATGTGTGTCTCAAAATTCTATCCTTATTCTTCTATCTTCATACTCCATAGAATGAGGTACACTCGAAAAAATTACTTGTTGAATTTACTTAAAAAAAACAGTCAAGTGGTTCCACACAACTATACTGAGCAATTTTTACAAATAACAATTTAGTTATGAATAAAAGAAATTCAAGTAAAGATGACACAAGTTCTTTGAGTAAATACAAACCATTTGAATTTGTCACGGTTACATAATATTTATATGTGCAGTTTACTTAATGTTATGTTACATTTATAAAAGTTTATTATGTTAGGTTAATTTACCTTATTAAATTAACAATTTGCTCTACAGGTGGAAAACTATTAAAAACAAGCATATTTTTAGAAACAAAATGCAAAAATAACTCTTAATTTAATTGAGGGCAGGAATTCCATGCAATAAATATGTGTATATGAGTGTCCACAGCCTAAACACAGGCACCACTCTTCTGCATAATGGTAACCACAAAATTACAGAAAATCCTCTAAATGCAACTAACAATTAAACACTAACATAAACTAACAACATCTTTCCCTTTACTGAAAAACACATAATATAACACTTTAATCCCTAAATTTACTCTCCTAATGCAGTCCCTTGCAAAGCATGCTGGGAACTACAGATCCACTGCCCAGTTTGTTTGTTTCACTCAACAATGTTAAGTTGACCAAACAAACACTTAAGTGAAGCTGTCAATACTCATTTTTAGTAGAAACAACTGGATGATTTGAGTGCAACTAACAACTTTTTTTTTTTCATCGTTGCGCATATTATAAAAGGCATAGAGTAAACTCATGTCCAGCTGTCCACTATTCTGCTCTCCTTAAACAGTGTGTACTGAAGCTGTATTGTTACAATATTTGAAGACAAATGAGCTCCAGTAATGTAACCTCTAGGCCCAGAGTAACTTTGGATAAGAGCTCGTTCGTGAATGCCATAAGCACAACTAACTCTACAAAGTATTTTCTTTTTTTAGAAGTGTGTAAAAAAAAGAAGGAAAAAAAAAGAGAGAACCTGCCCTAGCATTTTTCAGTTTGTTTCGGTCTGCTCATGCTGTGATAAGTCAACTTGGTGCAGTTATCTCAGGCATACAATTTGTATTGTGCTGTGCTTGGGCTTGTAAGCGCATTTTGAAATATTTGTTACTATTAAAAGGCCAAGCGTGCACTCTACCCTTGCTTGTCCCTTGATTGAATTCCTCTATATGAAGCAGGACTTGATGAATCATCTGTACCACACACCCAGTGGGCCTGATCTCAGCTCTGCAGCCAGCCCAGGCCTGGTCCTTTTTAGCTCAGAAGGCTAATAGAGGAGATGCGGTAATGTGGGTCCCACTGTGACTGCTGTAGACTGACAGATGTGCAGCGTTCAGCTTATCCTTGATGCAGGACCTCCCCCTTTGAGCCGCCATCTGTATGTCCTTCTAATATAGAGTGTTTGTGATTGCATGTTTCATCACTAATGTTACTTTTACACATCCATCATCAGCCTCCCTTCCCTCCATCTCCCCAGACAGAAAAGAACTAAATCACTGGTGTTTTGACATCCTCCTCTGCAAGGGATGGATACAGATTTCAGTTCCAGCTCTCACACCGCAGTCTGGCTACTTGTTGTCACAAAGAAATTCATAGTTGGGGCAAAGGGCAAATTGGAAAAGTAGAGTGTGTAAATTAAACACTTCGGCATTCAGAGGTGACCTCCTGCTGTGAGCTTCTATGAACTGCAGCCATTTTGGCACAGTTTCACCAGTGATATATTTAAGTTTCGTTCTTTTCTTGGAGAAACAATTATGATGTTCCGCCGAAACAGAGGCAGTGCAACTTATTCTTGAGGTCAATAACATGAATACTGATTTTCTGGAAGCTTGTCAGCCGCTGGATTTGTTTGGAGGATATGCTTTTGTTCATGCAGAAAATCCCATGATTTTAAAACCAAAGATATAATACAAACTCCCAGAGGGTGATAAGTCTGAATGATCTTGGTATTCTTGCATTTAAGAGCATTTAATGACAATTTTAATGACAATCAAAAAAAAGAGAAGCAGTTGTTAAACTTTAGGTAGGATAATGCAATAAAACTAAATGTATTTATTTTATTTTATTTACTATGTTTTGCTCTGTATAACTTGTGTACAAACCAAAAGAAACTGTATTATAAGAAATGGTAAGACTGTTATTATCGCAAAAACAGCCTATTATTTAACATGCTTATTTTCTGCTTCTTTGTTGGATTTTTATAAATTAAATCGCACTGTGGCATACATGATAAAGCAGAATCGTTAATATTGCTACAGATGGATAGTATAGCATCGTATATAGCCCTAGCTCCAGGGCTGTTTTACTGTTTTTGGACAGTTTTAGACCTACAATTGAGAAAACCCTGAACCAGCATTTAAGATGTATTGTTTTGTGAGATTACATAGTGAGGCTCTCATTTGCCATATGTCTCTTTGGGATGAGATCCCTGCTTCCAGCCGCTTTTGTATGTCACATGACGGCGAACCTCTAATTCCCCTGCCGAAACTCTGTGTACCAGGCTGGACTTCATAATTCTTTCATTTAACAAGCACAGCAGGAAAGAAACTGCCCTGTAAGGATATGTAAAATTAAAGTCTCAGGACAATGCACTTTGCATTCTTACTTCACTCCATTAATATTTCATGTGCATCCATCTCTCTGTGCTCTGGGAATTCTGTAGCCCTGAAATAAATGCAAGGGAAAAGGGCTCTCCAGAGGCCTGATGATGGTATTTAAAGCTTGGTTAATCTGACCCCTGTCAAACTTACTGGCTTTGAGAATGAGACTTGTGGGCCAAAGGAGCTTTCATTTAGTCGTGCTTGTTGTTTATTTAACCCTTGAGCTTTATGTGTACTGGCACCACAACAATGTGCCCTCTCATAAGCAGAGCTGTAATTAAAGTAGAACGCAAATCCAGGTAGAATAGCACTTGTTTATAAAGGTGCACGGGGGTCTCTTAATATAATGTTGCATTGTCATTCATGGTTGATTGGAGAGTAATTAACTTACCTTAGTAATGGCATAATTATACCGTAAATTAGTGTATACCTGGCTTTTCTTCACTTCCCTACTAAGACTATAACAGCTTCCTTTCAGGGCTGCATAATTTAGGCCAGCAAATTCTTAAATTATTTAAAGGCTGTATTTTGTTTTTAAATAAATACATAATCTGGATGCACTGCATGCTTTAGAGTGAAAGGCCAGTGCTCTCCAGTCTGTCTGTTTGTACTACACATACTCCAATATGGAATGCTCATGATATGTTGTTTCAACCACACCGACCGCCACATCAGGAGGTGAATGCTGTTTTAGTTTAAATGCATTGTGATGTTCACTAATAAAGTGCATTGTGAATGTGAAATGTTCAAGGTTTAGTATTAATAATAATAGTTCTGTAAACCATACAAACATTTTCAAAGAATAAATGACTGAAAAGTGTGCCTTAGACCCAATTACATCTAAAGTGGACCGAATGTAGGCGAAACATGACTTCATCTGGCAAAAGTCATATTAGCTGTAATGTCAGCAGCATTGAGATGTTTATCATGTCCCAGTTGAAATCACATTTGCAATATTTGTCAAAATGTTTCCAATATGATTATCATACCTTTTTGGCCAAATCCTGTATACCTGTTTTTCTATTGGTGCTTATTTTGCAGCTAGTTTTCTGAATGAAAAAAACCTTTATGAATGTATAAAGTGGTATGAAAGTGGAGCGCTGTAATACTCATGTAGTGTTATTTTAGTGTTATTTATGTACAGTTAACTTATTATTTGTTAATATTTTGAATTTTTACTTTTATTTTGAGCAGCTCCTGACTAAAGATTTTTCTAGTTGACCAGCAGTCGTTAATTTAAGCCATTAGTCGATTAGTTGGGCATTTATGATATTAATTTAAGTACTTAAATATGTGGAGGGCGAAATTGGAAAATAGTATTTATTCTCAGCCCTGAAACTGAAACCATAACATTGTTACATTGTAACATTGTTCTACACTAGAGAAATAATAAATTATAACAACGAGGCTTTAAAAAATAAATAAATCGCTCAAGCTCACACATTAAGCTTGCCACAGCCCCACAGCGCACCAGCAAAAGTAAAGGTTATGAATGTGTCTGAAAAAAAAAACAACAGAAAGACGACCGTCTGAACATTTTATTTATTTATTTATTTATTAATAAAATACACTCTAAAAAATGCTGGGTTTAAACCAACCTAAGTTGGGTTGAAAATGGACAAACCCAGCGATTGGGTTCTTTTAACTCAGCGGTTGGGTTAAATGTTTGCCCAACGTGCTGGGCAGTTTTATTTAACTCCATCATTTGTTTAAAAATGACTGTATTGCTCACTTAAAATGAACCCAAAGTATGTTGGAAATATGTTTAATAAATTAACATTATTAATAAGTTTAATGAATAATAATTGTCAATAAACATTTAAATGTTCACATTTTGATTATTATTGTTGCCTCTAGTAATTATGTTAATTAACAATAGTTGGGTTAAATAAAACTGCCCAGCATGTTGGGCAAACATTTAACCCAACTGCCGGGCTAAAACAACCCGATCGCTGGGTTTGTCCATTTTCAATCCAACTGGGGTTGTTTTTAATCCCATTTTTTAAGAGTATAGTGTTTTCTGAGCAAAAATGAAGTTGAAAATGCTGACTCGTCATCTCCGCAGAGTAGATGATGCATCTATAGAGAGAAATGCATGTTAGGTTAAACATGTCAAGCTGTGAACGTGGTACTAATTTAGCTTCCACACTCCGCATGAACAGTTGGATATAACACGCATTTATCTAGGTTAATATTAGAGCAAGCGGCCATGTAAAACTGCTAATGTGAGGCTACTACTTGCATGTTTCAAATTGATGAGCCATATTTGAGGTCGATGAATGATGCGTTTGGATTTCCTACACAACATAATTACGTCATGGACCTCTGTGTTAATGATCTGCCTGTCAAGAACTGCGTGACTTTGTCAATTCCTGACTAAAATTTGGTCGACTAAACCTATTCTTGTCGACTATTAAGGGGTAGCCCTACTTCTATTTTTACAAACCTGATTCCAAAAAAGTTGGGACACTGTACAAATTGTGAATAAAAAAGGAATGCAATAATTTACAAATCTCATAAACTTATATTTTATTCACAATAGAATATAGATAACATATCAAATGTTGAAAGTGAGACATTTTGAAATGTCATGCCAAATATTGGCTCATTTTGGATTTCATGAGAGCTACACATTCCAAAAAAGTTGGGACAGGTAGCAATAAGAGGCCGGAAAAGTTAAATGTACATATAAGGAACAGCTGGAGGACCAATCTGCAACTTATTAGGTCAATTGACAACATGACTGGGTATAAAAAGAGCCTCTCAGAGTGGCAGTGTCTCTCAGAAGTCAAGATGGGCAGAGGATCACCAATTCCCCCAATGCTGCGGCCAAAAATAGTGGAGCAATATCAGAAAGGAGTTTCTCAGAGAAAAATTGCAAAGAGTTTGAAGTTATCATCATCTACAGTGCATAATATCATCCAAAGATTCAGAATCTGGAACAATCTCTGTGTGTAAGGGTCAAGGACAGAAAACCATACTGGATGCCTGTGATCTTCGGGCCCTTAGACGGCACTGCATCACATACAGGAATGCTACTGTAATGGAAATCACAACATGGGCTCAGGAATACTTCCAGAAAACATTGTCGGTGAACACAATCCACCGTTGCCGGCTAAAACTCTATAGGTCAAAAAAGAAGCCATATCTAAACATGATCCAGAAGCGCAGGCGTTTTCTCTGGGCCAAGGCTCATTTAAAATGGACTGTGGCAAAGTGGAAAACTGTTCTGTGGTCAGACCAATCAAAATTTGAAGTTCTTTTTGGAAAACTGGGACGCCATGTCATCCGGACTAAAGAGGACAAGGACAACCCAAGTTGTTCTCAGCACTCCGTTCAGAAGCCTGCATCTCTGATGGTATGGGGTTGCATGAGTGCGTGTGGCATGGGCAGCTTACACATCTGGAAAGACACCATCAATGCGGAAAGGTATATCCAAGTTCTAGAACAACATATGCTCCCATCCAGACGTCGTCTCTTTCAGGGAAGACCTTGCATTTTCCAACATGACAATGCCAGACCACATACTGCATCAATTACAACATCATGGCTGCGTAGAAGAAGGATCCGGGTACTGAAATGGCCAGCCTGCAGTCCAGATCTTTTACCCATAGAAAACATTTGGCACATCATAAAGAGGAAGATGCGACAAAGAAGACCTTAGACAGTTGAGCAACTAGAAGCCTGTATTAGACAAGAATGGGACAACATTCCTATTCCTAAACTTGAGCAACTTGTCTCCTCAGTCCCCAGACGTTTGCAGACTGTTATAAAAAGAAGAGGGGATGCCACACAGTGGGAAACATGGCCTTGTCCCAACTTTTTTGAGATGATTTTAAATTTCATGGAATCAACACTTATTTGTCCCTTAAAATGATAAATTTTCTCAGTTTAAACATTTGATATGTCATTGATATGTAAAATATTGAAATTTGAAACTTCCACATCATTACATTCGGTTTTCATTGCATTCACAATTTGTACAGTGTCCCAACCTTTTTGGAATCGGGTTCGTAGAATTTTAGTTCGTTTTCAAGTAAGTTTTTCTTCTGATATTTATATTTGATTTAATTTAAATTTTGTTTAAAACAAACTGTAAATTTTTTTTTTGTTAACAATGGCAACACTATACTAGGTACAAGGCCATTTGCATCATTACCTAATTAGCCTATATAAGCTTGTCACTCATACTACATTGAAGAAAGACACTCTGAAGACTCTTCTGTTGTACTGCCAGCAGATGCTCAAGCAAAGTGTTTAAAACAAAGGTTATCTGAGGTACTTTGTCTCGAACGGTTACCAGGAAAAACGACAGCTCAGTGTAGTCTAAACGTTTTAATTACCCTGCCAAACAGGCCTTTAAATTTATCATTTTCACGCCATTCCAGAGACGTGCAACCTAAGCAATACAGTCACTTCAACTCAAGCACTCGATCGATCGCGGCCCATGCTATGGCTATCCCTGAACCCGTTATGTCTTCCAACGCTAGAGCTGTTTCATGAATCCAGCTCATTCCTCTCCCATTAGCCTCCATTTTACAGTTCTCAGCTAATGTTAATGAGACTGGAAGGTTTTGTGCACACATGTCTAATTGCCCTACTGTTAGGATGTGAAATGGCTTGAAGCAGCAATTTATTGAACAAATCGCCATGTGCGGGAAAAAAATGGTCAAGGAATGGCGAGCAGCTGAGACCCACCTGCTTAGCGTGTCATACTTAGCACACAGCTTTTTGAAAACGCGTCTCGATTATTATTTCAGTAAAGTGCTGCAGAATAGGCTGGGTTGATGGGAGCGAGCAAGTAATTACTATTTAGATGGGAGAAAGTCCAGTGTTTCTTGACAGCCTAATGCACAGTGATGGTGGCCAAAGATGGAAAGAGTGCACATTTAAAACTTCCTCTTGAAAGTGTACTATTAATTTTCAAAACAATTCAGTCAGTTATTTTGACATTAATGGTTAATTCCAAGTGAGTGCATCTTGACTGATAGACACACACACACACACACACACACACACACACACACACACACACACACACACACACACACACACACACACACACACACACCCCTGCCCCTCCCTACACCTGGATTGCTTTCATATGGGCCTACGAGGACTTTTCTCTTGTTAACATGATTGCAGCACCAGATCAATAGCAATTTTGTTGTGGGTCACATTCTCGATGACAGTGATGTACATCCCAAAGTGTAAAACCTCTTATTCCCCCAACATAAAATTGGAAAATCTGTCTCTCAGAATCACACGGAGGTCCTTACGACTACACAAGGCTTCTCCAGGTTTCAAGCCAAAGTGCCCAACTGTAATTGAAGTTTCATGGTTCTGCAACAAGCCATTAAGTCATCTTCTAGTAAACGAGTGGTTATATCTGCTCAATGCTGTTATTCTCTTTAGACAGTCACTTTGTAAACAATGTTTGGGCAGTAGATACATCACATTATTCTAAGAAGGATGGGCTATTGATGTGATTAGTTTGAGCAAGAATAATAGTGTTTGATGACATTCAAGGAATCAGTTTAAAGACTGCATTTTAGTGAAGTAGTTCATTAATTTCATGAAGCTTGTGGGTTGGCTACATGTAAATGTTATATATATATAGGTAAATATTGCAATTTAATAGTGCTTATTTTATATTGGTGGCTTTTTTTTTTTTTTTGTGAAATATTCAACTGTTTATTTACAGTTTTACATTATATGGTTTAATAGTACTTGCACAGCCCAATTGTGTGGTTAAAACAAACAGTAAACATGAGGCTGGCATTTTTCAGTTTGAAAACTGATCCAGAAATCTGATTTAAAGATACTTATGTTTATAGATATACAGTACAATGTACAATTACATTTTTGAAGACATGAATTCAAAATTTGTTTTTCTTATTGAGACAAAGCTGTTCCTAAATTACCATTTAAAAACTGACATCAGCTGTTTTCTGTCCATCATTTAGTTTACAGGTTTATTAGACTAGACTGGGCAAACTCAGCCCGATCTGCCGGCAATTTGATTTCACCCTGCAACTCAGTCTGGAAACCTGTACATTAATTTATCCTGTGTCTGTTACACTTTTGCAGGACCAATCACAGACTGGCTTATCCACCTGTCGTGCTATTGGCGGGTTTAACATGATGACGGATAGAGAAGGATGGATCGATGCCCGTTGATCACGCCTCTTGTGGTCTGATTGGTTGAAGGACTATCCAATTGCATACAGAGTCATTTGAATTATGCTTGAGGATTACGCCTCTTGTGGTCTGATTGGTTGGAGGACTAATCGATTGCGTACAGAGTCATTTGAATAATGCTCATTGATCACGCCTCTTGTGCAGAAGAAAATACTGAGCAGACTCCCCAGACCAATGTTCAATCTTAAATTGAGCTTGGTCTGGTGATAGCCAGACAACTGGTTTATTACAGTAGATGAAGACTTCTGAAATAACAGTATTTATTTAATCTAAATATCGAATGTGTGGGAGTTATTTGCATTTCTGCTGGCACAACATCCTTGTGTACAAATGCATCTAAAGATACAAATCATTGCCTCCCTTTAAATGCTTGCAAAGCTGTATCTTCGCCATTTGACACGTCACTTCTTTAATCGAAATTGTAGTGTCAGAGCTGTAAATTTGTCTGTAATGGTCATACCTGTGTCTAAGCAGACTATAGAGGAAGTTTTCTTTCCTGAGACTGAGACCAGCCTAAAGCCAGGTAATGGACTAAATATGACGAGGTGGATCTGAGAGATGAGAAAGGTCATTGGAGACAGGATGATGCTGTGAGAGTGTGAAAAGATGGGATAATTGATCATGTGGGAGGCCATCTTTCTCTACCGCTCCCCGAACGCCTCTGTTCAGAGCCGAAGCTGCTGACCGCTTTTGATAGAATCAGTAACCCTCCCGACAGCATTGTGGGTGTCTTGCCTCAGTCTCCTGTGAGCCATCATGCCATCATGCCTTTCTCCATCCTGTCCATGAGGACTGATCCTCCAATAGGAGGAAGTGCTCCTACTGCTGTGAAGAATTGCAGGCTAGGCGGCCAGTTCATCAACCTGTTGATTTAAGAATTTGGAAATATGGTGAATGCACAAGTTAAATTGTACACATGCACTGTTAATAATAGGCTTCTTGTTGCTGAATAATTTATTTATTATCACACCACCTTTAGTGGTTATTTGGCATGTGTATCAGATAGTTAGCATTTCTTTATTTTTACTGTTTTAATCTCTTAGGGGATGCACATCTGTTGTCGGCAGTTATCATATATTGCAGTTTAGAACTTATTTTATATTGGTGCCTATAATTATATAATAATTTTTTCATGAACAATGAAAATGTCATTGTTTATTTAGTGAAAAACTACTTGGAAACATTATACATTTTAATAGTTTCTATCATTTTAAATTTACATTTTAATATAAAATTATATAATTATAATAATATATGAAAATCATTCTAATTTGTAACAGCTCACTTAAAACGATTCTTCAAAAGCACTAATAATTTAGCAACTGTTTATTATTTTTATTATATTAAATTATTATTTTTTTCATATTGTACCTTTATAAATTCACATTTAAATTGATACTTTTTTTACTTATTGGTACATTGGTTTTGACAAAATAATATAGAATTTTAATATTGACCATTTATCCATTATCAGCTATGGCATGAAAAATTATTATTGGTCATTATTGGACTAAATTTTATTGCAACACTTATATTGCTGCATGTGGATGGAAACAAATCATGTGGAAACTGTCTTCACACTGATTTGTAGTTGCCACATCACACTGCTGCATATTTGCAGAGTTAAACATATCAACTTTGTCAGTGTAAATGACTGTCACATTGGCAATGGTAAATTTGCACCCGACTTCAGATCCCTGTCAGAGTAAATGGGTCTTTAGTTTAGTCTTTTGAGGTATGTCTATTTGGCATTACAAGTCTACAGTGGATAGAAATCTCAATCACTTACTTTCAAGCCTGTGCCTAACTTTTTCCTCCCATCTATTTAGCCTTTGTTTTTGTTTACTGCACTGACAAACTGTAAATCAAGCTAAATCACTTTGCTGGGTGGAAAAGCTTGTTAATTTAATAAGCTTCTCCCACATTTGACAGCCATAATGAGTTAAGTTGGGAGTGTAAAAGCTTGGGCTAAACCTACACTGCTGCATTTGAGAACGTAATTGATGCTGTTGAGTTGTGGAGAATACAAATGATATCTTCTTAAAAAGAGGCTACGTTATCTCTCCGGATGATCAAGGAAGAACCCGGTCTCATCATGTCAGTGCTATGGCTAACGATTGCTCTGGCATCAGCCCACCGGGAAAAGTAGTAGCAACGTTTATTTTGATTGTCTGTCTGACTATAGGATTTTAAGCTGTCTATAACAAGTGTAACCCAAGCCCTGAGGTGTTTAAATCAGTTAATTGCAAGAGAAGGATCGCAGTTGATGGCGTTAGCGGCCAAGTATCACGAAAACTCCCAGGAAGTGTCAATTCAAATGCAGGAGTACTTGACGGCACTGACACAATGTGAACCGTCTTTATTTGATGTTGTGTGTGTGTGTGTGTGTGTGTGTGTATGCGTGCTGTGGAGAAGACAGCCTTTCTTAATTTGAACCTTTGTCTTCATTTTGCTGTTGTGTGCCTGGAGCCACACACATCTTAATTCTATAAAACGCTTTCTACCGTATGTTGAAAAATGTATAAAGATTTGAAATTCTGGGTACTGATACCATCTGGCCTTTTGTTTCCTAGAGGTTATTCTCATAAAAATGAATGGTTTTGTGAAATGTTTTTTTTTTTTTTTTTAAGACTACAATCAAATGAAATGTTTGAAAGGGCAGCACATCATCTATAACACATGCTTCTAAACATTTTGATTGGACACCTAGTGGCTGTGCATGCAAACATTGCATAAAAATGCTTGAGCAATTTAGATTTTCCTTTATAGCACCAATAGGATTGGGATTCGAGTCAGTTCTTAGTTCATATTTAGAACTTTTTCCATTTATATATATATATATATATATATATATATATATATATATATATATATATATATATATATATATATATATATATATATATAATATAATATATAAATATATATAATATAATATATAAAAATAACCTTTTTCATGGTTATGTGGTTATGGTTTAGCTTTATTGCAGTGTCAATCTTGGTCATGTGAAACTGGTTGTAAGGCATTCAGCATTTTTTTTTGTAGCATTAACTGTAATAAAATATTGGCTACTTTGGGAAACAACTATTTTATTTTATTTCTATATACAGGGTTGCAGGGATGTTGGAGCCTATCCCAGCAGCTCAAGTCACATAATATATTATTATCATCATCATAATCATTCATGTTTAAAACATAATATGGTATACATGATATACTATATATAAGCAGGGTTTTTCCTGGGTCAAAAATGGTCTTCGGTAGTGGCAGATGAAAACACAGGTGACAGCCACACACAGTACAAAGTACCCTATCCATGTCAACTGCAAGCTCAGTACGGACAATAAATCCAAAGAAACCGTTTGTAATAACTTAAATAAAGGCACAATTCATTAGACTGCATTAGAATTGGAACTTGAATTTTGGTAAATGCATCAACAAATACATTATAAGAGAATAATATACCACCCTGTTCTATACATTTCAATGGATTCTTTATTAATTTGAGATTGAGTTAACAAAAGCTCTCACTTGCGGTTTTCTTTTTCAGGAGATATTATGACTTCTTATTCTGTCCGTGTTAAAACCATAACAGATGAATTTTGTTTTTCTCTCTCTGAGCCTCAATCTTCTTGCATTTTAACCGCTTTTCCATTTATCTCTTGTATTGATGTAATTTGTTTGGTTCCTTTACTATTTCTCAACAGCCTTTTGTTTGCTTCCCTGCTGATGTCTGAATTCATATCTTGTTCTCCTATTGTCACTTTCTCTGTGTCTCTAAATGACAATACTTGGTATTATTCTAGCCATTATGTGAATGCAGCACCCTCAATTAAAGTGTAACACAGCACTTGCCACTTGTGTGCAGATTCTTAATGCCGCCGCCTTTCCATTTTCCTGCCTTGTCACTGCACATTGGATCCAGCAGACGTCCATCACCGCTGCTCTCTTGGACATTGTTCTTGCTTTGCGCAGAGTGAATTTAGATCAGAATGGTGCAAATGGAAGGCACGACTCACTGCACACACTGCTGATCTCTTTTCATTGCATCCCTTTTTTATAGGTCTTTGGTTAGGCTTCCCTGCATACTGTTTTATGCAGTGTAGAAATTCTGCAAAGATATTTGCTTTGTATATTATAATACTCTTCGTGTGTTTTAATTTTTTATTTATCTTTTGCCCTCTGATATATTTTTGTGAGTGTCAGACAAAAACGCAAGGACATGTTTTTCCTGACTCAAAACTGCTAAATATACAGATAAACCTCATGTCAGCAGCAGCAGTTTGTATTGTATGTTTTTTAAGGGTTGGTTGGTTACAGCACCTGGCTTTCTGCATTTTCTAAATTCGCCAACATCCAACAAAAAAATGACAGAAAAGCTTTACAAGAAATTTATGGGAAAACTGCACACTTGCAAACTCTCTCTGTGACCTTGGGAATTCGGATCTCCATTTTTCACTGTAGAGGGTTCATCCTGCATTTTAGGAGACCCCTGTCCTTTTACCCTTCCTGAGCTAAAGGAAACTCCTGCTAGGACTATAGAGTGTGTGTTGTTGAAGTGTTATACACTCAAAGCAAACAAAGATCTGGAGAGAAGAGCCAAGTGCTATAACTGTTTATAGAGACAGGGGAGAAACAGCAGCAGGCCTTTTTTTAATTTATTTTTTTCCTTTTTTCTTTTATTTTTTTCCTTTTTTCTTTTATTTTTTTCCTTTTTTTTGCTCAGCGCTGATTCCTTTTACCAGGCAAGTTTTGGAGGCATGCCAGTCAAAGCAGATCAGCACCACAGAGCTACACAAAACAGACTACGGTGAAACCTGGTGAAGATGAATGAGTTACATATCTACTGGAGTTATCTATCTTCGAGGCTGGCAAAGGTCCCATAGCCTTCCGTTCGTCGTAGGCCCATTTAACCTGAGCTGGATTGCTGCTGTAGTGAGAGAAATGGTTAGGATGGTTTCCAAGAGTGCTCACTCAAGCCGTGATGCTTTGCACAAATAGCTGAAGGCATTTATATCTCATGATAAAAAAAACATAAATCTTTAATATTTTAGAGCTTACAAAGTGCCATACATTGTGTTTGTAAGTGAATTGTATTGTGACTGCTATTTCGAAGAAGTCTGAAGTGTTCTGACGTAATGTGTGTGAGAACGGAAGTGAGGAGTAAACGAGATGGATGAAGTTCACTACTTCTGTCTCTTGTGTTTCTCTGCTTAATTCCTGACAGATATCACACATGCATATCTGTACATTTTTATTCAAGTTTTATATTCTGGCTTGTAATGTTTTGGATATATATTTGTCAAAGAAGTGGATGTAAAAAGGTATAAGCTAGTACTTCTGGCCTTATAGGTCCCAACTCAAAAATTCAGACCTGGAGTCTGTTGTTCGTACGTCGCTAACTCAGTTAGCTGGATTTGATTGTTGACGACTTGGCATGATCTTGGATTGTTTGGTTCTTTGAAGCTTATCCTGGACTTGCTGTCATAGCAACAGGTCCGTAAGATCAAACCTGCTTGGGAGCAGGCTTATTTCATGTAAACAGGATTAGATTGTATCTTGAGGTGATACTTAAAATCTGTCCCAGCCACTGCTACTTTATTACAAGAGTTCATTACTGAACCAGGGGCAAAAGCTACTTTTTGCAAGGCTTTAAACATGAGCAAATTATAAACTTCCGTGAAGATTCAGCACTGGCCGGATTGGGACCGTGACCGTTCCATTGACTGTCCCGAGCATCTTTCACAAGCTCTAAAAGGTAGTTTAAACGAGATTGCAGAGTTCGATCAATAGAAATTGACGTATCGATCTATATCGATGTATTGTTACACCCATAGTAAACAGTTGTAGTACTGTGTTGGGTTTCCAAATGATATCCGAAGTACAATACTAAATACTAAATCTTAAAGCAAAACCAATCGAGAACCACTGGTGTAAGAGACTGTACTCACAAGGAGGATGTATTTTACAAGCAGCAATGTACTGATTTATTTTACTGCATCAGATTTTTAATATCCGACGGATGGGAATAATTGGAATTTACCTTTCGCCGTGTTGTGCAGATGACTTTGAAAATGAGAATTTGATCAAATAAATTTCTTAGATTACAGCATGCCCTCAAAGACTAACGGTAGAAGTTGATTTAGGATGCCTCTCCCTGACTACCTTTACGTTAATCCTTACCTTTCTGCAGCACTGGCTGACTTCCCTACACTGGTAGAAATCGAAAAGCTTCCCAAACAAAGCATAAATCAGGAAGTTTGTCAGAGCAAGGCAGGAGGAATAAATCAAAGCTGTGAGCTTACAGCAGAAGTTTGGCACCACAACAAGAGCTACTCATCGCCGAACAGCATGAGTTATAGCCAGGAGGAACAGAAATGACATTTATCAGTTAAAGATACTGTAGGAAAATGTAAATGAAGTGCTGTTAGAAAAATGTCACTTTCACACCAGGCGCAGTGCGTGTTACTGCTGTTAATGTGTTTTTATGGGGGTGGAAAGGTAGGCGACGTTAGAGTGGGGGGGTGAGGAAGCGCGTCGGGCAAGCGGGGGGTGATGCGACTGGGTAGATGGCATATTACAAGGGAAAAAAGTAACTATGACTGACTTTTAATAGGCCCGTTTCGTCCTCTTAAAGGCATAGCATCCACCATGCCACTTTCCCCTCCTGGAAAATGGGGTTATCGTAGTCATGGTAATTGGTTTGCTGGCGTGGATGAAGGATAATTTCTAGAGGCTCATTCAGTCTCTCTCCCTTGCATTTATCTGTTGAGGATGCAGGGGCTTTGGGGAGAGGCAGCGGCGTATTTCCATAGAGAGGCTGAGGAGGACCGAGTCGGAGGCCTCCATCAGATACCGGCGAAATGAAGGATCCGTAACGTTATATCGAATGGGATTCCGTTTTAACCCCTGAGCATCCTTTCCCAAAGCTATCTCTCCTGTAAAGTGACCCTGTCGCTCTCAGAATGGGGCTGGAGGGGAGGGTTAGCACTCCGAGGAATTTTTCATTTTCAGTTTATATTAATGAGAGCAGGAAATGGTTAGCTCTCCTCTTCCTGCTGTCATTCGGACTTCGTTCAAAGGGAACAAGGTGCCCCTGTAATGCTCTTATACATATTTACAGCACATTACACAGAATTTCCTCCGTGCATTACGAGATGGATTAAATGGACTAGTGAAGTAATTCTGAAAAAATAAAAAATGCAGAAACCCTGGTCCTCATTTAATATTTAGTATCCTTACCACAGGCTAAAATGTTCACAATTATGGGAAGTTCAAATGCTGTTTAGTCTACTTATATTGTGGTATGGCAGTAGTGACAGCTGCAGAGTCAGTGAAATAACTGCCTAATCAAACCTACACTCACAGCGTATGGGCTGAAGCCAGTAACTTCTGTGTGATTTCTTAGAGGTGAAGTGTGTATTTTGTTCAATGTTAAATATGTTCTACTATCCAATCCCAGCTAGAATGCCAAGGAAGCATTTCTCATTTTCATTTAGTTTAAGTTGAAGTACTAAAATAACTAAAACTAAATAAACTAAAACTAATAAATACAATTATTAAATACTATAAAGACATATTTGAAGAAAAATACTAATAAAATGGCAAAAACACTATATTACTAACTCAAAACTAACTCAAATGAAAGTGAAAACTGAAAATATTTAAAATTCTAAATATTAAAAATAACTATAATAGTATATCAATGATAAAATAACACTGATCTAACCAGTGACAAATGGAGTTAGTATTTAGGAAAAAGTCATTTTTATTTTTGCAGTTCTGTTTAATAATGCCTAGTGGTGCTGAACTTGTACACTTTTATCTTAAGGATAATACAGTGATACAGCTAGTGATATAGACATCAGAATAATAATAATAAATTAGAATGCTTACACATACAAGGAATTTGTCTTGATCACAGAAGCTTCCAGTGCACAGACAGAATGACAGCGACAAGATCTCTGTCTATATCTATATATATTACAATATTGTTACAATAGTGTTCTCATTATAATGTCATGTATAGGGCAGATTGGCACTGCACAGCTTGCACTTTACTGCACTTTTCATGATCAAACAGGGCTCTAGACTCATTCTTCCCACTGGTCACACTGGTGCAGCTAAATTTCTCAGTTGGATGCACTGACTTACAATTTGGTCACACCCTTTTTTTATATTAAAGGGTACATAATGCTCACAGTTTCTGCCAATCTCATGTTAATCTTGAGTACGTATAGAGTAGTGTGGCATCCTTCATATCTCAGAAGAGTCTTTAGTTTGATCATATTTATAAAAGACCGATAGACTTGTGGAGGCATGCAGCTAATGAGTCAGGAGCACATACACACCTATGACACTGACACACACACACACACACACACACACACACACACACACACACACACACAAACACAAACAAACAAACAAACAATACATCATGGAATTATCCCTGGATAACTTTTGATTCACTATATGATCGTGTTGTTGACATTTATATGCACTTATGCGCTGATTGCCAACAAAGCAGACAATTGATGCAGTTAAACTCACTGCCTGCAGTTTCAACTCATGACGGAAACAAACAAACACACTTGCAGAACTCTGCTGCTGCAACGGAAAAACAAACTGCTTCCACTGTTTCCTTAACACTGGGTTATTTGGGAAGCTGAACAAGGTTATCTTTCCCTCACAACCAGAAACCCACTTCTTTAGTGACATTGTTGATTTCGTGGTACATTAATGGGCGTGTTCTAACTCTCACTCTGATTGATGTGTACACGCGCTTAACCCGGGAGAAGTGCCCATACAAGGAATTACGCCATTTATGATGTCATACAGGGCCATACTCAAAAAAAACTTTACAGAACTTAACTTAAATAAACTTTACAGTTTATTTGCCACAGAAATAATAGTCGTCATACATGCAACCTCGTTTTTTTAATTTTTATTCTGGCCATGTTTAGCATGATAATTCAATTTTTTAACAGTGTAAATAAGACAGAATGCATGAAATAGAATTATTTCATGCATTTAATCATAACCCCCACTTTAATCATAATGACCTTGATGTTGATGGTCATGTTGATGAATCGTTCTCTTAATTTGTATATGCTGGTTTTGCACTTATGTAGAGACTGACAGTGACAAAAAGCTTGAAATTTGCTAAATATTTTAATCTGAACATTGTTTCCAACAAGCATAAATTTAAAAGAAAACATTACTAAAATATTATCAAATATAATATATATTACAAAAAATATTGTTGCTATGGTTGTTATTATTTTATTAAAGTATTATTTCCATGGTGACATGTTACTTGCCACGTGACACACCACAGCCACTATAGTGCTGTATATCAAATTATTATTTTTTTTCTTCAAAAAATTTGCAAACTTGTTGGCTATGTCATCAACTACCTAATATTCAGATTCTCAAATACATGTAAATGAATGTTAGGTTGTTAAACTTTATAACGATCATGTTAGTTGATCTATAATGCGTGATGGGTGCTGCCTGTTTTTTTTGTTCAGAGAATCAGATCTGTTGGATTTACAATATGTCAATTCATCCACTTCTCCTGAAATACATGAAAGTGGCCAGGAAGTGGGAGAAGAAAATACTAAACTTTTTATAGTTACTTACACAGTATATCTGATATGAATAAAACACCTCGTCAATTTATATTTGAATGGATTGTTATTGTCACTTCCATAGACATCCGTGTGTTTTTTACATACTATAAATGTTCTATTGTTTTGCTAGTACTTATGTGTATTTAAATGTCTGAAACCTAAAATAAACTTTATGTGGTTGACAACACTCAATAGTAGTCATATATATGTCAAGTGCTGAGCGCGTCTGTCTCTGGCACATTTGAATTTAGCAGTGATGCACTGTACATTCTAATCGCAACGGCCAAGACTGATCACACCGGTGTGATCATACGTGTCAAAGGGTTAATGGAGTACATGTGTCAGCCAGGGACCTAAACAACCTGAACACCACCATTGCAACGTCTGAAATTTTAACTCTCACATCAAAAATGTATCGTATTTGCGACCAGTTTGGTCGCAGTCTAGAGTCTTTTCAAAGTGATTCCAGGCATCACTGCACGCTTACAATTCCATATTCACTTTATTTTGCCAGTCTGGGCGGCATGCTGTCTAACACTATCCAGTCATACCTCAGGTACCACCCAAAACGCTGCAATAACCAATATGTGATGGCCCTTCAGTGTTCGTGAGTTTTATATGGGTTGCAGCACTGTGTCACTGTGTAAACTGTAATTGCTCTGTGTGTCGCCACGGCTGGTTTTGTTGGCTGGTTGTTACTCCTGGAGGAGTTGGGTTGATTGATGGGGGAGAGATGGGCAGTTCAGCACTGCGGGGCTGGTTCTTGATCCCCCGTTGAGCTCTCACCGAGCAGATTGAGTGATCTACTCTCCAGCCCATCGTGACGGATTGCTTTTTCAGGTAATCAGCCATGTTCATTCACCTCACTGTTTCTCTGTCTGTGTCTCATTTCACTTACCAGTTACTTATGATGAGAATCAATATATAGTAACCATAAATGTGTACATTAGCTTTACCTAAACTAAATATTGGGACACTTTATACTTTAAGAAAAGTACAAAGTCATAATGACATCTGTGCCTTATAATGACTCCCTGGGTAGTGTGCTTGCTTCTGAACTAGAAAGGAATTCAACCTTCATCTGGAGTTTAAATGATAGGTGGTCTGACCAATCATAACGCAGATATATTTCTTGCTGTAACTAGTAGTGAAGAGGAAGAAATGCTACAGCGATCTATCAACAAATTAAAGAGCCACAAAATGGTATTTATTGTTTTATTTTCTTATTGACAATTTGAAAGCTGAGACTTTGTTTCATAACAAAATGAACCTGCTCTGTCTTGTCTGTTGGCGTGTTGACTGTCCTCTTTGTGTTGTATTTTACACTTATGTGGAGTGAGAGAACCATGGCTGGTACTGAAGACTTTGGGTCAATTGAGAGAAACACTGTGCCTGTTCTTTTACTTGCCATCCTTCTCTCTCTCCCTCTCCCTCGCTCTCCCTCGCTCTCCCTTTCTCCCTCTCAATTTGCAATCTCTCCATCCATCTCAGACAACGTCTGATGCTCCGGGGTGACACGGGGGTGGTGTAGATCTCTGAAGACTTTGTGTCTCGGTGCCCAGGTTTAGCCCTAGCACAGGGGGCCTGGCTGAGGCCTCATGCTAGGTGAGCGGGAGGCAACGTCGGCCCTCGCTAGGGAGCTAGAAGTGATCGAAATGCTCCCTGACAAGAGCTGTTGTAACTTCTCTGTTGCTAGGGAGACGCCTTGACTTTCACGGTGATGCATCAGTCAGCCTTAAGGCAGAACAATTGAGAGCGGAATGAGAGATGCCTCTGTCAAACGCTAGTCAACACTGCTGTATCTCTGCAGCCGTACATCAACTCCCTTGAATGACCTGACTGATGTGAACCCATCTGATTTGATCTTCAGTACTGAGATTTTCATGCATTTATAATGTATATCTTTACAAGCATTTTAATATGAGAATGGCTTAGTCATATACTCTCCTTACTCTAACTTTTCTCTCAGGCTTTTGTTCGCAATGCAGGCAAATCTTATTTGGTTTTCAAATCTGGTCTTTAGGACTGTCATTTTGCGAGTGAATGAAATTGGTCCGTTTGCTCAATATCCGGTAACTACATTAATGATCAACACAAGGCTTTCTTGAGAGTAATCCATCCCATTTGTCACTCAATGTGGAAAGTGAGTACAAGAAACAGTGCATTTTTCCTCCACTCATAGCATGTCATCTCGCCCCATCGTTGAACCCGCAAAGCGCATGAGAGAACATAAGTAACAGAGGCATTTTCAGCATTCATGCATATACTCCAAAAACTGTGTCCAAAACTGCTGACTCATTCACTATTCAGTACATAGTGAAAGTTATATAGTTTCAGATGCTACTAAAGATGATATTGTGCACCTTTTTTGTGAAATTTTGAGTTGCATGTATGTTGCAGTTTAAGTTATGTAAAAACTACTTCAAATAAAATGTAACCATTCAGATACTTTTAAAAGATATTAAAGGTAATTGTATTTTGAATGTAGAGATTTATACTAATATTGCCAAAAGTATTGGGACACCCCTCCTAATCATTGACTTCAGGTGTTCCAATCACTTCCATGGCCAAAGGTGTATAAAATCAAGCACTTAGGCATGCAGACTGCTTCTACAAACGTTTGTGAAAGAATGGGTCGCTCTCAGGAGCTCAGTGAATTCAAGCCACGAAGTGGTAGTCCATGCGGGGTCAGTGCATGCTGAGGCGCACAGTGCGCAGATAGCTACAGACCTCCAAACTTCATGTGGCCTTCAGATTAGCTCAAGAACAGTGTGTAGAGAGCTTCATGGAATGGGTTTCCATGGCCGAATCACGCTTCTCTGTCTGGCAATCTGATGGATAAGTCTGGGTTTGGTGGTTGCCAGGAGAACGGTACTTGCCTGAATGCATTGTGCCAAGTGTAAAGTTTGGTGGAGGGGGGATTATGGTGTGGGGTTGTTTTTCAGGGGTTGGGCTTGGCCCCTTAGTTCCAGTGAAAGGAACTCTTAATGCTTCAGCATACCAAGACATTTTGGGAATGTTCCCTTCCTGTTCAAACATGACTGTGCACCAGTGCATAAAACAAGGCCCATAAAGACATGGATGAGCGAGTTTGGTGTGGAGGAACTTGACTGGCCTGCACAGAGTCTTGACCTCAACCCAACAGAACACCTTTGGGATGAATTAGAGTGGAGACTGTGAGCCAGGCCTTCTTGTCCAACATCAGTGCCTGACCTCACAAATGCACTTCTAGAAGAATGGTCAAAAATTCATATAAACACACTCCTAAACCTTGTGGAAAGCCTTACCAGATCCAGATTTTTTTTAATAATCTGATACATACATGTATTAATTATTTTGTTTTTGCCTTGCATACAAGAAACAATCTACATTTATGATTTGACTTGGATAGAATTTTTTTCTTCTTACTTTTTTTTTTTGGCTGATTGTGCATTAAAATAAAAATCAGTGGAGCTAGATTTACAGTTTTTAAAATGTGTTAAATAGAGCTGAGAGTGCTATACTTTAATTGGGAGTTGAACACTATCAATTATTTTAAAATATTTAATAAACACAGCTGAGAATGTGTGTAGAGGATCAGCAGAAATATGTGAGCGCAGACTCTCTAGGCAGTCTTGGTTACGGCCAATAGAATCTTCTGCTCTTTTATCAGATGCTCTCTGAAACCACACTGGATGGTCATTGCGTACGCTGTGGAATATGGATCCAGAGCCAGTCATCTCTTATTTAGACAGTTGTGAAGGTTGTGCACTGTATTACTACAACCCAGTGCACGGCCATAAATCATGGCCGCGGGATCTGACTATGTGTATGTGTATGTGATTGTGTGCTCAAGTATGGTCCAATGTGCTGTGTCAGCAGCCCGGCCGAGCAGTCCCTCACTCCTGGGCCATCACTCCGGTTATTCATAGAACACATCAATGATTTATTGAATAACAAATCTTGAATAATGGGACCCCAATCCGTCATTCTGACTACATAACCCTTGCAGCTGTAAGACATTCCAGTTGATTTATCCCATTCGTTCGATTTTGAAATTAAATTGCAACTGCTAATAGATTAAATAATTTTTTTTTCCCTCCCCAAAAAAAAAAAAAAAACACATTCAGGCTCTTATTTCAACATCAGAGCAAAACGTTTGTCAGCCTTCATATTAAACGTCTTACTGAAAACATCAGGATTTTTCCTTTAATCTGTGATCCTCACCAAAACAGCCAGGCAAAAGCGTTCAAATCCTGTTTTATATTAACACGCTCAATAGTCCATACAATCCCTCCGGACTGGTTCATGGGCTGCCATGGAGAACATTCATGTAGGAATTAGAAAAGCTGATTATGACACTTTTATTTTCCGCATTCTTGGATTAATCCATAAAACTTGACGGCCCATGAGAAGGTTATGTGCACAGTGATGAAAAGCATATCATTCTTTAGCAATGCAAAAAGTGCGACTGGAATGTGGATTATTAATATTATTTTCTAATTGGGTCCCAAGGCACATGGAAATAAATGACTCAGCTTGCTCATATTATCATGCCATGGAAAGTTTTGCTGAAAACCAAAAGCTTTAATTAAAAAGCTTTGGATGTTGCACATTGCTTATTTAGGAGCAGTGGTCCAGAAGTTGAAAGACAGATTTGTGTATACCGATTTATAGTCTGTGTGTTCATGACTGGAAAAATGTGTTCCTGTTCATATAATGACCACACAGTTTTGTTAATACCAAAGATGCTCTTTAAAACAATGTGATAATTTGTGCTACCATACAGTTTTGCTTTTGTTTCACCTAGGGCCTTTGTTTTTATGTTTTCTTTCTGTGCTTTATCCTGCGGCTCATCACACTGATGTTATGTTCTTATGCTCCTGTGCTTGAGTTAATCACTGTTTCTGCAGCTATGCTGACTTTTGGCCTTGTAGACTTTAAGAAAATAAACACTTTTTCACACTTTCAATGAAAGCTTTTTTGCTTTATTTTTATTTAGGTTCTGGCAGGTCACGTTTGTGAAGTTTGCATCAGCTGACTGTCACAGCATACATATATAAGCTCCTTCAGTACTATCAGCAGCTATCCAGAGCTCTTTTACCCTCCACCATCCCCAGCTCCTCTTGTCCAGTCAGGATTTGGTATTCTAATTCCCCTTGAATCAGACTAAGTTCCTGAATTATTTTGCACATTAAATATTGACATTAATGATATCTGCAATACATTATGTTGCTAGGCTGCATGGATGCGCAGGGAGTTCTTGCCCAGAACGGAACCATACCACCAATCCAAACTATATGCTAATTGTCAATCATCTTTGACGATAGTGGTCCTGACAGAAATTCTGTTGTGGAAAATGCAAGTGGTGGCAATGACATTTTTAATTTTATTTTGGAGTAATATGTTATATTTTGGTGAAAAAGTGACCATATAAAATGACATTTTCAGGTTCTATTTGAGATTCTCCACTTGTGGAGATTGCGCATCCGCATTAGCTTTGTCCAGGTTGAAAAGAAAAAAAAAAAAATTTTTTGTCATGATTCAAGCGTTTATCAGTTACATTTATGAGTTGCTGTTAGATTTCATTTGGTGATTTTTATTTTATTTTTTTCAAATATGAAATTTAATCGTAAGCTTGGTGAACAGTTTTTGAGAATTTGTTGTTTCCCCATTCAAAGAGATAAGAGCTGCACTTGCATGCCTGAGAGGCGTTTCAAAGATGGCCGCAGAGTGAAATAACTTGTCTTAAAGGGACTTTGGTGACGTGCTGTCAATAGGCAGCGCAGGACCAATAAGTTCAAAACCTGCTGCAAACGCCAGAGAGAACCAGCGCATGCAAAAACCTTAAAATGTAAAATTCAATTATTTTGTTTTGCTGCCGATTATACACTTTTCTAAATATATTAATTTAAAGATGTAACATTAACATGACGAAATGATGTAGCCTTAGTAGAAATATAAAGCAAAACATTAAATGTGCAAAAAAAAATTTCCAAGTTGACTAGCAGCAGTACTATCTTTTAATTGACTAGTCGGCTAGTCTAGCACATCCCTACACTCGTCTCATTTAATATCAAACATGCCCTTTGGTCACTGTTTGACTTCTGTAACCAAGCACATTAACTTTTGACAATAACTTGGTGGTTGTGGAAATGATGCCACAACTAAGCACCAATCATAATTTGTGTAAAAATGTATATGAATCTGAAGTGGTTTAATTTCACTTTGTTTCTATTCTCGTACAGTAGTTGAAAATATGTAATAATCTTTGTAAAAATTGTCATATTTTTGGATTGGATGTCGAGTTAGTTCACCCAAAAAGGAAAAATCCAAACATGAAAGACTTTCGTTCATCTTTGAAACAAATTAAGATATTTTTAATAAAAGCGTTGTTGCTTAGACTGTCAGACTTAGATGGAGGGACAGAAAGCTCTCAGATTTAATTACAAATATCTTCTGAAGATGAGCGAAAGTCTCACGGGATTGGAACAACATGAGGGTGAGTACATTTATATAATTTTCATTTTCATTTTTGGGTGAGCTAGACAAGTCTGTACATTAAAAAGGCATTTGAAAAGTAGCATACAGCATTTTCCAAAGGGGGATTTTTTTTAAATCAGTTTGTTTTAATATTGTTAAAGAAAGATACTTTATTTAAAATTGAGTTTGACTATCCCTTTATGCAGCTTCAGCTGTCTTCAGGCCAGACACGGTACTGAGGTCGTAAGAAGACAGCGTCATGCTGACATTTTGTCATCACAGAGCAAATAAGCTAGTAAGCCACAGGGTTTCTCTGAAGAGATTCCCCACTGTAGCATTTTTTAATTATGAAATGTCACCTGCTGATCAGCAGGTATACCGTATTTTTCTGTATTTCACAAAGAGTGAGTGGAGGTTGCAATAGGGGATGCCAGCAGCAAGTTACAGATGATTGGCATGTCCTTGCATTACATACAGCAGAAACATACCTCACATATTGGATTGTGTAAAACAAGTCATAAAAGTTGTATGATACAGAAAGTGACTTTCAGATTGGATTATTAGATTTTGTCAGCTGTCATAAATTCATGGACTGCTCGGCTGTGATCATTTTATGCATTTTGGCTGGGTGGAAAGGGAGGATGGGCAGTTATTTGCAGTCTGGTTGGAGAAAGAACCTTATGTTCGTCCAAACCCCTAGATTGCCAGATTCCCAATCTGAACATGAAAGGATGTGTTGTCAGTTTTTTCCCATTAATGAGTTTGCTTCAGGGGACTTATTTCTGTCTGGATTGCTTCAGAGTCCCTTCTATGTGTAGAAATGTAATGTGGGACCGAAGGTTTCATTTTGTTGAGGTTGAAAAGGGCTTTGGGAGGCCCGGTGCAAATCAAACAACTGGCCTAATTCGATCCTCTGAGGATTCTTGTTAGTTTTCTTCCTTTAGCTGTATCCAGACCTGAATAAAACATGTAAACCTTGAATGTCAGATAAGACTGTGAGAGAACCTGAGTCTTGAACACAACTTCCTATCAGATCCAGGAAGTTGATAGATGCCCTCTGTCTAGTTCGCTATGGTCTGCTGCATGGTTTCATTAAGCTTTTTTTTTTAATGTGGTATAAACCTGTCACATTTACAATTCTCCAACCACGTGTTCTCCTGTAGATAATGATGGCTTAAAATACATACTCAACTGCAAGCTTGTAATTAAATCATTTGAGAGGGTGAGCAGCGAACTGTGATGGTGCGCCAGATGCTGTTTTCTTTTAAATGATGCTAATATTGGGTGCATGGCAAATGCTGGAATTTTCACTTTTTCCACTAGCACATGGACACACAATGAGGAATTCAGTGCGAACAGCAGGGAAGAGGGAGTCTATATTCTAAATGTGTGGTGAAAGTAAAACATTTAATCGGTTTATAGATTTTAGTATGGATTCTGAGGCTTGTTTATGTGGAGTCTGGCTTCCTAACTATTCTCTTTCATGGGCCCAGTGGGTCAGTGTAAAGTTGTTAAGGTAGTTCATCATTTACAGTCGTCTTTTTATTAAGTTCCATTGATATTCTGGTTAAAAAGCTTTAAGTCTGCTCTCTGTATTCTCTTACTGGTTAGTCTTTGGAGTTGAGTTTGAAGTTTTAAAGAGGACTTTTTTTTTTGTTTTTTTCAACTTTAGTTTGTAATGGTTGCTTTTTGCGAATGAAAAAAAAATCTGCAAATATAAAAAGCACAAAGTCCACTCCAAAGGGCGTCATTCTCCGTATCAGTAAGATGGGGCTGCAACTAACGATTATTTTGATAATCGATTAATCTGTTGATTATTTTCACGATTAATCGGATGAAAAATCTAAAAAAATATTATACATTTTTTATACATTGCTCGTTCACTGAACACTGAAGTTTGAACTAGACACTTGTTGTCAGAATATGCTAAATGGAAATAATGGGACTTTCTAACATTGACAGATAAGGATATAACCCTAAATGTAAGTTATGCACTAAGGAAAACATGTCTCAGAGTTCTTAAACAGCACCTGCATCTGTCAAAGCATGACAGGGCAAGACACGGTAAATGTTTATGCTGACTCAAAAAAGAATCAACGGCTCACTCTGTTGATTCTGCTATTTTCCATATGTGTTTGTCCATTAGCAATGGGTTAATTACTACTACAAAGTGATGTGACAGGCTGATGGTTTCCAAGCACAGCACGCAGACGCGACTAATTGATAATCAGATTTGTTGTTATTTTAATTATCGATTTTATCGATTAGTTGTTGCAGCCTCATAGTAAGCACTGTTTCTGAACTTCCTGAAATGCCTTGATTGTAGTCTTGAGTTTTCTTCTGGGAACGCACAGAATATTTCTCATTTAAATCCCCACCCCCCAAGGCCTGCACACAAAAAAAGGGGGATGAGGCTTGGTTGAGTTGCATTAGTAGTGTGTGGAAACTCTCGGTTATGGTAAGGGGCATGGCATTTCGGAAACACACTCAAAGTGGTTGACCAATCACCATACAGGAAAAATATGTAAACACAGGAGAATAAACTCCACAAGAAGCAATTTCACTACTACAATAGTTAAAATATATGAGATAACATGATCAGAACCACATCACTTCCAGAGGAGTAAGATTCCAAAACATAGCGCTTGGAAAGTATGTAGCCTGTCAGGCAGTATTTATAGAGCATCCCCTCGACTGCTCTGTCCTGGATCTGAAAGGAGACAGAATGTAATATTTATACAGTGGGAGAGGAGTAACAGGTTAAGCTTTACGAGGAAGCATATGGAGGTGTTTGTTTGTATTGCAGCAAAGGCTGTGATGGAACTAGATGAAAGCTGGCCCTCTGCTGTGGGTATGGATTAGCAACTCTGACCTAAACTAGCTGCTTGGCTAGAGCGCATCTGTCGTATATCTTTACATCATTCAGCCGCAGCATGATATCTCTCCTCTGTGATCGCACGCAGCGTGAGGCATTACACATGCTCCTCAAAGATCAGCCGAAATTAGATATGTTTGGCTAGAGGTGGACGGTATGCTCCAAATCCCAAATCAGTGCTTTTATACAAGGCCATAAACGTTTGGGTGGGAGGTGTAATTAAATAATTAAATGTAATGATATAAATGAATAATAAAGGTAAAGAAATCAGTTCATTTATTATTTTCTAATAATATTTTTATTTTAAAATATTTACACATTCTCATTATTTGTTCAAAAAGGAGGAATTAGTAGCAACGCTGAATATTACTGTCATAACATTTCTATCATATAACAGTTGTCAAGTATTAAATGTTTAGCTACTTATATTTTACCTCACACTTTTTCATCATTAAAAACTGAAGCTCTCTTCTGGTGTTCATGTTCTCTGTCTGTGACCACCTTTGATATGATTGGCCATCTCAGTTATTTTGGCATTGAGCGCTGTTAGACTGACCATTAGGCAGACCAGCCTAATAAAGTAACTTGTAAAATGTTGTTTTTTAAATGTATTTATTTAATTTATTATTTTGATAATCGATTAATCCGTTGATTATTTTCACGATTAATCGGATGAAAAATCAAAAAAATATTCTACATTTTTATTTTTTAATTAAAAAGTAATTTTTTTTATCCATTATTTTAAACAATGTTATTCCACATCCTGCCCGGTGTTGTCCTAACAGTGTAAACAGTGTGTAATATAAAGCCTATGAAAACAAATATAGTGAATGTATCTATGTAGGCTATGCTGTACATAATAAGAAAAAAAGGGGTTAAAATACATCAAAAATATCAAACAGTGGGGTGGCAATTTGACTTTCACATTTTTGGGGGCAAGTCCCCCTCAGTATCTATGATGGCTAAGGCCCTGATTTTATATCATGGTAAAAGGACATATTACAGTATCATGTTGTGTTTTTTTAATTTTTTTTTATAAATACTTGATCTTAAAGAATAAAAGTGATGGCATCAGTGCTGTGTTGCAAAATTGTTCTTGCTTTTAGACTAAACAAGGCAGCTTTTGCCTCCGTCGGCCTATTAATCTCCAGTCAAATCGCTTCTTTTAGACTGTTTTCCATTAGCATGCTACGGTGCAGATTTGCTGAGCAATGGCAGTATGTAGCACGCCTGCCGATAAACCAAGGGGAGAAATGAGAGTCCTTCCACAACTTGTAAGAATGATGAATGAGAAATAATGTGCATCCGGGCCTGACTGTTTTTATCATGGAACATTTCTTTGGAGACGCATTTACCTGTCAAGTCTGTTCTTTACCGAAACACTATAATAGGCATTATTTCAGAGCAGAGAGATGCGGCTGCATGGGGGTAAGCTGCACTTTAGCTGATTGCCGCGGGTTGTGTTAAATGGACCTGTGGTAATTCTGTAGAAAAGTAAATACATCACCCCCTCACTATATCCTTTCCTTTTGTTTTCTTTTTGTTTATACCTAAGCTGTAAAAGCCCACCTCCCCTCTGCGCAAAGTGCCCTTTGCTCTTCCCATGTGGTTTGTAATGCAAACTGGCCCATATTGTGTTTGCAGAGGTTCTACGTATGGGTGGAAGTTGCTTGGCTACATTAGAAAGATTGATAGCGAGCGCTGGCCAGCAGACAGCCTTTGTTCAGTGATTAGGTGTCACGCCGCAGCAGAGGCGGGCTGCAGGGATGTGGCCCAGGCAGATTTAATGCCTGTTTGTGCCTCTCATTGTAAAACACCAAGTGGGTGGGTCAGCCTTGTGTGGTGGGACTCAAGGCATCCTGGTGCCCCTTGATCTGAACGGGGTCGCACATTTTTACAGCCTTAAAGGTGTTGTGTGTCTTTTTGTCACGGTTTAAATACTTAATTCCATAGTAGTAAGCCATTTGTATCCCCTCCCCCATATACTTTAAGGATTCATGATACACTGTTATAAAATCGATAAATGGCCACTAAATCTAAGTCTGTACTGGCTGATATTGGATATTTAATTTTTGCGTTTAGATTTGCCATCTAACACACACTTAAACTTAATCTTATTGTAATACTAATTATTTTAAAATGAATAAAATAAACTCAGCTAAAACAAAAAGTCATGACTGCTTCAGATTTACACTTAAATTGATACTGATCTGCGCTTCACTATAATGTGTTTATCTGCATTTATTTATCCCATCGCAGCTTATTTAAGCTGAGTGAACTAAAACAACTACTCACCTTGGTGTTGTTCTAAAGCCTTATTTCTTTTTGCGAAGCACAAAAAGAAAAAAAAAAATGTCTGTAAAACTTTTGTAATACGGGTGCACTAATATGCATTAATTCATGCTTCACTAATGCACCTATAATCATGAGTTAATATAAGACTCATGAAGAACTAAACCATTTATTAATGATTAGATCAGCAACTAATGAACATTCTATATGATTAATAGGTTAAGTAATATATGAATTGCTATTAATTAAATGTCATCATGTATTAATTCCTAATTACATATTATATTAACCAATAGTATAAATTCATAAGTTAATTACCATAATGTTTGAAGCCATACATTTCAACTTTCATTTGTCTGCTTTAATTAATCATTAGCTAATGATTTGCAAAAGTATCATTATGTTATGACTTTACTTGTTAAAGTCATAACATGATACCTTTGCAAATCATTAGCTAATGATTAATTAAAGCAGACAAATGCATGGCTTTGACCATTGTGGTAATTAACACATTAATTTACATTATTAGTTAATATAATGTTATTAGGGAATTAATACATGTCATATTTAATTAATAGCAATTAATTACTTAATCTATTAATCATATAGAATGTTCATTTGTTGCTGATGCAGTAATCATTAATAAATGGTTTAGTTATTCATGAGTCATATACTAACTCATGATTATATGTGTGCATTAGTTAAGCATGAATTAATGTATATTAATGCACCCATATTGTAAAATGTTACCAACATGTCCTGCTTGCGCTTGCCTATTTAATGGCAGAGAATGCTGACTTTTACCTTTCTTTAAGCGGATGCATACGTGTCATATAATAATCATATTCCGTATTGTGCCATATATTTCAAGTGTTCTGAAGGTACTGTAGGGTTTGGTGAGAAACAAACCAAAAATGTAAATTATTAAAAATGTAAATGAATGAAAATCTTGCCGTTGCAGTCCTGTGTACATTCAAGCGAATGCGCAGCAGTTTGCGCCGCACACAAGCGCATCATTTTGAGATCAGTTATAATACATTTTAACAAAACGCAACACAAGGCTTACAGTATAAACCTCAGAAAAGTATGTATGTATGTATGTATGTATGTATTTTAATATATCTGTTGTGTTCCAGTTGGCAGACAGTCAGCATGACAGTTCTTTCGTGAATGTACGCAAGACAAATAATGTAGGCCTATAATATACCCTATAATAATGTATTATTATTATTTTCTTTTTGTATTAGAATTTACCAATGGAAAGGGGCTTTTCATTCCTGCCCACATGGAATATACAAGCTGTTTAAAAATATTCTACCACTCAATGTAAAAACATGAAAAAGCAAGAATTCAGCTTGTTTTTTAATGAATGTTTATTTTCAAATTGTTCTACTTTATTATTTTTATTATTATATAAAACGAATGATACAATTTGAGTCTTTTTTCAGTTTCCGTTAGAGGCAAAATAAATTACACACTTAAATGCATTTGAGTATAGTAAAAGTTTGGGGTTATATGCCACTCTTCATATAAACAAAATTTTATGGTGTTGATGTGATTGTATAAAATAGGTAGCATTTATTCCTGCTCTGCTTTGTCATATGCACAGAGCTTGCGGCATTTCCCCAAAGCCTTGGATAGTCATTTTGCAGCTCACCAGTTTACCACACCATCAGTATGTCATAATTCACCTGAAATGCTTTTTCTTGCCGCCCGGGAGCCGGTTCTGAGGGCGTGACATTGAGTGGGGCTTAGGAGCGTGCCGGATGGCTCCCTCTCTTTCCCTTCTTTTCTCCAAGCTCTCTGGAATGGAGAGGAACAGAGTGTGTCTTGTCTGTGGAGCTGCTGGCGTGCTGCCTGCACCTCACACTGTTTTGATTTCCTGCTCTTTACTCGATATGTGTGGCTCCTTCCAGCAGGGATAATGAGAAGTGAATGTATTAACCTTGTTTTCATTTACTTCCCGTAGACACCATACTAGCTACTGTCACAAAGTTTTTTTGTTTTGTTTTTTTCCCTCTCTCTATTTCACTATATCGCCCCCCTCTTTTTGTACTCCTCTCGAACTCTGTATTGTTGTGCTTTCGGAATGAGCGGCGGGAACTTTGTTCTTGTTTTCGCACTGACACGTTCCGCTTAAGGGCATGTCAGTTACAGCACTAATGCTGTGATGTACATCACCTGCCAATTTCAGCTGCGGTTTATCTGAAAGAGATTTGGCAAAAAGGAAATATCTCTGTAGAAAACTTGTCGGGAATGTGCTCTGATACATTTTTCCATAAATGACTTAATACATCCAGTCCTTCAGATGACATCAGGGTGCCCAGCAGGCAGACTATTATAATCAGGAATGATTAAGAAAGGATGTTTTGAGTTCTGGGACAAAATGAGAAATCATAACATGGAATTTATTACTTTTCTGCGTATGTTGTGAACTAGAAGATTGACGTCTCTCATGGAGAGGGGGGTTTGTGTGCTTTATAGTCCTGTGTGAATGCATCAGTTAGTAACTCATGCGTCACAATCATGATAGAATTGATTATCACTATTATTAATTATGTTCCACATATTTTAGAGACTGCCAGCTTCACTAAGTACATCTTGCAGTATAATGAAATGCCATGTAGCTTTTAAGAATTTCTTATTTAAATAAGCATTCATTCCAAGTAGTTATTAAAGTAAGTTTTTCAAGTATTTTGTACGTCAGCATAAAAATAAAAAATCAGAAATCAAATAATAAAACCACTTAAATTTAATACTGATTTAAAGGGATACTTCACAAATTAGCATTAAACTTTGTATAAGTAGAAACCTTGTAGTATATTCGAATGACTGTGCTTCCCTCCCTCATGTCCCTCTGAGACGAGAGATTTCTGTATTTTGTGTCTAGAAAAAAAAAAAAACTCAGATGACGCAAAAATCATAATTTGCTGTCATCGGAGGCTTTTTTGGCCAGAGGCTAGAGAGTACAGCCAGTAGTAGGAGCTAGTTCTGCATGTTTTCAACCCGCCCATGTACCTGAGTGTTTGAAAGCATCTATACAGAACTCTGGTGTTGAGTTGTTTAATTTTAAAGTTGTTTAATCAGCTTAATCAGTCTGATATTCTTACTGTCTTCATTCCTTTTTTATATGCTGTCAGAGTTCAGAATATATAGTCTTCTCAATCACAGCTGCTGCAGTTTTGCCTATTGTCAGACCGCCCGCTCCCGTCCAAAGTACACGAGAGTTACCAACCACTTTGATTTGGAAATTTACACCGACACCGCAAGAGAACTGATCGAGTCCCGCGGTTCCTGCGGGAGGGCCGCAGGAATGCAGACCTCTAGTTTAGTCCACTTTAATGTGCTCCTTTAATCCAGTGTTTTTCAACTGGTGGGTCACGACTTAAAAGTGGGTCGCAAGACCGTTATAAGTGGGTTGCGGAGTGTGCAGTCAAAGAAACATCGACAACAAAAAGCGTAATTCTAAATGTTTTTCTGATGCAAGATTTTATTTTGAAAGACGTGTGTGAAAGTTGTTGACTCTTCTGTCAGACGCAGTTTAAGTAAAGTGTCCCAATTCAGTATCTGCGTTCAGATGAGATGTTGTCAGGCTGTCATTATTCTAACCTTATTTTCATAGTTTATGAAATAAATAGTCTCTAACCTCAGAAAAACAAACTGTCCTGTCCTGTCAGCGTTATACTGTGCTTGGGACGTTGCATGCATTCTTCGATTGCACACACAAATTTTGTTCATCTTCGGAACACAAATAAGGATCTTACAGAGATCGTAAAACTAATCGAGCGGTTTAGTCCAAATTTTCCAAGTGCACCTGGCTGCAGCCTACAGATCGGGGAGGGGCTGCATCTGAGGACGGGGCTGCATGTTGCCCCACTCCCCACTCCACTTACTCTGATTGGCTCATTTCGCCATTCATTTAGCATACATGATAGAAAAGGTGTTCATAGTTTGTGTTATAGTGCATGGATTGAGTGAAGGTCATCAATCCAGTTACAGAACTGTAAAATAGAGGTGTCTATGGCCACACAAATAAGGTTGAGCTCAATCTAGAGCACACTTAATCTGAGACAAATTCAGGTGTTTTTAACTTTAACTCGTTATGTCCGTGTCATTGAGTTGTCTGCTACTACAAGTTTAGTCTTTCAGATCAGTTGAATTCACAAATGAATCTCATGTTATTTATTGTGAAACAGTTGATTTTAAATCGGTTCAAAAGATTTGGAGATCTCCATTTAATATAGCCTGCTTCATGAAGTAAATCACAATATTTGACCCTGGGGACTGTGAGATTTCCGGATACAATTTCTCATGGTGATATGAAAAAAATTTAATTGTCATAAATCATTTAATTCATAATTCATTCCTCTACCTTAAGACCTGACCCTCCTGTTGTGGATAATCAAGCTTTTTTTTTTTTTTTTTTTAATGTTGTGGGGTCGTCCCGTCGTTAGCCAAAAGACCAGCTTGATTTAGCAAAACAATCATTTCAGGGACATTGTGAGTTACAGGCTAATGTTTATTTCCCTTCTGTAAAACTGCACAGCTTTTCCAGTTTTTTAAATGACACCCCTTCATACACCAACTACAAATACGAACACCTTTTCTGTCATGTATGCCTATGAAACCAATAGAACCAATGAGGTGTGGTTTATTTTTTAATAGCTTGTATTTTTTTAAATTCAGAATTAATTAAAGTATTAAATTTAATTAAAAGTCTAATATTAATACAATTAGCCTATATATATATATATATATAATATAATATAATTTTATTTTATTTTTTTAAATAATTTGTTTTTTTAATTATTAAGAAAAAGTAATTTTCAGTTTCGTTAACAGATTGAAAGAAGTGGGTCGTGGCTTAATGACCATGGGAAAATGTGGCTCCCATGACCAAACAAGTTAAAAAACACTGCTTTAATCAATCAGCACTTTTCCCAGAGCTTCAGTTTTATGAGGAATAATAACCTTTATTTAATTCAGTAAAATTTGGGAACCATATTAGAGCTCCGCCTCCACTTTCCTCCTCCCGCTTTCCTCCAAAGGCCGCCTGCTATGAGTTCTTTTGGTTCCTACTGTGAGAATATAATTCTCAGACATTTTATTAATGTGACATTTACACCATTGACCATCCAGCTCGCTGTCCTTGTTGGCACACACGGTTTGAGGAGTGCAACATGTTCACTATTTATTTATTGTTTTATACAATTCTGGATGGCCCATTGACAAGCAGCATCTTAAGGGAATTAAAATTAAAGTGCAGTGGGCCAGAGGTTTCTTTCCCATAACCCTAATTACCTCAGCGGGCAGCAGCTTAAAAAGACACAGCAATGGTCTGTCAGCAGTTCTCATCTGATGTGGTGATTTGTACACGTCCGTAGCCGATTGACCCTCCCGCTCCTCCGGACGATGGGACGGGCGCTCACCAGACGGCTTGTACCTCGGGGAACTGTAGGGGGCCAAGGGGCTGAGTTAGAAACCTTAACAAGAGCCATGTTCCATCTGTTCATAAACGCTGTGCAGAGTGAACGAGGAAGTGACTGTCTTTTTTATTTATTTATTTTTTTCTGGCAGGGGAGGGGACGTGGGCGGAAGTGCCTGCCCAAGTGTCTGCCACTCCTATGGGACAGCTGTTCTCCGATTCTGCCCTGAAGTGCTGGATTATTTATGCTCTGTCCTACCCGTTATTATTTATGTATGGCGTATTTGCATATGCTAGACAGCACAGTGACAGGTCCTCAAGTAGCTCTCGGCGTATAGTCTAATGTGTACAGATTGAATGCAATAAGTGGGAGATGTCACATGAGCTCAAAATGAAACACTTCTCTGCGTAATGGCAGACGAGGCTCACAGATTGTGTGGGAATATCACACCAGCTCTGTGCATCTGGGGAGATGAGAGACACTCTAGCCAACAAATCAAATGGAGACCCCATTACAGGACTCCACAATAAGTTTTTTTTTTCCTTCTCTCTCTCCTGGTGGTCCTGTCGGGCTGGTAGTTCAGATTTACACTCGTCTTCCAATGATTTTACTGGCACATTCCTATTTTACATTTAAATGTGTTTTTTTTTTTCCCCCTTTACAAATAGTTAGGTTTTAAACTAGGAACTGGAGCTACAAAAGATATATTGTTCTATTCTATTTTATTTTATTCTATTCTATTTTCACAAAGACATACTACAACATTCATGTTTGCTGCCTTTTGATGATTAAAGTCATCACCAACTCCTCGTCCTCTGGACAACAATATGTAATTTGGATAAGGCGCCAATTTTATAAGCTTCACACCAGCAAAGCCCACATTCGACAGCCCCACTTAAAATGATGAGGCTATCGAAAGGTTTTGCAGTTTTTTGGACATGCAGTAGCCATGCCAAAGACATGCCATTGAAGACCGCAGTGACATCAGCACATACTTGATGAACATGTTTACTGTGATTCTTTATCATTGTGGTTTACCAGAGGTCATTGAAACGTCTTAAAAATTAGCTCAAGGCCTCGTCATCTTGAGGCAGGCTCAGATCTGTCAGTAGCACGCTTGCAGACCGTAGTCTAAGAAAATGTTTATTCTCTGAATTATTAATGATGCAGCCACACGGGGAAACGAATGAGTCTTCCGAGACTCAGCGTAGTAAAACAGTGTGTCATGTATTTATTTTTGCTTCCTGAGTTTTTTGTTTATTTATTTGTTTTTTATCTTATTCCGAACCACGGCTTCTGATATATGTCATTGTTTTCTGGATCTTGCTGAGGTGATGATAAGCAGCTCTGTATACAGTCAGCTTACCTCTTTTCTCTTGCTTTTGGCCAAGCGCCATGTCGTATAATTGAGTCATTATCATTCTTAAGTCTCCTACAGCAGTTAATTCTACATTGCTATAAGCAAGCAGAGAGGAACTCAAAAATAAACGGCCGTATTAATTTGATCAAACTCCAGAAAGACCGTGGGTCCTGGTAATTTAATTTTTTCCCCCCCTACAAAAATTCACTGTTGGCTTTTTGAGTCTTCTGTTTTCATTGACCTTTCAGTTATAATGAAACTTTAAAGGATGTCTGTTTTATGGTCAGTAAGTGGATCATGAAACCGATTAGTTCTTCTGCATAAAGTGAAGCCAGTCATTGATTACAGCGAAAAAAAGGCTGGCATTGTTGCAAAGTTCAAGAATAAACATAGCTTGACATTTTATAACCGTTTTTAAACATGTTCTTCTATATTGTTTTAGGGAGTTGATTTCATCACATGACTATTCAGGATTGTTCCTGGGTCAACAATGTGGTGGTGGCGGACGAGCGCGGTCATCAGTAAAGTACCCTACCCTTGTGAACTGCGAGCCCAGTACTGACAACAAATCCAAAATAAATGCAAAGAAACCATTTATAATATTAACTTATCCTATTTATTCATAAAATAAAAATAATCATTGTCAGGACAGATCATAACACAAATTTTATACTTAAAAATCAGTAAATGTATATGTAAAAAGTCACTGAGTGACTGATTTGAAAAGTTAGTAATAAAATGAACAGCAAACTAGCACATTACATAGAAAAAGTGGCAGTTCTATTATTTTGCATCTACACTCCAAGACATAATGCACAGATGCACAGTATCAGATTGTTTTGTTTCGTACATTGCTATGGTTATCACTGTCAACCGAATTCAATAGTACATTTAAATACGGTTGTCAATCCATAAACTTTCCAATGTGTAGTTAGCAGCATGAAAATATTATATATAATCCTTGAAGCTGAAACACAAGGTACACAAAGCTGAACTCTTGCAAAAACTTACGTTATAATCAATGAAGCTGTCTACGCAGTGCAAGAAATCTCTTATTCACATCATGATTGTACTTTGTTGGTTATAATGAAAGCATCCATGAGTGTACATAATAAAATTGCCGTTTTGAGCAGTGTTGAGTGGATTCTGACTAAAAAGTACATCTGATTGGCCATTGCATTCATAAGCTCAACAGATATGTCTGATTTTGCTACAAAGCGTAACGCTGCAAAAATACGTTGTAAATAGAAACCTTTGGTGCTCTTCACAGAGCACTTACACAAACGGTCACGGGAGCATTTTAAAGCGTTTAAGCTGCCTGCTATCAGCGGGTACTGGTACTGTGGAACGACCGGCATTGTCACATTAAATGATCAATTTAATCTTTGGAGGGACAAAGATTAATTTTAGTGGCCACCAAAATATGTTCAATGTAGGAAAATTGTGGCTGCCGGGTTTTTAAACTTTCTTTTGTAGTTAATGCCATTTATAATTGTGCAGCTATGAGAGATAAAAGTACAGTCCATTCCATATGTTTATAAGGTGAATGCATTTTGGTCATTATGAAGTTGTTTATTAAAAAGTATAGGTTATATCGCATCCCTTCATGTGTTGTGGTCATTTTCCCAGAGTGCTGCAATTTTATTTTCTGTATGAGCATCAGGATGCTAAAAGTCAACACAGCCTCTGTTTCCCCTGTTTGTGTAGTTTGTTAGCTCAGGTAATGACAGTGCCAACAATGCCTTGCTCTCTTAGAATCGTAAACTGCAATCTGGCCCTTTCCCAGAGCGGACTCCAGATGTTACCACAGGTTGCTAACTGCCCTAAGCACACTGACGGAAGCCAGATATTTGTTTGTTAACAGACCTTTAAAATGTGTTTGGTTTTCTTCAAAATGTGCAAATGGCTGGAATTACCTGAAATGTGTGACCTGAAGTATCTCAGGCTGTCTTGATATACTTAGAAGCATATGGCAGCCATATGCAGCTGTCTGCTAAGCACGAGTGTTTTCTTGTACTCAAAGGATAATCCAGTAGCTCTTGATGTACATACAGTTTGTAGAAAGAACAGGCCCATTTATTTATGTCTTTCTCTCTCTCTTTCTCTCTCTCTCTCTCTATAGGTAAGTGATGGTGATATTTGGCTCTGTTCCTTCCTTGCCCAGGCATTGGATGCAGACCCTGTGCATGCCCCTGAGAAATATCCAGTGAGGTGATTCATTGGCAGGAGAGCTTTAAAAATACCCTGAACCATCGCCACATGACAGGAAAAGGCACTTGTACCACAGCATGGTCCATCTCTTTCTCTCCTTCTCCTCCACCTCTTTCTCGCTCTCCATCTCTCATTTTTTTTCCTTGTTTTTTTCCATATCCTTATCTCATGGATTATTTTAAAAGACAATTTTATGAAATGTTAAAATAAAGGAATTGACTGAGAGGGTATTGAGATTGAGCACATAAGTAGGGCTGGGCGATGTAGCCAAAAATGATATCGATATCGATAATTATCACGATAAATGTCAAATCTTTATTTCTTTCAAGTTTAGCTTAGTTTCTGTATGTGCTAATGTGTGATATTGTTTCAAGTACTGAAACCGGTTTGTGTTGACTGACTTTGGTGCATCTCTTAGGCACAGTTTGCAGTGCTGGCTGCAATATTAATATTACACGTTTTGTCTTTTATAAATGTACATTTGACAGTAGCTTGAGTTGACAATAGTAGTAGCTTGAGTTGGAATGCAGATAAATGTATGTTCATTAACAAAAACAGTAACATCTGTAATAATTTTTATATGGTACCATTTAAATTTTCTGACTGTTTGAGTTTTATTAAAATTTAAGTATTGGTCTTCCATAGTAACATACATTTAGATCATGATAACCACAGTTAACACTGCATATCACTCACTACAATTGTATAATATAAATGCACAAATGATATAGCATAATCACAAAAAGAATGTAATTATATTAGTCCTTTAATACATTTAATACGTCTACATTAATAATATATAAAAATTTGTAGATTGAAAAGCCTTTTGACTGTATTGTTGCTCAGTGTTTGTCCTGTTTGTTAGCACTGTTTCATCTGGCTTTTAACTAGTTTAAATCACCAAGACATTTGTATTCTTTGCTGAATCCAAGCGCTTCTCATTGGATCTCACAGCGCTGTTTAGTGGTCACGTGACCGAGACCGAGCAGCGATTTAACGCATCTGCTCTAGTAAGCTTGCGCTGTGCTGCTGTTTGAACTTTGAGCCGAGTGGATAAATGGCGCGCATTCACTCTAAAAAATGCTGGGTTAAAAACAACCCAAGTTGGGTTGAAAATGGACTAACCCAGCAATTGGGTTGTTTTAAGTAAACATTTAAACCAACCGCTGGGTTGAAACAACCCAAACCCAGCATTTTTTAGTGTTGAGTTGAGTAGTGCTGTTTTGTTCCGCTTTTTGTACATAAACATTATATCAAAAATGTATTGAACTCATTATCGTTTTATCAAGGAAAATTACAGTGCAGTAATTATCGTTGGTGTATGCTGTATGGTTTTATCGCCCAGCTCTATGTGAATGAGTCTTTTACTTGCATAGTACTTTTATGCCTTGAGGATTAAAACGTCACTTTAATGAACTGCTTTGAGAAGATGCATTTTAGGTGCATTACATTCTGAAAAGTATTAATAGGATTAACCCCTTGAGATGTACCATCTCGTTTTCGAGGGGGTCCCAGCATACAGCGTAACACAGTCACTACATAATAACAAAAACAAAACAAAATACAAATTAACAATACATCAACAAACCAAACAACACAACACAAGAAATGGCAACTATACAACAAAGCATACTCATCAATTAATCCAATTGTAAATATGACACATGACTGATATGATATTTTAATAATGCTCACTGTTCAACCATAAACAAACGAAAAATGATCTTTACTTAAAGTATTACTATAGTGTAATAGGCCTTCTTATGTATGTGTTTATAAAAGATAAATAATAACAAAATACTACAACATCATGACACATCACTATTTTTATTTAAATTTGACTATTTCTTTACAAAGAATTCGTTTTTTTAATTTGGAAAAATATCTATAGTAAAATAATATAATATAAATGTTAAAAGTGGATATATATTGAATAAAGTACAGTATAATATTTAAAAGCATCTTCTCGACACAACCAATGGAATTATATGGATGTCTGTTTTGTCAAAAAAACAGGCATGTTTTTAATTGAAGAGGATATCGAGCTGCGACATTCAACCTGACAATGCTCAAACCACTGATCAATTATGGACAAAGTTAAATTATGGGCAAACAATTCCGTTGAAAAATCTATATTTAACACAGATATTGACTTTTTTTCAAGCATGAAATCATTAATCAGTATTCAGGGTGAAAGTGCTCATCTCATGCTCTCATTCAAAGCGTTGTCATCGCACACAAGTCCCCCCGTTTGACCCGGTTTCACATGCAGATGGGTAGATCTTTTTTTTTACGACGAGCCTTCAGAACACAGACTTTAATCCGGTCGTGTGGCTTAGCACTACCCCCGCCTTCTCCCACCCGTTTTTCTCTGCCTGCCGCACAGTTACTTTTTCAAAGAGCAGAAATGTTTATGCCAGAAAGATCAATCATGCAGGAACATTGTTTTTCTGATGTTTGAAGTGGTGGTAGTTTAGGGATGATGAATTCTAAAGCAACTCCGACCGAGCCTCGTTGCCATCTGATGCAACAGGATGTAACACGGTTGTTTTCTTTTAAACTTTTGTTTCCAATATCTGCGACACGCCTGAGCGCTCGTCTATGGGCATCTGTTGTCAGCTGTTCCCTCTGTCCAGGTGAGTATAAAGAGATTAAGTGTTGCATCAAGCAAGTTCAGAAGAATTAGCAAGGGGGCCTTGACATTGAAGTTTGTTCGGGCCTTAATCTCCTTGAGTTTCTTTCTGTAAGCCGTCGCTGTGCCGATTATGAGTCCCTAGTGGTCACTTGCAACATGCCATACTTGTTATCGAATTGTAGTCGGATTCAGTATCTTAAATATGGATTGCTGGGGGGAGCCTAGTGATTGTGCTTTTGTGTGGGTTTTCCAAACGACCCTTGGGTTTTACAGACCATTGAACAGCACCTCGTTGGGACATTATGTGCATTCTTGTGAAGAAACCTCAAAGACTTACTAGAAGTAATGTGCTCTTGCTGAGCACTAATGAAAACAATGTCGATCGGCTCACAGGGATCTCTTTTATGGTCATTATACATGTGATATAATGGCTTATTAAACCATGATTGAACAGACTTTTGACAGTCATGCAGTGTTTTTTTTTTTCTTTAATCAGTCCTTTGAGTGTCAGTAGGGACTGATGAGGGTGTTTTCCAACCATTGAGTGCATGTCTTGATTCATAAAGCAGGTGACGGTGACATGTTGCTACCGCTCAGATTTCGATTTTTAGTGTGACAGTGTGAAATCAGCTTTTATTTCTCATACTTGAGCAGCTGTTTGAGATTTTAAAATAAGGTTAATCATTATAATTTCGTTTTTTAAAATGGCATGTGCCATCCAGTTTTGAAAGTGTAAAGAGTGCTGTTTATTTTGTCAATTTAATGATGAGATAATAATAGTGTTCTTTTAATTAGAGAAGGCTTTTGACACAAGGAAATTCTGAAGCATTACTTATTTAATTATTTATGTGCTGCCATAGTAATGAAATTATCTTTCATTGTGTCACAGAAAAGACCAATGTGATTCAAAAGGCATAAAGCATGTGAGGAACGAAATAGGTGTTTATTACCTTTTGCAGGAGTCTGATTGCTTTCATAAGAGCTGAGATGTTTTGATTGCAAATCAATTTCGTTGAATGCATGTTGAAGGTATAGGTCCCTGACAAATAATGCTCTTGCAGTTCTAGAACAACCCACTCTGCTTTATTCTATACATTGAAACTGCAGTTTCAGGATGACAGAATGAAGAGAACCATAAAAGTAGTATATATTTTATGATGTGCACTTTATTCTTCACTTTATATGTAATAGCTTTGTGTGAGAGAGAACTGAAATGATGATTGTCACTGATAATCTTCTTCTCTGACATAGCTTTCAAATCTCATTCATGTATATTCAAATATGTGTTGTGCATACTCAAAGTTGCACAAATGATATTTAAAGAGAAATGAATGTTGGTCCAAACCTGTATGACTTTCTTCTGTGATTTGTATTTTGAGAAAGGTCTCACTTTTGTTTTCATACAATGGAAGTCAAGGGTTACCAAAACTATTTGCTATTATAACATTCTTCAAAATACATTCTTTTGTGTTCTGCAGAAGAAAGCAAGTCAGGTTTAAAATGAGTAGTACATGTACTTTTGTGTGAACTATTCCTTTTAAGAGCTATAGCAGAGAGGAATTAAAAACAATTATAACTATATATATATATATATATATATATATATATATATATATATATATATATATATATTATAATTTAATAATTTATAAAACAGTTACTCTCCAAATTAATGTAGAAACAACATAAAGACAGTATATTTGAAATACTTGTTTACTGCCCTCTTTTATGAATGAAGGCCAGTATCACTAATACTAATACTCTTACTGATGTCTCTACGAAAAGTTTTTTCCCCAGTTTTAAACATTAATATTATAATGTTTTTTAACATTTTATTAGGCTTCAAAAATATAACAACTTTTATTTTAAGTGAACTTAAAACAATCTTTACATAAACCCATAATAAATGTCATATTTACCTGTGCCCTTCCTAGTGTCTAACAGCTAGGAAATATACAGAAATAGAATAAGGTTATCAAACAGTCTGCACTGCATAAAATATAAATTAAGTGTATTCTTCATTCATTCATCCTTATTAAAGCTGCACAATTTATTTAGTGATGAGCAGTGAGTAATTTTCTCTGTGACCTTTGTTCTTTGATTAACTTCAGTGGCTGCTGTCACTTTAAGACCTACCACTGACGCACATGATATGGATCTCATTTTTTAACTAATTTAAGACTGCTCTTATGAGGACTCTTGGTATTTAGGCATAATTATTATATTTAGGCATAATCCTGTGTGTTATTGTTCGTTCAAGGGCGAAAGAGAACTCGATTCTGGTGCGCTGTCTCTGTGCGTGATGTTCTCTTTTGTCTTGAATGGTTTAAAAGCATTTGCTTGAATAAGAGCTTGCTCATATAGTGTAACGCTAGCCAAAGGATGACAGAAAAATGGATGAATTGTTAAATATTTTTAATGCGTTAAACTGGAAAAGATGTATCGCATGCATTAATGCGTAATTATGAAGGCTTGGAACAACATGAGTTTGGGTTTGAATTATCATGTAATGCTGATATTTTCAAATGATTAATTTATATTATTTCTGTGCTGTTCATGCACAGTTGTGTTTGGTACGCAATAGATAATTTGTGAAAACTGAATAAACCGGCCACCTGTGCACAGTGGGTGAAGGTGCGGGGTGTGTGTGTGTGTGTGTGTGTGTGTGTGTGTGTGTGTGTGTGTGTGTGTGTGTAGGATTCCGGTTAGCAGCAAGAGTTGTAGAAACCCTTATTTCTCACCCTTCTCTTCTCTGCGTGACGAGTGGAGGTCGCCAGTCAAGAGCTTTGCTCCTGGAAGCTGCATTAACCATAGATCTGCCAGGTGAACATCTGAGACCGCTTGACGCAATTCGGCTGTACACATGGTTTCAGTGCTTGCACAGACATGCATCTTCCAGACTTGACATATTTTCAGACCAGTGCTTGTAAACAAACCCTTATGGATACAACAGATACAACATTCCTGAGAATAGCGTGAATAAAAGCAAAGAGTGTTCCCAGATCTGTTACATTGTTACATACAGTTAGTTTCTTTAATCTGATTGGACATGAATACTGATATTTAGTTTTGCTTGTGTGAAATAGCTTAAAGAGATAAGGGACTTTCACACCAGAGGAACCTTTTCATAGTTCCTAGAACTATTGGTGGAAGTACACAGATTTTGGCATGTTCACACCACAGGAACTAGGAATGATTTTAGTTCTAGGAGCTCCTTTTGGGGGAACTAATTTAGCTCCTACTTCAGAGTAGGGTCTAACCCAGCACAATAGGAGTGACTTAAGTGTGTGCGAAACGCCTGCACCCGCCATTTAAAAAAAAGTCTGTCTACACACACAGATTATAGTCTATGTATTTACTCAAGATATTAACTCATGGAAACATTGTGCTACACAGAAGAAAGTCATACAGGTTTGTAAATGATGATTTTTTTTTTTTTTTTTTTTTGACTGAACAACTACCTTAAATACAGAATAAGGCAAGACCATGTCCTCCATCACCACACTGTAGGACACAGTCAGTCTCACGTATGAGCTTCTTAATTATTTTTAAGCTCTTCCTGAGGGCTGACACATTGGCAGGGGTCAAACTGTGTGGCCAGGTGAAAATAAAGCAGCCATATTGCGCTCCTCTCTGCATCCTTCCTTCTGCTGCCTTGCTCTACAGGGTCAGTAATGGAGATTTGGGCAGCCCCCGTGGTTCCAGCCACCTGTGATATTCAGCCATGTCTCCTTCATCAAGGTGTTCAATGGTATTCCTCTCTACAGTCACAAGCAGCAGTTATATAACCGCAAACATAGCCAACTCCATGAAAAAATATAGCATCACCGAATCCCCAGACTGTCGTGCCTAAAATAACATGCTCCGATGACATCAAAGATTGAACACAGTGGTTGCCTTCAAGTTTCAGTTTCTGGAGGGCCTAAATGCTGAAATGCGTTTTTCAAAATCAGAATCACATCCCTGCTGTTTGGAAGTGCAAACGAATGCTCCTGCGCTACTTAAACAGACCCTGACATGTGCAAGTGCTTTAGTTTATTACCCAGGCAGGCTTTAAATTTTCAAAAGGGTAATAAGTTACGGAAGTGAGGCTAGTGACTGAACAGGGAGAATGAATGGCTTCTATATCTTCTATATTAACAGGCTGTAAAAATGCTAAGTCATTATCAATTTGAGATTTTCCCAGATTTGAGGTGCTCTTTAAAACATTTAACAGACCATGAAATGAGCACAGCGATGGACACAGCAGTTCTGAGTTTCTCTGAACACGAAAAGATGACCTACGTCGAAACATTTATTGATGTCAAAGCAACGGCATATCAAAGGGAACATTCATTAAGCATAGCTCCTCCATTGTTTTGTGTCTTTTGACAGCACAAGAGATGGCTCTATCTCTCGTTTCCATGTCGTTGACGTAGGTGACAAGTCATCAGGCGCCTTTTTACATCTGTCTTTGCACGAATATACTCAGATGTGCTCGCTGGCATGAATATGCTTGAGTGTTTTTCTTAGGCTAATCTACTTGACTCGCCCCTTGAAAGTCTTGACCAGTCTTCTGTGATAAACGCGAGGAGCTTTGGGGAGGACAGTGGCTATTTCTGACCTGTCAGGTCTGACCTGGTTTCTCCTGTCTTCATTTATTTCCCTCTAGCCCTCCTTCATCTCTGTCGTCTTGTGCAAATTTTAACCTCCCCTGATGTATCGACTTCTCAGTTTATAGTACCCTAAAGGAGCATTTGTCTGGCAGCATCCACTTTTATTAGGACACGGGGATCAAATGTAGAGAATCATTTAGAACGCAGCAGATAACAAAAACAGACGCTGACACAAATTAATGTTTTGGGAATACGTTTTCAGAAGCAGTTTTCAAACGAAAGCAAAGCAACCAGCATATATGCACACATCTCTGGGGGCGTACGGCCCAAATTTGTTTGAGGAAATGAAGTTGGTGGGAAAAAAAGAAAGAAGGGAGCTATAATAATAATAAGCTGGTCATTTGTAATTGGTCTGGGGAGTTGTCTCAACATGTGCAAGCTTGTTTTAATCAGGACGCTGTCAGTCAAAACAGCACTAAAAGGCCTGTTATGAGTCTTATGATTATGTGCCGTAAAGCAGATGGAGGGAAACAGCCATGCGGACAGTGCAGTGGGGTTGTTGCCCTTGCTAGGACAGCTGTTCGGTTTCATTTTAGACCACTGTTTGTTTGCACTGATAAGATGGACCTTGTTCTGTCCAGAGCTTTAAAAAATGATTTGGGCAAAACAGGCAATATGTTAAAAAAAAAAAAAAAAAAAAAAAAACATTCCTCACGGGAGGCCCTGACAAAATTGATTTATTGATTTGCTTGTGGAAAAAAAAAAAGTTTTTGGTTCACCTGCAGGCTTAGAATCATATTAAGGCACTAAACAGAGTCAAACCATTCTAGTGAAGTAATGATTTAAGCATTTAAAGGTGACAATTTCACTCAGTTTCTCATTAGATTGTGTATTTGTAATGCACCAAATGCGATTCCATGACCTACTCATTTAATTGGCAAAAAATTAATGCCTTGCATCAACAAATCTATGAGTGTTGATAATGTTGCTCTATAAGATATTAAGTAATTCTATTGCATATGCTCAGTTCTTATTTTTTCTCAGCCAAACATGGTGTGGAAAGAGACGTTCATTATTAAGGTTCCCTAGATGTAGGGGTGGATGGTATGAGTGAAATATAAATATCATGGTAATATTATATTGCGTTATATTGAGCATGTTATTAAGTGTATATATAGAATACATACATATACATGGAGCAGAATACATGTGTGCAGTTTTTATTTACTTATTAAAAATCTTATTATTAACATCCATTAAGTTAGAAAATAAACTATATTTTTAATAACAAATGAATGAAAAGTCAGGAATCAGTTTAAATATAATTGTCAATCTGGCATATGGTATACAGGTAAATGATACTGGCCAGTTTAAAGCTCTTTGAAGTTATACACTGATAATACAATCAGAGGTCATTGGACACAGATTCAGCTGTAGCTGAGAGTCACTAATGTTTTCTGTTAGCTGCTGTAATGACCTATAAATTTAATATGAGGTGTCTGTTGCTGAACATTGGTGTCCATGGCCTTATCTCATCTCCTGCGGGACTAACCACAGGTCTGGTGCTAATGTTTATTACTCCCTCATAATGGCATCAAGTGCCACTGTGCTCCAGGGATCTAGGAACACAGTTTATAGAGTTGTTTGTGATGTTGCTTATCAGAGGTACAGAAGAATCCGTCATTTTCCATTAGGCATCAGCATCAGCACGGCTGATTTGCATGAACACGACTGTGATGGGACTTGTGAGTGACAGGTATATCCTGTTATGTTCAATTAAAGTAACAAGTATTATTGGATAATAAAAAAAATAAAAAATAAAAAAATAAAAACAGGCAAGAAAAAAAATTATTGGCAATTGTCATTTCTCCCCATAAGTGAAATTCCACTCGTCTGAATCTAATTTGCTCCCCTGGACATACAATACATATGAGAATATAGGCTAACATCACATTCCTATTGATTTTTAGCGCTAGCTCATTCTCTACATCTTGAGCAGGACCTAAATGTGAAGAAAAGCTGACATTAGCTGTTTAAACTTTAGTGGTTCTCATTAGCATGTGTCGGTAGTATTTACAGCATTTCATGTCTCAGTGGAGCCCCAGTGGAAATGGAGAACATTTTGGATCTTTCTGCATTGGTTAATGGACTGCTGTCAAACACTGGTGCCATCAGTGAGACAGGCACCATAAATCGCCGCCTCACTTCGGGCCCTGGTGTGTGCAAGGGCGAGGCTTGAGCCCTTCTGTTTGTTGGGCAATTAGCATGGAAACAGCTGAGCGTAAAAGCTGGGCACCAGAGGCCCCACTCAGCCACCAGAGCCTTTCCTCATCACTGCGTATGCATCTCTGTTCTGTCTCACAGATGGAGAGCAAGTGCCCCTAATGCACCACAGTCTGCTTTCATTTGGGCCCGGAAGAGTGTGCGCTCTCCAGCTAATTGAATGGCATGCATGGTAACCTGATGGAGCCAAAATCTCAGCCAGATTGCTGGTGTCATGTTTTAGCCGAGCTTTCTTACTCAGGATGGGTCGGGATGGTTGACTAGTCATCCAACAGACAGGTAGTCAGTTAGCCCATCTATAATTTGCCCATGTTTGCTATTTTTAGAAACAGCATGATTTACCGTAAAACTTTAAAACTTTATCTGGTGCACCAAAATGAGAATGTGGATAGATAGATAGATAGATAGATAGATAGATAGATAGATAGATAGATAGATAGATAGATAGATAGATAGATAGATAGATAGATAGATAGATGGATGCTTTCAATGGCTTTCTCTAGGGCTGCACAATTTGGGGAAAATATCTAATTGCGATTATTCTGGTTAAAATTGTGATTTAAAAAAAAATTCGACGTACGTCGAACGTGACCGACTGAAAGGGAACGTCTCGGTTACGTATGGTAACCCTCGTTCCCTGAAGGAGGGAACGGAGACGTACGTCCCGTCGCCACAATTGCTGTACCATCACTGCAGGCCGAGTCAATAGTTCGGCTCCTCAGTGAAAAACAAACGTGCGTGCATTTCACTTCCGCTTTATACCCGCGACGCGGGGCGGAGCGTGAGATGCAAATCTCGCACGCCAATTCTCATTGGCCTGTTCTCTATATCTCGAAGCTGTTAGGGGCTCCCTGAAGTGATCCCAATTCGTCGGTGACGTCCGACGTACGTCGAACGTGACCGACTGAAAGGGAACTTATTTTACCAAAAAAAACAACAACTGCTGGGTTACCTGTTAATATGCAGACAGCATATGACTAAAAATCATTAGAAAGGTCTAAGGATTTATTGTAAAAAAAAAATGATTATAATAAAAATCTGTGCTTTTTATCTGTAATATCAATTTCTTAATGTCTATGTCTTTAATATGAAATATGAGCCTCTTATGCATCCACTGTGGGGGAAAAAACTCCTGTACATCGAAGAAAAATGGATGACAATGGATTGTCATATACATTTATTTAGAGAGAAGTATTTTTTTTATTTTTTATTTTTTTACCCAAAAGGTTCATTCATACTGGGGGCCAGAGGGCGCCCTCGAGCAGAAATGCCGCATTTGCCTCAGAGAAGTAATAGTTTTCAGGAAATCCCTAATGTGAAGCTAGTGCTGTAGGCTTAAAAAGGCTTACAAAGAAGATAGAAACACTTTGACTGATTAAACATGAAGACAATAAACACAACTGCATCAAGATATGGTGTATTTGAGTTCTTCGAGCCTTCTTGGGTAATTTCATAATAATAAAGTATGCAGTGCTGATTGACATTCACTGTATAGAATACTATAAAATAATGCATTGTCTGCCTCATTCAGTGATAAGAAGCCACATCAGCTCACAAACACTCAACTGACGGTATGAAGTGAGTTAAAACGTGTTATTAAACATTGTATTTTGTTGAACAGGTTTATGAACGCTTTGCATTACTAGTTTGTGAAGTTGTTTGACGTGGGTTGCTTTATCAAAATCATGTTATAAGTGACTCAAACTCGCAGTGCTTTCAGACGGAGCAGCATTTAATACTGACCACTGAGGTGCTCTTCACTAACACATTGTGCATTAGTGCATAGTTATTTAATTAAAATCGCAGCCATTGCGCTTTCATAATCGCACATAACCCCCATCGCGATTGCGGTTCGATTTCAATTAATCGTGCAGCCCTAAGTCTAACACACCAAATCACTCATGTTCCAGAGTGTACTCTGCAATAAATGATGTTTTTCCACAGCTTGCACATTGTGGATCTCCATCCGATTGCACTCTTTGAAAATCCATGCAGGCGAACTGCATTGTTCTGCCATCCTTTTGATTTCTTCCTCGCCCCTTAGGTCTTTGAAAGTTCATATCTGTCAGTCAGTCTATTAGGCTTCCCTTGGTTCTATAATGACTCCCAGTGTTCTCAGATCCAGGGATGGTGATGGCAGGGCTGATAGCAACAGTGCTTCGTCTCGGCAAGTACAAAAGACATTTGACTTCCATTGTGCTTGTCCTAGGCTCTCTCTGTCTAAACAGTGGCAACAAAGAAAAGTAGGGATGTTTATTCTTTGCAGAGTGTGATTGCTCACCCTTTGTGAGAATAGATGGAGAGAAAGACATTACCTGTGTTGAGGCACCTGGCCAGAATTTCAAAAAGGCTTGAGGGACACCTATCAGGAATGTTGTCGCTGGGTTTTAGTTGTCACAATAGTGTATCAGTGTGAATACCATTTTAAGGGATGGCCTCTGCAGTATCAGTAATATTGAGTACTCCAAGAGTCGTTGACCTTTTTCAGGCCAAGCACTTGAGTATCATGAAATTGGTATTGGCGACTCCCTTTTGTACCGCTGTGGACCATGTAACAAATTTTTTCCTAAAAACAAAATCAGTTTATTGACTTGACAGTTTATTGATTAATTTTCTATTTTTTATTTTAATTTGTATGCATTTATTTTGTATTTATAATATTAATAATAATAATAATAATCTTTCATAATTCAAATTGTTCAAAAGTTATCAATTGACACTAGAAATTGGGATTGGTATGAACTAATGAAAATGTTGGTATTGTGACAGTAGTGTTTTAATAACTGTTTGTTTAATGGCACATGTAACATTTATGAGATCATTAAGTTTTACTTTTGTATTTGAATGGGATGTGTATAAAATGATCTGAAGAACCCTTGTTCATTTACGACTATTTATTCACATTAACATTGAAAATGTCTTTGATTTGGCTGTTAAAATGGATGAACTTTAGAGCTCAGGATTTTTATGGGGTTGCTTGATGCCATACACAATTCCTTTGGTACCTCATGCAGAAAATGTCTCGAGCAAAGCTGCATAAAAACCAAAGCTGGCAACAAGCTCCTTCACACACAATTAAAGAGCTCTTTTGGCTGAGAAGGGTGTGAGATAGTGTGAGAGACAGAGGGGGATGCTCAAGGTGGATGGGCGGATCAGAGAACCTTATTTGAGAAAATGGAAAGTGGCAACGAAGAGGGATGCGCTTTCACAGATGCACCTCCTGTTTTATTATTGATAGGATTATGACTTGGTGACTACAAGGTTGGCCCATTAGTGCATGCAGAAAGCCCAGGAGACGGCAGCCAAGCTGCCGATTGAAAGGACTGGGGCCCTGAGTGATTGACTTAGAAACACAATCGACTCTAGGGTCCAGATGCCAGACCCAATGTCATTATTATATACTACTGCTAAAAGGGTCAATCAGCCATGAACTTTGCCGTTCTGACTTTTGGCTAATGATCGTATGTTCTGTTTTGTAACAAGTATACTACGTGAAAGTAGCAGGAGCAAAAACAAAGTCAGCTCAGTTCTTTGTTCCAAGTCATCATGGGTTGGGGATAAACAGAAGGCTTTTGTATCTTGCCTTTAAAACGGCTTCAACTTAATTTTTTTATGAGATTACCTAATTTACCAGTTTACATGATAGTGATTTTGTTGAACTGTGAAAACAATGCATTTATTTTTCCCTTGTTTCCCATTTATTTATGGAAATAAATAATTTCTGAAGACAGTGTGCGAGTCAGACAGATGGTTTACACTGTCAAAAAGGAAATATTCAAGATTTTGTTTCATGTTCATTTCTCCTATATTCTACATTTAGATAACTTCTAATCCTCATTTAAAGTTAAAAATCTTTCAAAACAGTAATAATTTAATAACACTCTTAAATGTAATCTTTAGCAAATATTTTTATACTATACATTATAATATTGCCTGATTTTACTTGATGCCTAGTTCTACTTGGCACAAGCTGATTGGTCCATGTTGCATTTAAATGGCTGGTTACCATTCTCTATAGCAGTTCGCAGCGTACTTTAAGAGTTTGTCTAAAACACTCCACCTTCCCCAGCTCCACCTGTATAGATCTGTTAAGGGATAATTGATGTATGCTATTTGCTATTTGTCTTAAATGCTCACAGCAGCGTGTCATGTATGTATTGGCAGTAGCAAGTTACTGTACTTGCTCTCAGCAGCAATAATAATAATAATAATAATAATAATAATCAACAGCAACAACAATCTACAACAACAGAAATAATCAACAGCAGCAGTAATTCAGCAGCAGCGTAGCAGATGTATTCCGCCAAGACCAAATACACTAACATTGTCATATCCATTACCATGCTAAAAATCTTCCCAAGAGTTGTCATGATAGAATAGCATTTAAAATGATTGATTGTTTTTTTTTTTTTTTGTGATTTCTTATTTATCTAGACAAAAAAAAAAAAATCAGTTGCTTAGTTATTGGCCGTAATATGAAAATAATCACCTCCTTGTTGGTATCGCCCAAAATGTTAATATTGGTGCATCCCTAAGCATATTATTTTTGAATACAATTCACTTAAATGTTTAATCATATTTGCTTTAAACATGTTGTACATTGCTTCACTAATAATTACTTCAATAATACAAGATTCAAGAGTTTTATTTGTCACATACACAGTTATATACAGAATATACAACACATTGTACAGTAATGGGCACATTGTGTTTGTATTTTATTTGTTACTAGCTGCATTAGTGATCAACTTTTATCCGCTGCTGATGTTACACTATTTGGTCATGTCATTTAATACAGTTTTCTTTTCAATTTCTTTAATTTCAGTCGTCTCATTTGAATTTGAGAGGCACCGCCTCCTTTGCCACTTTGAAGAAAACACCCTTTCTGTTTCCATAATTAGCTTCCACATATAAAAGCTGGCCAGATCTCTGCCACCTACTGTAAAGCTTGTGTTCAGCACTGTTCTGATCACCAGCAACATGCTCATTACCACCATGAAATAAATCTCAGGGAATGAGTACGCCTTAGTGATTGGGTTGGGAATGGACCTGCCTCATGGCCCTTCTGTTTTTCTGTGCACCTGAATTTTTTATTCACTGGGATTTACTAAAATGTATAATATGAAATGAATTTTTTATTTTAGGATCTAATGGAGCTGTAGCTTTGGAGGTGGAGCAGCTTCTGTGTGCTCATGGTGTTGCATAACACTGTTTGAGATGCTAGCCAAAATGTTAGTGCGTCGGCCTTGTTATATCATATTAAATCATGTCTGAGACAAGGCTCCAAAAATGAGGCTACATGACTACTGAAGATTCATTCTTCTACAATCACTTAGGCACTCTTATTGTTAATCATCTCAGAGTTAAATCCATCATCACAGCTCAACAATAAGATTTTTTGTTAAGGAAAAGCTGTGCTTTCATATATTACATTTATTAATAATGTTTTAAAATATAGTGCGCCCCAGCTGCACTATAGTAGTCTCACTTAGCCAGAACATCAGACTGACGGCAGAAAGGTCTGGACTCTATCGCAGCTTTCATTGGCCCAAGACCACCCTAGAGGACATGTAACGCAACCAATCACAGTTAGTTTTGTTCTGCGTCATGTTTAGTGGTGTGAAAATCGAATAAATTATTTGTTCAAGAACGTTGTGCAAGTTTACCGCAACAATGGAGCTGCAGACTTCACATACTTTTGAAAACCCAGCGTTTAGTTGATCCTGGTAAGCGCTCATTGTCAAAGTTGTAAAAAACGACGGCGTTCCTCTTCCACAAGGGAGTTTGGCATCCCAGCAGACCGTTAAAAAACACAACACACACGTCTCCTGGACATCCGGTAGAATTCAATTAATCAGTTGATGACTTCTAAAATCGTGCAGTGTTTCCAGTAAAGTGTGCTATATGCATCAGACGTTCAGCCAGCGGTCCGTGGGCGTGACGCCCGAGGCTGAGACTAGCACTATAGCAACCACCTAGCAATAACCTTAAAAACACTCTGAACACCCTAGTGTTGCACTTCTAGTTTTCTAGTTAGTTCATCAGTCTGTGCAATTTTCTACAAATGAAATACAGATGTAAAATCAAACTCAGTTTGAGTTTAGTTGAAGTCTCAGTCAGCAGGGGGATTTGGGGGTCTGGTTCAAGGGATGACAGGTGAACTTGTGTAAAGGTAGTTCAGTGACATAGTAGCTCTGTCTCCACATGACTCAATGGATTCTCTTTGTTCCAGGCCTGCAGGGTTCTTGCTTCTGATCCTGGTTCAGAGTTAATCATACGTTTTGTAATTCCTTCCTCTCAAATGTGTATTAAATGCTGCCGTGAGCATCTTTCCATTCTTTCTGCCTCCAACTATTACCTGTGCGGAACAGGCCTTGAGAATGCAAAACGATGCACTCTTTAACACTGCTAGATGACACCAGTGCTTAAAGTACATGGCTTTCCTTTACAGTCTGTTACTTTAATTTAGAAATGAGCTTCGACATCCCTATTAAATGTCTCAAAATCACCAGAAACAAAATGTAGTTATTATGGATGAGCCATTTGATATTTGCATATCTCTTGTGCCTCTGGACTTCCTCTGCAGCAGCCACAGCAGCTAAATAGTTAGATGTTTAGGCGTATGTTTCACGTGTCAAAATAACTTGTTTTTTTCCTCCCCTTTACCCTGCTAAAACTTAATCTGAATGTGGGGGGATCTCATCTTTGACTCCATCTGCAAGTATAACAGGCCTAATGAATCCCCCCATAGACCATGAAGATGATTGATGGGTGAGACAGTTTAGCATGCGAGGATGGAGATGGGAGAACAGACATGGTGATAATGAGAGAATTGCACCGAGCTCATTACCCCCCCACTCCTCCTCAGCCTTCCTGCAGAGCCGAGGCCTCCTGGTTAAATTGCACCTCTGCAGGTGCATCAACAAGAAACTGATTGTAATGAATTTTGACTACATTCACCATTCAGACGAGAGAGAGAGTGTGCATTCTTGTCAAATTTTCCCTCATTTACTACTACTATGCTTCCAATATGCTTGTTTGAGAATTATGCTTGAATTGAGAATTCAAATATGCTAGTTTGAGAATTTTGTTCTATGTGATAAACTGGTGTTATTTTTATACAGCTTTAATTGTCCAAAAGTTAGTTTGTGTTTATTTTTTTTATCCTGTTGGTGTGTAATCTCCACTCTCTGATCCAAAGTTTGTTTATTCACATTTGTTAACATTGTACATTGTACAATGTTAATACATACTTTATTTCTCAATAGGGACATGCAATATTTCCAAACCATAGTTATCGGCTAGTAGATTTTTGTTTTATTTGATTGATATTTTATTTATTTTTATTTTTTTGGGCATCAATTTATATTGGATATTTAATTGTGCAAGTTTATTTCAGTTTAATTTAATTTATACATTTAAATTACCTTTGTTTAAAAACACTAATAATTTAATAATCAAAATTCAAAATAAATATCCATGCTGTGATGCTTAAATTTATTTGTATGTAGCATTTTTAATTTATTTTTATTTAGAAAAATAATGTAGAATTTTAATACTGCCCATTTATCGGTTAATGATTATGTAAAATGATATATAACATAAAGTTTTTATTATATTAAATAATTATCAGCTTATCTATCAGAATATTTATATTGGTATATTTCTTTATTTTTTCATTAGAAAGGTCTGAGATTCCTGCTTAAATATAGTCACTTTTTTATGATTTAAGGCCAGTAGCTTAAAAAAATGTTTATGTAAACAAATGGTGGTACATTTTCCAGTAAATTTGAGTGTTTATACTGTTTTACTTTGCTTTAATTATTCAGATTTTTAATAACTCCCATGTGTCTACTTTAAAAATGGGTTGACCAAATGATTCATGAACTACAATCATTTTAGTTTTATGACATAGAACATGTCATTATTTATTTATTTATTTATTTTTAAAAGGGCTGAGCTCACTAACAGGTTCATTTATATTAACTAATTAAAATTTGTTATATTAGGGATGCCTAAACTTTCCATTGCGATTATATGTACTTGAGTTGCTCTTCTTTCATTTATTTTGAGTTTTTTTCTTTTTCCCTGTCATGTTGTCCCAAAATGAGTTAATTACAGATGGGATGTTTGGCTTACAGTGAAAGATGACAGGAGGTCTCTGATGGTTGATGGATTTGTGTGTCTGTTTATTTAGTCGTGGAAGCGTTTATCTATTAATTCCTTAGGCATTGAAGCTTGCTTTAATTCTTTAATGACTGCACAGTACCACACACTGACAGTAAACAGCCTTTCAAAGTTCTCTCAATGGCGGGTAAACAATGTGCCACCTGAGCCGCAGTGATGCGCTTTAAAAAGAGCTTCTGGGAGGCCATTACTCTGCTCACTGAAAATAGGACATCATGCATCAGTCAGAGAGTTTCTCACATTTTTCATAAAGGTCAGTAATTGAAATATCAGAAAGTACTTTAACCATCAGTAAAAAGTCCAAAGCATGTGGCCTTTCAAACCCTTGAAGAGGTGGACAAATCAAGCCTTGGACCTTTAACTATAAACTATATTTTTCTTTTTTTGGTGTGTGTGAAAACGTGAAGTCTGTTTTGCACTTATGGCCTTGGTGTAAAATTGATTGACAAACAAACTCTTGTTCGCATGCTAAGTGAAGTGTAACTTTTGTAGCATGCAAGTAAGGATCAAGTAAAACACTTGTTCTCTGGCGTTAGCACAGTTACAGCTCATTGAGAACAGACTTGTTTCACGGAGCCACCCACAGCCTAACCACAAGGTCTACACTTCACGACGATGGTAACCTCAAAAATAAACATAACATAAACTCTTTTAAATGTTAAATATAACTGAACACCAAACTTTAACAGGTCTTTCCCTTTACTAAAAAAACACATTAAACAGCACTCAATTTCAACATTTACTCTCCTTATATATCCCTATGCAAAGCATGCTGGGAACTAGAAATACACTGCCCAGTTCAGTCAGCGCAGCAGAAATTATTCATGTAGTCCCAACACAAATGGTTTAGGTTAACTTAACATGTTACAAATTTCCTTTCATTTAACATAATAAAATTGAGTCCAAATGGCAATTAAGTAAAAAACTAAAGATTTGTGTTATTTCAGCTTATTTTATTTTAATAAAATGAGCAAATATCTAGAATCATATTTTTGAGTGTGTGTGCATAAGGTCCTGCCTAGAAGGGAGGAGACAGTGGCCTTATAATCCGACTGTGATGGTTTAGTGTAGATGGCAGGCAGACAGCACAGGAATATTCTCTCAGTCTTTCTACTTGTCCCATAGGCATCCTGGGTGCATAAAATTCTTGAAAATGTTTGTTTGTTGTGGTGATTCTCCATATCGCTCGCTCGAGGAACAACATATTAAGCAAGCATACAGCCAGAGTGCATGTGCATCATTTGAATAAAATGTGTGATTTTTCTCTGTTGTAGTTAAGACGTCAGTGGTTTTTACATTTCTTGAGTGCTGTAGAACAGGCCTCGGAATCTCCTGATCAAAGAGAGCCTGATGGTGGACCCATGGGATAAGGCAGTCGTGTCTCTCAGCCTGTGTGACTAAACCCAAGATGTTGTGACTGCAATTCATGATAGTGTTACCTTTTAAAATCCGCTGTCCTCTTGTGGAAGCTAGTGAATGACTAAGGGCCAAAACTTCTCCAATCAAATCTGTTCTGTGAGGCATGACTAAAAGCTTCTTGTATTCAACTGAAGAAGGTAGTTAAAGGAGGGGAAAAACATTTCCATGAAGTTTTACGCTACTTCATTACTGCTGTTTCAGATGTAGCTACAGTACTTTTTTTTTTTTTTTTTTAGCAAGAAAAAAGGAAATACCAGCATCACACAAACAGAAGTGTAAAGTGGAGTGAGAACCTCATTCTAAGTCATAATCTGTATGGCCGTGCATACACTGTAGATCAATTCAATTGACACTTTTCACGCTTTATCTGCATGCAGCCGATTCTACAACCAAAACAACTCTTGAAATATTCATGTAGTGACAACTGAATTAACAGAAAATTTTGTTGATAATGCAGCAGGGTATCATTCATAACTGAATTGAGAGAGCCATTTCAATTTTAATTTAATTCCTATATCTGAATTTTATTTGAAATGAGGTAGCAAACAAGATGCATTATTGCTATTCAAATTTAAATGTAAGGATGAAGAATTAATCATTAATGAATATAGCTGATTTTTAAATGGATAAGTAGTTTGTCAAGACTTGATTAAAGTTTTGAAAACAAAAAGCCTTGTGAGTCCGAGTCGAGACCGAGTTCAGAGAGGGGTGAGTCCGAGTCGAGTCCGAGTTCAGAGAGGGGTGAGTCCGAGTTGAGTCCGAGTTCAGAGAGGGGTGAGTCCGAGTTGAGTCCGAGTCGAGACCGAGTTCAGAGAGGGGTGAGTAAGAGTCGAGACCGAGTTTAGAGAGGGGTGAGTCAGAGTCGAGTCCGAGTTCAGAGAGGGGTGAGTCCGAGTTGAGTCCGAGTCGAGACCGAGTTCAGAGAGTGTTCAGTCTGAGTCGAGACCGAGTTCAGAGAGGGGTGAGTCAGAGTCGAGACCGAGTTTAGAGAGGGGTGAGTCAGAGTCGAGTCCGAGTTCAGAGAGGGGTGAGTCCGAGTTGAGTCCGAGTCGAGACCGAGTTCAGAGAGTGTTCAGTCTGAGTCGAGACCGAGTTCAGAGAGGGGTGAGTCCGAGTCGAGACCGAGTTTAGAGAGGGGTGAGTCCGAGTCGAGACCGAGTTTAGAGAGGGGTGAGTCCGAGTCGAGACCGAGTTCAGAGAGGGGTGAGTCAGAGTCGAGTCCGAGTTCAGAGAGGGGTGAGTCCGAGTTGAGTCCGAGTCGAGACCGAGTTCAGAGAGTGTTCAGTCTGAGTCGAGACCGAGTTCAGAGAGGGGTGAGTCCGAGCCGAGTCCGAGTTCAGAGAGGGGTGAGTCCGAGTCGAGACCGAGTTCAGAGAGGGGTGAGTCCGAGTCGAGACCGAGTTCAGAGAGGGGTGAGTCCGAGCCGAGTCCGAGTTCAGAGAGGGGTGAGTCCGAGTCGAGACCGAGTTCAGAGAGGGGTGAGTCCGAGTCAAGACCGAGTTCAGAGAGGGGTGAGTCCGAGTCGAGACCGAGTTCAGAGAGGGTTGAGTCCGCGTCGAGATCGAGACCAGAGAAAATCCACAAACAACATTAGAACTCAATTGAATTACCTTTTTAGTTACGGAGGGTGTACAAGGGTGACTGCAGAAAAATTGCTGTCTTTTTAATGCAAAAGTGTGAATGTGCCGGAGGGAGAGCCTTCTGGTAGACATTTTTTGGGGAAGATGTGCAATGTTGAGACTGTCAGCAGTCATTATATCTGTAGCTATTCAAATTATTATTTAATTAAACGACATTTGGTTTTCTCTGTGATACTTTTGTCCTACTTTGTAAACAGAAAATATATTAAAATAACACAGTTGAGACAAATAATGTAGTGTACGACCATGCTTTTGACCATAGTGTACGACCATGCCGTTGACCAGAGTGTACGACCATGCTTTTGACCGTAGTGTACAACCATGCTTTTGACCATAGTGTACGACCATGCTTTTGACCATAGTGTACAACCATGCCGTTGACCAGAGTGTACGACCATGTTTTTGACCGTAGTGTACAACCATGCCGTTGACCAAAGTGTACGACCATGCTTTTGACCATAGTGTACGACCATGCTTTTGACCGTAGTGTACAACCATGCCGTTGACCAAAGTGTACGACCATGCTTTTGACCGTAGTGTACAACCATGCCGTTGACCGTAGTGTACGACCATGCTTTTGAACATAGTGTACGACCATGCCTTTGACCAAAGTGTACGACCATTCTTTTGACCATAGTGTACGACCATGCTTTTGACCAAAGTGTACGACCATGCTTTTGACCATAGTGTACGACCATGCTTTTGACCATAGTGTACGACCATGCTTTTGACCAAAGTGTACGACCATGCTTTTGAACATAGTGTACGACCATGCTTTTGACCATAGTGTACGACCATGCCGTTGACCGTAGTGTACGACCATGCTTTTGAACGTAGTGTACGACCATGCCTTTGACCAAAGTGTACGACCATTCTTTTGACCATAGTGTACGACCATGCTTTTGACCAAAGTGTACGACCATGTTTTTGACCATAGTGTACGACCATGCTTTTGACCATAGTGTACGACCATGCTTTTGACCAAAGTGTACGACCATGCTTTTGAACATAGTTGGAACTGTACTCCTCTCTATGTTTGTTTTTGTAATGTAATTACATTATTTATTTACATATCTTTTATTATTATGACTTCAATTATTCTATTATCTGCTACTAATTGTATCTAATGTTACTGTTGTTGTTTTATTTTATTTTATTTTCATATTATGTTAAATACCAAAACCAATAAAAAAGACAATAGAAGATAAATAATGAAGCCATGTGACTTTCTAGAAAAGCGGGATCACTACAGGTTGATGGCAGGTGGACACAGTGTAAAATAGAATCAAGAGCGGGCAGGTCACGGGTGTGGGAGAGAACCTGGTGGAAGTCTTTGCATAGTTGCGCACAAGAAAATCACCAATCATTGGATGTGTCAATCAAACATCATTTTAAAGAAATATTAACATACAGTAATAATCATGAAATATTTTTAATGGGACTCGAGTGGACTTGGTAGTAAGTCCAATTCCTAATATGTTCGAGTACGAGTCAATACGAGTCCAAATGCACACGAGTCCATGACAAGACCAAGACCATTAAAATATGGTCTCGAGACCGAGTCTGAGTCCGAGTACTACAACACTGCATTTATTTATGTGGCAAGTTCTGATGTTACTGTCATAGAATTAAAAACAACAAAAGTAAATCTCATGTTATACTAAAAACGCAAAGAGTTTTTTTCAGCTTTTCAGGGTTTCTGTTTTGAAGCAAGCTTATTAAAGACCTTACAGATCCACACATTTAAAGCCACAGTCTCTCGGATATTCGCCTGGCTGCTTGGCCTGCTTGCTGCGGTAGCAGAAACTCCTCAGACCGGATGAAAGGAGGGGGGAAAAACAGAGAGCTATCCATCAACGGCACAATCGGAGGCTGGGATCCTCCGTTAAGATTAGGAGTGTTTAGAAAGATGGATAGCCATTGTCACCGCTCAGCATCATCCCAAAAGTCTTAAATGAAATCTAAAGATTCTCAGCGGTGCCTGGAATTACCTCTGTAATAACTGCAATAAGGCCGGGCTAAGCTGAGTTCAAGGGTGATTAAAGTGCCAGCTAGCCTATGTTATTATTACGGATTGTAAATGTTATCCTGCCCTAACCTCTTAGCTCACGTGTGTGCATGTGTGTGAGCGGGCGTTTGTTTGCTGGGGGAGATGAGTGTTTAAATCTGTGAAACTGATCTCGGTGGATGTGATGGAGGAGTCTGAAGCATGCAAGAGGACGTGTGAAAGACTGCTGACTGTAAGGAAGTTTGAGGCACGGAGTGTAGATTTACATCTTACAGAGTCAAATAGGCTTGACGAATTTACCTTTTTTATAGTTCTTAGCCTTGAGGTTATCACATGCTTTTCAGACACATTGAGTCTTGTGCTCATATTTTTAAGGACAATGTGTTTTACAAAAGAAAGTCGTACAGGTTTGGAGTGAGTCAACAATGGCAAAATTTTAATTTTTGGTGAACTCTCTCTTTAACGAAAGCATGAAAAGTCACATGCTGAAGTGAAGATCTCTGTGGGCAGATGCAATTCTTACCATGCCTGCAAAAGGTACTCTTTTTAGCTCTGTGCTGATGCTTTCATCAGGAAGTAATGAATGCTTTCGTCTTTTCATCTGCTTTTAATTCACTGGCGCACAAAGAAGCCGCACTGGCAAAGAAGCAGCTTCCATCGGGCAGCAGTTTTACATGTGAACCTTTCAGTTTCCAGAAGATTTGCCCACATTCTCCAGCACAGAGATATGACACAATTAACAGTACAAGATTTCTGAGGTGTTGAGTTTCACTGGTTCAAATACTTCTTGTCTTTGCCCACACACTCGCAAGGGTTTTTTTTGTTGTTGTTTTTTTGTTGTTTTTTACTATGTCTCCAGCTCTGTCATGTTGACAAAAACTAGACAGATGACTTTACAGTTCAAAGATGAATATTAAATGGATATTTAGGAGCATAGCTGCAATACAGTATGTGAGAAAACAGATTTGGTAATTGTGGTCTGATCTTATTTGAGTTTTGCAGTATGGGTTATGTTTCCCTCCTCCCTCCTAGACCACTGAAAGACAGTTTGCGGTACTGCCTGTTCTCATGCGTAGCTATTGGCCTCAGCATGGGAAAAAAGAAAAGAAAACAAAGCTGCTGTAGTTGACTTTGAGAAGTTGACCTTAGATGGAATGCTTGTTGTCATCATGTTTGCCGACAATTCATTTCCTCAACAAAAAAAAATTGTGCCGTGGCATGCTAACGCTGGTGGAATATTTGCGCAAAGCATGCTGTTACTTTCTTTTAAGTATGTTTGACTGGCCTTCTTTCAAGCGACTAGTGATTTGGGTCCATACCTGCTATGATTTTCTTTCCTTTAAAGTCAACATAAAAAAAGTCTACTTTCTACTTATTCAAAAATAAAATAAATAAATAAATAAATAATAATTTTAATGTGCATACAAATGTGCCACTTTTTGCCACATCTTAGTTAAATTTTCACCAGCATGGTGTTTTTGTGCAAACTACTAATCACAGCACATTTTACTTTCTGAAATATGATTCAATAAAAAAATAAAATAATAATAATTAGGGTATGAATTAGTTTTAAAATTTTGAAATTCGTTATTTATATGCATGACAATTGTGTGTTAATTTATTTGATTGATTGATTGATTGATTGAGGTGAATTTTCACAATCAAATAATTTCCTAGTGAATAAAATCAGGAAGCTTAACGTTCTGCCTTCAGATTTTTTTTTTTTTTTTTCTCCCTTTTCATTGCTGACTGGTGATCCCTCATTCCTATTGAATTTGTGTGAAGTTGTGAAATCTTTTGCTTGCCTAATCGTAACCCCTGCAACCAAAGGCAAGTAAACAGGAAAAGTCACCCCATAAATCAACATAACTCGTATTAAAACTCTGCACCCAAGTCAGGGCCTTGCTTACCTCTGCCATGATGCACTTTGCATGCCGTCCAAGACCTTTTCACGACAGGCAATGAAAATAGACTATTTGTTAAACCTTCTCGGTTTAAGTGCATTAAATCTTCCTTAATGTGGTTTTCTCAATGAATCCTTGAGTCCATTAAGAGCTGAAGACCGATTTGATGGTTTAGAACGATTGAGAAAGGGCAGGCAATGGACTAACATTCCCTAGTCCAGCAGAAACACCGGCTCCTGTCATGAGAGCAGAGCCAATTTGGAGGCTCTACAGCAAACCGGGCCTCGTGGGTAGCCAGCTCAGCGGCAGACAGTAGCTGTCAGCACAGCACATCAAAAAGGCACTCGGGCCAGTTTTATTTCAAATGAGAATCAATGCCATTCTGACGGACACAATTAGTGTCATCTCTGTGTCGAGTTCCTCAAATTACTGGTGGCCTTTAAGCCCCAGGCCTGTACCCCTACACAACGGCCTAATTACTCATTAGCCGCACTGTCTTTCGTTTTAGAAGCCCCACTCATTGCTCGGGAGCTTTCATCTATTTTGGAGGGAGGCTGTCGTTGATCGTTAGCACTGCTGTGAAGCTCTATTACCTTTATGTCAATGATAAATAGATGAGAAGCTGTGGCCAAGTGCACAGTCTTTCAATATTCTAGGATGTCAAGGGTCACACTTTCTTTGTCTACTTATTTAATTTGCTGCCCAGAGTAAGTCTTGATTAATGCCTTTGCCTGCCTTGATTTGGTTTACATATGCAGGCGAGCATGCATGTATATTTGTGTTCTCCTTTTTAAGGGCAGTTTGATTAAGTTTGATTGTAATGAAGGGCTTTTATTGTTCTCATTTATTAGAAGAGGCACTGGAAGCTGCGTGGTGATCATTGCTATATCCGTGTTGATTCGTACGGCCCAAAGAGAGCCTGCTATTTTTTAAGAGCTGGTTCTGAGTAGTCATTGTTTTTGTTGCGAGCACGCTAATAGCCGATCTGGGCCGAACACGTTTTTTGGGCTGATTGTATTTCTGCTTAATTCATTTGGACTGAGAGCGAGCGTGGAAAGATGATGTTCTTAATGAATGGAGCCTGTGCATACAAAGTCACTCATTGCAATTGCTCTTTTGAACATCAAATGCCTTTGAAAACCTTTTAGTGAGCTTTCTTTGTCCCAAAATATTGTATGTACTTGGTCCAATCTAACATTAAGATGGCTTATTAGAAAGACTTAGAAGTCAGATCGACCCACAAGGTAATCCTGACATGAAAAAGAACAGGCACTAATTAATTTTCAGGTCGTCTGCTACCGTCAGCTTCTAACGCGGCGCACCGGACCATCCAACTGAGATGTTCGGACCACCTCGACACGCCCCAGAAGAACTCCCTCTGACATGGCTAGCGAGGATGTCACAGCCGGGATGATTTTAATTAAACCAAGCAATAATAAACGTACATTTCCATGTTAAATGTAGATTAGGGCTGAGAGTCCGACCTTCTTATTGACCTTCCTCTGTAATTCAGCACTCCAGCCTTACAGGTGTATCTTGGACTGAAACAACCAATTTATCTGACTCACCCATGCCCCATTTAAGTAGAAAAAGTACATATTCACCATGTGGAAGACTCTGTTATGTGTTATTAAGGCGGGTTATCTCTCCTCTCTTCCCCTCGCCAGCCTTCACTACCACTGGGAACACGTCACTAGAGAAAAACATGGCAGCACCTGTCACCGCTGGAATTTTTTTTCCCCTTTCACTGTTCCCCCTCCCTTGTCAAGCCAAGAAGTGAGCTAATGTGCCCCCATCACTGAGGAGAAAGAGATTACGGTCCACACACCCTCCTCCTATCTTGTGTTCCCGCCCACGCACACTTCCTTTGCCGTGGTGACCTCCTGCCATGAGTCTGCTCCCGCTGGACTGGAGAGCTCTCAGGGCAGTACTCACCCACCTCACTGAATTTAGCACTTCCTGGAAGATGCCACGCTGAGCGTCTGGGGCCAACAAAAACGAAGCACAGGAGGATGCTTCCGACTCATCACTTAAGAAGCTTTTAGAAGGGAAGATAATAATGACAACAAGAAGCAAGGAAGAATAAGAGAGATCTTGATTAAGCTGATGGGATTTTTATTTTTCAGAATTTCACACAGATGCAGTTATAACCTTCGTGTTCAATGGTAAAGTACAGCCAGGTTGACTGTCATGAAAAGTACAAGTACTGTGATCTTTCACTGATTCATTCGATTGATTCATTCGATTGATTCATTCGATTGATTGATTTTCATTTGTTTATTCGATTGATTGATTGATTCAGTTAATTGATTCATTCATTTGATTGATTCATTCATTTGGGTGATCGATTCATTCATTCTTTTGGTTGATTGATCGATCGGTTCTTTCCTTTTTTGTTTGATCGATTGATTCTTTCATTCTTTTGTTTGATTGATTGATCCATTTATTCATTCTTTTCATTTATTTGATTAATTAATTCCATTGATTCATTGATTAATTTGATTGATTCATTGTTTGATTCATTAGATTGATTGATTGATTCATTCTTTTGATTGATTGAGTGATTGATCCATTCATTCATTCTTTTCATTGATTGACTGATTCATATTTTATTTCATTTTATTTTTAACCAGTTATTTTAATGCAATGCTAGCTAATCCAACTGGGGAGAGTCTTTGGAAAATCACAGATGATGATTTGCGTTTAGTGAAATAAAAAAATTAAATAAATAAAAACACTGCAGCCTTAAACATGGTAATGTGGCAGTGTTGACTATATGAAACCATGTGGTCAATTTTGCGATTGTTTCACATGACCAGATATTCCAGTTGATACATCTGCCCATTTCTAGATGCTTTGAGTGACATTTGACCCTGTGGCCATGTTAGTGTTGTCCTCCATCTATGCAAATTGCATATGCTGCAAGCATGGATGAAATAATGTGGTATACGAAGTGATGCTGTCTTGTAACTGTCTTTGATCTTTGCATGAGGATGAGTGGCATAGCTTTGCATGTGAGGATTCATTCACAGAGGTGAAATGCTAGGGTTCTTTTACTGATATTCTCAGAGGCACCATGAAGTTAATTCTAATGTAAATGTCAGTCAAATGGAAGCCAGCCAGTCTTTGGTGTCCGACAGCGTATGAATGCTCAAGTATTTACAGATGAGTTTCGCCCACAGAGCTGACCTCCCTTGGGCGGTTTTCAAGCCATCAGGGCTGCTGCTTAATGTCATTGTTCGGCGCAGAAATTGCACTCAAATGATAAGGTCTGAAGGGCATAGTGTGCCCTTGTTTATGTGCAGCTGAATTCAGGAAGTGTCTGAAAAGGTATATTATAATACACAAATAAAAGCTCAAAAAGGTTTTTTTTTGTCCTTCCTAAGGGATGTTACAATAGCCAAAAAGATTGGAGAATGCTCTTTAAGACCATTACACCCTCAGATGAGCTAAAGCAAACTATAGAAGGACACCAAGCTTCTTTTTTTTCAGTCCAGCCTGAAAAGGTCTGATATGAAAGGCTCTCAGGAGAAAAGCAGCTGTTAATGGAAACTGGGTTGTTTGGGGTGGTGTGGTGTATCTCAAGGCTAATAACCAAACTGTTGCTGGTTGAGCCCCACAAGGAGTGGGCTATGAGCTTTCATCATTGTGCCAAAAAGCAGTATTTTTGTCTTTATTTACAAGTAGAATTGAATAATAGTTGCATTTATTAAATAAACTTTATTTTAAAAGTTATAAAAATATAACTTTATTTCTGTAAAAGAATACACAAAATAACATTGAGAGATTTATGCTTGGAATAACAAAATTTTAAATTAGAGAAGTTATCTGAAAATCAATTTTTATCTATTAATATTTTATGCAGTTTTACTTCAAGAAAATGTAAAAAAAAGAAAAAATGTTGTTTTGTTTTTTTACTGGAAAACATCCTGAAAACTGCTCTGGATAAAAATGTCTGCCAAATGAGAGAGAAATGAGGATGTTTGGCTATGTAATGTTATGAATCAGTGAATTATAAATCATTTTAGGGAGTATAATCTGTGAATGTGTTTGAGAGAGATTAAACTGATTTACCATTGTCTTCTATATATTGACTGTTTTTAGCATGCAGTAGAGGACCTTACAGTTTAGGGGTGCATTGACAGCAGGATGGAAGTATGCAGCTGCCACATGCAAATTGAACAAAATAGCGTCCCTCCTGGCACCCAGCGGGCAGGCAGGACTATCCAGTCAGCACTTTCTCCAGATGCTGTGAGACGAGAGAGGGAACCTATGCTATTGGTTTAAGGGTGTTTTCACACTTGGTCCTTTTCAGGGGTCTGACTGCGGTTTGAGTGATTTTTGGCACTCCAAATGATCTCAGACCCCTTAAAAGTGGACCGAAGTGAGACCATCTCGGGAGGTGGTCTGGGTACGGTTCGCTTTCAGCCAACGGTACGGTTCTCTAAAAATGTCCATTGTGAACACACCTCAGTCCTGGCTCACTTGATCGTTCCATTCGCAAATTCCAATGTAGTTTGGTCATCAGATGCCACCGTACGGCTGTTCATCATGGCTGCTGCTTCTCTCAGATCTCCACAAACTATTAATTCATAACGTACACTTGTTTACTGTCATTTTAACCATTTCCAAACTGTGTAGGAGAGATGCGGCTGCATGCCTTGCACGTTTTTGATATACGGTTTTACGAGCGCACACACCTAAAGAGCACAGAAAGGCAGCTGTCACAGCGCGTGGACCAAACCAAATTCAGCATCTTATTGCTTTCTTATTCCATTTCTTACTTGTATGCCACTTTTAGGTATACCTACTGTACCTGGACAATGGAAAGCAGTTTATTTCATTTGCATCTTTCATTTATTACATTTGCCCTATTGTTTTTTCTATGCTGATGTTATCATTGCCTTGTGCAATAATAAAAACATGATTAAAACAAGAAAAACAACTCAAAATAAATGGTATTTACAAAGGTGGATGTGTGATATAGTCCAAGAATATGGATGAAGTATTGCAACAAAATGTATATATTTTTAAAGATTAACAACACAAGAGTTAAGCTCATTCAACAGCATTTGTAGCAATGTTGTTTTACAAAATAATAATAATAATCTTTACAAACAAATATCTTGGTTAGTGAGGTACATACAATGCAAGTGAATGGGATAACATTTTTAAAGGCCATAGGGTCAGCCATCAAATTGAACTGGACTAGATCCAAAAAGCAACAGTATGAACACAAAAAGGTCTGAGACCACATTCCTACTTAAGTGGACTAACAAAGGATCAGATTCCTCTTTAAGGGACAGTGTGAACATAAAGAGAACTGGGTCCTTTTTCACTTGGTTCACCTCTTGGTCCACTTAAAGGAGTCCGAGTTTGGTTCTTTTAAAGAGGAGCCAAGTGTGAAAACATCCTAAGAGAAAGAGGCATTCATGTTTCTTGATTACCGTCTCTCATCGTTACAGAGCCGCTTGTAGAGCCCTTTGACAGTCTGCTCTATGACACAGTGCCATCTGTTTTTAAAAGCATTCTCGTGTTCTGGTACCCATCAATTAATAACAACAGTTTTCAGCATTCTGTTAGTTTACAACTGTCTAAAATTGATATTGTCAAGGCAGAATTATTCATTTTTGACACAAGGTGATAAGTCGAAATTTGAATAACAAAATTAAATAATGCATGCATGATTATTCATTCCCTCTCTAGAGTCAAAGGCAGATTAATTTTTATAAACAGGTTGTAAATCACATTTGAAAAACAACACCAAGGCAAAACGGAAACTTTATTTACTAGGGTAATTTATGGGTTATTTATCTTGTGGGACTCAGGCTCATTTTTGTATACAGTCAGTATTTTTCGAAGTCGAAAGATTTGTGTTATTTGGAAACCTACTCTTTGAAGGAAATTGCCTTATCTTGTGGCTTGCCGGAAGCATATTGTTTGGAACTTTAAGCTTATTTTCTAAAGGTCTATTCTGAGTGTTTGGAGAAGATGAGGAGAAACGGCGAGCCATGGCCATGTCAGGTACATGTGATCGTCCACTCCTCCTGAGGTGAAATCGTTTGACTGATAAGGCCAATCTTAAAATGCCACGGCTGCTTCGAGAGGAAATTAAATTTGACTTGTAAAGGACAACTCTGACTTGGCCAATTAATAATTAAAGTCATTTTTCCCTTTAATGATCAGTTTAATTACCACGTTGGTCCCTTGGGACGGCAGTTTACGCCATTGGCGCCTGGTCACGCTCCCTCCTTTGTCGTCTTCTTGAGGGGTTCAGTCACAAACAAGGTGTTGAAATTTCCATTAACCTCTTCCACATCTTTCTATCAGACGTTTCATCTCCCATACCTAAAACTTTCCATGATTCGTTCGCCCCTTTGACTTTAAAGCCACAAATCCGAAAAAGACACTAATTCCAAATGACAGCACATAAACGCAGCGGCACCTGCGATGCTGCTATATCAAAAGCTTGGATCAACTCTCGGAATTGACTATGATATGCCATTGTCATTCTTAATGCATGTCACAAAGATAAGAGGCACCGGTGACCTTTTTAAGTGCTATGCAAATCCAACCAATCAAATGGCATTACCGGTTTATCAATTGCGGTATTCAGCATGAAATAGCAGTCGAACAAAGCGGCCCTTTACAAGGACTTGTTTTGACAGAGACATTTTCCTGCAGATGTTTATTCAAAGACCACATGCTGTAGCACCGCTCTGCGCCCAAGCTCTTGAGAGACGCCAGTCACTCTCATCAAAGCTCCGATATGAATGTTTGACTTGTTCGGCTTGTAAAAACTTGCATTTGATGAAGTAATCATAATGATTGTACACAAAAGCTCCCCTCCTGTTATTGGCATGTGTCATGGCTTGCTGGGTTGTCTTTGTGCGTTTGTAATTACTCTCCGCCGTCTTCTCTGTTTGTTTACCGCCTAATTCAAATTGATAGGACGACTCGGAAAGGAAGGGGGGATCTTAACTCATAGCCATCACTGTTGCTTCTTAAGTATCACAATAAAGCAAGGCTGATTTTAATTAGTGTAGCAACTGGTGGCGTAGCGCAGGCCCCTGCGGTGCTTGCAGGGGTCCTGTTAGAAGACGTTTTATTAATTGGGCGATTTATCAAACTAACAACTCGCGTGTGTCTCGGATGACTCCTTTTAAAACAAAGGATTTTAGAAAGTAACTTGCATTTTATGTCCTATTAGCGCAGGATGCCCAGTGCTAATCAGCCGGTTCAGATAGCCGCTTGCGCTTCAGTACTTTTCATAAGTTTTCCACACTTTGAAAGAATAGCTTGCGGCAAAGTGATGATGCCTACGTTTTATTGAACAGCTCAGCTCTCATGATAATGGAAAAAAGAATCGGTAGGTTTCTTTTGTGTGGAATCGCTATGGCGTTCTGTTGCATATGTGCTCAGAATAGTCTCTAACTATCAGATTTAGCTGAGTTGGTCCAGTGTCGGGTACCATCTGTGCAGCAGATCTGGGTCTGAGAGGGACTTGTTTTTTTTGGGGTTTTTTTCTGTTTTTAGTCAGTTGAGTGTGAATACCCCTTTACTTCACCATATGCACAGCGCACATTCAAACCAGCAATGACTCCCTTTCCACAAGCCTGCCATTCTTACATCAAAAATAAATGGCTTCTTTTTTTATTATCCTTTTCTCTGTTCATCAAGTACCAGAGCCAGAATCTCTTTTTGTTATCTGCAGAGGGATATACCAAAGTGGGTCATATGAAGGAGCACACATTAATTTATTTTTCATGAACCCTTTGGGAGTAGTGCAACGATCCATTAATAATTCTAGACCGTGTATACAATGGATGCATTGTACCCTGGCTTTCACATACACGCGGTTTGTGTACTTTACGCAAATAAATATGGTGAAAATGTAATAATTCATTATGGTTTTAATGTGTTCGTGTGGTTTTTTTTTTTTACTCATTGTGCTTTGCGCTGTTGGCCTTGTGGAGCGGCACAGTTGGTCAGGATTCGTTGGCTCGTCCCAGCATGTGAAAGTGGCACCCCCGTGGTCGCCCAGTGCATGAAAGTGGCATTGCTTCGCCAGTCAATAGTATGAATAATTTATAGTGGGACTAGGTGAAAGCCTTGTTCTGCATCATCTTCAGCCTGTTCTGCAAATTAGCATTTGGAGAGCTGTCTTGCCTTCATCAGGGATTTCTGCTTGGTTTTATGAACATTTAGAAAACCCTTCAGAGTCCTTTTCAAGGAATTGTTTTTATCATTGCCCACTTTGAGAGTATGAGATCTCATTAATTAGTCTGGCCGATCTGGGTGGTAAAGGGGAACAGGCTAGTCGGTTGCATCACAGACTTCGATTGGCCAACAGACTTTGAGTCCTCCTGAGGCCAGCTGTTGTCTGATTGACTGCATTCAAAGCTCTCCACAAATTAGCCAGTAACAATATTGAAGCATAAAGCTGACCCATGGAATGGCGCCATATGCCTTGAGTTCAGCGAGGGGACAGCATGACCCGCTGGGATTGGCTCTCGTACCACTTAATGTAATGAGGTAGAAGAAATTTGTTTACATTTGTGAAAACAACTTAAATAAATTTGTTGTCATATGAAATAGAATACTGGTACAAGCATATATATATATATATATATATATATATATATATATATATATATATATATGTATATGTGTATATATATATATATGTGTGTGTGTGTGTGTGTGTGTGTGTGTGTTTATTTTGTACTTACCTGCTTATTTTTACAAGCCTGAGAATCAATTTGTAAAATTGGAATATAAAAATGCATTTTAATTTATTTTATTATACTATTGCCCGGTTTCACAAACAAAGCTTTAGCCTAGTCCCAGACTAAAAGCATGTTTGAGCTGTTTTAACTGAAAGCAACTTGCACTGGCATATCTTGTATGCCATTGTACACCATATTATAAAAGCTACATATGCATAATTTAACTAAGGCTTAATCCTTATCAATTCCTGTTTCATTATTTTTATTAAAATTAAATCAAATATCTAAATGACTTGACAATTCATGGAAGCATGTAAATTCATTGATCAAAATATATGGGAACCCTGTTTTTAACAGCATTTTTTAAAGCCAAAGTGCTCTGTTGTATGTGTAGCTGAGAATGTGTATCATATTCACCAGAAAAGCTTCATTGGGGCAGGCACTCTGACCGAGACGTCTTAACACTAAGCGCTTTCGGATACAATACATATCTCCCAATCGTTCTTCAGACCAAGAGAGGGATTGTGTACTACAAGGGAACAGCTTTTATTTCTTGACAAACGAGGTCATAGCACAAGATTGCTACCACTGCTCTTTTTACTCTGCCAGTGGGATTTTTCTTATTTCTTGAGAATTAGCTCCCGAGCTGCGTTGCTCTTTGGGCCCATGGATAAATGAAAGCTCGATCAGTCTTGATTCAGGCACTGGCTGGAGTCGGTGGAATAAATGAACCCTGATAATTCAATCCCTCCAGCTCCTGTTGTGCGCTTCCTCCCCCCTGGTTTGAGCATTAGTACCTGCTCCTCACAGCCAATTTTAGATGTCTGCTTTGATTGCGGCAGCTGATGGAATCCCCACATATTTATATAAGTTCATAGCTTGAACTGCCGCAGTAAAGCCATAGCTTGCGTTTTTTTTTTTTTGCCATTTAAGATTGCGTAATTTGGAATTGCTCCTTGTTTCATCTTTTAATTTTTCCACATTAAAGCGTTCATATCACCTTGTAGCCCAAGACTGGTTTCCTGCTGAAGCTAAGCAGGGCTGAGCCTGGTCAGTACCTGGATGGGAGACCAACTGGGAAAACCAGGTTGCTGCTAGTAGAAGTGTTAGTGAGGCCAGCTGGGGGTGCTCACCCTGTGGTCTGTGTGGGTCCTAACACCCCAGTATAGTGATGGGGACAGTACTTACAGACGTTAAACCAAGGTCCTGACTCTCTGTGGTCAATAAAAATCCTAAATTTGCCCATTGGCCCCATCCATCATGGCCTCCTAATCATCCTCATATACTGATTGGCTTCATCACTCTGTCTCCTCTCCACCAATCAGCTGGTGTGTGGTGGGCGTCCTGGCGCAATATGGCTGCTGTCACATCATCCAGGTGGATGCTGCACATTGGTGGTGGTTGAGGAGATTCCCCCCTTCCATGTAAAGCACTTTGAGTACCCAGAAAAGCGCTATATAAAAGTAACTAATTATTATTATTATTATTATTATTATTATTATTATTATTATTTGACCTTTGAAAAGCTGCTTACCTGTAGGGCTCGTCAACAATGGGCATGTCAGAAAACTGTTCATCTTAGTTTTTGATATCTGATGTAGACGCTGATTGCAAAGTCAGAGCATCCATGCAGGGCCTGATGTCCAACAATTTGGAGGACGGCACCGCTTGTTTGTGTGCAGAGCTTGGCTGATGGCGGACGTCCTCCTATACTCTGATTGTGCTGAGGCCAGAAAATCAGTATAGTCGGTAAAGTGTTTGCCTGGAGGCATCTTACTGGCACCACAGCAGAAGGGTTTAAAGGGCACATGCAGTTTCAAGTTCATTTGCCAACAGTTTCTTTTCCTCATTTCGCTATCTCTCTCTCTCTCTCTCTCTCTCTCTCTCTCTCTCTCTCTCTCTCTCTCTCTCTCTCTCTCTCTCTCGCTCTCTCTCTACACCTCTTTGACTGTTTTTATGGGTGTTTCTATGGACACTTGGCCTTGTGGATTTTTAGAAAATAAACTTGCTTAATTAGTGCTGTCATTAAAAAAACATTGTCACTTTTTCGATACTCGACAAAGCAGGCATTTTGGCATCATTTTGTGGAGGTTTTGTTTACGTTCAAGCGCTGTCTGAAGCGGCTTTCTGTGTGTGTGCACAAGTGTGTGTGTATGTCGCACAGACAGGAAATTCACAGATGTGCGTGCCAGTACTACAGTGCATTCTCTTTTGTGTCTTATTGCGCGCAAATGGTTTAAAAGCATTTGGTTGAATAAGAGTGTGGTCAATAATCTAATGCTAGACAAGGGATTACAGGAAAATGGATGCTGCGTTAATTGCATTACATTTTTTTTTTTACGTGTTAAACTTTGACAGCACAACTTAAAATACCTTTCACTCTCTAACTGTCCATCAGTGTATTTACATGCATCACAGGTAATTTTGTCTCAGGTCATATATATATATATATATATATATATATATATATATATATATATATAGACATAAAAAATTAAAATAAAAATCTTATATTTTATCTTTCTAATCCTAATTTTAAAGCTAGCATTTAATATTTTCGAGTATACACATATTTTCACATTTTTGAGTAATTTAAAAAAATAAGCTTCATTAGAATGCACAATATAAATATTCTGTTTGTCTTATTGTGATGAAAAATTATTAATGAAAAATGAGTAGTGTTTGAGTATTGTCACTCTCTTCAGATATATTTGTAAAAATGTATTATTTTTGATGGATTTTTGTGGTTTAAGAATCTATGCATTTTATGCTAAATCTATGCATAAGGCATTTTAATGTCTGTTGTAACAAAAACAGTTTTGAATAGTTGCAATCTGTAATAATATCACCCTTGAGACATAAGTGTCCGTAGTTAATGCAACTTCTATATGCATGAAATGTATCAGTTCATAAGATAATCCTAGAATGTTATATATTATGCTGATGGATGCTTGAGTGTAATATGTACTGCTGACTGTAATATAATGCAGCTGGCGCTTAAATTCTCTCTCTCTCTCTCTCTCTCTCTCTCTCTCTCTCTCTTTTTTCCCAAAGGTAAGCACTTTGCCCGTCCTGCACTGTGTTGGCAGTTGAATAAGGGGTGCCTTGTGTCGCCCTGCTGTTCTAGATTCTGTTCTAGACCAATGAAGGTGATGTAACACGCCACTGAACACTTAATGCATTGCAGAGAGGAGCCAGAACCCACAGGCCATGCTGAATCAGCAATCTGTCTCCTGATACACATCACCCAAACTGACAGCCCAAAAAGGCCGATACTTTGCTTCATAGACATATGCGGACATCACACACGTACACACTCTCTCTGCAATCTTTTCATATCGCTCAGCTAGACGTCTACTGTACTGTGGCCTTTAGAAGGGGCTATACCTTGCCCTGGGCAACCAAGGCATAGACTTTTATGTGTATACACACATGCTGAGATGCCACTCCACGCTTCACAAACACATCTAGTGCCTCTCACAAAAACTCGAAACGACAAAAGAGAAGCAACCCATCAACACCACCATTGCTCGCTCACCACACCTACACAATAGTGTTCACATTATTTCACACCGAGCAGGCTGCAATATCCTGGCATAATTGATATTTTGCAACCCCGAACCAGGAAGGGTCCACTCCCAAATTGATAAATGGAGTCTCATTAAAGAGTTGGAGGCCTCTAAACCAGATGGCGCTAATTGTGGATGCGGGAGACGAATGATTGCTTCTACCATGATTTAAATGAGCCCATCTCTGCCCAATTCCTGCACTTTAATGGAAGCATTTTTGGCAGAGGGAGCGGCTCATCCAAACCAAACTCCATTAACTCAACACGTTGAAGTCTCAAAGCAATCGCCAGCTCTCAGGATGTAAGCCATAGTTGCGTTGTACATTTTATGAAGCTACATTCGGAAATCACCAGCTTGGTTTATACTTGACCACTGGCACGAGCATTACGGTATGCATGCAAGCATTGTACATGTGGTGCTTCAAGCTTAGATTGAATTAGAAAAAGTTTGACAGAGTATAACAATTTAAAATAACTGTTTTCTATTTGAATATATTTTACAATTTAATTTACTTATATATTTTTAAATTTAATTTTCAGCATGATTACTTCAGTCTTCAGTGTCACATTATCCTTCAGAAATCATTCAGCTGATTTGGAGATTAAAGGCACAATGTGTAAGAAGTTTAGATTAAAATATCCAAAAACCTCTAGAACAATGTTATGTATTATGTTGACTTGTGTACTTGCATTTTACCAAATGTTTAAATCCAGAGAAGTAAGCAATTTGAACCAGGACACGGACCGTGTCTGTGATGCTTTAATATATTATGTGTTTTATTAGACAGGTGAGCAACTGTTTGGATACATTAATCAACATATTGGTTTATAACATTGTTATATAGCTCAACACAGTTAGTCTTATTGTTTAAATCTCGTTTTCTTGATTTACTGCGGGTATATGTTTTACCATGCCTAATATCGATCTAACTTACTGCTTTGTACAAAAAGTGTCTCATAGTAGCCGCTGAGCGAACGCGCACATACACACTTAACACTTTAAACACACTCAAATGTATCTAATATGATAAAACAGCGCTGTGTTACCCCACATACGCATGACCCGAAGAAACGGAAGGCATAATAAAAGCTCCACTGCTCTCGAGCCATGTGTTGCTCTCGTCTCTCATTAGCAATCGCTCCAGCAGCCTCGACCCGCTCCCAATGGCTTTCAGCCCCTCCCCGATTTATACTAAAATAACATTAATAAATCTTTAAGACATTTGCTATGATTAATACTCATCCATGAATATGATTTCTTCCCGAGTCCCATCGGATTCTTTTCTACCGGTTGTAGAGGTGAAGACAACAACTTCCATGATTCCGGCGAAAATGACATATTATGCCTTTTAAGAAACATTTCTTATTATTATCAATGTTGAAAACCGTTGTGCTGCTTAAAAGTTTTGTGGAAACCATGCTACATATTTTTCAGGATTCTTTAATGGATAGAAAGTTCAGAAGAATAGCATAGAATAGCGATGTGAGGGTGAGACATCCTGTCAATTGCAGCAATTGCAAACCACAATGATCCAATCAATTCCTGATGGGCAAAATCAAGTCCCACCCTACTTTCTTTTTCGAGAAACTGTTTCACTTTATTTGTCACAATAGGAAAGAAAAGACTATCGCAAATTCTATTTCATCCGACTATTTCATCCAACAAAAAATATTACGACCCCAAACTTTTTAACAGTAAGTATACACTCACCTAAAGGACTATTAGGAACACCTGTTCAATTTCTCATTAATGCAATTATCTAATCAACCAATCACATGGCAGTTGCTTCAATGCATTTAGGGGTGTGGTCCTGGTCAAGACAATCTCCTGAACTCCAAACTGAATGTCAGAATGGGAAAGAAAGGTGATTTAAGCAATTTTGAGCATGGCATGGTTGTTAGTGCCAGACGGGCCGGTCTGAGTATTTCACAATCTGCTCAGTTACTGGGATTTTCACGCACAACCATTTCTAGGGTTTACAAAGAATGGTGTGAAAAGGGAAAAACATCCAGTATGCGGCAGTCCTGTGGGCTAAAATGCCTTGTTGATGCTAGAGGTCAGAGGAGAATGGGCCGACTGATTCAAGCTGACAGAAGAGCAACTTTGACTGAAATAACCGATCGTTACAACCGAGGTATGCAGCGAAGCATTTGTGAAGCCACAACACGCACAACCTTGAGGCGGATGGGCTACAACAGCAGAAGACTCCACCGGGTACCACTCATCTCCACTACAAATAGGAAAAGGAGGCTACAATTTGCACAAGCTCACCAAAATTGGACAGTTTAAGACTGGAAAAATGTTGCCTGGTCTGATGAGTCTCGATTTCTGTTGAGACATTCAGATGGTAGAGTCAGAATTTGGCGTAAACAGAATGAGAACATGGATCCATCATGCCTTGTTACCACTGTGCACCAATTGGGCATCGTTTAAATGCCACGGCCTACCTGAGCATTGTTTCTGACCATGTCCATCTCTTTATGACCACCATGTACCCATTCTCTGATGGCTACTTCCAGCAGGATAATGCACCATGTCACAAAGCTCGAATCATTTCAAATTGGTTTCTTGAAGATGACAATGAGTTCACTGTACTAAAATGGCCCCCACAGTCACCAGATCTCAACCCAATAGAGCATCTTTGGGATGTGGTGGAATGGGAGCTTCGTGCCCTGGATGTGCATCCCACAAACCTCCATCAACTGCAAGATGCTATCCTATCAATATGGGCCAACATTTCTAAAGAATGCTTTCAGCACCTTGTTGAATCAATGCCACGTAGAATTAAGGCAGTTCTGAAAGCGAAAGGGGGTCAAACACAGTATTAGTATGGTGTTCCTAATAATCCTTTAGGTGAGTGTATATCCACTACCTTTTGTAGACTTATTTTTTTATTTCTTTTTGTTTTAATATTCTTAGCTAAAACATTGATATTGATTTTTAATATCTGAAGCTTACTCTTCAAAGGAATTAAAATTAATCTATATAATATTTTACATTTATCGGTACTGGCTGATATTGGATACGTTTCGTCAATATTAAATGTTTAACTGTGCATGCTAATTGAATCTGTTTTTATATTTAGATTACTTTTGCTGTCATCCAACATTGTTCCATCTTTGTTCTGCTGAACACAAAGGAAGATATTTTGAAGAATGTTTGTAACCAAGCAGATCTCTGCAGCCATTGACTACCATAGTATTGCCTAAATTCGTTTTACTTTGTGATTTTATTTTTCGATTGTTGACTATAATATAAAAATGATTACTTGCATCTTTGAGAATTTTATTATTCATATATTCCTACAATTTTCAGCAGATGTTGCCTTGGGGTAAGTTTCTGCTGAGAAAATAAAATAAAAAAATATATATATACATATGTTTAAGTACATTAATATTGAATCAGTGCCTGTGGCAGTGCCCAGCTCTAGTCAATCAATAAGGCTCAAGTACAAAATACTCTACAAAGGGTCAACTTTTAGTCAACCTTTTACAATCTACAGGTGAGATGTGGGTTTGGTCCACATGCAGTTGCTCACTCATGCTAGCTGAGCTTTCATCTCTGGCCATTCTCTTGGAGAAAGAGGAATCCAAAGCAGAGCCTGGCCTGAGCTGTCTACTTATCCCTTAATTCAGTTTGTCAGTACATGGTTTGGTATGGCTCAGAGCAGCAGTGGGCCCTGATCTATCCCTGCCTGGGGCTTCAGCGGCTCCTCCTGTGTTGTAGCTGTAGTTCTAGGCTAAAGGGCTATAGGGGGATTATTTTTTCTGTTGCCTGCTGGGAGGCCAGAGAATGAAAAAATGTGACCTTCTCCCTCTAAGGTTTGTTTGAATTTATTGGTTTAAAGTGAAGCAGCAGCACAGTTAAAAATGAATGTTTACACAAGATGCAGACATAAAACAGTTTCTTTCTTTTGAAATGGCTCTTTGTGAGTGGATTGGCATGTATGTTTGGAATAAGGATTCACCGAGATGATTGTGAGTGGAATTAATGGGTTTTGAGCTTCTTAGTGCGGCGCCCGACGCTTATTAACCCGCAAGGATAGTAGTGTTTAGATATTGTTTGGACAGGAGTTGATGTCTACTCTGTAATTTTCCATCTGTTATTACTGTTTTCACCCATTCCGTCGCAAAATATCAGATAAATGCCATAATATTATTTTGTTTGCTGAGCCTGCTGTGTATGAGCCATATGCAAAGCTGTTTGCCAAATATGGAGGCACAAACGGAGTCTAAAAGCTTTTTTAGGAGTACAAAATGTAATGTGGACTGCAGATATTTTCTCTAAATACTCTCCACACACTGTATGTCTAGAGGAAAATATTGTTATGGTATGTTGAGGATGTTTTGTCTCAGACGCTTTTAAAGTAGACATTAAAATATGAATGAATGTTGTTTAATTTCTGGCTAGAAGAAGCCTCACACATTTAAAGAAATGTGCACCGCATGGTGTGCACATCAAATTAAAATGTTTAAATATTATTTGTATTTTTGTGAATTTATATTTTTAGCTTGTTGTTTTCTAAGGAAATTATAAGCTTCATTTAAGCCATGATTGACAGAGCAATGCACGTTACCATAGAAGCAAAGTGTCACTTTTGCTTTAATCTGGAAGTCATTGAGGGTGTTGCCTCCAAGCTAATTAGAGAGATAAAACAATTGGCAGTTTTTCAGTAGGAAGTGAGAGAAAGTCTGTGGCGATGACACAGGGCCTCTCCTCGTTTAGGCAATTAGCATCTTCATTCCAGTCCAAGCCCACAGCCTCAGGCCATTCCTCAGTACTCAACACTCTCATGGCCTCTGCAGAATATTCGTTTTTAAAGACTGAATTTGCAATTATTTTTCTGAAGGGGCCAAACAGCCGTCGTTCGCATGGCAAATTATGTTGTAGAAATCTTAGCTTGTTGTAGTATACACTAATCCTTTCTTTGAACGCAGTCAGTATGGATGTTTTTTTTAAGCAATGTTGAGTAGATGAATGAAGAAGATCTTGCCCTCTCTACTGCACTGAGCATGTGAACTTTGTGCAGTATGGAAGTCTCTCTCTGCACTCACTGCTGTGTGATTCAGCTTTACTCAAGGAGGAGGCTTTCACTGAATGAATGCATGTGTAGTTTTGTGTAGATAATACTAGAAAGCCAGGGTGGGAGTTTTTTTTGGGGGGATTTAGCTCGTGAGAGAGTTGCTATAGTATGTTGTAGTGCTGGACAATATTGTGAAAAATATTATTTTAATATTAATATTAATAATTGTAATATTTGTAAAAGTTATTTATAAAATATTTTAATAGTAGTAGTAGTAGTAGTAGTAGTAGTAGTAAAAATAATAATTTTACATTCATATTATTCAACATTCAGTTCAACATTCATATAATATATCTTATCTCACATACATCATATCATATCTATCATATTATATATCATATGTCATATTATCATATTAGGGGTCATATTATATATCATATATATTATATATCATATTATATATCTAATGTCATGTCATATAGCATATCATATCATATATCATATCTATCATATTGTGTCATGTCGTCATATACCTTATGTCTTATATCATATATCATGTGATATACCGACCAGGCATAACATTATGACCTTATGAACATTATGAAGTGAATAACACTGATTATCTCTTCATCACAGCTCCTGTTAGTGGGTGGGATATATTAGGCAGAAAGTGAACATTTTGTCCACAAAGTTGACGTATTAGAAGCAGGAAAAATGGGCAAGCGTCAGGATTTGAGCGAGTTTGACAAGGGCCAAATTGTGTTGGCTAGACGACTGGGTCAGAGCATCTCCAGAACTGCAGCTCTTGTGGGGTGTTCCCGGGCTGCAGTGGTCAGTATTTATCAAAAGTAGTCCAAGGAAGGAACAGTGGTGAACCGGCAACAGGGTCATGGGCGGCCAAGTCTCATTGATGCACGTGGGGAGCGAAGGCTGGCCTGTGTGGTCCGATCCAACAGACGAGGTAATGTAGCTCAAATTGCTCAAGAAGTTAATGCTGATTCTGATAGAAAGGTGTCAGAATACACAGTGCATCGCAGTTTGATATGTATGGGGCTGCACAGCTGCAGACCAGTCATGGTGCCCATGCTGACCCCTGTCCACCGCCAAAAGTGCCAACAGTGGGCACATGAGCATCAGAACTGGACCACAGAGCAATGGAAGAAGGTTGCCTGGTCTGAGGAATCACGTTTTCTTATAAATCACGTGGCTGGGTGAGTGCATGTGCGTCACACGTGGGGAAAACATGGCACCAGGATGCACTATTGGAAGAAGACAAGCTGGCGGGGGCAGTGTGATGCTTTGGGCAATGTTCTGCTGGGAAACCTTGGGTGCTGCCATCCATTTGGATGTTTCTTTGACACGTTCCACCTACCTAAGCATTGTTGCAGACCATGTACACCCTTTCATGGAAATTATATTCCCTGGTGGCTGTGGCCTCTTTCAGTGGGATAATGCGCCCTGCCACAAAGCAAAAATGGTTCAGGAATGGTTTGAGGAGCACAACAACGAGTTTGAGGTGTTGACTTGTCCTCCAAATTCCCCGGATCTCAATCCAATCGAGCATCTGTGGGATGTTCTGAACCACTGACCATAAAAAAATATGGATGACGCAACTTCATTCTCTTCTGCTGATATATTACGTCTGTACAATATTGTAAAAATATTATTTTTAAAAATGATTGTAATATTTATAAATATATTTGACAAAATATTGAATTAATAATATAATGATGATGACCAATAATAATAATTTATTTTATTTTACAATTTATAAATGTATATGTTTTATAATAATAATTGTGTATATGTAATTTTTAAATATCATAACTGTAAAATATATTTATTAAATATTTCATGTTATAATATTATTATTATTATTATTATTATTATTGTTATATTATTATTATTATATGTGTGAAGCTTGACTTCGTTTGTATGTGTGTTATTAAGGTTAGTGTATTTGCTCTTGGCTGTTTGTAATCGTATCTGTGACTCCATGCTCTAATCGTACATGCATATGTACGTATCTGTATACGCATGCGTGTTCTGATTGATCTGAATGTAACCTCTTTTAATAGGATACGCTCCAGCTTACCGGCTGGTTTCAGCTCTCGTCAGTATGTGTGGCGGCAGCAGGGGCCTCCAGAGCCCCTCCGTCCCACAGATTAGCAGAGACGTGCTGCTCTTTTCAATCAATCCCCATGAAGGCACTAAATCAAGGCTTAAGGTGCAGCGTAGCACTCCATTCCGCCACCCTGTTTTTTCATCTCATCACCGTGCAAACAGTACGCAGGGCTCCTGCTACGCGCTGATGATCGACTGCGAGTTTAATCATTGCCGGTGACCTCACTCATCAATACCGCATTAAAAAAGCTCAGCCGCCAGCTTCGCCTCTCCAGTGTGGAGCTCTCGCTCTCTTTTCACCCTTTTCAATCGCAGACCCCATCACCACCTGACCGACCTTTTCTCAGTCTAGCCCTGTTTGTTGTTTGACTACATCGCCCGCTTGCCTACGCAGCACAGCCTTGAAAAAGATGCTCTCGGCTTTCATTTGTTTTCCACCAGATACTCAGGGATTCTTCACAGTGCTCACGAGTAGAAGAAAAGTGGATTTGAAGCAAAAGAGATGTGATTGTGTCAGCTTGTCATAAGTGAGAAATTGCATGCATTTTCAAATACAGATGTCAAGCGTTGGCAGCTATTTTCTCTTTATCGCCCCACCCCAGGTGTGTTTGACCTGTTTTTTTGTTTTGTTTTGTTTTTTTCAGCATGTGGAAGATAAGTTGCACATGTATGCTTGAGGTAGTTCATGTATTTACTGATGTGTGTATGAGAGAAATATCCCACTCACACTTATTAATATCCGTCTTGGGTGATCTGATCCCTCAAAACACATTTAGAGTTGGTTAGAAATACCTGACCACATAATATTTGTAGTGTAATGTTATAGCCTTAAATGATTAAATGGTCATTATTAAAATTCTGTAAATTAATAAATTAAGCTATAAATACTAAAATCAGTGTTTTGCAATGCTAGAAAATGTAGACATCACACTGTTTTAATATAAAGTTAAAAAAATATATATATATTTGAGATTTGCTAAATATGACATTTAACTGTTATTAAGTGAGAGTTAGATGACAGCAAATGTGATATACAATATAATAGGTCATATTTATATGATAAAAAAGATGGATATATTACCAATATATTGTCCTTAGTAAACATCTATTCAGAAGCAATAGTGTACTGACTTTTTATGTTGTTTTTTTGTTTCTCTGTCACACACTGATGTAATGAGTAATGTCACGAAACCGGAGATTGTGGACACAGGAGACACATGTAAATAACAGGTATAAATGCCGATCTGTCTCCCTTGACAATCTGTGATCAGTTCCCCGAGGCAAGTTTTAACAGGTGTAAACGGGGCCAAAGCCAGGGAGGCACGTGCGCACACCAGTGTTCTTATGTACTTGTGATAGAGAAGGGTATCGTCATGAGAGCAATTGAGAGATAAATAGAGAAGTGCTCAGGGGCCCCGCTTCCATCCCATAGAACTCTGCGCAAGGTCTGTCACGTGGAAAAGTCAAACCCGAGGCATCATTAACAGATCTCCAGTGGCTCCCGCTGTAAATGACTATGTTAAGAACAAAACCCTGAACAGTTAGCGAGTCAGATTCAGTGCAGAATACACTTTCCCTTTACATTCAGTCAGCTCTTCACAGCTCCTGTAGCATTACAGTATGTTCATGTTTGGTCAGAGCTGTGGTTTATGCATGACCAGTTCAAATCTGGTTTGCAGAATTAGCAGGTCCTGTTCTGCAGCTAACAGTTCTCAAAATTGTAACATTTCTTTTTCTGATATTATGGGCACAATTTGGGTGAAATTTTGAATTAAATATTAACATTTTAGAACATTGTAGCATTTGGTTATTTCATTAATGACCTGGAAGTAGTGTAGAATTTAAAATATGTGCATTAATTTTAAGGTTTTTAATGGTCCTTTGTATAAGGTTTTTGTATTATTCATACACTGCTAGCATTTACCTGCTGCAGCCCACCATCATTTTCTCTGCAAGCTGCAAAGGCCTATAGCGCAACTTAAGATTTAATGAATGAAAATCAATCACTGTATTCATGGATCTTCCTTAAATAGTTTCTGAAACATGTTAGCATCACAGTGAATAGACTGGGTGGGATCCCATCTGTATTTCTCTTATATTATTTAATTGGATGTCAGAAAAAGATTAGAGAGCTCACCCATAGTAGAAGATAATTGATTTATAATACATTAGCCGGGTCGGTTGAAAGCACTTTCCAACGAGCAACTGATCCAAGAGCGCAGGAGGTCAGGGGGTTTATGGGAATGGATGGTGCGGGGGGTTGGATTGGTCCTTCTACAGTCGTACTCTCTGCTGGGTGAAACACTGAGTAATAAATAATACCACCCTCCCGCCCCCAACCCCAAACCCTTGCCGCACCACCGAGCATGAGAGTGCAGGACAGGGAGGGTCTTCTGCCCTAGATGCCAATTGATGATATTAGAGAAATGTCCCCCTTTCATTCCACTGCTGGGTGTATAAACTTGGCGCATATCCGAGACAATCAGGGACTGAGAGGAACACTATTGAAGTGATGAGCCCATATTGCCTGGAGATGCTAATGGTGCTGTCTAGAATTACAATCAACCCGCTGATAGAGAGAGAATATATGGCTGCCACTGAAAGATTCTTATTCACTTTAAATAAAGAAAATTATCTTGTCTTAAGTAAGAAGCACATGAATTATCTGCAAAAATGAAGCAGTAGAACAGTGCATTGGTTTTATTTCTTCTATCCCAATAAGTGTCTTACTGAGAGATTTTGATTAAATTGTTGGCCTTTTGCAATGTTTTTGAAGTTAAATTGTTGATAGGAGAAAAGGATGGGATCGAACAACCATGCAAGCAAGATTTAAACTCGCATAATGTATTTTTGACTTTGAATTTTTTTCCAAAAATATTAAAATAAAAATCAGCATATTTGAATGGTATTCTAAAGGGTCATTTGACACTGAAGACTGGAATAATGGCTGCTGATAAGTTTCACTACTAGTTATAAATTACAGTATTTTTTTTTCTTTCCTCAAACTTTTATAGCTACTGAAATAAATGTGTCTTTCCCCAAACTTTTATATAATGGTGTGTCTCTCCTTTTGTGAACTATCCCTTTGAAATTGTTTTGCCTACCTAAAATTGTTCATATTGGGATAATGAGTGTTCGGGTATATTGGTGAAATGAGAAACTCTCAGTGGAAGGAGACTATAGAGTGAATTACTGTAGTAGTAGCCTAACTTACAGCTCCAGTTCCAGCCATCTCTCCACCTAGCCTGGCGGTAGGCATCTCACAGATGGGTTAAATAAGTAAACAGATCACGACCCACATAATTAACCTCCCTGGGACTCGACACATTCTATAAATGTCTGTGCACTCGGGGGGAAAACAGAGGAGGACCTACTTGATACCTGAAAAGATGTATGTTTTGAAAAATATTGAGCTGCTCCAATGCAAATTGAATGAAGAATGAATGAATTATTTTTTTTACTTGTTGCTATTTAATGCAGAGAGATGTGAAACTATTCATTTAAAGTATAACATGTAACCTCCTAATTGCCATTGCTTCTATCATCAACACCGATATCATTAACCTATTTGCAATATGCAATGTTAACGTTCTTTCTGTATTTTTTTAATTCCTTTTAGTGCTGTTAGAGAAATATATTCAATAAAAAGGATTGGAACCCACGTTCTAAAGTAAGGCATTGGAAAAATCCTGCTTCCTTGACCTTCAACACACACACACACACACACACACACACACACACACACACACACACACACACACACACACACACACAAACACAAGTATGGTGTACATCCACCCACACAGCTCATAACAATATCTGTGCTATTCAAGTGGACCATGGTCACAATATAAATTTAAAGGCAGCCTTATACCTCCAACGATGGGATATTTGAAGGATGTTTGAAAGTGCTTAAAGAATTGTATAGGTCTCAGACATCAGCACAGAATCCGAAGTATGAATAGTCTCTCGGTCATAGTGCAATTCAAAGTTCTTGTTTCTTGATGTGGTATTAAATATATTTTTTAGATTACCGGCTGTCAAATCAAGGTTTCATAATGTACAATTTTACATGCCATTTACTGCACTGATTATGCATTTTTAATATGTTGATAAATTGATGTAGAATGAATAATTTATTATTTATTTATTTATTTATGCAGTCCAGTCACAAAGTAAAGTGGCATGAGAAGGTGGCACATGCAGTACAGAAACAAAAAGTTTAACACTGCCAAATTAGTTTATAATGTGGATCAGGATGCATACAAATGCTGAGAGTAGAGTTCATGAAGCACATTGGGATTTGTCTTGATTTGATGTAGACTAGCATGTCTGCAGAGAGTCCAGATTAAGGTATTAAGATGTCATTTAGATGGGCTACATATTATGACTCGACTGCATTAGTCCTGCCAAAATCGTACATTCTTCAGGGCTTAAAGGATTCACTTCGAGTACCTGTGTTTGTTTGTACTTGGTTTGTGAAGCGTGCCGTTCTGGTGATGGATCGTACTCTCTGGTATCGTACATTATTTATAAATGCAAAAGGTTAACAGGCATGGGTACATGGGAATAGTTAATTGCATGCAGGACCATGGCCTAGTGTTATTTTATTTTTAACTGTTCTGAGAAACACGGATTATGTTTTATAATTTCCTCCATCTCATACCTCCTTAAATGATTATTTGCCAAGCGAATTTCCATTTTCCCTGAGATATGCTCCTCCATTAGAGGTGGGCGCACACACGTTATTATCCTGCCGCATGCTTATCAGCTGTTGCTTCTTGGTGAGAAGCAGTGATTTATCTTGTTTCTGTAACATCTACCCAGCCACGTTTTCTTTTTGAAGTGGTGTTGCCATGGCACATTCGTAGCTAGGAAGGTTTGGCGGTGCCTGAAAGAAGAGGGGCAGAGGTTAGGCCTGGTGTGAAGCAGATCTATGCTAATGGATGCCCATTGGCATGTGGGAGGAAGCGAAACGGACACACATGCCACTTATCATGGCCACTGGGTCAAAGAACAAAAGGAAGCTTGGCCCAGGAGAAAGAGGAAATGAAAGAGATAAAAGGGAGATGGGCTGCTGCCCATTGTGGCCCGTTACAAATGTATGTTCTCTTTTCTCTGATCATTTTCTTTCATCTAAATTATTGAGGAGAGGCGATCCAATCAAGTAGGAGGGATCAATGTATTGGTCACTACGTTCAACTCGTCTCTCTGTGTAATGTTTAAACAATGGCATTTATTGATTTCACGTTTTAACAAATGCCACTCTACAGGTTTTTTTGACGGTCATTGGAAATTCATCTTGTGTCTCTCAGGGAAAGCCTTGCCAATAGTTGTTGTCATATCTTATCATAACACTACCAGGTATTGCCTCAAGATACAATTAAAATGACAGTCAGATTACATCAGCATGCTGCAATGTGACTCTCTTTTTCAGGAAATATAGATATTCTGTGTGCTGCTTGTGTACGCTGAAGTAATAGGCCTAATGAAAATGCAATAATTGGCTTGTTTTTTTTCCTTTCAATTTTGATTCCCCACCCCAAAAAAAAACTCTTCAATTTTTAGATCAGATATGTATGACATATTGGGCGATATATTGCCATCTGACTGGTTAAACCAGGGGTTTCCAGAAAGGTGACTAGTCAGAAATCATGAGATTTAATCAATGTTTTATTATCTTGGCAGCCATAGTTTTGTTTTTTCTTCAGGTTGTAACTGTGCACTAATAGTGGTTAGACAAATAGCTGTGTCAAATATTTCTTAGTATTATCAGTCTTAAAAACTGTTTAAAGTTTAAATTTCTTTAAAAAAAATATATCGTCCTGACCCCAAGCTACGGGATTTTATACATGCAATAATAAATAATAAAGCTTCTTTTATAATTAAGAAAGTTCCTTGCAATGAAATCATCTTGGAGGGCTATGGCATCACAAAGTTTGAAAACCCCTGTTTTTGAGTAGTGTTTCTCTGTTCTGATCCTGTAGAATGCCCAACAGTAAACATTTAGGATGTCTTTCTTATTTGATGCACCCATTTGACCCAGGTCTTAGTCCCTCTACTAGCAAGCTGATGAGTTAAATCAGGTGTGTTTGATTTAGGGAGAGATACAGAATGTGACCAGAACTGGGAAACTCTTGGTTAAACTAATGGAATTGAACACCTCAGGCAATTTTAACTTTAATTCTTTTTTGAGTGGTTATGTTGATATACAGCAAGAGTATTCAGTTAAAGTTCCAAGAGGTCCGGTCTCTGTATTTCCTTTCCAGCGGAAGTCCGGACAATACTTTTTTGGAATAGTTATACATTTCCATTAAGGAAAAATCCATAATAATCATCACAGAAAAGAATATCCAAAATAATCATCAAAGATGAGAATCTTAGGCCCAGAGAGTCAAAGCAGTGGGGTCTGCATTTTACTACCATACTGTAAACCCGAATAAGTTGGGCTAGCTGCAAAAATTTGAGATAATCTGTTATGTTCCCAATTTTAAGTAAGCAGAACTAGCATGTTTTGAGTTTGTAGTACTCATGCATGTTAATTGCTCCTAACTTGAAGTACTTAGTTAGCTAACTCCTACATTATGATAGCAATTAACAAAAGATTGCTAATTTACTTTTTTTTTTTGAGTGCTTGCAAGTCAAATGAGTTATTTACTTCACTGTAAACCCTAATAAGTTGTCAGAACAAAAACAAAGTTGAATGAGATTTATTATTTTTTTTTTTTAGTTAAGAAATATTTTATTAGCTATAACAAACTAATCCAGAAAATGGCAACTTGTTCATTTGCTAACATGTTAACAATAGCATGGTATAGCACTAACTGAATGAGTATAGCAACTTAAAACGTGTAACTAATGCCGAGTTCAGAATGCACGATTTTTAAACTCATCGGATCACTGTTCTTTTCACACTGCATGACTATCTGGGGTAGCATTCAGTCACTGCTGTGGTCACACTGCACGATGGATTGGCGACAGGAGGTTTCACACTGAAGAATCGCCAACAACTCTCTCCGGTGTGCAAACTACGTTTCACAACCAAACACACGTGAGATGTGACATGTAAACAACACATGATCATGTGTGCGTCAGACTGCAGAAAGTTTGCAATCCAGATTGTCTGTGTGCTGATTTGCAGCGAAAAAGAAAAAAAAGATTATGTTGTAGGAAATGGTTGCGGAGACACAGGGAGCAAGGATTGTGTTTTGCAAAGAGAGTTTGAGGTAAATAAATAATTTTGCAATGTGCTGCTGTTGTGGCCGGACAAGCAAATGTTTGTGCTTTGTTTCGGTTTGATGTAATTGTAAATATATCTATTAAAATACTGATATTCTGGTCTATAACTCCTCCCCGAACTTCCCGCTGCCCTTTATCTTGCTCTCTTGTTGGCTGTCGGTCATTGCCAATGTATTCTTTTTAGTCGGAACACATTTCACACTTGTGATGTTCGGATCTTGAACGAATCGTTCTTTTGAGCCGGTTCTCAGCAAGTAACCGGTTGAGCCGGTTCATTAATCGAACTGAATCGAACTTTAGTTCCGGGTTGATGACGCAAGACGCGAAAGCTGAACGACTAAAAAAGAACCGAAGGAGCTGGTTCAAACATCTGTCAAAGTTTGCAGAGGATTACTGAGGACTCGAAAATAACTGAATGAGCCAGTTCAACCAGCTGTTGAAGTTTGCAGAGGATTACCGAGGATTCTGATGATTGAGTAGGCGATGCAAGTCTGAGGCACGTAGGCTACTGGAAATATGCTTATGACTACTGTTATTAAATAACATTTTATTAAAACCTGCAAAAACCTTTCTTTCGAGAGATTTAAATGCATTTTATTGTATACAGTTTATTGTGCATGCAGATTATATTTTAAGTTGTTAACCGCTTTAGACATGTGACATATCTGCGTTACATTACAAGTCTGTAATGTGTGCTGTATGTGTGAAAATTAAGAATCTTATCCAAGATGTGGGCTACTCAATAATGGTCAGTCACATGAAAAACATTTTTTTACTATGGTTTTGCACGTGCAGATTATATTTTAAATCAAGGAGTTTATAAGGACAATAAACAAGGAGTTGATAAGTTTGGTTTACTTGTTCTAGTATACTTTAGACATGTAATATATCCACGTTTGTTATCAGTGCATGTAATGTGTACTGTAGTTGAGCAATTTTCAGTCGAATCCGACGTGAAGGATAAATTAATTAACTGTGAACACAAACAATTAACTTAAGTGAATGAAAGGCAATAATCAGCAAAATAACTTTATTCGTTTGTTTCAGTATGCATTGACAAATTATTTTATTTGAATGTTTCCTTGATATAACATGGCTAAGTAATGCATAAAAAAGCATAAAAGAAATGCATTCAGGCATCATTGCATGATGACGTCAGGAACCTATGAATCGGCTTTTGGTTCGCGGAAATGAATCAGACTTTGCATCACTATTTCACACAGCAGGATTTTGAATCACGGACAGGTCCAGATATTTGTTTGTTGTTATATAATCCAATTCTCTCAGATCGCATCTTTGATAATTCACACAGCGTGATTGACACTCGCGTGAAAGAGCACCGATTTGCCTATGATTTTGGGCATTTGTCAGTGATTTCGCAGGTCGCAAAACCTGTCGGCAAGTCAAAATCGGGGCTAAAATCAGGCAGTGTGAACTCTGCATTACCTGTTCTCAAACCAAGCAGCATGTTCTACTTGTCACTATGATTGTAACTCTCAAAAACCATTTAACAGAAACTCTTCTAAATTAGCATGGCAAAACATTAATCACTACTAAATCTCCCTTACCAATAATCTTGCACAAAAAAAACCCCAAAAATTTTAGCATTTACTCTCCCTTTTGAGTGCCATGGGCAAAGCATGCTGCGAAATAAAAAATCCCAGCCCAGTTTCAGTTAAACTTAAGTTAGTCTAAATTAAAGGAAAATAGTTCATACAACTCAAAACAATGAAACAGTTCAGTTTGCTTAAAATATATCAGTTCTGTGAACTCAAAAGCAAAATAAAGTTTAATGCATTAATGCAAAAGGCACATTAACTTGTCACAAACCTTGTTTAATTAATTGGTTGGAGTCATCTAAAAATAATTGTATTTTTATTGCATTCCCATTTTCTGTAGTGTTTTAGCAAAAGTATCTTGTGGTGAGGTTGACGAGCGAGAGACATGGGAGGAGCGAGCGAGACCGGTGCGAGTCCTCTCATGAGGGAGCTCGGAGGCATATAAGGATGAGTGACACCAGTGAAAGATGAGAGAGGACCAGACCTGGACTTTGTTGTGTTTTGTTTGTTTTATTATGTGTGTGTAGCTGTTATCCATGAGGGGCTGCCCACGTTACTTTCGTTTTGTTTATTTATTTGATTAAATATTATTTATTTATTTGCTGGTTCCCACCTCCTCCTTCCCATATCTACAAACTACGTTACATTGGTGGCGAAACCCGGGAGGAAGGAGGGACATGCTGTTGGAGAGCCCTTGCTGCTGAGGGGAATCGTGGTTTGGGCGACTTCATGAATGAAGACCACGAGTGGCTGCCCGAGGCGATGGTGCTGGAGCAAGTGAAGACGTTTGTGGGACAAAGAGCTCGCTGCCGTGCTCCTGGGTCTAGGTGGGGTGGTGGCCGTCCTAGAGGGAGCAGAGGAGTCGCCGGTGTTCGCCATGGGCCGGAGCCTGCTGCCATCCGCCATGATGGGGAGGAGCAGGGAGCCCAGGAATGTGTCGGCTGCCCTCAACCAGAGGAGCCACCGCCGGCCGCCAGGGGGAGGAGGAGGATCATGCCGTCCACCGAGCGTCCAGTACCATCGCATGGCACTGCGAGGAAGAACCTCTCGGCTGGCTGAGGACACCTGGCAGTGTGTCCGGGAACCAGACCAGAATTTTTTTTTTCTCTTCCTCTCTCCACTCTCTCGCCCTGTCCCTCTCTGTGTCTCCATCTCCCGTTTCTCTTGTCTCGTCTGTCCATACCCCCAGACACAGAAGATGTGGAGATTGGAGGAGGGGGTATGTGGCGAGGTTTACGAACGAGAGACGTGGGAGAGGCAAGCAAGACCTCATGAGGGAACTCAGAGGGATGAGCGACACCAGTGAAGGACGAGAGAGGACCAGGCCTGGACTTTATGTTGCATTTTGTTTGTTTTATTATGTGTGCGTGGCAGTCATCCATGAGGGATTCCCTGCGTTACTTACGTTTTGTATATTTATTTGATTAAAGTCTCCTTCTTCCCATATCTATGAACTACGTTACATATGTATTTTGCTGTTTACTGTGTTTCAGCTAATTGTTAAAATAACCGCGTCATCTAGCATGCGTCTCTTCATGAGGAGAGAAGCAATGTGCACAGAGTGGAAAGGGCTTAAATTAAGCACGTTTGGCAGATAAAAATATTATGAGGATGTAGTGCCGAAAGATCATTACCGGAAACGACTCTGAGCACTTGCTCCTTTATTTTGACGCGTTGCTTACTTTAAACTGTAGAAACTGAAAAATTACGCATTTATGTCCTGCGGTCTGGATGGAATGGACTGTAACCGGAGTCTGCTGTAAGTCTGTAAGTCCGCTATTTGAGACCCTCTGGTTTAAAAAGTGGTATTTTGCAGTCTGATTGGTTAGAAGCACTACATAGTGGTACAGAGTGACTTTTTGTCTGGGGTAGCAACAGCATTCAACAGTTTTATTTGACATTTCGTCTTAAAAACACTTTAAAAAGGCATTTGTCTGACTAGTACATGGAGCAACAATTTGTTTCTTTTTTTTTAATGACTCCATCATCAACCAGTCAATCATAACTTGTGCAGGGTGACCGTTTCCCCCATGATCACACCAAAGTCTCTGTTCTTCTGACATGGGGAGCAATGGCATTGCAGGCTTCTGAGACCTTTTATTCAGCTAGCTTTTGGCCGATCTGTCAGACTCGCTCCATTCAGAACGGCCTCCAGTGGCTCCGCCTGTCGAACTAAATTCGTACCTTCACCCAGTCAAGTGCAGACAGAACTATAAAAGCTTAGTAGCTCATTAAATAAAAATAATAAACGGCCTTCACTGATGTTCATACTCTCAACAAGCCACCGCGACTTGATTGCAACTGAAACCCATGCTCCAGATTTCAAGATTATTGAAGCTTGCCATCTCTCTTTTGAGCGGGAAATCCACTTGTAATTATGCAGTGTAAATGCATGTTCTGTTCATGAAGAAACTACTTCCTCAGAGCACATGACATCAATAGCCATCTCAAGTGCAGAGAGGTAGTTTATCTACTTTGATGAATGAAAAGCTCAATAGCCCTTTGGCATTTTATACTCATGTGTCAGACCTCGACATTTCCCCTTTGTCTTTGATGGGCTGTCCCGCTGTAGCCAGAGGGTGAGCAGTGCTCTGCAATGGACTCTGGGTTATGGTTAGACTTATTTCCACCGTCTGGGTTGCACCCTTGAGGACAAAGGCTCTCTTACGGACAAATGGACACTAAACTGAGTTTGTCTGTTTGAAACAGCACATCTAGAGGAATCAAAACCCAATTAGTTACTTCACAAATTGATTATTTGTAAATCAGGTCATGCTAGACTGCATATTAGCTTTGTATAGTGGTCATTTAGAAGAGCTCATCTGATGGGGAAGGAAACATACTTTCTCTTTACATTGTTTTCTGAATGGCACTGCTTTATGATGCCTGTACTGTAGATTAATATGAACTTTTGCTTTTGGTTAGTTCAGAGTATTATTTGTATATTTGTTTCAGTTTTAAGCTTTTATCCCTTCATTTTCTATTTTGTTTATATTATTATTATTATTATTTACATTTTCTATTTTATTTAATTTAAATGTAATATTATTTCATGTTTTTTTTTTTTTTTTTATCTTTTGATCAAACCAACAGTGAAAACGCATTGTGCGGTTGTAGGAGGCAAAAAAAAAAAAAAAAAAAAATCCCCTTATATAAATCCCTGTGTGAGAAGAATACGGTGTGTATTCAGTCAGATGGGGTTTGGTTTTTCAGCGATCCGTTGAATAAGCATTTACGCTCCCAGCCATGTCAGAATGAGCAGCTAATTTTCTCTCTTTTAGACTTCACTTGAGCCAGCAGCTTGAGTGAAAAGGCCAGAAGTGAGGCTGACCTAAAATGAAAGGATTTTGTTTGGAGTAGCTCCTCTCTTGGAGAACCACTCATTAAAGGTGCCCTCACCTCTGTCCTGCCTGGCTGGAGCAGCTCTCTCCTGGGTAATGACTACGTTTGTGAGCAGCTGCAATGGAGCCAGACCTTCAGCCTGGTTATAACAGTCTCTCGTCTGAGTCATTTGAATTCCCAAGAGCAGGGGCCGGATTAAGGTGGTCTTAACTGACGCAGGATTTAATGAACGACTTGTGCTGAACAATAACATTTGAGTCGACACAAACAAATCACTCAATGACACACTAATAGGGGAGTTCTGTCCTGCCTCAGCAATCCCTTTGCGTGTGCGGTATGCAAACAGGAGGTCGAAGATCCATAGAGCAAGAGCCAACGCCACGAACAGCAGAGATTAAGACTTTGCTCTGTCTCTGAGGATTTCACTCTATGGTTTCTTTCCAGATTTCTTTACATTTGTGCATTTGGCAGGTCTAAATGTATCCAAAGCAACTTGCATTGCCTTAATGATATACATTTTTAATCTGTTTGTGCATTCCCTGGGAATTAAACCAATGGCCTTGGTGTTGCTAGCAATGTTTTAGTGCTCCATTTAGAGTACTATAAGATGTGAGCTAGGCACGCAATGCCCATAATGAGGTTATTGAAATCTAGTATTTAAGCCTTTAGCAGAAATCAGAAGTATGTATTTATTTATTTTAATATGTTAGTTTATTTATTTATTGTTTTACTGTTTGTTCAGATACATACAGTAAACTCAGATACGTTATTTATTTGAATTTATTATTATTATTATTATTATTATTATACACTTTAACCTGAATAAGTTTTCAAAACATAATTTTATTTTGTACATTGCTCTTAACTTGAAATATTTGAGTAAGTGAACTCAACATTTCACTTAAAATTATCATGTAATCTAAATTTTACCCTTAAATGCATAACTTTAAGATAGATTTAACTAGCTAAATTAGTAAATGCTAACTTGCTAATTAGTAATCATTAGCTAATCACAACCTAAAATCTCTAAATCTCAACCCAACAGAACACCTTTGGGATGAATTAGAGCAGAGACTGCGAGCCAGGCCTTCTGGCCAACATCATTGCCTGACCTCACAAATGCGCTTCTAGAAGAATGGTCAAATATTCCCATAAACGCACTCCTAAACCTTGTGGAAAGCCTTCCCAGAAGAGTTGAAGCTGTTATAGCTGCAAAGGGAGGGCCAACTCCATATTAAACCCTACGGATTAAGAATGGGATGTCATTAAAGTTCATGTACATGTAAAGACAGACGTCCCAAAACTTTTGGCAATGTAGTATATGTGCAACCCGTGATCAAGTAAGAGTGATGTTTTAACGTGCAATGCATGTTGAACAACACTAATCTGGGGCCGTCAGCAGTCTTTGTTCGTGAAGGTGTTAAGTTGTATAAATCATTTTTGGTTTGGGACTTCTGTTCTAGACAGTTGAACTAATTATTTTGCTCTATTCAATTCTTGGCATGGCCTCTCATACCTTATTGCTTGCATATAATCTGTGGTAGTCTGTATTATGTTGTGCAGTATCAGAAGAGTTGTTTAGCATATTTAATGAAAGAAACTCACAGCACGCTCGGTTCTTAGTGATACAGACAACCGCAGCACGTCTGAAAGTGCGGATCCTTACGTTTCTAGTCTGTTTTAACTGTTTTTTAATTCACTTATAAAGTTAAAATGATACAAATGCTTTATAGAGCACTGCTCAAATCTTGTTAAAATTAAAGGGGATAGTTTGCCATTATGGTGCTTTGGTTTTGTGGTTCTCATTCTTTAATGAGTGCTACCTCTCCTTCAGAAGTGTTGCCCTCCTTCGCACCATTTGAGTTTGCGGCCCATTTGATGTGACATTTCGTGCTTGTTTTGCAAAGGAGGGCCAGCCATTTGTCATGGTGAATTGGTTAAACAAGCTAAAAACTATTGATTAGATTTTGCAAAGCCTAATGTAATTTAAATAACATTGTTAAGGAACAGCAGTGTAATTTAATTCTGTTCATCCCTATATATAGATTCCAGGCGCTCACAGAAATTACAGACCTGGTGCTGTATTCATAACAATTAACTTCTTTGTTAGTGGTAGGTTTGTATTTGTCCAAAGCCCTAATGTGAATGGTCAGTGTAGTAAGCCTGTAATGTAAAAAAAAAAAAAAAACATGTAAAAAACATGAAAAAATAAGTACTTCCAGAAAGACTTTGTATGGAAATGAAAGAAAAGACCTTGTGAAGGAACAGTACTGCTTACTGCTGAAATCCTGCCTTGTGTTTGTAGTGTAGGCAGTCATGCTTTTTCAGGAGAGGGCTCATCCACCTGTGTCGACTCATGTGGATACAAAAGAAATAAATGGCTGCTATGCATTGCAGGGACCTGTTTCACTGCAGATTGGTTCAATCACACCATGTTTGTCTGTGTCATTTAAAGCTGAGCGTCACAGGGTTTGTGTTGCACTGTAATTAACGCACTCGCTGGATATTTTCAGACATTGTTTAATTTTCAATCGAGAGATTTTTCAGTTATTCAAAGAGCAGCGTTTTGAAGTCCAGACATTTCTTTTTCATTCAGTGAAGAAGAAAAGTTATTCGCACCTTAAGCTTACTCAAGTATTATGAGTATGTTGTGCTACTCGCTTTGCTGTTTTAAATGCAATTGCCAGTTGTCACAACATTATTTATTATATTTATTATTATTATTAAGTTGTTAAAACAACTTTTGGCCAATTGCTTTTTGTAAACTCGGATACATAATTAGACGGATTTTGATTCCAACGAGGTGGTGGTAGAAAAATACGGACATTTCCAATTTGGGGCTAGATTTACTAAACAGGGCAAATTAGCGCAAGAGTGCAATTGCAAAAAAACGCAGATTGGAGTGTAAAGTTCTGTGCGTGATCTACTGACGACAAGCAAATTAAAGAACACAGATGCAGCCGAGTTATTTCCATAATGACCAGCACAATCTACTAGTTAGCATCTGGTTTAAGACATGCTTTTTTTGGGCTGGAAATAATGGCGCAAACCTTAGTAAATCATCTTGCGTGACTGATTTAAATACTCCCCTCCCATAAATTTTGTGTCTGAAAGGGAAACTCAAATGCATATGCAGTAAGGTTAGCGGCCACAATAACTGTGCCCACGCCTTTTTCAGCACTAATCTTTAGTAAATCTTGACAGTATTTTTTTTTTTACTCCAAAAGAGGGTTTTGCGCTGGTGCAAGGTGTTAGTAAATTTATTGACTAAAATGTATGACACTGTGAGGCGTGCTTTAAGTGCAAGCTCCTCTTTCTGTTTATGCACCCAAAGATCACTAGCAAAGGCTTGGCTGCTTCCAGTTCTCTGTCTCGCGTCCTTTCGTGATTAGCCGATGCTCTGCTGTCTCGTGTGGTATCACTTGCTCTACAGAGAAGGACTTCACCTTTTTCGGCAGTTCATGGCCCACCCGAGATTGATTTAGGTCCCTCCAATGAAGCGCTCGTTTCCAATTATAGTTTCAATTTACCATATAATTGCAGTAACATTTTACCATTAAAAAGCAACACAGAGGAAGATAAGCCTATGGAGATCAGTGCATGGAGTGGATCACCAGTTCACCATTAAAAACCTAATTGTTTTGCAGATGGAGTGGGGTTTTAAAACCACATTTTAAGTTTAATCAAATCACGCCATTAGATACACCAAAAGGACATCTGCCTATGACAGTGTTTTTTTTTTTTTTTTTTTTTCGCAGTGTAAATCACTGCACAAAACATGATATGTTCTTCCAGCTGATTGCTATCTTGGGAACAATTTGCATCGACTTTGTAGATCGAACATCAATTGACTATTAAGTTCTTTAACAATTATTTCACTACTTTTGATGAAGCATGTCTGCCCACTGGTTTGAACTAAACTATAAATTGCCTCTTTTTAAATATTATTTTTCAGTTTTGTTATCATCATTTTAAATGTATTTTTATGTTATTCTTTTTTGTATATATATTATTTATTGGCTTTTTGCATGTTTGTTGTTGCATGTCATTGGCAAATACAGATTTGTTTTGTTTTGCCAGTTCTTGATTCCTATCCCTTATGATTATGGCTAGTATATCTCTGTCTTATTTGGTAGTCATCCAAGTTTCTGTGTAGATTAATGAAATAAATATTATAGGAGAATGATTTAATGTGAAACTCTACACTGGCTGCACTCCACCAGGGCAAAGTTTTTTACATTCCATCATATGCTGAATATTTGCAATCTGGAACTTGTAAGATAGAATTTATTATCACTAAGCTAATTATTGTTTTTCTTTATCATAATTTCACCCTCCTGATTGATATTATGAACGCTGCAAATAGAATGTCATGTATGAACCAAAATTCCCCAGTGCCCTGTTGTTTTGCCCTTTTAAAAGATGATTATAATATAAATATGTAATATATAAAACCTAATCCTTCCAGAGCTGTTTTCCAATTTAGGCATAGACAAAAACAATCAGCGTTCAGTAAAAGCTTTAAAAAAAAAGAAATTATGCCCTGCTTAATTATTTGAAGGGAGCATTATAATGTGCAAAGACGCTTGCGTGGAATGATTAATCTGAAAGCAAAAGGATCTCAAAGAGGAAGATAGTCCTGTCTATTTCTCCCTTCATTGCAACTCAATGGAATCTCAGGAACAGATTTCATATCAATGCATGCAAATAGATTAATCTGGCTTCATTGGAGCAGACAGAGAGGGGGAAAATAGGAGCAATTCTGTAAGATGTGTTGGTCTATCTTTCCATCGGAGTAACCCACGGAAACATTGATTGAACGTCCAAGGATAAAAAGATTTAGTACATTCAGCCGACTGTGATGAATGGTGACGTCCATTTTTTACATGCCCTTCACAGGCGGGCACACAGCGCACCAACATGCCGCAGTGGATTTGTTTCTTGTTAAATGTTGAATTCTTCCGACATTGGATGTGCTGAGATATAGAAAGGTAAAATCATCCCCAAGGCGGTTCATTTAAAAGATGCAGAACTGGTTCATTTCACCCCACTAAAGTGGTTCATTTAAGAGATACAGTTTCTTCATGAATCATTTGAATTGGTTATTCAACGGAAACTTCCTTAACGTTCGAGAAGTGTGATGCCCGCTCGGTTTTAATAATCAAGTTGGAGCATGTGCGTTGGATTTCTTTTCATATCGCTATTTTTCGAACAAACAAACCATCATGAATGTGTTCAAAATGGTTACAGCTACACATTCAACTAGCTCAGATATTTCAGAATACCCATGTGCCTATATCCCATTGACATTCTTGTTGATAGCACTCAGGTAAACCGCTAGTTTGGTTAACATTTAGCAGGGATGCTGGCAGTAGTGATATTTATCATCTTTATAAGTGTGTAGACTCACTACGGCTGCCCTCTTGGCTCCTCATAATCGCGCCTCAGTGGAGGGCTTGAATGTTTCATTACGGATGTAGAGGACAATCAGGAAATAGTTTTTTCCCAGCGCATTAAACGAAGGAGAGACTTTAGAAGTTGGAAAGCTAAACCCTAAGCACAGTGTCTTATTGCCAATTGGCTGGAAGCCATTGAATTAAAAAAAAAAAAAAGAGAGAGAGAGAGAGGAAACAACCTCCTGAATCCATTAGCTTCAGGCCTGAGCTGGAATAAGCGGTGGGTTATTATGAAGGGCTAGGAAAATGCGGAATCACTCAGGGAGCTTTAGCTGCTTTGCAAATGTGTACTAGGAGGTTGTTTGTGCTGCTGTCTGTTCTGAGGAAAGTGCATGTTAGTTTAGAGTGTGGGAGGACACTTCAGAATTAGTGAGGGAAACATTACAGCCATTTCTTTCTGTTTTATACAAAATTCACAGCCACAGAACAGAATGTGTATGTGAACAGTATTCCCTAGAAGTGGGCCGTGTGACCAAAATCACATACGTCATGGTAATAGCATTTTGTTTATCACAATAATATTGTTTTATAGTTTTGTTGGAAATTCAAACCCAACATGTTTTATACATCACTTAACACTTAAATGCATACCTCAGGTCTTTAACAACCCTGGACATCATACTACCCTCCTCTGCATTAATTTTTTAAAGTTAGACATCAATCTTCTTAGTATTTCTCAATCAATTCATTATAAACAGTATAACAAGACAAAAATAATAAAATTATAAAAGAATGCCTGTTTTTCCATGAATTTTTTGTCAAAATTGTATAGGGTCGCTAACGACCCGAGTTTCGTAAGAGTGTACTTTTTTTTTCTTTTCTGCACAACAATAAATTAATCTATAATGAAAAAATAAGTGCAATTCACCTTTATTCCACAAGGTGGCAATATCTGATGCACAATGATGAAAAGATGTTTCACTCAGTTACCTCAGAAAATAAAAGCATATGCATTATCTGCAAAATTTGAAATGGCTTAGCGATTTACTGCAGAGCAAGCACTGAACAATCAAATATTAGTGTCACTGTCACTTGATGGTGGATCTGGTGAAGAAACTGTCAGCAATCAAAATATTGATTTTGAAGAGGTTGAAAATGAGTTTTGAGAATATGTTGAGATCGCGAATATGAGCCAGATGCTGAATGTACTGGGAAATGAGCTCTGGCGAGGACAGTGATGATGGTATAAAACATCTGCTCAAACTAACAAGGTAACAAAATATACTCTATTTTATTCTTCTTATTGTTACTCTAATATCAGGAGAGTTTTATATTATCGACAGATAGAGATCCATCCGTGTTAGATATAGATCTGGGTCGCGGATATGTAAGAATGATTAGCGGAATAGTCATGCATTTAAGGGTTAACCATGTAGAGTGAAGTCAGGTTGATTGGAGCCCTATTTGGACAGGATTAGTTTTACATGGAGAGATGGGGTAAAGTAATTATTACCAGAGCTTCTCAGTGATTTTAGTCCCGTCCAAATGTGTTATCTCAGTAATCATTACCAACAATGTCAGTAAAGATTACGGCGATTTTTACCTTTTGTAAAAAGGTCCAGAAAAAAATACCTCAGGTAATGCTAATCCTGAGCAGCAACACCAGCTGTAAATATTTACGCAAATATTCCGTCATATTTAAAAGTAGTTATCCATGGTTTTTCAAAGATGGAGGCACTTGAAGAAGCATTCAGTTGCGTTATTGGTGGTGGGACAAGTCTGTGGCAAACCTCAAGTGTTTTCCGCATACCAATCAGATCAAATCGAGTTACCCCTCTCACTTCTGGTAGGTTTACTGAGATTTCTTATCCCGTGCTTGAATTGGCCATTTAATATTACAGAAATCCTGTGGTAAAATTACATTACTCCATCTACCCTTGTAAAACTAATCCCATCCTAATAGGGTTTATGACACCTTTTCCCAGTCACCTCAATGGCAAAAAGTGTCTTAATCAACCTGAATTCATCCCTGCTGTAGTAATCCAGAGTGAATTAAATACATTAGGTGCTGTGTATGTGTGTGTATATATTTAAAGTCACTTTTTTTACTTTCTTTTTCTTCTTTTTTTTTTTGGATAGATTTGTTAATAATATATTTTTTTTATTTCTTTACATATTATTTGTATATTATTTCTGACTGAATTTTTATGGTCGTTCATTCTTAGGTTAAGATTTTTCTTTAGGTGTTCTCTTAGCTACATTCTCCAATTTGCAATTTTGGCCAGCTCTCACCGGCTTGAGCACAAAACGTTTCCACCACCATTTCCATCTCATTCCATGCCATCAAAAAAATAAAAATAAATAAATAAAAAGGCTGCCAATGTGATGCCATAGTCCCCTCAGGTTATTTTTAGTATTGACTGATGACTGTATCCCAGAGGGCCTCTGGAACCACCATATCTCAGCGGCAGCCGTCAAACAAGTCTGACGGTGGGCCAGCTGTGGAGAAGGGCCTTGGTCAGGGGACAACTCACCCACCTCTGCCACCCAATTATCAAATGTCGGTCGGCCTGCTGTAGGAGAATGTATTAGAGAAAAGCTGCAACCTGTTGAGGCAAACTGTCAATTATCTTCAGGAGTCCACTTGGCCCAGCATGTGCCTCCCTCTCGCTAGGCTCGCTCCAAACGCTGAGCCTTCCCTCCAAGCAAACCCTTACACACACACACACACACACACACACACACACATAGCGCTGGGATTCATTACCCAGCCTTCACGTCTCTCTGTCTGATAATGAGGTTTCAGCACAGCCAAAGCTGAAAGATCACAAGCATGGTACCTGTTGGCCTCTGTTTCCTTCCATCTTCTCTGTCTGTCTGTGCCATTCCCTTTTGTCATCTGCATGCTACAGTGAGGACAGCATGTGCTTCTGTGTGTCCCCGTATAGCGTGTGTGACCAGTGGCCTGGGGCATAAGACCTCTGCGGGGACCACCCTCTCTGGCTTTCTTTGGCTGGATTTCTGCCTTATTTGTTCTTGTTTCTATTTCTTGCTCTCTTTCTCCCTCTGTTTACTCTGTAAGGCCCTGAACCATTCCTCTGTGCCACCTTTCCTGCCGATAATTATGTTTCTGGAAGGGAGTAAAAGAGAGCCGATCTTTTTGTTCTGTAAAGCACCGGACTCTGCCCACTGGCGGAGGCACACGCTGATTACGGATGTGGCGCCTTGTCTATGTTTTGTCATGCCTAATTAATTACGTACCAAATTACACACATGCATTTTCAGACCATGTCCACAACACTATTAAAGCGTGGGTGGGTTTTGGACTTTTTTTTTTTTTATCCCCTTTCCGCTTGCTTTCTGCTCTGCTACGCTGGGCGAGACACCTCTAGGACATGGAATCCATTAATGCGGTACATGTCAGCGGCTTTGAGCCCTTACAATGAGCAATCCTTTCATTGGAGCCCTGGCAAATGCTGTTTAACAGCCAGATAACAAACTTTCGGCGCACTTTGACATCAGGGCAAAGGCGGTAGGGGGGGTAAAAAAAAACGCATACGATTAATCACTTAGGAAAACTGCTTCATGGTGATGAAGTAATTACACAGAGCATACTGACCAACATGATCCCAGCTCAAGGCATTAGTCACATCAATGCTCCAACTGTTAATTTAGCCTTCTACTGACAATCCAGTGCACTCTCGTGGGTGAGCCAGCTAATGAGGACTTCGTAAAGGTTAAATAAACAGAGGAGAATGAAGGGGGGAGGGAATGGGAGCTGAGGAAGGCCAACATCAAAGATCTCTGAGCAGATGAAGATCTCAGTGCAGCACGCCAGCTCATTCTCCTCAGAGTACGGCCAGCACAGACACTAGAAAGAAAACATATTTCTCATCGCTCTGCTCTCAACAGATGTTAGGAACGCATTTTGTGTGCCAGATAGAGCCGGCTTCAGGGTTTTGTTCTCCTGGAAGGCATTTTTGACATTGTTAGAGTTGGAGAAAGGACTGGGCGGTGTAATGGTAAATATATAGTGCGAGCGACAGAAGAAATGTCAATGGGTAGAGATCCTGCAGAGTGTAGACGATGTGTGATTTCAAGCAGAAAACTGATGTGTGGTCACAGTCACAGGTTTCTTCTGTATCGGCTGTTTTACAACAGGTTGAAACGTGGTTCACATAATCATATTTTGTAATGTTTTACTGTTTTGAGAATGTTTAATTTGTTAGTCAGATGTTAAATAATGTAAAGCTGATGCCAGACTTATCATTAATTAATTTTCAATAATCCTGTCTTCTGGCATTCATCAAGTTCCCAAAAGGAATGAGACTAAATATGTAATAATAAAATAAGTAAACAAATTTATGTTATATACATGTAGATGTGCATACATTATTTGCAAATAGATATCAAGCTATTTAAATATATTATTATTTTTAATGTAGTGATGAATGCAACAAAAATATTGTTAATATTACTATTATTGTGTAAGTAAATATCAATAAATAAGTAAATAATCATTTATTATAATAGTTGACCTGTCAAAATATCTATGCATGAGGAAAAGGAGTTGACGGAGTTAAAATAATTTCTGTTTCTGTAGCTATTCAACTTTGGGGAGTGTGTTGTTTATGGCCTGTTCAGATTGAACGTGTTTGGTCTTTGTCTAAAAATGTTTAAACGTGTGTGCAAGATTTTTTGTTTGTTTTTTGTTTTCTAAGAGTTTTCCCCAAAAAAGGTCCCTCTGAAAGAGGTACAGTAGATAATCACAGCTACATGGTGCCTCTTTGTGCAAGTTGACAGTGCTGACAATCAATGCTCTAAGGCCAATCGTTAGCAATTATTTGAAACCGTAACACCCGCATTGCTAAATATCCAGGACATGTCCCACATATTGCACCCATCTAGTGGTGGTTTTCTCCCTCTGCCCAACTGCAGAAGCATCAAGACGCTTGGGTGGTACATCGGCCCGTGGGTGGGCTGCAGGGGTCTCTTCCCAGGGTTCTTTGTGCTTTTGTACCCTGGCAAAATATGGATTGATTTTTTTTTTCTTTTGCCACTGAAAGAACACAAAACTAAACCCATGTTGTGCCTGACATTTTACTTCCAGCTATCAAAACAAGACCGGTAGCTCAAGGGGCTAGAATTATTCCCTCTATTTGGACACTGTTGTGCTACTGACGGCCAATGTTTTGCACGTCACTCAAGTTGTAAAGGTACTCCTGATACCAGTGAAAAATACAAAGTTTTATGGCTCTATCTATGAACAGGATGATGCTGTATGCGAATCAAACGGCAATGGTAAGGTCAGGACGCCCTGTGGTGGAGCGGTATATTTATAAATATTTGATATTTATCAGTGGTATGTTTGGGTTATCGTAGTTTAAGATCTCTGTAGATTGAAATAGGGACTTTGAGCTTTCATTCAAATGCCAACAGTTTGATGAGCTCCAGGAACTTACTGTATCTGGTGTCAATATGAATCATGCTTGCTCAACTGTGTCCTTCTGAAGTGGAACGTTGTGACATTTAGCAACTTGAGATACAAAAACCCCCCACAGAAAATTCATCATAATAGCCAGAAATATGTTAAATATACAAATTTGTCTTGATGAAAGGAACCAGCTGTAATTGAAAGCTGCCTCATTTACAGCGTACCTGTATGTGTGTTCGATAGCCCTAATGAGTTTTCTTTCCCCAGTATTGGGCGTCCAATTGAAAATGTTAATAATGGCGTTCCTGCGTGAATGCTTTTGTTAATTGCTTCTTGTTCCACGCCAGGCAGGCTGAATATGGTGAGATTTATGGATTTAAAAGTCTCCAATGTGCATCGGAGGTCGGGTATCGCTACAAAAAGCTGGAATAAGAGCACACGCATGCCTGCTGGGCTGCTTTCTGCCTCTTAGGAGGTCCTCTGTGGTCTGGATTGAATGAGAGTGTGTGTGTGTGTGTGTGTATGTAATGTGATGGATTATGGTAGATTGGGTCTGCCCAGGCCTGAGCTGGACTCCTTACCCTCTACGCGTCCCCACACAAATAACCAGTGTCCCCTCCCCCACATCCGAAAGAGTCACCTTTACTCATTTGAAACAAATGAGAGATAACAGAACTGAGACATTAATTATCAGACAGGTCTCCCTGCAAAGGTTTAGTTATAAATTACAGTAATCAAGCATCCATCCACTGCACTTTTCCCTGTGTCTGCGAGTTACGGGCATGATTTGGAATGAAGGAAGGGGGTTGCTTCTATCCTCTTAAATGAGTTTTATTGAGGGTAAGATTTATGGCATCAGTTTGAGCCGTTAGTTCACTTTTTTGAAAGTTTTCTCCAGCTCATCAGAGTCTTGACAGGAAGAGTTGACTGCTGCTTTAACCCAGTGGAATAGTGTCGCTCTGTGTCAATTACATTGGGTGGGTCTGTATTGATATTCCTCAAAGATTCTGCTAATGCAAGGATTGTTCTAAACCTTTAACCCTAATTATTAAATTCTCTCTGTAGTCAATAATTGTATCCCTTTAAACTCATCTTTGATCACCAATGACATATTTAAACTTTATGTATTCATGCCTTAAAATAGCTTGAATTTAACTCTACACCCTTGCTTCATTTAGTGTATGCGTATCCATGAATATGCACATGAGCCCCGTTTCCACTCACTCATACAGGGTCATCTACAAGTCAGTGTATCAGAATGGTAATGCCTTTTGCTTGACTACGTTATCAAACAGCTATTGTTCCCATTCACCATCCCAGAGTCAGAAAGCTACCTTCTAACAATCAGTATCCTTAGAAATGCTTTTAACAACTCAGAACGTCAGTGTTCATCATAACATCATAATATACATCATATACATAATTCACCCGCTATATTGCTAAATGTACCCGATTTTTCATAACAACAGAATAAAATATAACCTGCCGTGATCGGTTACGAGGTAGTTTGTGACATAAGGAACACCGGCGATTTCAAACCGCGTTTTTGAGACCATCTTTTTTTCACTGCAGTTTTCAGCAGAAAATACTCAGCAATGATGTTGACATGAATTTGCACACGGTTTGTCTTAAAGCATATTAAAAACACCACATAGACATATAAACAACATTAAAAACTTGATTTGACCACAGAGTGTTTTTAAAATTCTTCAATTAATTCAGATTGAAATTTTCAATGGGATAGTTCACTGAAAAATGAAAATTCTTCATGTCATTCCAAGCCTGTATTAACACAAAATAAATGTATTTAAAGAATGTTTTTGCCCATACAATGATTGTTAATGGCTTCCAAAGCAACACTATATACCCAATTGACTTTCATTGTATAGATAAAAATATATATATATATATTTCTTTTGTGTTCCACGAAAGAAAAAACACTGGTTTACTTGAGGGTGAGCATAACAGATTTTTGGGATGAACTATCCTTTTAACACCAAATTCATTAAACTTCTTTAAGATTGAATGATGAAAATCTCCCATTCTCTTTGATGTAATGATGATGATGACATCATAGTAATATTTGCATACAGAAATGTAATTAGTCCTCATTCTTGTACCGATCAGGCATAACATTATGACCTTCCTAATATTGTTGTAACATTGTATAATTGTATGTTTGTCCCCCTTTTGCTGCCAAAACAGCCCTGACCCATCAAGGCATGGACTCCACTAGACCCCTGTAGGTGTGCTGTGGTATCTTAGCAGCAGATACTTTAAGTCCTGTAAGTTGTGAGGTGGGGCCTCCATGGATCGGACTTGTTTGTTCAGCATATCCCACAGATGCTCGATTGGATTGAGATCTGGGGAATTTGGAGGCAAAGTCAACAAAGTTGTGGTAGGGCGCATTATCCTGCTGAAAGAGGCCACAGCCACCAGGGAATACCGTTTCCATGGAAGGGTGTACATGGTCTGCACCAATGCTTAGGTAGGTGGTACGTGTCAAAGTAACATCCACATGGATGGCAGCACCCAAGGTTACCCAGCAGAACATTGCCCAAAGCATCACACTGCCTCCGCCGGCTTGCCTTCTTCCCAGTGTATCCTGGTGCCATGTGTTCCCCAGGTAAAAAAAAAAAAGAAAGGAACAAGAAAACGTGATTCCTCAGACCAGGCCAACTTCTTCCATTGCTCCATGGTTCAGTTCTGATGCGCACCATGACTGGTCTGCGGCTATGCAGCCCCATACGTATCAAACTGTGATGCACTGTGTATTCTGACACCTTTCTATCAGAACCAGCATTAACTTCTTGAGCAATTTCAGCTACAGTAGCTCGTCTGTTTGATCGGACCACACGGGCCAGTCTTCACTCCCCACGTGCATCAATGAGCCTTAGGCAATTTGAGCTACATGACCCTATGACCCTGTCGCCGGTTCACCTCTGTTCCTTCCTTGGACCACTTTTGATAGATATTGACCACTGCAGCCCGGGAACACCCCACAAGAGCTAGAGTCTTGAAGATGCTCTGACCCAGTCGTCTAGCCATCACAATTTGGCCCTTGTCAAACTCGCTCAAATCCATACATTTGCCCATTTTTCCTGCTTCTAACACATCAACTTTGAGAACAAAATGTTCACTTTCTGCCTAATATATCTCACCCACTAACAGGTGCCGTCATAATGTTATCAGTGTATATTTGCTCTCGGTCGCTTCCTGGGCACCACAGCAAAAATGGCTGCCCACTGCTCTGTGTGTGTGTGTCCACACTAATATGTGTGTACTAACTTGGATGGGTTAGATGCATATAGGTTTTATAAAGTCGCATTTACACTGTTTAAACTGTACACATTCCTGTCATTTTAATAGGAATCTCCATGAGTTTTGCATGAGGGCGCAAATGTTCCCCACACAGATTTCACTCATGTACAAATTGTTCACACAAGTTCACTGTTTTGAATCCTGCTTGGTTTGAAAAGTGAATTCTGTATGAGTGGCGCTTCATACATCGCTACACTAATGACAATTTGTCTGACATTTCGCTAATGTGACCGCTCCTTAATATCTTTTTCCTAACCAAGTCTCTAATAAGCAATTTGTGGGTCCGTAATAAATGTGAAAATGTAGTTATGCAGATCATATTTGAATGTTAATGTACTGTTATTTGGTGGAGGGTTTTCAACCAATGAGATTGTGCAGTAGGCAGGGGCCATCCAGTTTAACCCAATTGAAATATAAACCAAACAATCGTGGCTGGTTATGTCAAAAACAGGAAGAGCTTTTATCACTTGTCGCTACATTGCATCATGCTTGGTTAGGACACCTTACCAAACTTTAAAAGGGTCATATCATGAGGAATCAAACCCCCCTTGATCTTTTCAGATAAAAGAGTATGATGTAATATGAAAACATACTGTCATTTTCAGAACTCAGAACTTCTTGTCCAAAAAGAGAGTTTACTGAAACTGTTCTTAATTTTTACACAATGTGGCACGGGCATCAACGCATAAAAGCCCATGTTTACGCATCAGTGACACTGATTAGGTGATCAGAATCCTATTTTTGACAAGGTTCCTGATTTAAGAACATTATGAGTTTGTGTTGCTCATTTTAGTTCAGATTGCTTTGTGATCCTGTCACTACATAATGCAGGCTTCACAAAAGAGACTGTTTTTGAAGGATGGGCAGTTTAAAGCTATATTTGACATTTGTCTCTTTTGTGTTCAGTTTGTGCTTTTGTGTTTGAGTGTATACTCTCAGAAAGAGGCCGGCCCATGTGTTCAGAACCCATCCAGCCATCCGTGTTTCCCATGTGCATCTCTCCATGGCTGGCTGCCTCTGTTAAGTGTAGTCAAGTGCATTAAAGCCTGTGACAGGCCTGAGCTGAGGCCCAGCCTCTCCACAAATCCCTGCTGTTCACACCACACATTCAGTCCATACCTGTCCAGGACATCCTGTCCCACACAGTTTCTCCACTGAAGACACAAAACCTAAATCCGACGGGCATGGAAGGTATAGTCGGACATCCTTGTCAATCCACATCAGGGTTCTTTGCGGACTGCTCCAGAATGCCATTGTGGCCTTCTTTCACTGCATCTGTAGCAGACGCTGTCCAGAAAAAGTGTGTAGGAAAGTGGCTCCAATCAGAAAATAGGCAATAAATACAGAATTTCTCACAATGGTGTCTTTTACCTGAGCTAAACTTGAGCTAAATCCCATTGGGCTTCAGCCGCAGCAGCATGTGGGGAACAGCTGCTGCTGTTCTGGTTTTCCTGGCAGCCCCTTCAGTGGGACAGATTTTATTTATTTATTTATTTATTTATTTATTGCTACTCTTCATTTTTTCTTTTTTTACTACAAAGATAAAGCACCTTGAGTGGTACACTGCAGCATAGACAGCTATAGCAGTGTTGTGGTTCTCTGACACCAGGCATATTGTTGTATTTGGTTCAGCCTTAGAATAGCAGGTTGAGATATTTGTGGTTTCAAAGAAAAATGTGCCAGCTCTTTTGCATTACTTTGTCCTCACTCTTTCAGCCTCTTGCACTTTCATTTGCTCTCAGATCCTCTGTTTTTTTTTTTTTTTACCTGAGGGTGCATTTAGAGTTGTTAATTATCTCCGGCAAATCAGCAGAAAGCATTATTGAGCGTAATTGACAAAGCGCCATTTTCTCAACAAATACTAAGAATTCCTGACGGGTGCCACAGAAACTAATGCAATTGTGTGTGCATTTATCTGGGTGCCTGAACCATCAACTTACAGGGCTCTTACAAGCTCTCATTGAAACAAACGCACTGAAGCTTCCATTTGTGTTTTTTTCCCCCCTGTTTCTAGCTCAGAATTAGGTCTCCTGACAGCATTATGGATATCCGCCATCAGTTTGTTTAATGATGAATTCTCGGGGTGAAGTTTTGTTTGGTGCTTGTGGTATATAAAAAAGAAAAAATAGCAATATACAGTATTATCACTAAAAACTTTGAGGATTTCTTTTTTTTTCTTCTTTTTTTTTCTTACACAAATTATGATTTAAATTGATTTTAAGCTCCAGGTTTGTTGTTCTTGCTTCTGCACAATTTAGCCAACAATTGTGGTTATATCAATATGATATATAATATATTTCATTAAAATTGCCGTCTTCCTGATTTTATAAATGCATTAAAGGCACAATATGCAAGATTAAAATATCCAAAACCACTAGAACAATGTTATATATTTTGTTGAGCTGTGTACTTACATTATCCCAAATGTTTCCAACAATGTTTAAATCCAGAGAAATCGGCTATTTTAACCGTGTCCTTGCGTCGCCTGTCAATGACGTAATATCCACGCTACCCTTGATTTCTGCAGAAACCATGAAAACACCAAAGAGGCTTTAATATAGTATGTATTTTATTAGACAGACGAGCAACTGTTTGGTTATACATTTATCAACAGAAAACTAATGATTGTTATATGATTAGTTAACATCACTTGTTTTCTTGATTCACCTCGAGTTACATTTTTACCATGCCTCAGAGACAACACTATTTTGTCAAGTGGCTAACAGCATAATCAGAGAGAGCTTTCTCCATCATACAATACATTTTAAAATAAATTCATTTAGCAAAAATCATTTAGTCATCCTATTTTTATTATTATGGTATTCTAATATCGATCTAGATAACTACAAAGTGCAACAAGTGTCTCATACCAGCCATTGAGTGAATGCACAGAGTAACAGTATAACATAACTTTCAACGCACTCAAATGTATAGTATGATTGTTTTAAGCATGTAAAACACTGCGTTAACCCACATAGACAATGAAAAGAACGGAAGCGTCCGACTGCAGCATAAGCATAAAAGCTCAGAGACCGCTGTTTTCTCTCATTAGCATTCGCTCCCAAGGGCTCTCGGAGCATCCTGCTTCATACCACCGTAACGTTAATAAAACTCTAATACATACGCTCATTCATGAACCTGATTTCTGCCCGAGTCCGTCGGATTCCTTTCCATTGGCTGTGGAGGTGAAGTCAAGACTACAACTCCCATGATTCCACACTCATTCACGGCTACACCTTTTTGTTTTGAATAAGCGACCTCTAGCGGCGAAAATGACATACTGTGCCCTTAAGCCATGTCACAATTTAGCTTTTATTTTGATTAATTGTGCAGCCCTATGTTTACAATAAGGCCCACAATACCTGCCCACAATAGCTCCCTGGAGTTGATTTTATGAAACTGCACGATTATGTTTATATATTGAGATTTGGACATATTGATTGTCGTATTTTGATTTGTTAAATAAATTTCATCCAGAAAGCTCATTGTTAGACTTGTTTTTCAGCGGCAGCAATTAACAAGGCTTCTGTTGTCTGAAGATACAAAAAGTACAAATATATTCTAGTGAGGTGAGTGTGTGCGTGCGTGTTGTGTGCGTGCTCGCTGTCTAATCCCTTTAAGGTCGAGTGCAGGAGAGATATGAGGGGAAAAAAGGTTTACACCCTGAAGATATTCCTGAAATAGGTGAAGGATGTGGGCTGTGCTGGCAAAGTCTTATAATCCCTCTAGATTTCATTAGACAAGTAGCTTGTGTTTTGAGGAAAATGAATTTGAGGCTTTTCGTTCTTCAAATGAAGGTGTATCAAGCAAATGTTTGAGGGTAACTTTTCTTGTGTACATACACTGAGTAATGTGATTCCATTTAATATAAGCACACAGACTTTTCATCTCTTTTGCATGTTTAAAGAAAAGGAATGTTTTTTTTTTTTTTCCTCATGGCGGGTAATAAACCTGTGGCAAAATCAGCCCTAAAGTGAAAGTAGAAACCGAAAAGTGTTTGTTTTGCTATTATTCACCTCTGTTTTCTACTGTGAGATATTCACAACAAACAGCCGAGACTTTTAGAGTATTTATGTCCCATTTTGTTGTTTGTCAGATTTTTAAATCTGTTGCTGAGACCTTGTCAACACTAATCACTGGACAAATATGTGCACTGTTGTTTATTTAGCCAATACAAAATGACAGATGCCTACTTTGACTGTCAGGATATGAAGAGGAGAACCTATTTTTTTATTTTCTGCTAGTATTTTGTGGCATCTCATTTGATGTTTCGCCTGCTAATGGTGGTCAACATGGCTATTTGCAGCCATTGTGTACCTGTCTCTTGCTTGAAAGGTGAATTTAAAATGGTTCCAGCTCAGAATTTCTCTGGCAACATGTTATTTCTAAACATGTCATTATGTATGGATGAAGAAAATGAATGAAAGACATTTAGCATATAAACCAAAATCTATTTATTACCTCAAATGATCACTTAAGAGTCTTGGCTTAGTAGTTAGCATACTGTGTGTGCTCCTGACACACTGAGCCATAGTGCTCATGCAGGAAATTAATAAATTAAATTAATACATTGTTTAAATTAATACATTGTTAGCTAACTGTGTACATTTTTTAAATACATAATTTGGACAAAGTCACCTCTGATAACAGATCACTCTAAATTGTAATGTAGACCCATACATTTCCTGCAAAGCTGCTTTTCACAATATGTATTGTGAAAAGCTCTATACAAATAAATGCAGGGCTCAACACTAAGGATTTTTTCTACTGGCCTGGTTGGGCCAGTGGTTCAAATGTTTACTTGCCCTGCCAAAATGTTTACTGGCCCCACCACAAAAAAAGTAATAAATAAAATAAAGTAGTTATTATTTTTGTTGTTTTTGATCCATGTAACCTTAATAAATAAGGTTGACTCCAAAAAGCCTAACCCCAAAAAATTGTTAAAGACAGTCTGTAATGAAATAAGAACAAATAATAGAATTACGAGCAACGGCACAAATACAACAGAACAAACATACAAATGAAAAACAGTTATTTTAAGTTTTTTCATGTAGGTCTGAGATAGACTTTCAGATACAGCAATAATAATCAAATGTAAAATATCACTGCATAATCTTCACTGTATAAATATAGATTAACCCTTAAAGTTATTCAGTCAAGAGCAGTGAGTGATTTTTTTTCTTTCTGTCTTTTCTCATCTCGTCTTTTATGAGAACCATAGACCGTATAAAAGGAGAAAATGCTTCTCTGCCATTGACAAATATTTTCCGGATTTCCCTGTTTTCACTGTTATACGCTAGGGGGGCGCTATTACGTATCTCCTGAACGAGTACAGAATCTCCTGATCAAAACACAGGCGAAGAAGAAACAGAAACAAGCTCTCTCATATAAGCAGATGCATATAAAAAATGATACGATCATCAGCAATAAACAGCATCTAAATCAAAACGGCTGTTATTGAATTAAATATTGCCCCAGGACGAGCTATAGGACTGAAGCTTCGAGGTGACTAGATCTAACAGTTAGTCCATCTGTGTCCGATCTGGATGTAACATTACTCTTTTACAAAAACGTTATTTTTCTCAGCTTTTTTCATGAAATTTACCCACATTCAAGTCCGATTTAAAAAAAGAATGCGTGATGCTAGAATAAAGCAGAGGCTCTGTTCTTTCTTTTGATATGTTTGCATGTTTTGATATTCTGTGGGCCATGAAACTTGTGAAAATGACAAAAACGCTGGCGGTGATTGGCATATTTCAGGTTTATGTTCATTTAAAAGACATGACAGACTATGTTTATGATGCTATTCGACAAGACAGGCATTGTATTTGTGTGAATATTCGTGCGCTGAACCAAATTGAGAGACACTTTCTCGTCTATGTGCGCTTGAATATTTAAATAGGCAAAGCTTACAAATGCGCAAATGATCAACTTCAGTGGAGATGCAGCACTGGTCCGAGTGGGCAAGGGACAGTTCCGTCAACTGGCCCGAGTGTCTTTCACACTGGCCCCGGGCCATCGGGCAGTCCTTATTGTCGAGCCCTGTAAATGTGAATTGAATTGAAATCCAGGTTCACATCTGGCTAGCTCTTAAAAATAAAAAATAGTTTTTTTTTTTTCAGCGACGCCATAGAAGAAACATTTTGGGTTTCCCAGAGAGCCTTTCAGTGAACAGTTCTGAAACTGAACTATTTTTTTCTTTTACCACTATAGAGAACCCTTTGTCCATTGGAAAGGTTCCATGGATGTTCAGGGTTCCCCATGGAACCATCAATGCCAATAAAGAACCTTTATTTTTAAGAGCTGCGTCTTTTCCTGCATTTCTCTTCTTTATCTATTTGGCTAGCCAATGGAAGAACCTGTTTGAAAATCATTACTTTTGCAGTTCCGTTTGTTGCCACTAGAATCAAAGAAATGATACACTTCACTTTTAAAAATGAATACAAGAGCAATGCTAAATAAAAATACATAACATTTTTGGAGCTCTCAGTTGTACCTTTATGGCAAATACCATCCATCTCTTATTTTCCAGCGGTGTTATCTTCTTAATGTTCAGCAGCATGTAGTCCACAAGCTTCAGTAAGTTTTAAGATGAAAGCTTTTTTCCCCCCTCTTAGTAGTGTTTTATCAAGGGAGGTTTTGCTGTGTATGTCACAAGGTCCTGTCATCCGATCTGACAGATCACAGACATCAAGAAGTGGTTGAAAAGGGTTTAAAAAGTGAAAAAAATGGGAAAATAGTCATGCTATATTTAAAAAATGGCAAGAAAAAGAAAAAAAAAGCTCTTTCATTTTGTTAAAGAACTTTTGAAATATCCCATCATCTTTGATGAAGGACATTAGAGTGGAAGTCATTTATTTTATAAGGTCCGGTAACATGAAAAGACACTTCCTGCTTCCAGATGTTTGGATTTTAAACTCAATGCCTGAATGTTCCTGCATCCTTCACCACAGGGTTCTCAAAAGAGTTGGAAACAAAGTCCTTGTGGCTTTTCAGAACAGCAGTCCACACAAGCGCTTCACACAATTCAATACATGTAAAGGAGACGTCTAATCCCCTTTAAACGCTTCACCTTTGTCTGCTGCCTTTGTCAGGGAAGCGCCTCCAGCAGTGGAGATGCTGTCAGTAAAATGGTCCTTAAGTTTCATATCCTGACATGTTTTAAAATAGACTGCTGCATTCAGACAGAGTTCAATCTTCTGCAGCTTTTTTGGAGGGGGGTAAGAAAATCACATCAGGCTTTGCTTCCATTTGCTCTTGAGGTAATTAAGCAGATACAGATCTGCATGGGTTTAAGTGAGATAATGCATAAAGCCACAGTCATAACATTTTGCTATAAGCGTCACGCTTCACTCTTATGTAAGAGGTTTTATTGTAGAGCCAATCTGCCTGTTCTTTTTTTCCCCACTGTCAGCACTGGCTTGGCTACACAGTAATGATGAAAAGGAAGATGTTTCCAAATGGCTGAGGAAGGTCTTATGCAGTTTTAAAATCATGGGAAAGCAGGTATGAGAGAACAGCATCCTTCTGGAGATTGTTAACTAACACAGAACAGCCAGAGGAGCTAATCGATATCTGTGAAACGGGTGGATATGGTATGTAAATACTGAGCTGATGCTGGCATTGGGAAAATACAGGTGGAAGGGGGGAAATCGATACAAGACAGTATTGCTGTACTCCTATGTTACCACATTGAAAGAATACACTGAGGCCTGAAGTATTGATGTTTAAATTATTAGTGCTGCTCAGTAAGGCAAACACCACTATTACTGCTGTTCAGAGTTGGATTATAAAACTTCCATGTATGGATTTGTAAAACTGTAGAATAGAATTGTAATACAGTTCTGGCTCTAATTCCATATAAAGATTCAGTTCATCTGATGAAACATCTCTCCCAAAAAAAACTTTGAGTAGACAGAAACTCTATAAAACAGTTCTGAAAGGTGTGAGTTGTAAAAATTGCATGGAATCTGGGACCTTGCAGTTCATGCCTTTGTAAAGATTTCCCTCACAGCAATGTTTACCCTGACCTAGGGTTGGGTACCAATCACATTTTTACCTGTGCTTAACATTACCTTTTTTTTCAGTATTTTAGGGATGTTTACCTCAATAACTGTAAATAAAGTCATTAAAGTCATTTATAGAAGTGTTGTTAACATTATGCCAGAGTTGCCTTGGTCGCTGTCTGCCATTGTTTTTGATGTTTGTATACCGTTCATAAAAACAACCTATAATATAAACATCATTTTAATATATAAATTCTACTGTACAACAGTAATATATTTGTCAAGTTAAACCGAATTTTTATTTTGACGGGTTGCCGTGAAGACCTTTGAGTTTCTGCGTGATGGTAGTTTTTGTCAAATAAAACGGTAAAATGCTCATGAAGTGACTCTCAGAGCGGCAGATGACGCTCATGCATTCATGTCCTCGTATGAGATGGCAGAGATGGAAACATGTGACCGTCACATGCAATTCAGGCCTAGTCCACACGTGCATGGGCATTTTAAACAGAGTTTTTCCTCCTCCATTTAAAAAGAAAATCGCGTCCACATAAAATATGAAGCGCTGTTATGAGCATGCCAAACCAACAGGTGGCAATATAACCCTAACTGTAAAGCCATGTTGACCAATCAGAAGCCTGGAAAAAATGCCTATCGCCAGTTCCGGTTCTGACGTAACAAGACAAAATCTGTGGTTTCACTGTCCACACGACAACACTACAACCAGAGTTTTCAAAAAAGTTTGGGTTTCAGTGACCGGATACTGGGTTTGCGTGTGGACGAATGGCCGAACCGCATAGAAAAAGCTTCGGTTTTGAGAATACCCGTGTTCGTGTGGACAGGGCCTCTGACACACAGGACATGCAGGATTCATATTTAAATAATCTTTTTGCGGTTTAATATTCACAGACACTAGTCTATATCACCAGATGCGTTCTCAGGTACCGAAATTTGGCACAGATTGGTTTAATGTGAATCGGTACTCGGTAGTACTGAGTTCATTACCCAACCCTACCCTGACCTTTTATTTATTTACTAAATAAATCACTTGGTTTGATTTAGTTCATACTAAAATGATTTGATGACATAAAAAAAAAAGTATATTTAAACTATTTATAAATGTTTCTTTCTTACATTTTACATCGTTTTATTTTTTCAGATTTACGTTAGATTTTGAATCCCAATTTTTAAAGTGGCTTCAGACTTTTGAACCCTGTAAATGTACACAGTATATTGTGACAGAGCAGTTGTCATATTGTATTGCTGGACCACTTGCAATTACACAATCAGGGTGAGCTAGTATAGGGAAATTGACTGGGCTTTCGTAACTTGCAGTAGGAGGGAGAAATCAAGGAGGATCGATTGTGCATTCTGCAGAGAGCCGTTCCCCGCCTCATGCAGCCTATTCTGCAGATAATATGTTTGTCAACAGTGGTGCGTCGAGAGGAGGACAGGGTCGCTCTCTCGCCTTAATTTAACTGTATTTACACACACCTGTGTGCTTTTATTTGCTGCTGGCTTAAGGAATATGAACAAATAAAGCATTGAGCAGGGTGGGGAGGTTGTTGATGAGTGAAATGGGTTTGTTCTGCAGCGGAATAGTGAGTTTGTCATCAGGGGTTTGCAATTACAGTCCGCCTGCATTCACCACTGAGGATTAACCACCCACAATGAGCTTCTGAATATCACGACCAGACACTCTCGAGGCAGCAGTATTATAAAACAAGCATTTTGTCAGGTTTTCCTCACCGTATCTTTTATCTCTCGTCTCAGCTCAAATTAATTGACTGTCAGAACAAGTGTAGCATTGTATCTCACCCTGCGATTTGCCGCATCTTCTCAAAGTTCCGCCTTGACACATTGTCTTTCGAAAGCTCTGTAGGATCAACCAAACTGAAACGCAACTGCACTATATCCCATCAAATGTGTAATTCAATTTCATACTGATTGAAAGGGGAAAGTAGTGATAAAAGATGATCTGCTGAGATGTGTAAATACTGTTCTTCTTGTGAGAAACACCTAGTCGGCTAACCATCTCTTGGCGGTTACTGACAAATGTTGTAGTTGTTTAAAGCGGTGCAGAAATAGGCAAGCAAGCCGGCTGTGATGTGAAACTGGCAGCACTGGCCTTCTCAGTCTTTACAAGCTGCCTGCTGGTGATAAGTCTCCAGCCCAGTGACTTGCGGCTTTCTGTGTCAATCTGAGCCAGGCTGCCATTGGCCGGAAGATGTCAGAGAGGAGACGTGAGTGACAGGTGAATTTGGACAGTGTCGTGCAGATATGGGAAGGGTCAGGAGGTTGGAGAGCCGACATGGGAGATGGAGGGATTTTAAGGCTAAAATAAAACCAGTCAAGGCTGTGAGTACCTGGAAAGTTGGAGGATAATATGCGTAAAACGAGTGTGCCAAGAGCTACGGTGTGTTAGAGTGTAAAGTGAAGCGCAAAAAGACAAAAGATTTCCACAATTTTATTCAATATCATATTTAAATCAGGCAAGTATAAAGCCTCCTTTCCAATGTAATGCATGTATGAATATTTCCACAGAAAACAAATTACCCTCAATACATCTAAAATAAAAACATAGTACTATAGTATAGAGCTAATCAACATAAATATTGATTTAATAATTATAAAATAATTATTTCTGCCATAATTATTAACCACCATTTTACATAAATAGTGTTTGCAGAATAACGTTAAAGTGTTAAAATATTGGTCATTCTAACTTTGCGCTCATAGTTTTGATTAGAATACATTAGGTCGGCCGGGTGCATACGGTCTAGCAGCAGAAGTTCAAATATTTCAACACATCCGAAGCTCAAATCGGATCCAAAATATCCGCATGCACATATGATCGGAACTCCAGGCAGCTCCCGTACTAGTCTCCATTGGAAATGAATGACTTCCAGTCCAACGGCTGTCGTTTGTCGTGTGCATTGGAAAGGCGGCTTAAGACTGGTGCATGCCTAGTTTGCACAAAACAACACTGACAGATCCCAGACAGATTTCACAAACACATTTGTTTAATATTGTTAGTCCTGTCCCAAATGCAGACCATTGGTTGTGCCAGAGATAATCAGACTGCTCAAATAAACGGCAATGTTTTGAAAGCGACATCCTTTTGGAAGTGAACATATGAATGGGTTGGACTACTTTTAGCTGTATCTGCATATTTAACTTAAGTAGGGTAAGGTATTTCAACATTGAAAGAATTACACACTTCACCTTTAACTTTGACATTTTTAGCCTGTTATATTAGAATCTCGTCAGGATCATATGCACTTTGGCATGTCTGAGGCAAAGTTTTCTCTTCAAACTGCTGAAGCTATCTGTGACATGGAATCTGGAGTGAAAGAGCAGGGCAAATGAGCCCTTTGCCTTTTTCCTTTCAAACCAGGGTTCTTCGCCACAGGCAATGCTTGGCCTTGTGGAAACAGTGACTGCGGACGCCACAAGGGTCCCGACCACAGCCTTTTTGTCAAGCCCCAAGTCTTTGATGCTAATGAGTTAATACCAACATAGCCAATGATTACAGAATGTTGTTATCCTGCCCGAGGGAACCTTGGACTGGCATCCAAAGTTTAAAAAGTCAAATTGACATCTAATGGTATTGTGGTGCACTAATGTGTCCATCCTGCCTACAGAAATGATCTCCTCCTACTAGATTTGAACTTGTGGTGTTCGTTTTGAAGGTGGGAGATCTTGAATACTAAGCAGGTGATTTATTCTGACTTCCTGTTCTTTATTGGCTTCGCTCACTGTGCGGGGTGCCAACAGGGCAGACAACCAGGAGCTGCTGTCAGCGTCCAAGAATAGCCACATAATGATTGGATAAGATGCCGTTTTCATCACTCTGACTTTGTTTGAAGTTTTTGGGAATCAATTGTGGTTGCATATACTATAGTAGCATGTGAATTAACCTGCACGACCAAAGTTCCCCACCTCCAAATCCACATTTATCAGTTGAATTTTATTTACAAACTGCTCTGCTGTTACTTTTTGAGAGGCGTTTGATAATTGATGACAGTCAAGTGAGTCTTTTTACTATGGACTCACAATGAAATCTAGGTCACCCCATATGTCATTCTGCTTTGATTCGCCCCTCAGAGGAGTCATTTGCCAGATCTGTTCTCCTGCCATAAATGCTTTGCTTCAGCCAGAATGGAGGAAGACATGTTGCCGTCTGAAAAAGATTCTTTTTGTGTGTGTGTGTGTGTGTGTGTGTGTGTGTGTGCATGCACAAGAATGGAAATTTAGCTCAGCTAACACTGGAGAAAAAGACATCAGAGTACCTCTGACGGAATCTGAATGCAGAGAGATCTACATAAACTCTTGAGTAAAAATATCCCATCTTTCCCTTTTGGGACCGTAACGGAAAACAAGAGCTCTGTGGAAGAATATCCAACCAACACATTAAATATTTTAATTTTCTCATTGGGACAGCTCATTAATATTTTAATGTAGTGTGATGGTGGCTGGTTAATGTTATCATTAATATGCACCATTCCAATATGCTCATATCAGTGGAAATCTATTACACGTTCAATTTGTAACTTTTAAAGGGATATGAATGCACGGAGCAAAAGCTCAGGGGTTGATGAGTATTAGTTAGAGACGATTCCACGTGCACTAATGATTGCATGCTAATTATTGGGTCTATTTGATAGGGGACAGCTAATTCAGTTTGCTCAGTGCATGCTAAGTGCGCTCGCTGGGGATACTATGCGCTTTATGATGATGAGTATGAACTTTTATAAGAAGAGTTTTGATGACGCAAATGACTAAGGAGAAACTCATAAGGCATGAAACAATGCTACAGCCAGTTATTGTACTTTGAAATGTGTGTTCCGTGTCGAAATGTCTGTTTTTGTTTTTGTCTGAGTGATTTTGCCCATTGCCAATTTACCCAATAACATTTCAACACCCCAAGTTGCCAGTTGCAATAAAACATAGTGTATTGCAGCCACGGAAGCCAGAAAACAAACTGGGTAACATATCGCAGATTATACCCGACCTAAAAAGCCTCGACATCCATCTTATGACCAGAGGCATATTAAAACATGGATAAATCAACTCACCAACTTACAGCGTAAGGCTCGACGTCTTCCATTGTCAGTTGCGCTCATTCCTATTGGGTCCTCAATCTGGCAACCTGCGTGAGCGCCGAGTCTGAGGAGAATGGGGCAGGAGAAACAACTCTCTCCAATATTTTGAATTGGGACTGCAGTACCCATTTCAACCACTAGTTGTCAATATTACATACTGCACCTTTAAAGATTTGGAGTGATGCCCAAAAAAGGTTGTAATAAGTTTACATGTTTGACCCAATATTGGAGTATGTTAGATTAATAAACCTAATGAAAAGCTTTTTCAATTCGATTGGTCTCAATTGGTCAATTCAAAAAGTCTCTTATGCTCACCAAGGCTGCATTTATTTGACCAAAAATCACGAAAAAAACAATTTACAGCAGGTATTATTCCAATCTTCAGTGTCACATGATCCTTTGAAAGTATACTAATTTGGTTTGTATACTATATGCAGGTTTGTTTTTATTACTGTTCAAATCTAGCACTGTCAGTAGAATATAATTAAATGAAATGTATTATTTTTTTATGTCCTGTTAACATTACCTCTTTCTTCAGTATCTGTACTCAGTTTTGTACCTGATTCCTGTCAGCACTGTCAAGCCATTGTTTTCAGTATGAGCATGTTGTGAGTAATGAGCACAGCTACCTGTGTCAGTTTTGTAGAAACACACCACAGGTATGGTATGTTTTTACTGTCTCGCTCCCTTTGAATGATATGCAGCCTGAGCGCTCAGGTAGTATGCTGCTCTCACGGCCTTCTTCCATATTGTAAGGTGCCGTTTGCCAAAAGAGAGTAATTCCTTGCTCTATCGACTCAACAGAAGAGTTTTCAGCTGGCGAACGCATCAAGTCACAAACAAGCTGTCAGCAGTAGTGTGTTCACCTGAATGTTCTTCCTGTCACTGGTCTGTCTATGCTTCCAAACCTCTCCCAATCTCCGTCTCAGTCTGTCTCTCCGTCTCTCAGTCTATCTCTCCTTCTCCCACTGTTTCACTGTAGTCATAGTATACTCTGTAATGAAAGGGTGCACCCAGTAAAATGTTCCTCATAAAAACACACACACACACATACACACAGAACCAAATAGTACTGTACTGCTTAATCATGTTTTTCTTCCCTCATCAAATAGATGGATAAGAAACATTTTTGATATAGACTATATAGATCAGGGTTTTTCAGACTTTTTAATGCTAAGGACCTCCCTTCAGGGACCCATTCATACTGTGTGAGTAAAATACTAAGTGTGGACAATGTTTCTTTGACATATTGCCATTGCGCCAAAAGAAAGAGAAATGAAAATAGGTTTTGTGTGTATTAGTTTGACCTTTTAAACTTGTATTGACTACTCAGTAGATGTATAAAACCAAAGAAAAATATTTTCAATTCTAATGTATTTGTATTGCACTTCGGTATTACACTTGTGAGGAAAAACTCCCTAGGAAGATAGAACATGTACACATTATTCTTGAAAGTTGGTATGTTGTGAGATGAAGAAATGCTTGGAAAAACTGTGTATATGCCGGTTTATTTCTTACAGTTAAAAGCTAGACCTGCCAATAGAGTAGAATAATCCAATTTTATTTATGAATCAAACATTTATATTTTAATTAGAAAAAAAGCTTAATTTCTAGTGGGTTGCAGGTGGTATTTGGGGAGGGACATTTCCATTCCAGGAAGCATTTGATTGGTCAAAAATGTGTGTAGTGCAGGATGAGTCATCAGTAGTCTTGATCAATTTATCTGGAAGAGAAGGATTGTACATGTAGATGACTTCAAAGCCAACATACATGATCTTAAACCCACAAAACTTTAATTGTGATTTCATGGAGTATTGCTATTTTCATTCCTATTACCCATCAACTGTGTTTTTTGGTGTGGGAATGGTGCGATTTGCATAATTGCTCTGTGCCAAAGTGAATCAACATCTTCATTACTTGAAATATCATATATCATTGTTAGCTTCTCCCTTCAAAACGTTTAGCTGTCACTCAGCGTGCGTCTCCTGCTTGCTATTTCAGACGTGTTACACGTTTAAGTGCAATCTTTTGGCTTGAATATTCTCCCTTTATCTGAGACCTAGATGTCAGATTTATTGTGTACGTCTGAGAGACGGAGCACAAAAAAATGGCTGAAGTGTCACTCAAAGAGTGCTTCATAAGACAAGGGAGCTGAAATCACACAGCGCTTTTTTTCTTTGTGTGTTTGTGTGAGAGCGAAGTCAACGGCTTCAGTCGAGTCTGTGGGCTCATCAGCCAACGCATCCTGCTGAGGTGCCTTAAATGGCTTTTCCCCTGCAGACTTTGCAAAGTTCCCACTCTTTTTCCATTTTACTTTTCTTTCCTCTTTGAGGTCTCATCCGTGTCGTCTCTCACCAAGCTCAGTTTTCATGTGAGGCATTATGCATGAAGCCCTCATGAAACAAAGCTCCCTGACAGTGATGTGAGGTGCTATATGCTTTTTTATGTTTTTGATGAACAGCCATGATTGCTACCTTGATATAAAGAGTTTTTTTTTCCTTCACTGATTTTCCCTTTTTCTCCGGCTCCTTGACGACGGTTCTTCCTGGTGGACAGTCATTGGGTTAACCGGCACTGAAATTATCTATGCGAAACACTAGTTATTACCATCACATCCACCTAATAAAACAAGATTGCAGATTATAATGTGAACCCTTAATTGCAATCCCTCGGTATCAGGGTTATTAAGTACCGACGTTGCTTCTCCATCCTTCAAAACAGCTCTCTCCCTCCCTGCCCGCTGCCACTGCCGCACACCATAAAAAAGCTTTAATTTCAAGATGCATTTTTACGATAAATTATTAATCAGTCAGGGCCTTAATGTTATGCAGAAAATAAAGTGTTTGGTGCCTCATTGCGATTTTTGCACGCGGCTCAGAAGTTCTCTGTTAATTGTGCCTCCGAGTCAGATTGTTAGCGGTGTGCGTGCGGTGTATGGGGGCTAATCTGAGTTTGGGGACATTGGGAAAAATGAATGAACGGTGAGGTCAGACAGAAGGACATATCAGTCTCACCTTTTCATAAGCCCCTAAAAGTAGTTGAAAATTTTTTGGGGGGAGTTGTGTATTAATCGCTTTTTCTCTCTTTGCTTCTAGGTAAGTCTCTCCTTGACATTTTGGATGTAATTCTTGCTGCCCCGGGTTCAACGTCAGCAGTCCTGACCATGGCCGGTTTGGGCTCTCAACTCAGGTGTGATGGATCCTATTTAAGTGCTATTTTGGTTTGGACATTTGCACATACGCCTGGTTTGAATAACATTATTTTCTGAATAACTGTTGCCATGATCGGTAGAAAGTGTGCAGGCATAGTGCTACATTAATTGCGGCTGGCCAGTAGCTTTGAGTTTTGTGAAAGAAGCATTTTGTATCGGTTTAAAATGCTGGTTTTTGTGCTGTACAAATATATACAAAAGTGGCACACACGCTATTAATTTCTTTAAAAAAAATCTTACTGACCTTGAATGGTAGTTTAATTTATTATAGATAGATTAAATTGACTGATTGTGACAAAGACAGTCACGGATATATATTATTTATATCTTTTTATGTTACAAAAGATTTCTGTTTCAAATAAATGCAGTTTTTTTGTATTCATGAAAGAATCTTTTTTATTTTTTTTTATTTTATTTTATCATGGTTTCAACAAAAATATTAAGCAGCACAATTGTTTGCAACATTCATAATAATAATAATAATAATAATAATAATAATTTCACCAAATCAGCATATTAGAATAATTTCTGAAGGAGGAAAAATGCACAAAAAAAAAAAAAAAAAAACACACCTTTTGAACAGTAGTGTAGGTCACTTTCGTCAATTTGCCCCAATATTTCTGTGTTGAATGAAACAAATAAGAAATTTGGCCTATCTGTCACAATATCAGTGATTTTTTCACATCTTATTCCACGTCTTCACCGATATCATTCATTTGAAGATGAAAAACTGTCAGCTTAAAGCTAATTTAGACACCTCTCTGTTTCATTGTGTCTGTATTCATTTCTGCAGTGCGTTATGAAATATCAGACAGATTATGTCTCTTATGCCAAGATGCTGAACACATAATGTTTCCATCACTTTTGAGTTGCAGGGCTCTTCCGGACCCTTCTTTTTTGCTTATGTGTTTTGTTATCCATTCTTCCCTAGAGGCATAGATGAAAATGGATATTTCTGTGAAATGAAAGCCACTTTCCCTTGTGCTAAGAGAGGCTCGTCATGCCAAGGCTATTATCCGGCTCGGTGTCCTACCCATGGCTGGCATGGATCTGAGCAATTAGGCCAGATCAGCGACAACCTTTCTTGGCGTCATCCCATTATCAAGATCACTAATTACTTCTAGTGCTCTGCCCATGCTCTGCTTCGGTGCCCGAGTGTTAGGTTCACCGTGTGTGAATCAGGCGGATGGAATACGACTGTGTGTGTAGAGACAGTCCAGGCCTGGTCTTTTTCATATACAGCCTGTATACTTCATCTCAAAGTAAATGACTCTTTCATGACAGGGGATCCACCTGTCAGAGATCCGTGACACCTGCTTCCCATGTGCGCCAAGGCCCATGGGGAGCGCTGTCGAAGCCTTTTAAACATGTCAGTCCTCTGATGGAAAGGCTTCGGGGTGGCCACCAGCTCAACTCTGCTCTGTTTCTGCTGGGTTAGGAGGGGGTTGGAAAAATAGAGCTTTCGGAGTATGAGATTGAGGGTGAGTTGAGAAACCAACCTGACGTTCCACACCCCTTCTCCAATTCCACATAGGATACAGATGGTTTTGATGAATTTACTAGATGACCAGCTATAGTCATGAAAGCATCATTTAAAATGGGCTGAAAATAAATGAATGAGTAATATTTTTCATCGTATCTTTTTCCAATATGCTCAATGTTTGTAGTGTATACATATATACACTATATTGGGACACCCCTCCAAATGATTGAATTCAGGTGTTCCAATCACTTCCATGGCCAAAGGTGTATAAAATCAAGCACCTAGGCATGCAGACTGCTTCTACAAACGTTTGTGAAAGAATGGGTCGATCTCAGGAGCTCAGTGAATTCAAGCGTAGTACCGTGATAGGTTGCCACCTGTGCAATAAGTCCATTCGTGAAATTTCCTCACTACTAAATATTCCACAGTCAACTGTTAGTGGTATTATAACAAAATGGAAGCAATTGGGAACAACAGAAACTCAGCCACGAAGTGGTAGGCCACGCAAAATCACAGAGCGGGGTCAGTGCATGCTGAGGCGCACAGTGCGTCACCAACTTTCTGCAGAGTCAATAGCTACAAACCTCCAAACTTTGTGTGGCCTTCAGATTAGCTCAAGAACAGTGTGTAGAGAGCTTCAAGTGTAAAGTTTGGTGGAGGGGGGATTATGGTGTGGGGTTGTTTTTCAGTGGTTGGGCATGACCCCGTAGTTCCAATGAAAGGAACTCTTAATGCTTCAGCATACCAAGACATTTTGGACAATTTCATGCTCCCAACTTTGTGGGAACAGTTTGGGGATGCCCCTTCCTGTTCCAACATGACTGTGCACCAGTGCACAAAGCAAGGTCCATAAAGACATGGATGAGCGAGTTTGGTGTGGAGGACTGGCCTGCCAGTCTTGACCTCAAACCAATAGAACACCTTTGGGATGAATTAGAGCGGAGACTGTGAGCCAGGCCTTTTCATCCAACATCAGTGCCTGACCTCACAAATGTGCTTCTAGACGAATGGTCAAAAATTTCCATAAACACACTCCTATGGAAAGCCTTCCCAAAAGAGTTGGGCAAAGGGTGGGCCAACTCCATATTAAACTCTACAGATTCATTAAAGTTCATGTGCATGTAAAGGCAGTAATGCAAACATTTACATTTTATTATAGAAATATGTTTAATTTAGTTTTAAGTACTTCTTTTTCTGAATCAGAAACAGATCAAATAGTTTTTAGAAACTTATTAGAAACACGTGTATGTTTCTGAATCAGTTTTTTTTATTTGTTTCATATATTCACAATATACAGTGGTGGCCAAAATTCTTAGAACACTTGGCATCTGGGAATCGTCTTATCGGGCCTGGATTTATTCTTCCAACTGTTGCTAGAACTACCTGCGACGGAAGGAACCTGCTAGAACATTGAAAATGATGGACTGGCCCCCTCAAAGTCCGGACCTTAAAACCATCAAGCACATTTGGGGCGAGTTGGAAAATAAACTGGACAGATCAATTGTACATTCAAAGGAAAGCCTTTGGCTTCAGCTGCAGAAAGCATGGGATAACATTAGTGTTGAAGTTCTCAGAGGAAACATACTGACACTACGCCAGAGAGATGTGCTGATGTAATTACTGCAAAAGGTGGACATACCAAATATTAAAGTTAAAAGTGGATAAAAACAGTACGACTCACTTCATCTGATATTTGATGGTCAGAGAAACCATCTGCATGTTTCATGAACATTATGAAATGAAATCATGTTTTGGAGGCAAAAAAGGTCAGTATTTTCGTATCCACCACTGTATATGATCAATATATGTTTTTATTTATTTATTTATGATTATTTGCTAGGACCAGTGAAAATGTTGCAGGGTCACTAAAATTCTGTAATAGACCAGAAGAAATATCGTTGCTCTATTATTGAGGCTTTAGAAGGAAGAAGGGGGGAATAAAAGGGGAAGAGATTTTTGTTTAGGGAGCTTGTCGGATGGAGATATTGACTGAATGACTGGTACGTCGTATGTCAGAGGAGGAGGAGAACTTGAATGTAGAAGAGATAAAAAGTATCGACTGGCTTCATTAGGGATATTAGGGTGTTTAATAGACCCATCCCACATTTTGATCTCGCCGTATCTGTGTTTGTCAGCTTCCTTTCAAGAGTTGTCCGATACAAAGTGAGGTACTAGGCAGCTAATGGGGATTCTGTCCTTTGAACACTGAAGGTTGGAAAAGGTCTGCGTGGCCTACAGCAAAGATCATTCAAAAAAAACATAGCTTATAATGGCAGCCATCCCTCTCACTAGCTAAAGGTCAGATAGCACAGATAAAAGGCCAGGTAAAAAGTTATTTTATCTCTTTAAAAGGCGTATGGTTGGCTTGTCTGTGTTCCTTTATCTGTCTAGATATATATATATATATATATATATATATTTTTTTTTTTTTTTTTTTTTTTTGTGGTCTTTCTCCTGAGGGCTTGTGGGAGCTGGAGTTCTCAGTGGATTAAGGAGTTGATTGTAAGGCAGACACACAGCCTTCGCTTCAGTCATCTGCAGTCTGAGCTCATTGAGGGCCCTGTGGTGAATGGAAATGAAGGCTGATTAATTCTCCCTGAGCAATAGTAGGACTCCTGGCAGCCATTGCTGTTTGGGAAGGAAGGCTATCAGAGAGGTCTGCATGTGTCACTCCCTGCAGAGAGCCGTAGATTGAAGTCGTCTTCATGCTTATAGCTTTACTCTTAAGCCTGACTACCTTCTGATCTGGTTTGATCAACATTTAAAGGAGAGCTGAATGTTATCTTGTTAGCACCCTGGCAAAGCTGAATTGTGTTCTCACACAACTTTCCTACAACAACAACCCAAATTGTAATCAGTATATATTCACTGCATGACTTTCTTTCGTGAAACACATTTTTTGAAGAATATTCTGGTCACTACAATTGTAGATATCATGAAGAAAAATGAATGAATGATTTTTTTTTCATTGAATCAATTGCTCCAGCTCACAACACAATTCTGAAGTAAGTGTTTATGAATTAGATTGATCTGGTTCTTGAGTTCAACTCACTAGAATGGATTCTGTTGCAACAGTTAACAGTGAATCATGACGAAGATGTTGGGGATTTCTTTTTCAAAATGACATTGTCAGAGTATTGGCCATACAAATCAATAGACACTGGCTTTTTATGCACTGATGTTTATCACATTTGAAGCTGGCCTTTGTTTGTTAACCGATGTGACCATGGCGGTCAAAGATGACTTAATACGATCAGATTAGACGCCGTAAATTCTTATATCTGACTGTCCTCTGCCAGGACACCATTTGATAATTGAATAATGGCTCTAATCCAATTGATCTTGGTGAATTACAAATTACAATGACTAAGTAAATCTTAATCACTGTAATAAACTTTAACGAGAAATTTTAATAGCCATTTAGGTACAAAAAATGACCTAGAAGAATAAAACCGAAGACCCCTGTATGTTTACAAAGCCAGCAATTTCGAGGCTGATTTGAATAATTGACCATGGGAAAGTGCCTGTTTAGAAGTTTGCTGATAAGCAAGAAGAATAGGTTGTGGAGTTTGACTCGCAAAAGTGTATTGATCTTTTCGTTGAATAATGCACAGTGGCAGATTCTTTGTCTCGGGATAATTTATGGATCGCTTCTGACCTCACTGGCTTCTCAGGATTGTTTTTAACTTAGAGGTGTAGTTGGCTGCCAGCCTCCCGTTGCCGGCGATGATGAATTCAGACATACTCTGCTCTGCACTCCAGACTCATACAGGCACATTGGATTTAAGTTTGAAAGCAAAGGTCGGGCGTTTTGTCTTCGTTTTTCCTATGCGCAGGCAGCAGGTGTCACACCAGATATTGCCATGCATTAATTGTTCTCTACAATCAAGGAAAAACCGGAGCCTCCAAGTAGAAAAATTCATAGCCTGGCCATGAGCCCTGGGTTGTTTTATATACAACAAAACTTGGCTTTTTCCCTGGCGCCGAATGTTACGGGAAATATGTTTGACTGGAACACATAAGCAAGTAGTCGTTTAGCAGAAGCTTTTATCCAAAGTGACTTACACAGATTACAGGTTCAATCCCCCAGGAGTTACTCAGGGTTAAGTGCTTTGCTCAGGGTCACATTGACAACCTTGGTACCAGCTAAAATCTTTAACCATTGTGCTACGCCATTCCTTTATACAAGTTAAGTTGATTTGAAAGTTTTCTAGGTAGTCCAAGCTGCCATTTCAAGTCCAAAATTTGACCAAAACAGCAAGCAAAAACAAAAAGGCAGCCTTTTTTTGTTGCATTTACATTTGTATTTTTCCATGCCATCATCCGACTGCAACAGTAGTGCACTTTGTGTTGGGAAAACCACCGTGTTATCTTTCCAGAGGTTTTTATGAATAAATCTGCACCAGGAGGGTATAATTTCACGCTTACAAGAGCGACTCCAGCCTTTAAATACTTCTTGTTGCTATCATTTCAGGTTTAGAGTTTTACTAAAACGGCTGAATACAGCTTTATGAATGCCAAAGGACATGAAGCCTGTGTAATATTTCCCTTGATTGTGGGTGAGTGGTGCACCCCATTGGGCTTAACATCTCTGCACTTTGCTAATTAACGAGAGAAAACCGGTTATTATATTACATTGACCCTAAAGTCACATGGCACACCGCATTAACCCATATAGGCATCTTGCTTCATATCTTATTATGGCTACAGCCTTTAAATATGTGATTATAATGGGATTTGATTAGGATTCAGGACTCCATGTGGAATGACCCACTAAATCTGAATAATTTATCACTTTAGTGTCAATACGTATCATGTATCACAAGTGTCACCATGTTTATTTTGAAGCATATCACAGTAATCTAAAGGGACATTCTAGTTGGAGACTCGTGGGAGAACATATACCTGGTAGAGTTTATTTTTGTTGTTTTGTAACATGATGAAGGTCATTGGCCGAGAGTCCCAATTAATATGGAAATTCAGAGTTCGCTGTGTTTAAAGTATGTTGATCCTGGTGCTTGGGGTGCATTCAGCCTCCCGCTTAGACTCTAACAAAGCATACATAGCTTTAGGAAAATCAAGTGTAAAAACCCCTTCACCCCTAAATTAGAACCAGAGAACCATCACAAGCTGGTAAACTCAATATTTGCAATGGCAATCAGGTTTTTAACCTGACTAATCCCTCCAGGGAATTTTTTTTGTCTTGTATTGCCTCCTCAAAGGCATCATATGATTGGCTTTTTTCTCTGCATCTGCAGGTGGATTACAAAATGAGGTTTCTTGCTCGTTTTGCTTTTGTTGGGCACAGGTGCCTCTTACTATCAGCTCATGGCCTTTGTAAGAAGCTTTAAGAATTCAACATGAATCTATGTTTACTGACAGAATGCACAACTTAGTTACACAGCTGGAAAGTGCTAAGTAGTGACAATTACCCTGTTCAAAGTGACAGAAAACAGACTAAGAGTAGCAGTCTTTAGGCTTAACCTGAAAAGCATAAGTCTCTGGCACTTTGGGAAAGTTACTCTGGCTATTATCTTGTGGCTAGGCTTCACCATTTAACCTGTCATTTAACTTTTTGTGCATGTTGTTTTTTTTTTCGTTTTGTATAGTATTTATTTATTTATAGGCTCACATGACATTGTCTGCTGAATAGTATTAAAATTGGTTCAACTGGGAATGCTAGCAGCTAGTTTTCTCCAGGTATTATCTCCTTAAATTTACTCAATCTCTAAAAGATTTTGCTAATAAGAAAAACTGTTAGTCAGCGTCAATTGCAATTTTATACCTCCTCTATGCCATGGGCTAATGATTATCTGTATTTTATAGTTATCTATATTTCAGAGATCCCTGCCATTGTAGAACTGAAATGCAGAATTTCAGATTTACAGATTTAATTTTTTTTTTTTTTTTTGTCAAGATAGAAATCATTTTGACAAGGCAGAGCACTTAATGCTGCACATTTGTATTGAACAGGGAAGAGTTATGATTGGCCTTTGAGTCGGGGAAAACTGAGGGCAGGAAAGTGAATTGGATTAACTGAGTCCCGTCAGCAGACGCCTGAGTGAAAATGCATGTCATATGTCTTAGAAAGCCAAAGGAAAGGAATTTGAATGTCCCCTGTTGGAATATTGACAGCCCGAGATAATGGCACATTGATCCTCGTCTCTGGCTCTTCTGATGTGGATGAGTCTTTCTGTTGCTTTCTGTTGTTTTAAAAAACGATTGCCGGCGGTTTGCTCTCAGTACAAAAGGAGCTTGCATTGTACTTCTTAAACAATCCAACCCTCGGTGAGTGGATCGAAAAAAGAGAGAGGAAACATTTTGATATTAAGATTCTCCCACAGGCCTGTGCTAAGCAGGGTTTCTAAGCAGGTTTTCCTGTTTTTTTTTTTGTTTGTTTTTTTTTTCCTTCTCTCCTTCTCTGCGATTATTTTCATAAATGAATATTGATAATTTGTCTGCGTGATGCTTCTCATAAATGCTGCTTGGCTGGGCGGGAGTCATTATGTCATTTGTATTTGCATTCATTGTGCCGCAATTACCTGTTGTATGCACGGGACATGGAGGGGTATTAATACACAGCGGCTCTTTGATTTCATCCATCCTCTGCTGTCAGGAACAGGGCGTGTTTCTGGCTGTGGTGCTGTGATTTATGGTAGCATTTTGGAGGTGTACATGAGGCACCCACAGACTGATCCATCAGCACATTCCCAGCAAGGGCCATGAGCACAGCGCGACTAAGCAGAGCCTGTTTACCGCTATTCCACACACACACACACACACACACACACACACACATACTAACACAGTCTTTTGAAGCCATATAATAGCTAACGAGGAACATTCCAACATTTAGGAATCTCCTTCAGATCATCGAGTCAGTTAACTGAGTTTAACAAGAGAGAGTCACATTGGTCTGATTCATCTGATTATGATTATTCAGACCGATTTTGTGAACTGAATCCACCAATTCACTGAATATGTGACATTTTATGATGCTTTGTCATTTTAAAACTTGACAGCCCCAGTTCTCATTTACTTAAGTTGAAAAGAGTCACCAGGATATCCTTCAAAAATTCTCCTTTTGTGTCCCACAGAATAAAGTCACATAGGTTTGAAACAACAGGAGGTTGAGTAAATTATGACAGAATTTTCATTTTTGGGTGAATTATCCCATTTACAAAAACATTTTGTTCCATCTGTTTACTCTGTGTCCGCATTAAATATTTTGCCTTTGATAATTCTTGCAGTGGTTGCAGTATACTGTGCTTTGCTTTCTCTGAGAACGACATGCAGGCATCTATTTACATGCCACAGCTAAGCTTCCTGTCTAGCAAAACTGCAGCGGAGAGAATGTGGGGTATTTTCTGCACCATGAAAAATAATGCAAATGTGACGAGATAAATGAGACTTTGTTTGTTGCCATAGCAACTCCTTGGGTCATAAGCCAGTAGGGAGATGAGGCCAGGGCTGAAGCTGTGAAGGTGATTAGTCTTTTGTGTCTGTCATACTTAATTTAGCATCAGGGGGAAAAGGAAAGGGACCCACTACTTTATGCCTCTATAAATGCACATATAAACACATGCGCACACTAAATATCCTTGACACACATACACGCACCCCTGCTGCAATACCAGAAATGAAAGATGAGAGACCATTTCAGAGGAGATTAAATGTACACTGTGCCGTTTAATCAGGACAACACACTGTCAACCTTATTCGAACGGATCCTACACGATCGATCGCATGTACATCACAGACTCAGCCTGAGTTCATCTTGCTGTCGTCTAGGTGAGAAATCTGTTGTGTTGCTTTGTTCCTAGTCGTCTCACGAGAGCCATCGTTAGCCAAACAAGTTTGAGGGTCCGCAGGTCAACCCACGATGCACTCAAACACATACACTGACTCCCTAACAGCCTTATCCATTGGGCTGTGGCTAACATGACATCCTCAGAAGCCAACTCTTGCCCACTGAGCCCCAGGAAGTAGGCTGGAAGTGTGAGTGAAGACCTGTCCAAACTCTTTGAGACACACGCTTGAGCACGCTTGCTGGCACCTAGTTGATGTGACCCATAGCAGTTCACTGTCCTCTAGGGAGGAAGAGGCGGCTACAAGGGGCCCATCCTTGTTGGCATATTCAAGAGGTAATGCTCACTGTATCTCTTCCACTCTCTGTTCATCTCGTCTTTCAGCTGTCCCCTGGGCCCTGGCAGCTGCACGCTCTGTCTCACCGGTGATTTAGCTGCGTGAGGTGGGCCTAGAGGGGCCTGCCTTCAGCTCCGGCCAGCATCCACTGCTGCCGCCTCCTCTGCCCAGGCAGCCATGACAACCTCCATCCCCACTGATTCAGAGGAATACTAAAAATTCTCCACCAGGTGACAGCAGCCTGTCCAGGACAGCCATTAAGCTTCTTAAACCTGGCCTCTTCACCTTTACCGTGAAGATACAGACAGTTAAATAACATCTTACCTGTGTGCTTCACCTGGTTTGCATAGAAAAAGCTCCATGTTGGCCAGTAATCTCCAAGCTCCATTTATCCAATTCACACAGAGGGCTTTGTCCAGTTCCCAGTACTGCAGATGAGGCAGAGTGCACACCGGCACCTCGGCCACTGCCCACACATTTTGGATAAAACACCACCGGGCTGGTAATTGCTGCATGCATGCAAATGGGGTATTTTTTTAAGTGATGGGCTGCTCTTTCTGGCTTACCCCGTCAGCTAGCTCTGACATTAACAATCCATCGCTGCAGGCTGGCAAATGAGTCCTCTGCCTCTCATCTGATTACTGCTTTCAACCTCATTCCTGCAGCAGAGAGACAGCCATAAGGGGGAATAGATCTTTTTTTTTTTCCATAAATGATGGCAATATTGAAAGTGTATGATTTTAATTTGATCTTGCTTGCCACCTCCATCCCCTTGTTTCACCTCCATGATGTTATTCTCAGAATCCCTGTCCTTTTCCTGGAAGACTATGAAGGGCTCAATTATGTGTATGTAATGATCAGCCGTAATCAAGAAAGCACACTAGGGGTTTTAGAAAGTAAGTGGGCATGACTATATAGTGCATAAGGAGAGGTGGGCACATACACCTTTAAGTGGCCCCTACGTCATGTTTGATTGAGATCAGCCCTCCTCCCCTTTGATTGGTATGCCCACTCTCAAAGCTAATCATGGTTATCGTGGGCTGACTAAAGCGGTCATGCCAACAGTCTGCACATGGGAGGTCATATCTCCCCATGCCTTTCTTCGTAAACAAAAGTGTCGGTTGTCAATCAGGACTTTCCATGCTGAGAGACGTTTGGAGTTATTTTTTTCCTCCCCTCCAACTTTTAGATTTGCAAAAATCGGTATTGCACAGTTGCTTTCGACTCCTGTTGCCCTTTGAAAGGGTTGTAGAAAAAATGTAAGACTTTCATAAGGAAGAACATCTTGGTGGTGCATCTACCCGTGACTAATTACAGCATGAGGATGGGTAATGCTAACTAGCCAATTTACCCAGCACTTGCCAACTATTACGACACAACGCACATGTTGGCTGAATATGAGGCTGAGATTTCAGGCTTGTAAGGACAGTGTATAGAGGTTTTTTTTTTCTCTGATTTAACACCAAAAATGTCAAGAGTATTTTATTTTTCAACTTTAATTGCGTTTACAGACACATTTTTCTGCACTTTTTTTCCACAAGCAGCTTGCTTTTGTTCAAGCTTCATCTTCACAGCAGCAGATAAATATCTACAGTGTAGCTCATCTTTAAGCTCATCATGTCCTGATTATGTTCTATGTGACTTTTGCCAATTATTCAGGTAACATGCTTACCTTCCCTGGAAGCCTTGTTTGGTTAAATCCTTTCAGGAAGATGACTCCATCTCTTCCTTTTGAAAATAGGGTGTGGATTGTGTGCAAGGCTGGTGCTCTGCTCTCTAACCTGTCAGAGTTGGACCCATAGGTGGAGGTAATGGCCGAATCCCTGGAGAGGCTAAGACGGCCACAGAAGAGCCTGTTCAAAGCCTGATGGCTTCCTGTGTTTAGTATCCTTCCTGAGATGCGCTTCTGTCTACCTGTCACCCCCCTTTTTAATTGGCTGATAGTGTGGGCCAAGATCACAAGCGGGCTTCCATCAGCACAGCCTCAATTTTCAGGCCTGTCTGATCAGTGTGTGTGTGAGCCACACTCCCACAAGTTTTTCCCATTGACCTGACGCTAATGAGAAGGTTCATGTTCTTCATTTAAACCCACATACACACTCATAAACCTCAACATGAACACCATTGAGAGAGGCCAGCTGGGAAGCCACACTCAATGTAATGATTTATTTCTTCTTTGCTTTGTGTGCTTTGCCCATTGCAGACTCCCAGATTAAACAGACCTGGCCAGGCTTCCATCTCCTCATCCTCCATCATTCCTCAACCTGCTGCCCAGACCAATACAGCAGAGATGCACTGATCAAGCAAAGATTTCGCTAGTCCACCATCTGCACATTTAAATTATGAAGTGGTCCTTGCATCTTCCAGATATGCCAGTCTTTTGATACATTGGAGGCCCCCTAGCACCCTGATCTCTCCCATGAGCTTCTTTGAACAATTTTGGTCACACACACCCACACATGTTGCATGGCGTGATCCTCAAGCTTTATAAAATAAACCTGCCCCTCTCCTCCGGCTAATCGTGAATGGGTGTGATCTATAGCTGGGATGAGAGCCATTTAGCCGTGCTGGCAGTAGAGATGAAGCGACTTGGCTCTTTTGTATTAGCGAAGTGGGCTAATACAAGGGCATGGATCTTGGAAATGAAAAAAGTAACTCTGGGGATGCATTTAACTGGCGTAGAACAGCGTACTATAAATTTCTGACTTAATCAAATATTTCTAGGAGAGCAGAGTTCAGGTCAGCAGGGATCTCCACAGCCTTGCGAACTGGAAGAAAGATGTATGCGCCACATTTGCTAATACTATATGGATAACGCGGCCGCTTTATTTAAACATGCTCACCCAGGCGTGGTCAGGCATAACAAATGACACCGGCCTTACCACTCTTGACTGTGTTTTTTGTCTTTATAAGTACTTGCTTGCTGTCTCTGTAATTCATTCATGGTCAGTATAGTGTGCCTTTCAGAATCAATATGAAAATGCATTTTACATTCCAATTTGAATTGAGGTAGCAAGCAGGATGCAGAATTGCAATTTTTAACTTAAATGCAAAGAAGTAGAATTAAAATAAATTGAGATTCAAAGAAATATACAGTATACAGTATAGCTAACTACAAAAACAAAAACTTTGAATGTTGGCTGTTTGGCTCTCATTTTAGCATTGAAGCAAATTTTCAAAATAACACATTTTGACATCAAACATACCTGTGCTGGCTAATGTGAGATCTAGTACCGAGTATCTAGTGTTCAATTTTTGAGGGCTTATTCTTCAAACTCTCCTGCACATATTTGTAAAGTTCAGAAAATAAAGAAAGCTGATAACGAGGGGAAACCGCCACACTCCTTTCTGATCTCTATTTAGATGTTCAAACTGCGAGCAGGTAGAAATTTTGATTTTGTCTTCCAACAAAAAGTACTTGCGCAATATGCCAACAGACATGTTAATATCAGGCAAAGAGAGTGTCTATCATGACATGGCTGACAGCACACTCCAGAGTTGCCTCTGTTTGTTTTCCTTGTGTCTGAAAAAGTAGCTGTGTCGCACAATGAAATATTCATGATCTGCACTTCTCTCCTGTTTGCTTTGCTCTCTGTTTCTCTCAGAGAAATTAGAAGGAATAGAGATATTAGGTCACTTTAGAGGGCTGCAGAGTTTGTCTGGAACAACTAATGTCTCTCGACCAAATCTCTCGGCCGCTGTGAGTTTGGAAATGCAATGCTTAGAGGTTCACTAGGGTGAATATATAGCATAGAGATCAGGAATTCAGTCTTTCATTATTTAGAAGAGTGTGTGAGATGAGCAAAATATAAGAAAACTAGACAGATGCTAAAGAGGGAATAACTGAAAAGAAATGATCCATTCCACAAGTTCTTCTGAGGATGTGAGTATCCATGTGCTTTTCAGAAGTGGGAACTGGTCTCTCCATAGAGCATTCAGGCAAGTTTTTTGTTTGTTTGATTGCCCTTGTCAGCTGCACTCAGTTCGGGAAACCTAGAGCCTCTGCATGCAGCTCCCGTGTTTGCTCGTCATATTAATTTGATGATTGTTGATGACAGAACAATATACGTGCTGGAATTGAGTAAAAGGTAGTGGTGGATTTCAAAAGTAAACCATGTGCTGTGAAACCACTTTGCTGGAGCTGTGTCTTAATACTTCTCCAGCCTTAACACACACAAGAAATAATTCTCAAAAGTATTTGTTTTTCACAGAGGATACAACCTCCAATTAAATCCACACAACATTGCAAGGCGAATTGCGCAAGATGTCTGCGCTCACTCCGTATGCCGGTTTGTTATTTTCCACACGTTGGATGAATGTCAATGCGTTTGAGTTGCTTGTTGTTGTTCCAGAATGGATCAATGTCAATGCATAATACAGTCCATCTCGAAACACAGTGAAAACATTTCTCCGTCTTCATGCTAAGTATCAGAATCTTCATCTGGAATGACATTTAAAGGTTGCTGGCTGACGGTGATCCTCCAGGAAGCCGTCCTCTCAGTCACACCTGTCTGAGTGTGGGATCTCACCTTATGTTTGGGATGAGAGAGCAGAAGTACCCCTGATTTCTCCAGCTGATGGATGTTATTGGTGCAAGGGTTAAGCTGCTGCTCTTGTCTGCCTGTATTACCCTGGCCTTCATCTGTGTGTGCGTTTTATTTGTGAAGCCTTGTCAGAAAGAGGTTGGAGGGCGTTTTAGGAGGTTGTGCTATGAGGGCAGCTCGTCTGCAGACATCACCTAATTAGGCTTGGAGACCTTCAAGACGGCTGCCCCTCTATTGCTGCCTAGCGAAAACACGCTTTGCTCAATTTCTGTTGAAAAGGTCCCTTAAACCTGCATGAATTTCCATCAGGGTTGGGCATGATTCTGATCTGAAGAATTTATGCGTATGAATTTTAAATTCAATTGGCCATGCCTCACGGAAAGTTGAATTAGAATTTAAACTAAAATTATACAATGAGAACTTTACTGAATTAGGCTATACTTCAAAGAAATTCAGTACAGGTAATGCATATAATAAAATGTTCCACTTCCCTGATCTGATCCACAAAAATTCTATCTGTCTGTCTGTCCTATCTATCATTCTGTCTATCCTAGGGTTTTGCCTATAGATCAGTGGTTCTCAAACCTGTCCTGGGGACCCCCCACCAGTGCACATTTTGCATGTCTCCCTCATCTAACACACCTGATTCAACTTATCAGCTCATTAGTAAAGACTGCAAGACTTGAATTGGGTGTGTCTAATGAGGGAGACATACAAAATGTGCAGTGGTGAGGGGTCCCCAGGACAGGTTTGAGAACCACTGCTATAGATGATAGTATCGTGCATCAACGATAATCAGAGATATCGCCAATGGCTGATGCCTTTGATGATATCAAGACTATAATCATTCTTATACAGTTGTTGTTTAAGCCAAAACTACATAGTTCGTCAGCTTTTTGTTTTGTTTTCATAACACATTAAGAAAATGTTTTAATGACACTAATAACAATACAATTACAAATTGTTATTATTAACATGGGTGCACATAAGATTCTCATGAGAGCACCTGGAGATTCGGTTTGGTGCTCACACTGCACATAGTGTGACCCATTAAATACACTCACCTAAAGGATTATTAGGAACACCTGTTCAATTTCTCATTAATGCAATTATCTAATCAACCAATCACATGGCAGTTGCTTCAATGCATTTAGGGGTGTGGTCCTGGTCAAGACAATCTCCTGAACTCCAAACTGAATGTCAGAATGGGAAAGAAAGGTGATTTAAGCAATTTTGAGCATGGCATGGTTGTTGGTGCCAGACGGGCCGGTCTGAGTATTTCACAATCTGCTCAGTTACTGGGATTTTCACGCACAACCATTTCTAGGGTTTACAAAGAATAGGGCTGGGTATTGTTCAAAATCTTTCGAGCCGGTGCCAATTTCGATACCTCAGTTTCGATACCAGTTCTTAACGATACTTTTTTCGATACCATATGTTTTAAAATTCATTTCAACATCAACAAAAATACATTAAACACAAAACTTTTATTTTTCATCTTAATTAAAACAAATTCTGGTAACACTTCTCACTCAGGGTAACATTAGTAATAAAACTGGTTGTGCTTTTTGGATAGCTTGCTCACCTCCACCATGGGGCCTCCACTGTCGAAAAAGGTAGCAAACCTTTAACAATAATCTCTGTGACTGCTCTGTGGCACTGATCTCATCTTTGCTTGGATATTTTCCCTCTTGCTGACAGTGTGAAGGGATTGACACTTTCTGGTATTGTCTTCCTATTCCTAACATCAGGGTGGACCGGTGCAGAGGCTAATGTGAAGGGGGAAATAGACAGCGCTAACGCTACAGCAACCGACTAGCAGCACAAGCTAACATACATAAAGTTGTAGTCAACGTTATGGGGATGCATTCGGTTTAAGTAGTGAAATTACAGTTATCTGTCAAGTATTTCTAAAATGTGTAACGTTACGTTGGAAAAACAAACAAACAAACAAAGATGTTGCCTGCCTGGTCAAAGAATAACGTTATAGCTCCTAGGTAACGTTACATAGCAACGCAGAGTTGCATCCACACATTCAAACCACTCGCGTTAGAGTAAACAATTAACTTTTTTGTTCGCTAAAAAAGGTGACCTTTCTTACTGCTACAATCCCAGAAATGCCAGATGATGTTGACAGGGGCGGGTTTGACTGCGATGAGATGAAAGGCTCCTCTGGTTCCATCTTTTTACAGTCAAATACCGTGCAATTTTCTGCCTTAATATTGACCCCGTGCATGGTCAAGTGCTTCATTAAATTGGTGGTATTGCCGCCTTTGGTTGCAATACTCTTATCGCATATGTTGCACTTTGCTGACTCGGCATCCACTTTTATAAAGTGTAGCCACACTTTAGACCTCTTTGGTATTGTAAAACGACGCGATAGAACACATGGGGAAAAAACAACTACACTTGTGTTGTGTGACTGCGGGTATCTTCAGAAATCCTACCTGTCATGTGGTGGTGGACAGCCAATCGCCGGTGCTTTAGGTCCTTACATGCAAGTATGCTACAGGCTCACACAGACACAGCCGCTTGGCTTTTGGAACCGAAATTTGGCACCGAAAGATAAATAGTTTTTTGATACTCATAGTATCTGAGTTTTTCGTTCGATACCATAAAAGTATCGCCGTTCGGTGCCCAGCCCTAACAAAGAATGGTGTGAAAAGGGAAAAATATCCAGTATGCGGCAGTCCCGTGGGCGAAAATGCCTTGTTAATTCTAGAGGTCAGAGGAGAATGGGCCGACTGATTCAAGCTGATAGAAGAGCAACTTTGACTGAAATAACCACTCGTTACAACTGAGGTATGCAGCAAAGCATTTGTGAAGCCACAACACGCACAACCTTGAGGTGGATGGGCTATAACAGCAGAAGACCCCACCGGGTACCACTCATCTCCACTACAAATAGGAAAAAGAGGCTACAATTTGCACAAGCTCACCAAAATTGGACAGTTGAAGACTGGAAAAATGTTGCCTGGTCTGATGAATCTCGATTTCTGTTGAGACATTCAGATGGTAGAGTCAGAATTTGGCGTAAACAGAATGAGAACATGAATCCATCATGCCTTGTTACCACTGTGCAGGCTGGTGGTGGTGGTGTAATGGTGTGGGGGATGTTTTCTTGACACACTTTAGGCCCTTTAGTGCCAATTGGGCATCGTTTAAATGTCCATGACCATGTCCATCCCTTTATGACCACGATGTACCCATTCTCTGATGGCTACTTCCAGCAGGATAATGCACCATGTCACAAAGCTCAAATCATTTCAAATTGGTTTCTTGAACATGACAATGAGTTCACTGTACTAAAATGGCCCCCACAGTCACCAGATCTCAACCCAATAGAGCATCTTTGGGATGTGGTGGAACGGGAGCTTCGTGCCCTGGATGTGCATCCCACAAATCTCCATCAACTGCAAGATACTATCCTATCAATATGGGCCAACATTTCTAAAGAATGCTTTCAGCACCTTGTTGAATCAATGCCATGTAGAATTAAGGCAGTTCTGAAGGCAAAAGGGGGTCAAACACAGTATTAGTATGGTGTTCCTAATAATCCTTTAGGTGAGGTGTGTGTGTGTGTGTGTGTGTGTGTGTGTGTGTGTGTGTGTGTGTATATATATATATATATATATATATATATATATATATATATATATATATATATATATATATATATATATATATATATATATGTGTATTGAGTGTGAGTGTGTGTGTGTGTGTGTGTGTATATATATATATATATATATATATATATATATATATGTGTGTGTGTGTGTGTGTGTGTATGTATGTATATATATATATATATATATGTATGTATGTAATAGCATTATTGCACTTTATTTTTTTTATAAAATAATAAACAAAATAATAAATAAAGTGTGACTAATACTATTATATTTAAAGCTTCTGTCCGTAACTTTTTTGTGTTCAAGATTTACAAAAATGATATAATGATAATGTACAACATGACTCCATTTTCCAAGCCGTGTTTTTGTCTTACCCTGAATCATTATGGTACAGTGTTTATATTGGGACTATTTCAGACCGGTCTGGTAGGAACCGCTGTGTGACTCACCATAGACATAAACAGAGAGAAGTAGCTCCGGCTGCAATGTTCTTCCACAAGACGCATGCAGTTCTGTTTATTAACCGCTAGAAAGTTACGGACTGCAGCTTTAATTTTATATTACAATTATTTTATAGTACACATATGCTAATATTTACATTTTCATTTTTATATGAATTTTTCAACCTTTTCAAAACTAAAATCAGCAAGCTTTTATTTTGGCAGGTGGACAGGAAGTAAATATACTGTAGCTTTCCTGTAGCTCAAACAATAAGAGCGTGGCGCTAGCAACGCCAAGGTCATGGGGTCGATTCCCAGGGAAAGCAAGAACTGACAAATATGTAAAAATGTATACCTTGAATACAATGTAAGTCGCTTTGGATAAAAGCGTGTTCCAAAATGTATAAATGTAAATATGTGCAAGTGAGGCAGAGTGAAGCGCGTCAATAAGTGTCACAGCTTTGCGTTTTGCTCTGAAACTGGCAGATTTATAATGCATTCAGTTCAAATGGAAATCATATACAGTCTTACAGTTAGTCAATCTAAAACAGTTATTGTGCATTAGCTGTCAACCATGTCTGTACGCAAATGAGTGGTCTGAACTTATTTACCCAGCGCAAATTTTATTATGGTTGCGCTTGCACACCTGTGCACAACTTAGGTGCACCCCTGATTATTAACAATATTATTATTACTAAAATTATATAGGCCTAATAGCAGTTTTTAGGTCGCAACACTGCACAATAATTAGCCATCAAGCGCAAGCTTCAAACTCAGATTGACAAATATTGTTTAACAAGAAATATTGATTCTTCTTATTTTGTTCACTATCATTAATGTGTGGTCCACAAGAAAAATATAAAGCCAATAAATTAAGATTGTAAGATAAGTTGATATACTGTTATCAGCACTGAGGTAGACTCAGTTGCCATCATGTCTGAGAGAATTAATGTGCCTTGCAGCATCAGATGCCAAAAGCTTGGTCAGTTTTTACTTTCACTTTGGATAAATAATTGACTGTAGTTGAGACTCACCAGCATAACTCTCATGCAAAGTTTGCAAATCCACAGGCTCTAAATATTTCATCAATTACATTTTTCTTCATCACCAACTCCATCTTTGCTTGCAAAATGATATAACATATTTGAATTTCCTGCAAATATTAAATAAATGAGTAAATAAATAAATGAATTAATGCTCAAATAAATAAAGTATTGCAGCCCCCCGCCCCATCAGCCTTGATATTGTGTATCGCGATCTCACAGATAGGACGATATGACTATGGAGCATATCGTCCGACACTAGTCTATCCATCCGTCCGTTTATCTATAGAAGATATACAAGTTTAAGTAGTTTGGTATGTAGGTCTTTTCAGCTGGGCTGCCCTTCAAGCTCATATATTCATCTTAAGAATACTATTCATTGTGTTTGTGCAGACTCTTAAAGCAAAAATAGTGAGTAAATAAAATCAAATAATAAAAAAAAGCCCCAGAGATTCTTAATTATATGTGCGGTGGCATTTCAGTGGGTAGTCCCACTGCATCTAGACACTGAGCCACAGGCCCAGCTCGCCACACTGAGAAAATGGCAGATAATCAATGGGTGTGCGCCTATTACCATAGAACTCACTGACACAAATGTTAAGTAAGCACTTTGGGAGTTGAGTGTGTTGAATAGGTGGAATGGGTTGGTGTGTGCTCAGTATAAAAGGTGTCGTCATATCTTGGTCTGCAGAGTGGACGATACGCTGTGGCAGATTTCTGTGGCATTTACTTAAAAGAGCAGCAGAGCTACCAAATTTAGTGTCTGGTGGAGACTATCCACAGGCTTAGAGCCAGAGCTCTTTACATGAGGGACCGGGAGACAGACCCTCAGAAGATAATGCACAGGAGATAGCACTCATATGAAAGAGCTTATTTGTGCATGGAAGAAGGGCTGCAGTGATGTAAAGAGAAGAAAAATGAGGTGAAGAAACAAAAGATGCCTCATTCTTTCACAGAGCATCATTAGTCATCCTTACTGTTTTGGTATGTGGGTCATCGTAAATCAACATTGAAGAACACATTGAGAGAGGATGGACAATTACACGGTTTACTTTACGATGCTTAAACAGCTAAAAATGGTTATTCAGAGCTGTAGCTTAGCAGTTAGCACACACAAAGTGTATGTTTTTGGTTATGTGACACTTAAAATGTTCATTCATTCATTTAGTTCCATTTTAAACGGACCTATGATATGACAAAGACATTTTTAAATGTAGAAATAGTATCACCTATGTATCGTATTGGTCAGTTTAAATGATCTAATGCTCACTTAAAAATAATATTTAAAAACACTTATAATTTAATAACGGTGTTAAATATTAAATTGATCTTTTTGTTCATTTATAAAATAATTGATTTTAGCTTTTGTTTTAATTAATTAAAGGGTACATAAACCACACATTTAATCTCTCATGTTAATCTTGAGTACGTATAGAGTAGTGTTGCATCCTTCATATCTCAGAAGAGTCTTTAGTTTTATCATATTTATAAAAGACAGAAACCCTGTACCGATTCTTTTCGAAAACAGCCGAACTCAGAGGCGTGCAGTGGGCGGAGCTAAAGAGTCACACACACATTCATGGCATTCGATTTTCAGTCGTGTTGTTGACATTTATATGCACTTATGCGCTGATTGCCAACAAAACATTTGATGCAGTTTCACTCACCGCCTGCAGTTTCAAGAAACTGCTTCCACTGTTTCCTTAACGTTGGGTTATTTGGGAAGCTGAACAAGGTTATATATTTTACTCACAACCAAAAACACACATTTCATGGTCTAAAAACAAAATGACAACACTGCCGATGGCTTCTGTAACCCAAACGAAGCTCGTTGATGGTTGTGTTCTAACTCTCGCACACGCTCATCCAGGAGGAGTGCCCATACAAGGAATTACACCCTTTATGACATCATATAGGGCCATATTCTAAAAAAAACTTTCCGAAACTTGTTTGAATCCTGAAGTTTATTTGACACAGAAATAATCTGTCATGTGTCCAACTCGTTTTTTTGAAATTTTGGCCATGTTTAGCATGAGAATCCAAATCTTTAACAGTGTAAATAAGTCAGAATGTATGAAATGGCATTAAAGAATATTAATTTATTTGTCATAACATGACATTTATTATTGGCTTATTAGTTTTAAACAGATTTTTAATATTGGTGCATCCCTAAACTGATTGTGGTCATGGTCACTGTGTGCATAATTATATAAAAAATTAAAAAATAAATCTTTTTAATAATTTTAGTCATTTAGTTTTGTCATCGAGCAAAAAGGTCTCTGCTCAGGCATTCATTATAACAAGTTCCTTTAGTTGTCCATGTAGGCAGGTTTTTCTCAACATAAGCAGTATTTCTAACGGATTTAATATGGTATCGGTCCCAAGAATCAAATTACCCTCTTCACTAATGGCTCCCTAGTAGTTTGTGACCTCCAGTTGGAGACACTAAACAGGGCTCAGGGCTGATTGCCTGAGCTGATAGAGACGATTTCGCCATCGAGGAGACTTTCTTTCTTTATGCTGCAGTGCGTTCTGTTGACACCCCAATGCACTCGAAGTGGAAGCATCAGTCTGAGAGCAGCGGTACCGCAGTGTCATTATCATGGATGGACCGTTCCTTCTGGCCATGACAGCACTTACAGTAGCACAAGGTATTCAAACCAGCCCCTGCTGACTGTCTTCTATTATAGCAGCTTTAGCATTGGCTATTCATTACAGTGGTCCGTGTACAGCGCTCACCTGTGCTCCGCATCCCTCTGAATGGGCTGGAGGCTTGGTTTCGTGTGATAAGAATTGTATTTAAATACTAACCATTGAGGGAGTCCCGAGGCTAAAGAGCCACTCTGAGTTTCTATGGAAAAATTATCATTGTGTATATCCGAGTCAGTTTTTATGTTTTTTGTCTTTTGATGGCCATACATTTTATGTTTAGTGAATATTTTGTCATGACATTTTTGCTCTCATTATAATGGCATCTATCTTTAGTTGACAAAATATTTTGTCAATTAAAGTCACATTACATTATGATATTATGATAATCAAGCACACTTTAATGACTGAACTTTAGTAATTAGACTATAACTTGGTAACCATGTATGAATGCATCTTTGTCATTTTAACTGAACTTAAGACTGGTGGTGGTGCTTAAGATATTGTTTGTCATTCAGTGTTTCTGTAAAAAAAAAAAAAAAAAAAAATATATATATATATATATATTAAAAGATACTACTAATTGTACTAATAATAACAATATACAACACACTAAGGATGGATGAGCTGCTGGATTCATAAATATTAATCACATTTTCAGCGTTCACTCAAACAGATTTGCTGAAGTCAAAACAGGGACGGTAATTGATAAGCGCCAGGCATTGAGATTGCTGTTTGCGCATTAGTTCCGCCAACTACCGGAGAAACCGACATATATTCAGCTTGTTCTTAAAAGCTGAATAATTCCAAAATAACTTTATTTTGGCAGGAAAATGCAACAAATAATATTGTTTACATGTTGCATGTCGATTATGTGATTATGGTATGTAAGTCTCTCTCTCTCTCTCTCTCTCTCTGTGTGTGTGTGTGAGAGAGAGAGAGAGAGAGAGAGAGAGAGAGAGAGAGAGAGAGAGACGCTCTCAGAAAAGCGACAGCGAGTCGTGCGCCTTCACACTCGAGTTTACGTATATGATTGAAAAGTCTGCCATATGTCACCAGAGATGTCTGATGTTTCACCAAAAGATCAATTTATGGCATATGACATTACATTGTATAGCTTATGACATTACAAGGTCAAAAATGAATGATTGAATGAATGAAACGTATACATGGATGAATCCTTAATAATAAAATCAATAACATGCATTTAGTCATTTCAGAATTTAATTTCATGCCGAACAGTTTCATCTGTAATTTAGTTGACGAGATTAACGCTGGCCACAGATAGTATAAGGTACAGTGTACATTAGCATTTAGTTGTCTGCCTTATCATTAATTGTTGGACTACCAAACAAAATCATTTTGCAGTGCAAACTGTTATTTTTAATTTGACATTAGCAGAGAGAAACAACCTTTGAGCCATGCAGCCAAAAAGTTTACTGGTCCCCTGATCGCATGAACGTTTAAATCTGAGAACTGAGACTGCCAAATAAAAGATGGGAACCAGTCTCTTCCATTAAAACCTTAGATGATTGATAGTAATGTCTCTTGCCCTTTTAATACATACTCTTCAGCAATTTATTAAAACTTTCAAAGCAGAGCTGGGCTGTCTCTGCAAAGCATACACAAATAATTAATTATCCTTGAAACTGAAAAAGTGCTGTGCCAATATCAAATATTAATTTTGCTTTCTGTTATGAAATATACCCTCCATTACATCGAGGGGTGTCCGTAAAGAGAAATGTATCGGCTTGTCTGAATAAATGAACGCCTCGCTGTTCTGATGTGCCGTGGAGGTGCCGAATATTGGCTGATATTGGATTTGCACAGACGTGTATGTATAAACACAGATGAGTACTTTTTGTTTTTCTCATTTGGATTGTGTCACATAAGGGAACAGGGGGCCTATTGAATCTGCACGTCACACGGCCGTTCAAGGAAGCGTCGCGTCTGAATGACTCTCACAAGGGCGAGCAAGGAGATGCGATGACTTCCATTGACTCATTGAGCCAATCGACTACAGTGGAGGAGTGTTTTACCATCGCCACTCCTGCAATGTGGAGCCTGTGCATCGATCCGTGAGAGATAAAGAGAAGTGAATAAACCAGTGACATACTGTTTACATTTTTCTCACGCTTGTTTGGTAATGCAGTGCCTCTCTTCCCCTTTAGTCTGTTTGAGTCTCTCGCACGGTATGCAGAGCACAAATAATGGATGCCGTGCTTAGGGCTCGAGTATTAATTGTCTCTGGTGAGATTTAACGGCTTGGAGAAGGAGGCAGGAGGTATAGGCCTCTAATGCGGTGCACGGGAGCCAAGTCTGGGTGCATAACACGAGAGTATTGATTCAGGCCCCTCCTCTGTACCTTAATCAAATTGGAGCTCTATTTAGCAGTCAGGTCTATTATAGCGCCAGTGCCTGCACTCTGAAATACATACCACTTTAGCTGATTTATGATGGGATTGTTGTCCTTAGGAGGCAACTCTGCAGAGTGGAGAACGTCATTTTTCATGCGCCTCATACAGTGTGGTTTGGATTGATGGCTGAGTGTGTTGTTGTGAAGCAATACGCACTTAGAAATGCGGACGGACAGACTCTCTTTCAAAACACTGGCACGGGCGAGTTCTCATGACAGAAGCTGAGGGCACTTAAGGGCTTCGGGACAGCTGCCTCAGTCGCCCTGTTGAGGTGGAAGCATCTGTGGGCTCATGCTTTGGCTGAAGATGTAGATATACATCAAGAAGCACTTCGCTAAACAGACTCACACACACATATTTTTCTGGGCCAGCCTAGCTAAAAGTGATATTTTCTCATTCCCTCGAAAGTTTGATACGGTTAAGCCTCTGATGCTCTGGTGAAAATACCTGCAAGTGTTTGGTGCTTAGCGAGAGATGACCTGCCATATAGCCCCAGGGTGCCCTGGATATGTACCTTCCTGCAAAGTTCAGCTTAAACCCTGATCAAACACATCTGAACCAACTAATTAAGATCTTCAGGAGCACTTGAAGGTGTGTTGGACCAGGGTTGGATACTCTGCAGGTAGGTAGCTCTCCAGGATCAGGATTGGGCACCACTGATATATAGACAATGCTGGTCCACTCAGTGGCATATAAATGTAAGGGTGTATACAATAATTTTTACTCTCTAGTTTAAAATGCATGTTGCTGCAAGTTCTTAGAAATGTACTCTTTATATTTATGTTGGTTTTATATGGTTTAGAGAACAAAATAGTACCATTTTACTCAAAGCCTTTAAATATAATGCATTATAAAAGTAGTTTTAATACATTATGCCTTGTAATGCACCTTATAATGCATTGTGTGGTCACATGAATAATTGTAACTGAAGTTACATAATAACACTTGTTACGCCTTATCGCAAATACTTGTTTTGATTTAGAACAGAATGTGCAGTGTTCCCAATGCATTTGCGTGTATTGAAATAAAAGTTATTATAAGAATTTTGAGCTTTACTCACTTTTTTAAACACACTGCTATTATTTTGAACACAACTATATTATCAATAGAACAAATGAGTGTTATGTCATTGACGCATAAACCAACTTAATGCTGATCTAAGCTAGTCTTTTCAGCAGGGATTCTTCCTCTAACAACCGTCCGTGTCTCATCTGCAAATGACTCTTATTCGCGCTTGATCGATGTGTTTCTTTTTTTTTTTTTTTTTTTTTTTTTAGAACAGTTTACTTTTAGTTGTGCTTAGTTGAATTCAACATGTTGTGCATTCTGTAACACGATTCCAAGGAGCTGCTTAATGACACACAGAGAAATATGCATTTCGAAGCAAATGTGGTGACCTTACAGGAACTGCCATCTGGCCCTCGTTAATTCCACCTGTCCTCAGGGAAGGACGTAGATTACTGTGAAAACTCAACTGGCTGTCACCCCTGTTGCAAGCTTTCATTTAAAAGCCTCTTTACTTTCGACCCAAACATGAATTGCATGGGCTAAAGTGCTTAATGTAACTTGGCTGTGTTTAACTTGATAATATAATGTGTGAAATGGATGCTTTGAAATCGTGTTTTGAGTTAACTTGTGGCAAAGCTAGCATTTTGGGAGTGTGGCTGCAAATGAGAAAGGCTAAGTTAGCTCTGCAGATTGGATAGAGATGTTTAAAGATATTAAGGATGTTTAAAAACAGTCCTTTAAGAGATGTTTATTTAATTTATTCATTATATATATAAATACCTAATGTAAATGTGTGTGCATGTATATAAATTATATGTATGATTTAATGTGTCACTACATATATAATAATTTATATGTGTGTGCAAATAATATATAATACAAAATGTGTTTATTTTCCCCCCCAAATAATATCACACAAATAAATAGCTTCACCATATTGTCACTGTCAGGCGGAAACCTTGTATCTCCATATTTTTTCATTTTTATTATTTTTTCCCATAAATTATTACTATTGGTCACCCTTTACAGCTGTAGGGTAAATATTTAACCAATGAAAGTATAAAAAGAGCTTGTGACTAAACCTTGTAACAACTCCTTTGGATCCTCAAACTGTCGGTAAAACCTCATAACTCCACCCTTCCTCTATCGGGATCGTGACTGAAGTACCACATGCAGTTTGGACCATCGCTGCTTGTTTGCAATGCAAGGGTATTTAAAAATAGTGTTTTTTTCCATTTCTTGAAAAGTAGCATTTTCAGAGATCGGTATATAGGCATGCATGTAAGATTTGCTACGGGTGCTAACTTTTTTTAACATTAATGCATTTCTGTTGGAAAGTATATTGGTTGTGATAAACAAGCATTTTTTATATTTGACATTAGTTCTTGGATACATTAGACTGGAGGTTTGGGATGTGGATATTTATAGGCTTCTCCTTGAATGTGACCTTACACTTCCTTATCCATTTCATATAGCGCGTCCATTGCATTTATTTACTACAGCGAGCGGCGTAACTAGCGGGATGCATGTTTTGACGAGGCTCTGTCCTGTTTTTAATCTAATTGAGCCTGAACAGCAGTGAAAAGATTAGCTCTGACAAGAAAAAAGGCAAAATCGATGGCTGATGGATGTCAGCGATTCCGTGTAACATGTAGTGTGATCAGCAGCGTGGGAGACAGCTGTGTACCATGTGGGCTATTCTGTCTGGCTGTACTCCCCTCCTCTGAGTCGCTGGAGGGCAATATTCAATAGAGCTTTTAGTCTGTATGCTGGATCTGACTAATCCAGCCCTAATTAGCCTTCCTTTCAGAGTTTGCTTAGTTAAAACGTTGGATATCACTGACATCAGCAGTGCTGATAATTATAGCAGGGCTTTTGCAGCTTAATTTGGTTATATGAACAGTTTTGTCAACCAAAAAAATCATGTTACAGAAAGTCTGTAAGATTTTCAGTAATGTTTGTTTGCACGTTTGAGTGCCACACAATCCTTACATTGGTATCAGCGATTGATTTTGAGTCATAATGCCCCATTTCTGCATATGACCTTTCATTCATCAGCATTTTCCCTTTTGTGTGTTTTTTTTTTTTTTTTTTTTTTTTTTGGGGGGGGGGTTTTGGACTCGGCAAAGCTCTTACAAATCAATAAATGTATTGATCACAGATTGCATGCTCAGTAATGCGCATATCAAAGTCTGTCCAGGAGGAATAAAGCATTACTTAATGATGAAACCTGGTGTAGAGACCCTTGGTATCCTCCTTAAGCCGAGCTCCTGCATCCAAAACACTGTTTATTATCGCAACCGAATTTCATTTCCCCTCGCTTCGTTGATATTTAAGCATCCTTTGCTTGCTTCAAAGTAGCGTGCGACCGCAGCTTTTGAAGATGAGAGGGGCGGTCTTGCTTCCTTTATGAATACAAGCCTAAACAGAAAAAAAGGGGGCTTTATAAATGAAGTTTCATTATTTTCCTTTCCTTTGTGCTGTATGTCTTGTACAATAATGTAAAATCTAATAATCCATTATTGAGCTCACAGAGAAGAGAGGCCTGTCTGTGATCTGTGCTCCATTGCGGATGAGAAAGAAGTGACAATAGGAGGAAGAGCTGGCCGATTTTGACAGCACAGATGTGGCGATTCCATCGAGACCAGGCTGTCAAATCATCATATTACCATGTAGAAGTTTCTCTCTCTCTAAATACTGTGACAGTGCCATTTTACTGATGGATAACAGCGGCGCTTTCTAACCACATATTCTCTTGCATAACTCGCAGACGATTGATCTTTCTGTCTGAACATGCGAGAGACTGGATGTTTTCCACCTCTTTGTGTTCATTTGTTTGGCTTTTCATAATATGCAATTTAGCGGATCGATTAGTTGTTTTTCATAGAGACAGACAGTACCTGTTGTCTTCCAGTAACAGGCGAGTCACAGTAATGTTGCATCAAATCAGCCAATGTAATTAGAATTTTACATCATTTCTTCCTTGCCTAAAAAAATTGGCAAGCACAAAGATGCTGGTTTTTCATACTAAGTAAATTAAGGATTAGCCAGGCTGGAATTGGATCTAGCTATGGCAGACACGCAGACATCCCAGTCATATTGTGGAGTGCTCTAATTCTGCTCTTTCATGCCCAGACAGCTGTAAATCTCGACTCTGGCAGGATTTTCATTGGGTTTCAACTCTGATAAATACATTTTTGTGAGGAACCCACCATTGGGGTGCAAAAGCTTGCTTTTCCTCCACCATGGGATCTGTTTGAGTGGGGCTGTAGGCCCGCAGTACCCATTTAAACACTAATAACCCAATTACATAAACCCACTGTGGCTTTGCTTTGTAGAGCAAGCATGTCTTTTTTTTTCTTCCCGCAAGTGTGCCCCTTTATTTTAATGTCGAAAAGAACACTATAAGTCTATTTATTAACTGTGTCATGCATTAAGGGGGCTCTCCATCAGTATACACACAGGATTTGGAGTTGAACCCAACAACTGTTTGCTTTTTTTAGGTTGTCACCAATGTTTACTCATTTTATGGTATTTTATTTTTAGAAGCCGCTTAAATGCATGTGAGGTTTGGGTTGACTTTAAACGCTGTTAATCCCTGCAGTTAAAATGTGAAATATCTAAATCCTTTTTAATTGATTTGAACTCTTTATTAAGACCTCAGTCCACAAGTCATTTTGCTTGCAAACATTAAAAGGGTCATATTGCACATATTTGTATTATTTCATTGCTTGCCCTGATGTCTACTTATAATGTTAGCATTTGTGTTTCACAGCCATTTTCTACTCTCCGTCTGACAATTAATTACGGTCATTAAGAAACACTTCCTTTACGTTTTGTAGCAAATTAGCCCAAAAGGGAAATAGGTATAATTAGTCATTAGGATCAATAAAAGTATTTGTGTTAAGTAACTGATTTTGGGGGGGATTCCTGATGGAATCAGTCTTAGATGTCAATAATAATAATAATATCCTAATACTTATCTAACACTTTGTGAGAGCATGTAGCTGTGATTGGAATGATTAAGGACTCCAGTTATGAGCAAAACAACAAACAAATTCAAGTGTGATAGAAACAAGAATTTATGAACAACAATAAACACTTAAAGGCCCACTGAAGTGCCTTGAAACGCACAGCTTTATTCATTGTAGGGATGCACCGTTACCATTTTTTCAGAACCGATCCGATACCAAACATTCTGAGTAACGGCCGATTCCGATCCGACACCAGCGCAGTTTTGTTTAAAAATTCAATGTAGATTTTCTATACTTCAGTGTGTTGAACTGATAATTACTCTTTTGTGTGTTAAACACAATCTACTATATACAGACAACTTCAGTATAAAGAAAAACAACAAATGAAAAAAATATATAATCACAATCTATGACAAAAATACTACTACAGACTAGAAAAATCATGAGTGCACAATAATTGTATAAAATCTAAACATTTAGTGGAGAAAAAATATTTAGTAAGTAACAAATAATAGTGAATAAATGTAGCACTAAATCTGGTAAAATGTTACACATTGTAAAATACATTCATGAAAAACAAGTAAATATATTTATAGAAATATGGCCTATATACTAAGACATTTATTTTAAATGTATAGCGTAGCTTTTTAATGAGGCAGCAACATATTATAGATGGGGCAGAACAAGAAAGGCTATTAATCTTTCATTGCACAAAAGTACTATAATACGAACGGCTCCAATACAGAGCGCTTATGCGCGTCCCATGCGCAGGATGATGCGCTTGAAGCAACACAGCGCAGCGCTCCGTCCGCATTGAAAAGTTCAAAACACAAAGGGAAGAGATATCGATGCGTAGTGTATCTATCTATTTTAATGAGCCTTTTCTTTTAACAGTTTTAAGTTACCGTGCGTGTGAAGAACAATACAATCTCTAGTCCAGTGTATCTAACAGACACCCGGTAGAAAGTAACGATTTAGAAACGGCAATAAACTCCAGCCAGATAAAGTCATTTTATGCGAAACCATAGACTTTTATCTACTTTATAACAGGAACATTAAATCATCTTGGAGAGAGTTTCATCGTGTTGACTGTCGTAACTGAACGCGACACACAGTTTGAATGCTGAATGGAGAATGACTGACAGCCACAGCAGAGGGAAGCATTCAATGACTTAAATATTAATCTGTACCTCACGTTAAACTATGGAATGGCTTCAGTACACTTAATATAGTGCACGAAGAAGAGTTGATGCTTTATAATGTTGTTGTGCCTTTTGTGGGGCACTGGGGCTTAACAATAACACAGAATAGTATACGCACAGTATCCTGTCTGACCGATACCCGATACGACAAATAATAAAAAAATGAATAGCGTTTAGTTTGTATCACAGCTCGTATAGAGCCGTTGAGCTCGGTAAAGCCGCAGTTTCCTCCGAATCTCTAACCGTTTCTCTTCCATCGCTTTAAAATATAGCATTCTGGGTAGAATTCAAATGGGTCCGATACGTTTTATGGTCTACGCCGACTCGCGCATGCGATCCACTCTGTGCTATTGTGTCTCTGGATCAGAGCTGCGACGGTTTGTGTGACACTAATGTGAAACCAGACTTCATTCACCTAAATGAAAAGCATATCTGTCTGAATCATTCCATATCCCCTATATTAGTGCACTTCACCATGTAGAAAATAGTAAATGTGTGAACAAGTGACCGATTTTAGCCGCAGCTTCAGCATCTATTTATAATGTAGGGGTGGGACGCTTTAGATTCTAGAGAGCATTTGATTGGACAGAAAATCTGATGAGAAACTAAAGTGCAGAGTGATGTCATCAAAATCATTGATCCATATTGGCGGAAATGAGAGACTGTAAGTGCGAATTTCGTCATTGTTTGGAGCACGCTAGCTTACACTCTCAGAAAAAAAGGTACAGTGCTGTCGCTGGGGCGGTACCTTAAGGTACAACAGTGAAAAGGTACATCTTTGTACCTTACTCACCCCTAAATGGTACATATTAGTACCTTAAAAAGTACATAGCAGTACTTTAAGAGTGCGTATTAGTACCTTAAAGTCCCAGTGAACCGGAAGTAGCAAGTGAGTGTTATTTCAGTGCTGTGACGTATTTCCAAGTGAAACGGAATATTGAATAGAGGACAGGGCTTTACTTCAGCCCTCCTCCTCTCCATCTCTCGCTCATAGCAGACTAACGGTTGGAGGGGAGTGGTTAAGCATTTTCAAACCTAAGCTGTCAAACTGACATCATCTGAGAAGGAACGCCGTTTCCAGACCGGAAGTTACTTTTCAGATTTTGATTAAAGATTATCGCAAAAAAAAATTTTTTTTTCTGTGTATTAACTAAAGCACGGATTAATTGTTCACCCTAAGACCTTTAATATGTGCTAACAAAGTAAATAGGGTCAATTTAGATTTCTTGAGGACTTTAAAGGTACATATTAATATCTTAAAGGTACATATTACCTTTTCGGTTTTGTACCTTAGGGTACCGCCCCAGTGACAGCAATGTACCTTTTTTTCTGACAGTGTATAGATAACAGTAAGGCTAACATATTCATAATAGCCAGAAAACTTCCAATTTGATTTCATGGGTACTTTAAGCTATTCTAACATACACACACCCTCAGGAGGTGAGTGAGCCAATAAGTCGTACTTTTGGAGGGAAAGTTTACGATCCTGTGTCTTGCAATGGACATGGACATACAGGAAATGGAAGTGAATGAGTGTAAAACTTGCTGTTAAACAGTCTTATCTTGCTGATGTGCCTTTGCTGCTATGGTAACCAGAGGCCTGGTTCTGCATGGTTGTCCCATATAACTAATGGTTTGCTTGTTGAGTGAGGGGTATTGTGGATTATCTATTAAATATAACAAATAATTTGGGGTCTGATCTGTCTCAGTCACTACAGTGTGAAATAACCAACAGCTCAACTAAGACACTGGATGCAGGTTTTCTGTTGAACCTGATATAGTTTTGCACTATCGTTCAAAGGTTTGGGGTCAGTCTGATTTGGTTTTAATAAATACTGTCTTCACATAAAAATGACAGTACTTATAAAAATGACTGTATTGCATGACTGCATTTACAAACAGCAGGCATCTGCCTCCAAAACCAAGATAATGCGTTTATTGCCTTTCAGCGTGCTCTGAGAGTTATATCATTAATTAATATAATGTATTTAGTGGCAGTTTATCAGGAAGTGACAATTTTGTTCTCTTCGACTCACTGGATGGAAACACTTCTTTATTCGTAAAATGTTTTATATGATATTCCAATTTTGTTAAGTTAAATTCACAGCTGTGGATGGAAACATAGCTACTGACAACTGGAATAATGGCTGCTCAAAATTAAGCTTTACCATCACAGGAATAAATATATTTTCTTAAATATATTCAAATAGAAAACAGCTATTTTAAATTGTAATAAGATTTCACAATAGTACTGTTTTTTTGTTGTTGTTTTTTTATAAGTCTTATTAAGCGTAAAAAGACTTCTTTCAAAAACATAACAAAAAAACCTTACCAACCCCAAACTTTTGAATGGTACTGGAACTGTTCTTTAACATCCTCTTTACTAAGCCTGAATTACACTGACAGAGTTGATTAAACCATTTGCTCTGAAGTGCTGCATAAACATTTAAAATCAGAATTAAATGATCAGGGACCTTATTAGAAATAGTCTTTAGTGACTTGTTTCTAACATTGAGAATTTTATAAGGACGTGCAGAGAATCAGTTGCTTCACGGCCAGGAATAGCACAAGATGTAACACACTTTCCCATACTTTCCTCTTAATGCTCTTTTGTGCTGGGGAGAAAGTTTCGAGTTCTGAAACTTACAATTTACTTCCATAGATTCTTCATGATATGATCCCTTTAGTAAGATGAACAAGCTATACTAAACATTAGAGGATGTTAAGAACACTCAGACACTCCAGGGATGGACTGGAACCCTGGGGGTTGTGATGCATTCATATTCGACTGTAGTCATGTTGAACATTAGTGATTTCTAATAGAAGTCATCAGACTCTCTCTGCAGGGCTGTTTCCCTCCCGTTACCCTGAGCAGAAGTTCTGCACACTAATGGGATGGAAAGTCAGAAGTGAAGCAGAAAGTTCAGCTACTCTCCAGACCTTGCCTGATCGATCTTACCCAGGAAGCCATGAGGTTGGATGTGTGATGTCCATGTTCACTGTTTGGCTTACTGTGTGTCATTGAAATGAGGTTCTCCTGGTCTGCGGGGAGTGAGAGGCACTGTCAGAGGCTCAGGTGAAAGCCATTAGCATGTGGTGTCGTGTCTTGTCAGAGACCGAGCACGTGTTGACGTGTGATTGACTCAAATTCAGCACTGGATGTTGTGTTTGGGTCTCAAGGACGTGCACGAGATGGAGGTTGGAGGAGGTGGGGGATGGGGGCATTTCTATCAGAAGACCACTGCAATGTCAGACCGCTGTCAGATTCCCAGCGCTCTGCTCAAATACACACAAACAGGGAGAGAACTGAGCAAGATTGCATCGGCCATCCCCTTCCCTGGTGCTGTGAGCTTGAAATATGTGTGAGTGGCTGGCTAAGCCTTACACAAGCAATCATTTCTGATGTATATGGACACTGGTACAGCACTGATAATGTGAAACACTATGCTTTCTGTAGGGATCCATGCTCTGCCAGATAAGAATAGCACTTAGTAAATTTCCCTCTAAATTGTCCAATCATCTGATTATTATTTATCACCGTATCACCATCTAGAGGTTCTTAAGAATGAATTCATTTTAAAGCTTTAAACAAATTTCCGATTTTTGAAGGCATTTTAATGGCTAGGATTCAGGATGGTTTCTGCCTTAAAAGTAAATTCTACACAAAATGTAAACTTTTTTGCAAGCTATTGTACTTTCAGTAATGTAGTGATGGTTGCCAGAGTGTCGCTTGCTGTCTTTTTTTTTTTCTTTTTTCTAACAGAATGAATTACACAGTGTAGTGTTATATTTACGTTTAAGGGTTTGTTTAAATGATAGTTGATGAGCAAAAATAGTAGTGATTGTCTTAGCAAGCAGCACTAACAAGAAAATAAACGTGCAAGACTTGATTTACTCCTTCAGGAATTGATTGGTTCAAGAAAAGTATGCGTTTCATAACAGAATGGAGTTTGCAGTTGATTGTGGAGGATTTCTTTCCTCCCTAAACACTTCTGGCAAGCACTTTTAAAGAGACTCTTCAATTGGGACATGAAGGCTGAAGGTCAAGTCCACCCTCAAATATCTCAATAGTAATGCTTTTTTCTCAAATCTATAATTGTTGGCTGTTATAGTTGTATCTTCTGTTAGCATAACAGCATTTAACTGCATTAAATGAGTGTAAGATGTATATAATAAAAATTTTGAAAAAACAAACAAAAAAAAATGAATGAACAATACTTACAGCTTTTATTAATCTAGGTATTTGTGAATTTATACATATACTTTTTGAATCTTTCAAGCTGTATAAATGACCATGTTTTATGAATGAACATGAATTATATACATTACCGTTCAAAAGTTATTTTTAAAATAAATGAATACTTTTATGCAGCTAGGATGCATTAAATTGATTAAAAGTCACAGTAAAGTACAAACTTGTTTTTCTTGATAAAAAATATCAAGCAGCACAACTGTTTTTATCATTGATAATAATACACCAAATCAGCATACTAGAATGATTTCTGAAGGATCATGTGACACTGAAGTTTCAGCAAATTCAGTGTTGCCACCAATGACATTGTAAAATATAGCAAAATAGAAACCAGTTATTTTAAATTGTAATGATAATTCACAATATTACTATGCTTTTAACTGTATTTTTAATAAATAAATAAATATGCATCCTTGGTGAGAATAAGAAATATATCTTACCAACTTTGAACTTTAAACAGTAGTATATGTAGTATATTTATAAATTAACATAGATTAATAAATGCTGTGTATGATGCCTAATGCATTAGTTATGCTTTAGAGAATCTAAATGTCTTTGGAAATACTGATAAATTGTTCACACAACCAGAAATATGTAGTAAGTTGGGTCATTTTAGTTTGAAATAAACATATTACGCCTAAATTTAAAGTATACAAATCTCTTTAGTTTTCCCACAAATGGAATTGTTTTGAAGCAGATGTATCTGTTAGCAGTGCATTGTGGTTTAGTGTTTGTACAGAATGGATTTTGGTGGGTAAAAATAATGTCTGAAGATTAGCAATTCTGGCTGATTATAAACTCTCCCTCCCCCTTCCCTGCCGTGCACTGCGGAATAGGTAGCAGGTGGTTGTGACAGGTGTGATGGAGGCTTTACTGAAAGACATTGAAATAGCAAACAAATTGGAGGAAGCATTTTGTGGGGTTTCCGGTGATTGGTGTCAGGGTTGATGGATGTTACCACCCTGGGATGCAATCCCAAGACCGTGTTTCCGAGGAGCCCAGGTGCGGCGTGGGGGAGGGCGCAGGTGAGAGCAAGTGGTGAGAGACAAGAAAAGTGAGAATCTGAAAAGAAAGAAAGAAACCCTTGCGGAATATTTATGACTCTGTGAGAAAGCTGGTCTACGCTCCGTTGTAGCAATGTTGGTCTGATTTTAGCATATTTTAAACACAAGACTTTTAAAGGCAGGAAATAAGTGTTATCCACACCAGCATGACCTTTATTGGGACAAATGGCCCGTGGTGCACTTAGGTGTGTGTCAGCGCCAGATAAAAAGAGATGGCATTAGAAAAGATGATCTCTGGTCACTGCACTGATTTGTGGCGAGCAGAAGATGAAGCTGTTTTTCACCCTCTCACTCCATATTGAGACGGGAAGATGAGAGATGAAGTGTGAAAAAAGGAAGAAATAAGGAGGAATGACACTTCAGACGCAGGTTATGTAAGCAATCCACAGCGTTGTCAAACACTGACACCTTATCAGTTACTTGCCGTTTACGTTTGCAACCTGCCAGATCTCCTCTAAGTCTCCCCCATAGACTCCAGGAAGGGAACACTGGAAAAAATCCATATGGCTCGCAGCACAGTATATGGAAATCCTACAAAAAAAGGTCTCTAACTGATGCTGGCACTCTCTTTGCCAACAATCCCAAGACAAAAGACGCATTGAATCGCTCCGGTTTTATCACCCGCTCTAATCTTAATACCTTTTGTAAGTTAAGCTTTAACTGGAAAAGCTGTTTGTTTGGTATTGACTTTCCCACATAATCCAATTCCAAATGATACCGGGTCTCTTTCTGATTGAGACATCACTGAGCTTGTTTTTCCATCTCTTATTCCTCCGACCAGTTTCCATTTCCTCAGCAACCAGCATTTCCTACCCACTCACAGTTGGTGTGTGTTTTCCAATGGAGCCCAATGTAAATATGACAGCCCATGGAAATGGAATAGAGTGGCAAATTGAATTATGTGACGGCATAATGTGCCAATATGGCAGGTGCACACAGTCGTGTCTGTGCGGACACCATTGATTAGTGGCACCTGTGTCTGCTGATTCTGTCTCCTGGACAAGAATGGAGTCGGCCTGTGACATTTTTTTTTTTTTGTATGTGTGAATATAAACCTTATGCCATTCACAATGGGTATCAGACCAGCACTCGTGTTATTGCCTTTGACAGCATGGCTGAGCCATCTTGGTCTGCAGAGGCATGTGTGCAAACCGTCCACTCTTAATATTGCTTTACATGGCAATGGAACCTGTCAACACTCACGCTCACGCCTGCCAAAATTTTACATCTAAACGGCGAGGTCTTCTTGCACCATTGCACCAGCAAGTGATGCAAAACAAAATAGTTGGTTCTACTCATATAGACAAGGCTGGCAAAGTCATGGCACCCATTTAGCATGACACAAATGGAAAAACTTTACAGTAAGGATCTAGATGTTAGAATTACTTATAGCTAACATTAAATAATAATTGTTGTTGTTGATTCTATTATTATTTGAATTTAACAATATAAGACCACATGAATAATATTAATCATAATAATATTGTGTGTTTATTTTACATTTGTAAGAAAGTTGACCATGATTATAAGAAGGTCTACATTTGTTAAATGATTGTGGGATAAGAAATATATTTTCTGTAGTTGTTTTCCTTTCTTTTTTCCTCTTTTTCTTTTTTTAATAATCTTTAAAAATGTATATTGCTGCCTATATATTGGTTATCTGCTTTAAAATATAGATAATGCAGCATCAACCAAAAGTCCCATATCTACTATATGTATCCTTACAAATAAACATAAAACTAATTAAATAGATATTCAGCTCAAAGCCAGCCTTACATTTGACTGGCATGCAATACTTTCTCAAAGAGCTCTATTTCTCTCTTGCAACTAACACAATTTTTAACCCTGTTGCCTCGGTATCCTTGCAGAAACCGGATGTTCATAAAAGTTCAATTTTCAGAGGCTATCCTCAGGCTGGGAGTACAATATTGTTGAAGAATCCTGCCTGCATAATAGCAATGAAGCAGCACTTCAGATGAAACCAGCAAGCATGAACAATCAGCCCTCTGCACAGAATGATGGGATGCATAGTGGTGGGACTATTTGTTCACATGACTGGTTGAGTCTCGAGAGCGATATATTTGCTCTTCATTCAAAGTCACATTTCCATCTAAATAACAAAGCCATCACGTGATTCCCGCTTGATTCCATTGGAAAGCTTCAGCTTCAATGTAACCTTTTCTCCTTAATCAGTTCTTTTGTAGCTAAATGTCAGTAGATTAATTGAAAACTTGGGGCGGTTTAAAACAACAGCTGACAATTAATTTCCGTTGTTTCGGGCACCTGCTCTAAATGCGTTTGACAGCACTACTGTGTCAGCAGTTCATTGCACGATGTGGAAAGTTTGGGTCAAGTATCAGGATGTGTGCTGTTAGGCATCTATCCCTGCACCTTTGCTTGCAGAAATCCTTTTAGGTAAATTTGTTTTAGCCTCGAGTACAGCAGGAGGAGATGAAGACCATCTGAGAGGATGATAAATGATGGCTCCTGAAGGAGCAGCTGCCCCTTTTCCAGCCAGCATACACAACCTACCTCTCTCTCAGCCCTCTGAATGAAGAAAAATAGGAAAACAGCTCAAAGCCTCAAGGAGGGATTTTGTGTCATCCCATCAGACAGTTTTAGCAATAGAAATGTAACTGATGCACGCTGGAGTTTATTTAGAGGACATTTGTGTCGTTTCTCCACAGGCATCAAGGTGGAGGGAACGTGTTTCCTATGTCATCACAGGTACCTTGATACCGTAACAGTGATATGTTTGAGGTAGTGCCGAAGGCTAGAGAAGATCTGCGTTTAGAGCATCCTCTTTTTTTATGGAAATAGCTTGCATTGTTGTTAATTATTTATGGGACTCTGTAAAAACAATGCATTGTCAGCCTTTGGTGCCGTTGTGTTCTTCTGTGCTCCATGCGTGTTCCCTGTAGAGCTCTGAACTACTTATATAAGTGCTACAGGAACCTAAGGCGATTTTAGAGGCAGAGCACACTGCAGTCCCATCTGCATCACTGGCTCCTGGGATGAAATGAATGTCTGCGTAACCTTCCTAACAATCCTTTTTTGTTTTTCAATTAAACTGATGAACACATACTTGCGTTGTTTACAAATCAATGAAGCAAGTCGGCTTGTTCACGGCTCATTCCTCCCTAGCACATCTTAAGACATATTTTGTAGACTATGGAATAAGTACAAGTGCTTCATCACTTTCAGCATGCTATATTTTTCTACAGGGGATTTTGGGACTTGAGATGAGCAGAAACGCAATATGGGATGTGTAAAAATGCTCTTGCTGCGGAAAATGAGTGTACCCAGCCTTTGTCATGGCGCAGTGGGAAAAACCCTCCTTGTGTGCTTTGGAGCTGCGAGAATGTCTCTTTTGCCTTGTCAGATACACTGCAAACTTCCTTTCCATCTTTCATCATGCCTCTGTTTATCCCACTGTACAGGAATGCACATATTCTGCCTGACTGCATCGCTTGTTCTTGCTCATGCAATCTCTGCAGATTTAATTACACGCTTTTCTAGACTCATATAAAAAAGTGGGAGAACGGGAGTGATTGAGGAAGGGAGACAAGGAAGAGTGGGCCGAGCAGATCCCTGGGGTCATGTATTTATGTCATAGTAGCGGAACCCTACTGTATAATGATTTGCGATGACCTCGCAAATGAGCGGATTATGCCGGGGTTGTCGGGAGCAACAATAATGGGCCCGAGGCTCAGTAGGGTTCTCCATATAGTCAAGCGCCTGACCGCACAGACAGGCCCTGGGAGTGGAATCCACCTGCTTTTTCAAACTAGGCCATCTACCCATGCGCATACTTTCATCTTCACCACCACAGCTTGCTGAAAGTTTGTGTCCCGCTATACTGTTTGTCACATGCAAAACAGTACTTGATATTTGCAACTCACATACTGAGCTACTATTATATGAGCTACTACTATTAGTAACTACTATTATACACTACATTGCCAAAATAATTGGGACACCCCTCCAAATCATTGAATTTAAGTGTTCCAATCACTTCCATGGCCAAAGATGTATAAAATCAAGCACCTAGGCATGCAGACCGGTTCTACAAACATTTGTGAAAGAATGGGTCGATCTCAGGAGCTCAGTGAATTCAAGCGTTGTGCCGTGATAGGTTGCCACCTGTACAATAAGTCCATTCGTGAAATTTCCTCACTAATATTCCACAGTCAACTGTTAGTGGTATTATAACAAAGTGGAAGCAATTGGGAACAACAGAAACTCAGCCACGAAGTGGAAGGCCACGCAGAATCACAGAGCAGGGTCAGCGCATGCCGAGGCCCACAGTGCGCAAAAGTCGCCAACTTTCTGCAGAGTCAATAGCTACAGACCTCCAAACTTTGTGTGGCCTTCAAATTTGCTCAAGAACAGTGCGTAGAGAGCTTCATGGAATGGGTTTCCATGGCCAAGCAGCTGCAGCCAAGCCTTACAGTGCAGTGGTGTAAAGCACGCCGCCACTGGACTCTAGAGCAGTGGAGACGTGTGCTCTGGAGTGACTAATCACGCTTCTCTGTCTGGCAGTCCGATGAATGAATCTGGGTTTGGTGGTTGCCAGGAGAACGGTACTTGCCTGACTGCATTGTGCCAAGTGTAAAGTTTGGTGGAGGGGGGATTATGGTGTGGGGTTGTTTTTCAGAGTTTGGGCTTGGCCCCTTAGTTCCAGTGAAAGGAACTCTTAATGCTTAAGTATACCAAGACATTTTGGACAATTTCATGCTCCCAACTTTGTGGGAACAGTTTGGGGATGCCCCCTGTTCCAACATGACTGTGCACCAGTGCACAAAGCAAGGCCCATAAAGACATGGATGAGCGAGTTTGGTGTGGAGGAACTTGACTGGCCTGCACAGAGTCTTGACCTCAACCCAACAGAACACCTTTGGGATGAATTAGAGTGGAGACTGTGAGCCAGGCCTTCTTGTCTAATATCAGTGCCTGACCTCACAAATGCGCTTCTAGAAGAATGGTAAAAAATTTCCATAAACGCACTCCTAAACCTTGTGAAAAGCCTTCCCAGAAGAGTTGAAGCTGTTATAGCTGCAAAGGGTGGGCCAACTCCATATTAAACCCTACGGATTAAGAATGGGATGTCATTAAAATTCATGTGCATGTAAAGACAGGTGTCCCAAAACTTTTGGCAATATAGCCATTGGCTTATATCTACACTTTGTATTCTTCACTTCAATTTTTTAAGAATTACTAAATAAACTGCAAAATCGAGAAGAAGAACGTATATGGAGGTAAATGGGGGCACCACTGTGCCATGTCAAAACATCAGTCATTGTACTGTAAATTCTGAAAAATTGAGTTTTGCATCTGTCAAATCTGTCAGTGGTGCAGAATTCATGCTTCAGGTTAGTGTACCCAGCCCAGGAGCAAATATGTGGCTAATGGCAGACTGGCGGCCTCTCTTTCTTTTGTGTTGGCTGATCCAGGGGATTAAAACATCTGCCTGCCCTCCGCTCACTATAATGGCATTAGGGAATGGATATGCTTTAGTATTCTGTTAAAGAATATCTGATATGAGGACTCAGCTGATTTAATTAAGTAAAAAGCTAGACCTGAGAGCAAGGGGGAGAAGCCAACAAAGGCAAACACAGAATAAGGGAGACAGACAGGCTGAATTCAATGTGTAGTCTCTCGGCAACCAAGCGTAGTCATTTCAGCGTCAGAGTACCGTGAGAATGTTTTACCGGCCTAATCTCTATACCACCCATTCATCCTTTCACCAACAGTGCTCATCTTTTGATCTCCAGACTTTAATACCATTCCTAACCAGCTTCAACAAGCAACCAGACATTGTGTCAGTCACTTGGTTTATAATTATGATCCACATAACTGTATGTTAAACGCCAGATATGATCTGCTTGGCTGTGACTGTGTGGCATAACACAGCAGCTTTGCTTTTTAGGTTCGTCAGATTGTTGTTATTATACACTTACATTTATACTGGGATAGTGGGGGAAAAAAACCTGACAATGTTCATGTTTTGGGTGAGGTATACAGGTTACACAGTATGTACTGTATAGTAAGTGCAGTCAGACTGATTATCTTGCTCACATTAGAGGAGTTGTACAGTCTTGTAGTAGAAAGCACTGCATTTGGTGCCAAAGAAGGAGTTTTTAGAGATTTGGAAACCTTTAAAAAGCCAATTTCTCTTACATCCATAAAGCATGTTAGCAGCAAATTTCTGTCACACTGCAGCACCCCCAAAATGTGTCTCTTATTTCTGGCAAAAAGTGTTGGCCACAGAGACCAAAAAAAAAAAAAAACCTTGTCCTTGCCTATTTTGGAGAAGCCAACATTTAAAATGTTGGTATTTCATTTTAGTATTTGTTGTGATTATAACCTTTTCTTTCCAGAACACCGACCTTTCCATTCACTAATAATAGCCAAAAATGTTTTCCATGGCCTCTAGCGGGTCTCAGCCGTTCAGAGTGCAGTACTGATTTTGTGTGAAATTACCTTTTATAATTTCATTATTTGTTTTTGTTTTGGCTGAAGGACCCTTACTCAAATTATGTGACTGGCATTCCAATCAAATTTTTAGGATTTCCAAACAGCAGGAAGTAATTCTCACTAGCTAATTAGTTACGGAAGAGTCCATTCACCATTTATATTTGCAATAGTAGAGTTTCTACTTTTGTGTACCCTTGATGGGCTACTATTTTGACTTGTTTCCTATTAAATCAGGATGTTTGGTTAGGAACATATAAAAAAAAATGGCCAATATGCTTTACTTGCCTAACATTTGCTTATTCCAGAGAGTATTTGACTGGATGAAAAGTTGTGTAATGCATCATCATGAGTCTGCAATATTTTTGACAGTTTGAGTACACTAGCATGCAGATGGCCTCCAAGCTTTGTGTTGTGATTTTATGTGGTCTTTTTGAGTGACTTCTAAGTTATGAGGGGGTCACTTTACCTCGGGTGATCCCACAGAGATATGCCCTGAGATTGAAGAGCTGCTGGGTGTGCTATCAGATAGCAATTACTGCAGATCTGTGCCTCTCATACAAAATTAATGGAAGCATTCACTTGCTGGTCTCTAGGTCTCGTCTGTGACCACCCCAACTGTCCCTTTGCTGTATCAGTTCTCTGTCTCGCCCCCTTCTGTCCCCAAACACCTGATGGCTTTTGTCTGAAGCTATTTTCATCCACTGACTGTAACATTCAGATCCACTTTTGAACATCTAATAGCAATATTGTTGGTATTCAGGTCTTATCATTGTCCTTCTTCTGTTCTATTCGGTCTTTTGCCTTGCTTTTATGATGAGCTTAGCCAAAAGTATGACCAATGTAAATGTCACCTCTTTTCAAGGAATTTCTAATCAGATTTCGATTGTACATTTTTTCTATGAAAGAGATAGCATCACAATCCATGTGGCCCCGTTGTGCATTGCATAGAGGTGTTCAATTGGTCTCTTTGGCATGCTGTTCAGAAAGACATGGATGTGAAGGTCAGTCTGTGTGATGTGTGGATCGTTTTAGGCCACACAACCCTGCCCTTTCCATCGAATCCCTTTTGAGATGAAAATATGACTCTGCTCTCCTAACCTTTTAATTACATGAAGGCTCAGCAGGTCAGGCTGGAAGTTGCATGTCTGTGGATATGTACATCTGCTCACAGTCCTCCATCAGTGCCCAGAATGCCTAAACATCCATGGCCTGATGACAAGTCAACTCCTGAAAGACATATCCTGGAAGTTTTCACTCTGTAATATTTTTAAATGTTTTTAAAAGTCTCTCACTCTCACCAAGGCTGCATTTGTTTGTTTAAAAATAAAGTAAAATACAGTAAAAACTGTATATTGTGAAATGTTACAACTGTTTTCTATTTTAATATATTTTAAAATGAAATGTACTGAAAGTTTTCAGCAGCCATTACTCAAGTGTTCAATGTCACATAATCCTTCAGAAATCATTTATTATTATCACAGTTCAAACATATCAGCGTGTGGTTGCAGCAAAGTGAAATAAAAGGCTGGGTTATAGTCACAGCAATAATTAGGTTTATTAACAAACTCAAAGTGTAACAAAACTCGAACTCAATATTAAATATTACAATTTAAATGAACTGGTTTCTATTGTAATATATTTTAAAATGTAATTTATTCCTGTGATGGCAAAGCTGAATTATCAGCATACTTACTCCAGTCTTCAGTGTCACATGATATTTCAGAAATCATTCTAATATGCTGATTTGGTGTTAAAGAAACATTATGGAAACTCTGAAATTTGTTGCAGAATTATTTGATGAATAGAAAGTTCAAAAGAACAGCATTTATTATAAATATAACTTTTTTGTAATATTATTTCATAAATGTCTTTAGTGTGTGTGTGTGTGTGTGTGTGTGTGTGTGTGTGTGTGTGTGTGTCCATTACTTGCCCCAAACTTATGAATGGCAGTGAATCAGTGAATTAAAAAAATATATATTTTCAACATTGATAATAAGAAATTATCTTTAGCACCAAATCAGCATATTAGAATGATTTCTGAAAGATCATGTGACTCTGAAGACTGGAATAATGGCTTCTGAAAATTCAGCTTTGCCATCACAGGAATACATTTTCAAATATATTACAACAGGAACCAGTTAATTTAAATTGTAATCATATTTCACTGTATTACAGTTTTTACTGTATTTATGATCAAATATGCAGCCTTGGTGAGATTAAGAGACTACCATAAAAAAATAAATAAATAAAAAAACCTTAATTGCTCCAAACCTTTGACCGGCAGTGTATATGTAGTATTATTTTTATTATTATTGCTATTACTATTATTAATTGTTGTTTTAGATGAGGTGTTTTTGAATTTTAATTAGCGTGCTGTGCTTTAGATGTGAATTTTGAAAGTATAGTTTTGCACATCTTCCAGTTATTGTGGCTGTGCTGACCAGCATGGAAATTCAGCAGGGTACTTTTTAAAGGATTTTTGAAAATATCAAACTGTTCATGGCAGGTTAGCTGGCACGCATTTCTGGCTGCCCACATTGAATCGTCTCATGAATGTTCTGTGTAATGTCAGAAAGCAATGCTGGATTCCCCAAAGCAGAAGGGAATTGATCTGTGAAAACTGACCTGTGCTGGATCTTGAATTCTAAAGTATCAGGTCTATAATTCCTTTTTTTGCCTAATGAGGCTCACTCCTCTGAAGAAGTTGTGAGTGTCCCCAAAGTTTAAGAAAACCTCAAAAGTCGCTTCAAAGTCAGAGGCGGATGGTGGGAGCCGCCAGATGTGACCTCTCTCTCTGGCTCCTCCAAGGTGGTTTTAGGACACTGGAGTGTCTATTCCCATCAGTGAGGCTTATCAGAGTGGCAGCAGTGGTGTCTAATCACCGCCCGGCAGACAGACAATAAATCCCTCCCTATTATGGCTCAGGTACACATGCTTCAATCCTCTCTGACTAAAGCAGCCTGATAGGACAAAGACTTGATCCTTAGAAACGCTTGCACTTTGTCGCTGACTTTGAAGTCTGTGAATCCAATGTTTTTTGTCCAGTGACATTTTTAGCTGGAAAAAGCTTTTCTCATGTTCATATTTGCAGATTACTGATAATTGTGCTTTAATGGGTCCACTTATCATGTTTTATTTAATACCACAATGGCAGCAGATTTCTAGGTTTTAATGAGGTAGATCATACTGTGGAAACCTGTGTGAGAGGCAGCTGGCCAGGAGTGAGCTCTAGTGTAGACACACACACACACACACACACACACACACACACACACACACACACACACACACACACACTACACTACACTACACTACTACACTACACTACACTACACTACACTACACTACACTACACTACACTGCACTACACTGCACTGCACTACAGCTCACTCCTGGCCAGCCACCTCTCACACAGGATTACATTATTTTACATTACATCGGTTAGTTCTGGTCTTTGAATCTGATCACAGCGACCACCATCATTTTAGAAATACTACTTTTGTTGCGTCTCTGAATGTAGTATTAAGAGTTTTTTTAGGCAAAAATGTAGTTGTTTAAACTTCAAATATGCAGATTATTTATTGTAATTCGGCGGCCATTGGTCAATGTGATTTCAACTTCAGTGAAAGTTACATTATTATGTCATTAGATGGCAGAAAAGATTGTCTTTATGAGTGAGTCAGTAGAAAATACTTTTATATTGAAAGGCACTTAAGCAAGGTTGTAAACAAGGATGTTATTTTTTTCCTTTAAACAGCACCATATAAGATGCATCCAACAAATTAATTGACTAATGCTGACATGGGGAATTCTCTTAACTGTTAAAAGGATTCTAAGACAAAGATATTGGTTTCCTCAGCAGACATTCAAACTGATTTTGTTGTTATGAATTAAAAATATTCACCTGAAGAATATCAGATGCAGGAAATGCACTCGCTTAGTCGATATCTCTCTCATAATACTCTACATAATACAATAAGCTTTAATGAAGCAACTTGGCATTCCTTCATTGCTAGTTGTGACATAGAAATAGTAACAGAGGCTTGGGTTCAACTGTCAACCTGTAAACCTGTAGATTTGAATACATGGCGGAAGGAAGTAGTTCCGCACAAAAGAAGGTTTTTAAAGATACTCAATTTGTTGTTTCTTATTTTCTTTACACACTTGTGCTGTCAACCTGTTGTATAAGCACAATATCACACTCATAGCCGTGTGATTATGGCTATATATCAGCACGGCTGTGATTTGGCCATAGGCAATCACAGCTGTGCGGATATAGAGCTATATTATATTATATTATATTATATTATATTATATTATATTATATTATATTATATTATATTATATTATATTATATTATATTATCATCTTTTTATGAATGAAGGCCAGTATCACTGATACTAATACTGATATTGATGTCTATGATTAACATTGACAGACATTCAACATTAAAGTCTAACATTTATTAGGCTTTAAAAAAATAAAAACTTTTAATTCAAGTGAACTTAAAACAATCTTCACATAAACCCATTATAATAAATGTCATATTTACCTGTAGCCTTCATATCTAAGCAATATACAGACATTTAATAAAGTTATCAAAGTCTTTACAGTCTTAACTGCTTCAATTATAAATTAAATATAGATGAATCCTTAGTAAAGGTAAAATTTTCTGTTGCCTTTGTTCTTTGATTAACATTAAAGTCATTACAGCAACTGTTTTATTAGGCTGCTGTCACTTTAAGATCTGCTGTCACGCGCATCTCATTTTCTCTTTAAGTTCATTTAAGACTTAATTTAACTAATTTAAGACATCTCTTATGAGGATACTCGACAGAACGGACATTTTGGCATAATTCTGTGTGTTATTGTTCGGTCAAGCACAAAAGAAAACTCGATTTTGGTGTGCGTCTTTCTGTGCGTTGTGTGTGTCAGGATATTCACAAACAGTGCTTTTTCTTTGATTTGTCGCACTTGAATGGTTTAAAAGCATTTGCTTGAATAAGAGCGTGATCATATAATGTAACGCTAGCCAAAGGATGACAGAAAAAACGGATGCTGCGTTAATTGCGTTAAATATTTTATTTTATATTATATTTTATTATATTATATAATTATATTAAATGAATTACTGTATATTGTATTTAAGATGTTTATATGAATCTAACTCTGTAGCCATAAATTCAGCATATTTTGAAACACCTTGCGTTCAGGCTTTTGACTATGTGAAGTGCTCTCAGGTTGGTGTGCATGTAAAGTGAGACACAAGGGTTCATTAATGCAGCTCATGCATGCTGACCCCAAAGTTAATGTCCCTATCATTTTGGAGTAGGGAGCGTCTCTCAAGTGGTATAACTCATGTTTAATGCATTGCACTGGTCAGAGATTTTAACCTCACCTGAAGAGAGGGGGAGAGAGTGTGACACGGACTGGGCGGTCCCTTAGCTCGCCGGTCAGGGGCTCAGCAAAGCCTAGGGCTGAAAAGCCAATGCAGAGTTATTCTGACGGCTGACATTTACTTAACATGGATAACCCATTTCGTGTGGCCTGTGTTCCAGGGGTCTGAGTTCGAGGGTGGCCCCTGGTCCCCTGTTGCTCTCAACCAAATCATGCAACAAATCCTAAAGAAGGCACGCTGTATTCTTTCACGGCACCAAATGTCTACCAATCTACTCTGCTTAGACCAGACTAGTTTCCAGACATAGCCAGGATGGTCTTTCTGCTCGATGAAAGAAGCCTGGTGGGCACAAACTTGTTTTATAGGCCTATGCAAAGCTCTGTGAGATTTATTTAATACTCGCCTCTGGGGTCTTGTTGCAAGCGGCCGTGTTTGAAGAGTTTTGTTTGGTACTGAGAGATGATTTATGCCGTGGTCACCCATGGATATTTGCATGGATTTCTGTGTACTTTCTCTAATGTTGTTTAAATTCAATTGACATGCAGATGCTCTGAGCAAAGCTGAGGCACAAATATCCGTCTTCAATGGCTTTGCGTTGAGTCCCAAAAGAGGAATGCTAATTAGCACATTAGCTAAGATGAAAATTTGGTGAAAATGCTAATAAGAAAATTGTTTTTCTAATCAGACTCTGACTCATTGCACAGTTTCATAAAGCCATGTCAGCTCTAAGTGCTTTTTAAAACTGTTATGTGCATACCAGAGGCGGTGCATTAGCTAAGCCTCTGATTTGGGGCCTTAGCTGCAGATAGATGAGCTCAAGACCAGGTGCTGTTGACTTGTTGCAATTAATGAAGTTTCACAGCACGCAACATCGAGAAAAAGCACTGAATGTGTTGTGGTAATGTAGTAATGTTCCGTGGGGGACCTGGCGACGAATGAATTTCTCTTTTCATTGTTTGTTATTGTTGTATTCATGAGATTTGTGCTGTTTTTAATGGCTGTTCAAGATAGTGATTACTATTGATGTGGGACCAAAAGTTGATTTGTTTCAGCCACATTGTTATGATTTTGAAATTATGATTGTTTTTTTAAACATTGAACCTGACCTTGTAAGATAATTGTTTATTTAGCATTTTCTGGCTTTCACTTTGGGCATCTATTGGTGAATGGCTTCCTCCTAATTAATTTCTCTTTTTTTTTTCCTCTCCCCCTTTCACACAGGAGCTGCTCAGTTCCCAGGTATGGCTTCCCTTTTACCTCTCGTTTGTGTGTTTGTTAGTTTTTTTTTTTTTTTGTTCTTTTTCCCTTCATTCCCAACCCCATTTCTCAAATAGCTTGTCCTTCACAGCTAGCAGTGCTGGTCATAACCGAAACCATCTCGCCTTTCTTCAGCCTCTCACTCACTGACTTCTCTCTCCTCAACCTCCACTGGTGCAGGTGCTGTCTCTCTCCAGCACTCCATCTTTCTCGTCCCTTCTAACATCATCCATTTCTCACCTTTCAGGAAAGAAATTACACCTCATTCTCTCCGGTGTCTCTTCCAGTTGAATTTCCCCATTTTCACAGAGCACATTTACTCCAGATATGCAATCATTTCCTCTTTTGAATGTGGGGAATATGTTTTGAAGGAGGGCGGTAAAATAAGTCATTTGGTAAACTGTACTCAAACTCTTCACTTTATCAATGTCTTGCCAGCGCCTCTCAGGTCTTCCTCATATTATTTTTTTCTTGCCATATTTTTGCTAAGGCTCACTGAGGGTTCAAGATACCAGATTTTTTTGGTTTAATACATTACAGACATGATATTACTTGCGTTGTTTAGTTTCAGAGAGGTGGCACACAAAAGCACTGTAAAAGTGATAAAAAATCATCTCCATCCAGTGCAACCAGGCTGAATTCCTTTTCTTTTATACGTACTGCTTGTGCTTTGCAGCTTTTCATTCCTGATGATTAGATAAGGTTCGAAATAGATATAATGCACACTATAATTCATTGATGAGTGTCTCATGACTCACTTTTTAATTGCCGTAACAAAACTTCAAGAACACATTCTGTGTTGAATCACAATCCCCTGGAGGCTTAATTACATATAATAAATACAATTTAAATACATGCTGAAAATAGAAATTTGTGATATATTAGTGACCATATTGGTATAAGCTTATATTGGCCATTTTTAAATTAAATATGGATTGGATCTGCATGTTCAAATTAAACTATGGATAAATGTATTTGTGCCTGCTCCTACTTGTAAGACACTGTTCTTTGTAACACTGATTTGAAACAGTATGCATTATGAAAACTACTATAATTTAACATTTAAATTATATTGCTTCTTTTCAGCATGAATAATTTTTAATTGCAAATGTTGTGTGAACACTGTTGATTTATAATATCAGCCATAGTATTTGTTATTGGGCATTATATTAAAAATAATTATTTGGCTATTGTATTAACCAGAGTTTCTATATTGTTGCTTTATTAATCTAAAGCCATTAAATAAACATTCACAGACCCCCTTATTTATCCACTACTAAATTGTCCCTTCCCTAATGTACAGCACAGAGGAAGGTGTGATGCTTCTTTTTGAGTGTCAGGCCACATTAGAACGGAAAACTAGACACCCGCCCTGCTCCGGACCTGAAGGGGGACGATGATTCAGACAAGACAGTATTATGGCCAGCAACTTTAGCCCACACTCCAGCAGCCCTTTACGATTAATGCCCTTCTCCTCCACAGTCTATCAGCCCAAACATGCTGAGGCGCAGGAGAAATGCTCTCTCTCACACACACACATAAACCCTTCTCTTGGCAAACACACTGTATTTTTTTTTATGCCTTGCGATTCAGTTATTAATCGAAGCCAAGTTATTTGTATGGGTATAAATTAGAAGTGAGCTGAAGAAGACACTCCCAAGGGGGATTGGATGAATCCCAGTCCTTGTTAAGGACCCCAGTCCTTCATGGCCTTGTGCTTGGTTTATGCCGCATTTTCTCTCACACACACACACTCTCTCTCACACACACTCTCACACACTCTCACACACACTTGCTCTCTCTCTCTCTCTCTCTCTCTCTCTCTCTCTCTCTCTCTCTCTCTCTCTCTCTCTCTCTCTCTCTCTCTCTCTCTCTCTCTCTCTCTCACCCTCTTTCTCCTCCAGCTCTGCTTATAAACAGAATGCTCTCTTGCCAAAGACATACACTCACCATTAATTCTGAATAGAGGACCGTGCTGTTGACTCTTCTATTATTGTGTTAGTTGTCTCCTGTGAAATTACTGTAAAGTGATCCAGAAGATCTGTGCTAGCTAATCACATTAGCACAAGGCAATACTTTCAAAAACACACCCATAAGTCAACAGGGATATCTACATGTTTTTTTTTTGTTTTTTTTTTCTTTAAAAGAAACTATTTATTTATTTAAGACCCCATGAAATGTAGAGATGCACAATATCAGTACCAAGGCAGTTATCAGGGTTTTTTCAGCCTATTTAAAGCTTTTTATTATTATTATTTAATATATCATATTTAAAAAAAGTATTGCTTTATTTTTTTTTCTTTTATTATACAAAATAGCATTGTATTTTAGTATTGGTTAGTTATGAGCTAAGTGTAAAAAATAATTGAGCTAATTGTATCGGCCTGAAAAAATCAGCCATGCTTAGCTACCTGCTAGTCAGTTTCAGGTGGTGCTTATAATTTATAGGGGAGACATTCTTATTCTGTAGAGCATTTGATTGGACAACAGTCTATGCAGTGCAGGATGAGTCATCCATATTTTCAGCCGATTTTCTCAGAAGAGAAAGATTGTACTTTTTTAAAAGCGTGAGGCTAATTTTGTTATTTTTATGTGTATGCTGTATACAGACCTCAAAGCTAAGCAGCATGAACCCAAAGCGACAGTTCTCCAATTGCGACTTTTATGTTAGCTGCTAGGGGAAAGCAAAGCTCTTCATCCTTCTCTTTCTCTCTGTCTCTGTGCTGCCTCCTCTGACCTCAAGGACATGGCTCTGCCACAAGGAGTCCTTGTTCTGCCTCTTTGCCTGTGATGTCATCTTAGTGAATGTGTGTGAGGACTTTTTTTTTTTTTTTTTATCTGTGGCGATCGATAGGAAGATGTGAAAGGCAGAGGGCAGTTAATCTCCTGCCGCCTGCATGGGGATTCTTATCCTTGTGTGCACAGACGCTTCCTAGATCAGGACGCCCGCTCGGAGACAATGCAAAATACACACCAAACTGCTCGCGCAATATCGGTTCAAGGATGTTGTATTTAGATGGATGGCGACGAGAGGCCGTGTGACTCCGGCACAGCTCACTGATTCCAGAGTGAGGGACAGGTGCTGGAGGTCCTGGCGGTGCACCATCTTGCTGAGAGGAGGAATGCTGGGAAGGGAAGAGGGAAGAGAGAGAGGGCAAGGCAGGTCTCTGCTTTTCAACTGTGTTTCTCTTACCTGCTTATTTATTTTTTTGGTCCCTCTTTTTATCTGTCATTCTGGCCTTGTGTCTTCTTTTGGCCCTTTTTCATTAACAGGATGGATCTTCTGTTCTCAATGATGTCATAGACTTAGGGATGGAATAATGTCGGCATCAAGTAATGTTTGTAAAGCAACATCTTAGTCTGGCAAGGCTGACAGAACTAGATTGTAAAACTATCACTCTCATTATAATCTTTTTGTTTGTTTGTTTTTTGTTTTTAATGGGAAAGATGCAAAACTGCTTATCCTGTTTCAAAGTACATTTATGTTGAACAGCAACTGCTGCCACTTTATTTTCCCTGTCCTTCTAAAAAGGTACACATTAAAAATGTTTTTATGTTTTTAAAAGAAGTCTCAGTAAGGCTGCATTTAGTGATGATCTGAACGGTAATATTGTGAAATATTACCATTTTAAAATAACATTTTTCTATTTTAATATATTTTAATGTATTCCTGTGATGGCAAAGCTGAAATTTCAGAATTATTACTTCAGTCTTCAGTGTCACATGATCCTTCAGAAATCATTCTGATATGCTGATTTGATGCTCAAGAAACATTTCTGATTATGATCAATGTTGAAAACTTTTGATCAACTTAATGCATAAAAAAAAAAAATATATATATATATATATATATATATATATATATATATATATATATATATATATATATATATATATATGAATTGACCCCAAACTATTGAACAATAAGATTATTTATAAATATCATAAGTGAACTGATAACCATGGATTTTATTTTCAATGTTGGTAACACTTTACAATGAGGTTTCTTTGAACATGAGCTAAGAATTAAGCATTTATTAATCTTAATGTTTATTCCAACATTTACCAATACATTATTAAAATCAAATGTTGTATTTGTTAACGTTAGTTAACGCACTGTGAACTAACATGAACAATCAATTAACGACTGTATTTGTATTAACTAACATTAACAAAGATTAATAAATATTGCAGTTAACTAATGTTAACAAATGAAACCTTATTGTAAAGTATTACCGCTAATACATGTAAATATTATTTATAATATATAAAAATATTAATTGAATGTTTTTCTTTTTGTAAACATTATTTATATTTAGTTGTTTAACTTGAATATTTAAATATTTAGTATATATAATTGTTTAGTTATGACTTTTGATGGTTGCATCAAAACAAGCTTCACATATAAAGACACTAAAATTACTTTAAAAGACTTTTAACTTTTAAAGATGTGTGCTGTTTATTTGTGAACGGCTTATGTTGTAACAGTCTCTGAGAGAGGTTTGCACCAGCAGCGTTTTAGTGGAAAAGGGGTATTTGTTTATCCATTGCCGTTGAGACTCAGTCACAGATGCAGAAGTCCTTTCTTCCTCTCCCTCTGCTGAGAGAGATTTCCAAATGAGCGAGCAGGGGTGGCAAGGCCTCTGGTGCTGTGCCCGGCCCCCGTCGGCTCTCTGACGCATTAATCATCAGGCTGCCATCCATCCCTTCCCACACGCCACATTCCACTGCTGCTCCCATCCAACCTGCATTTTACCCTTCATTAGCACTAGTATCATCACAATTTACTTATCCATACGTTTGTGTGAACGCTTCACGGCTCCTCAGCGTACACAGGGAGTGGGAGGGGGGGCTTTGTGGCTCAGGGGCTTGCTGAGCCTTTTAAGGGAACTCGCTCTGGTTTATTTCAAAGAGAAAGCAGTTGGGTTTACACGTGTCGTTTCAAAACCTGCTTGTTAAACAAGCCAATATTGTTCGTAATTAAACACAACAAAGCTGGAAAACTCTCATGGGTCTATCACTGGAACATACAACAACTATAATATTTGCATTAAATATATTCTCCCCATGCTTTTAGGCTGATGGTAGCTGCACTTTTTATTTGTATTTATTTTGACTCTGGGATATTTAAATATGAAAAGGAAAGTGTCTGAAGTATTTTAGATATCTGATATGATTAGATAACTTGTACATGATTTGTCATTACAAATTACATGTACATGACAACCAAGTCAAATTAGTGTACAATCAAATTATTTTGCAGGGTTAATCGTTCAATAAAGCAAAAAGTCACTTAATTGAATTAAGACAAGTGATGTCTGTGAAGGATTTAGCAGAAATATCTCAAAAGCATCTGCAGAGAGACACTCCTGAAGGCTTAACTTATTCCAGTTAAGCTTGATGTATTCTCTTAAGAAGATTTGGTAAATTTGTCCATGTGTCATTAGGCTTGCCTTTGAATTTGTGCATCTAGCGTGTAAATAGCCCCAGCTGAAAAGACTAGTGCTGGCATTTCAGGGTTTTTAAGTCTTAGTTTCGGCCTGATTTAAGGGATAGTTCACCCAAAAAAGAAACGGACGCTGCATCTGAAATCGAATACTTCCCTACTATATAGTATGCTAAAAACAGTGTGCCTACAGAGTAGTATGTCCGAATACATAGTATTTGAAAAACAGTTGGTGAAAAGTCTCCATGGATGACCTACTACTTCCGGGCGAGATTCTGAAGTGTGCATATGATGGACACTTCTGTTAGGGGTTAACAGTTTAGACCCAGAGGCCAGTAGTGAAAAATGAAGACCAAGAGTCAGAAGTGAAATTAATTAAAGAAAAATTAGCAGTTTCATCAGCAGAAGCCAGCTTCAAGTCTCACAAGGAGTTCGTAGGCCACGCTCCCTCTCTACCAGTCTCGTCGTACCGTACATACAATTGTCCCAACAGTTATACCGTTTTCAAGGTCTATCCATGTCATTACTGCAAGGTGGATGATTCTGATTGGCTCAGAGAAAATGAACAGTCATGGTAAATTTCCACACATTGTCAGTTAATCAGATTCACGTGTCCATAAATCACTTGTTGAGGCTTTCACCCTGGAATTAGGCATGTAGTGACCTTCCAGATCTGGAGCAGATGCCAGCTTGCCCAGAACAACAAGTCCACCCCATCTTAGGATGCCCATTGTACACCTTCTCAACACTGATCTGTAACACAGAATATTGCGCACATACACAGATACACAGTCTCTCCAAGGTTGGAGTTGCTTGAGCTCTGGCCTGAACCAGAAAGTTTCCCAAAACATACTGATAATATGTGCTTTCTCTCAGTGAAAGGTACAGACAATAGTACAGGCAATATTCATCTTGACTCTTTAGTGTTTCAGTAAAAGGAAATATAAAATTAATAAAATATAATAAAAATGAAAGACAAATCCATATTTCATATCTGGAAGCCGGGCTAAATGAGTAAGCACTGTTACTGCACTCCTGGCATGTTAGGGGTGTGGGATACCTCCAAAATCCAAACACACGACAACATGTTGCTTGTTACAAGTGTTTAGCGACACATCACACATCCCTAGGACAGACACCCAGTCACCACTCAGAGACCAAATACAAACTTTAGAAAACAAGAAACAATCAGTGGTTCTCTTGATTTATGCAAAATCATTATACTAATATAGGAGTCCCCCTTTCACTTCACTATCCCATGAGGCCACCGAAGAGGATTTATGAATGGAGGTGAAGGGACGCAACTGACTCTGGTAGGTCATGTGATAATGACAACATGGTGGATGTAGTACATCCGGATTACATTCATACTACGCCTATTTATACCACATAATTAGGGGTGGCACGGTACATGAAAAAACATCTGAACCGTTCGGTTCGCTTGTCTCAGTTCGGAACGTGTGTGCGTCACACGGTTCGACGCATGCGCAATGTAGCCTCGTGCCCGTATGTTACCTCAGACAGTGGGAGTCCTTTTCGCACGAAATAAGAGGTGTGTGTGGACATACAGTAAAAGACAGTAAAAGTGGAGTGGCAAGTGGGAGAGATAAGGAAGGCTGCCCGGATTTGGAGGATGCCCGTTGTGCATTCACACTGGCAGCGTTTGTCTCGTGCAGCTGAACCGCAGCTCGTGTATTGCAAATACAGACGATTATTGTCCATTCTGTCATATTTTCCGGTGTTCTCCTCCGACCCGTCTGTCTCGTTTGATTTATGATGGGCAGCATATATCTGCTGCAAATGTGACCGTGTTCCCCTCTGTCCCAAACACACATGCATATAACATGTTGTATATAAGTAGTTCACATGATAAATGTAACATTAAAGTTAAGATATGCTTCTAGTTTTAATAATTTAAACAGGCCTTTGAAGTTTGGGCAAAGAGTTGCTCACGCTGAATTAAAGCCACAGTGCATTGTTTGGATCAATATTGACATGATCATCATGAAACCGGAAACAACAATTTTTTTTTTTAAATACTGTATCCTAAATTGTGGATATTTAAGCTATGTATCATATGCTGAAGTGAATTTCTGGAGTGTTAATGATTAAAAGAAAAAACAACAAGAACCGTACAGAACCAAAAACCGTGACCCTAAAACCGTGATACGAACCGAACCGTGGGTTTTGTGAACCGTGCCACCCTTACATATAATGTACGTTCAAATAGTAAGTTCAAATTCAAATGTAGTACGCGACATTTTTCGGACTCAGCTAGAATTTCCATTTTTGGGTGAACTATCCCTTTAAGAGGCCTGATGGGGACAGCATCATCCAAATGAGCATATGTTGGTCTTTTTAACAGGGGTGACTGGGTTTGAAAGGGGCATGTTGGCACGTGTGTCTGGAGGTCTCCTTTCACAGATGGAAGGGCACAGTGACGTAATGCCCGTGCTGAGCTGCTGGTCATCAAAACACAAATGTACTTGAATTGATTTCGAACAAATGATATCAGACACAGCCTGTGGGCCTAAAATAAACCAGCATTAATGACACCGCAATATGCAGAACGTGTTCTCATATTAGAATGTACCCTGTCTTAATTGAGACATTTACATCTTATTCAGACAAAATGTCAGTATTACAAGGATAGTTCACCCAAAATTGAAAGTCGTTTCTCATTTTTGAAGAATATGCTGACTGCTCTTTTGTTTGTAATAAAAAAAAAAAAATGAGAGTAGGTGCTCAAAAACACATATATCATAAAAGTGGTACATCTCATGAGCTATATTCTAGGTCTTCTGAAGACATATAATAGCCTTGTGTGAATTGTTTCTTTACCATACTACATACTAAGTAAGCATACTAAACTTAACTTGAAGTGTACACTTAAATTTTGGGGTCAGTAAAAAAATCAATACTTTCATACAGCAGTAAAGACATTTATAATGATACAAAAACGTTCAAATAAATGCTGTTCTTTTGAACTTTTTATTCTTTTTCTATTTATATAGCGCTTTTTACAATACAGATAACAAAGCAGCTTTACAGTGTTAATAGGAAATGAATGCAACAAAGACCGCTTTTCGCTGTACAGCAGCTCTAGAAGAAAGTCATTGTCCAGCTTAAGTAAGTTTTTAATTGATTCATTTTCGTTGTAAAAATCATTAGTTATTAAATTAGGGGCTGGTTACACGACACCGTTTTCAACTGAAACAGAAAACTTTGAATGTGTTCTGGCCGTTCATTTACTCAACAACAGCGTATAATAAATGTTAATATTATTAAAGTAATAATTAAATTAAGTTTCTTGAGCATTAAACCAACATATTAGAGTGATTTCTGATCGATCATGTGAGTTATGACTGCTGAAAATTCTCTTTCACATCACAAGTATATTGATATATTGATATATTATTATTTTAAATTGTTATATTTTACATTTTATTCGTTTTTACATTTTTAAAAAAATCAAGTAATGCTTGGTGAGCTGCTTTTTTTTTTTTTTTACGTTTTTGATGTTACAAAACCTTACCATCTCCATACTTTTAAACTGTGCTATACTTTATGAATGAATACAGATCGTCCTGCTATGCTCTCAGACGAGCAGTTAAAGCCGCAAAACTCCGTTATAAAGACCGAGTGGAGTCTCATTTCCAACTCAACGACTCGCGGCGCATGTGGCAAGGTCTGAGGTCCATCTGCTCCTTTGGATCTAAATCCTCTGCAGAGGTGAACGCTGATCCGTTGCTCGTGAACGAGTTAAACTCTTTCTATGCTCGCTTTGACTGTAACCGCGTCAACGCGACTCCGCCAAGTGGCGCGTTAGAGGAAATTACTCAGAGCAGCAACAATCACGTGATCTCTGTCTCGGAGGATGAAGTTCGAGAGCACTCAAGCGTGTGGACGTCAGGAAAGCTGCTGGGCCGGATGGTATTTCAGGTCGTGTTCTGCGGTCCTGTGCTGATCAGCTCACCGGGTTGTTTACATCTATCTTTAATGAGTCCTCGCTACATCTGTGGTCCCCACCTCCTTCAAAAATCCACCATCATCCCTGTCCCTAAGAACAGTAAACCCTCTTGCCTAAATGACTATCGTCCAGTGGCTCTCACGTCTATAGTCATGAAGGTCTTTGAGAGACTCATTAAAAACACCATTTGCGCCTTCATTCCTGACACTTTGGACCCTCTTCAGTTTGCCTATCGTCCCAATAGATCGACTGAAGATGCCATCTCTCATGTCCTCCACTCCTCCTCACTCACATCGACAGCAAAAGTGGGAACTACGTAAGACTGCTATTTATTGACTATAGCTCAGCCTTTAACACCATAGTTCCCACCAAGCTAACCTCCAAACTCCTGGATCTCGGCCTGAATCCTTCTCTCTGCCACTGGATTGAGGACTTCCTCACTGGCAGGCCTCAGGTGGTGAGAATAGGCCAGTCCACCTCCACCTCCATCACCCTGAGTGTGGGAGCTCCACAGGGCTGTGTCCTGAGCCCCCTGCTCTACTCTCTCTACACGCATGACTGTTTGTCCACACACAGCTCCACCTCTATCATCAAATTTGCTGATGATACTGTTGTCCTGGGCCTCATTTCCAACAACAATGAGACGGCATACTTGGACGAGGTGGAGCATCTAACATCATGGTGCCAGGACAACTGTCTCTCTCTGAATGTTGGCAAGACCAAAGAAATGATTGTGGACTTCAGGAAGAGACAGCAACGGACATACTCCCCCTCATGATCAGCGGGTCACCAGTAGAGAGAGTGAGCAGCTTCAAGTACCTGGGAGTAAACATCTCCGAGGACCTGACCTGGACTGCTCACATCCAGACACAGGTGAAAAAGCCAGGCAAAGACTGTACCACCTGCGCCAGCTGAGGAAATTCAGGGTTTCACCAGCTATCCTGAAAACTTTCTATTTAGGGGCGATAGAAAGTGTTTTAACTCAGTGCATCACAGCGTGGTATGGGAACAGCACCAGTCATGACCGCAAAGCCCTGCAAAGAGTAGTGCGCTTATCCGAGCGTATCTCAGGGTCAGCTCTCCCGTCTCTGCAGGACGTCTACACCAAACGCTGCAAAGGTAGAGCTACCAAGATCATCAAGGACTCTAATCACCCTGCAAACCCTCATTTCACGCTGCTACCATCTGGTAAGCGCTTCCGAAGCCTGATGGCCAAAACTGAGAGACTCAGGAGGAGCTTCTTCCCCAGGCCATCAGACTCCTGAACTCAGTCACTTAACATCACGTGACTTCACGCCAGGATAAACATCGATACACTGACATTGCACTGCACTTTCTGTTCTCGTTGTTACTGTGTAACAACCTGTCATAAACCTGTTTGCACATTATACTCTTTATACATTTGTTAACCACATATTTATAAGTCTACAGTTTACTCACTGTAAAGTCTACTTCAATTATTTTATTCCACTTTATCCTTATTTGTTACCTTTTTTTTCTCTTGACTTGATTATTTATAATTCTACAGATATAGACATATATATATATATATATAGAGAGTACTTTTTTTTATATCGAATTTGCACTGTCCATGGAGCGGACCTGTTTACATTTCACTGCCGGTTGTATATTCTGTATATAACTGTGTATGTGACAAATAAAACTCTTGAATCTTGAATCTTGAACTTACTAAACTACACAGAGACACTTCACAGAGGAAATTATTGCTCAGAGGTTGCTCTTTCATAACTCAGAAAGCTTGATGGAGCTCTCGAATATGTTTAATGTACTTAATCTGCATGGGCACATATTGAGACATTATTTAGATAACTCTAGAAAAATGTGAAATTACTGGTGACTTGGGGTGAATTTCTTTTTTTGGGGGTTGGGGGGAGTCTCCATTTGATCTCCATTCTATCTCAGAAGATATTAAAGCGATCTCATTTGTGATTTTTCTTTCCTATGCGCAATCATTCAAAAGGAAGTTCACACAGATGAAAATCCTGCTTCGAAAGTTCAACACCCTCTGAACACATAGTATCGTAACCATGGAGTTCTCCTCTATTAGCCAGACTGTAATATTCGAGCACGAATGGTGACCTTTGCCGTTCAGAATAGTGATGGGTATCACATTCACTCTCACTGATTCTGGCTCACAGGTATACGTGGATCTCACTCTTTTACAATCATCACCATTCAGATCTAATTCAAAGCTGTAGTTTTCCTCACTCGCACATGCTGTTTAAAAAACTACAGCAGGCAGAATGAGCTATTGAGGCGGACAGTGGAGTGCTTTGACCTTTACAGCGCAGCAGTGCCCGCACTCCTGCATTAGCCCATTCCGTGTCACACACACGCGTGCACACGCACACACACACGTGCATATTCGCGGTCTGGGTGTTCCTCTTGGTTGATGTATGAGGGGCACTGGGGTGGTGCTGGGCCTGTAGTGATATAAATGGCTTGTCTGCCTCACTGAGAGTGGAGTATCGTCCTCTGACAGCTTTAATCTAGACCAAAATGATCAATGTTCTGTGCTACTTATTTTGAATGTCGGTAATTAAATACAGAGATAATGTCACAGATCTGTTTGAACAAGTTATGCAAATGCACAGTACACAAATTTCTTTGCCATTTTTGCGATGCCTTGTTTGTTGTTGATGCATGCACGGAAAGCTAATTTTTTTCAGGGACGCTTTTTTGGTGGTCTTTGCCTGAGCATTAGGGCTAATGAAATCTTCATTTAAATAGGAATTTATCATTCGCTCACTTGTTCCAGCTCCAGTGACACCAACAATTATTTTAATTAAACTGAGCTGCACACCAATAATCAATAATAATTTGGGGCCTAAACAAGTTTAATTCCTCTGTTAATATAGTATGATCCCTGCACAAGATTTACTTAACAGCTAATATCTCTGGGGTAGTTTTTCATAATAAGAGTTACATAAGAACATGAATATTAACATATGCTTTTGCCTTTGCCAAGACTAAATCTAAATGCAGTATGTTGCTCTTAAAAAAAAAAAAAAAAAAAAAAATCAAGATGTATGAAATTTCTTTTAATTTTACTTTACATTTGTGTTTTTGTTTTTTTTTTTTTTTTCATATCATATTAGATGTCTCAGAGTAATGTCTCATGATTAATGTCTGTTTTAATCACAATTTTTATTATTAATGTGTTGGATCTGTGAATAATGTGAATGGCACATTTTTTATATCATTTAAAGTTTAAATGTATTTTTAAAAAAGTCACTTGAAATATTTTCACATATCGAACAGCTCCTCCCCTTTTTAAAATAGCCAATTCCTATTCCTTATATAGTGCACTGTGTCACAATGTAGAAAATAGTAAATGTGTGAACAAGTGACTGATTTTAGCCGCAGCTTCAGCATCTATTTATAATGTAGTAGGCAGGAGGCTTTAGATTCTAGAGAGCATTTGATTGGACAGAAAATCTGATGAGAAGCTGATGTGCAGAGTGATGTCATCAAAATCATTGATCCATACTGGCGGAAGTCAGAGACTAAGTTCTGAACGCTTGTATCTTAAATGCATAATTTGTTATTGTTTTGGAGCACACTTATAGATAACAGTAAGGCTTCAATAACATGAAATTATATTTTCAGTACAATGTTTAAGCTTGCAAAACACTTAACAAATGCTAATAAGTAAAAATGAATAAATATGAATAAGTAAAAAAAAAAAGTAAATTACTCCTTTTATGGATTAAATAACATTTTGAAGATTTAAAAGCAGCAGTGAGCATGCCAGCATGCAATTAACACGTTTACCCCTTTTCCTCATCGAGTTTGACTCATTGGCATACCCTAGTGGTTCATGTTTGTTCCTCTAGTATTTATTTTTTATTTTATATATATATAAAAGGGCCTATATATAGGCCTTATGTTTTCCTGATGCTGTAGGATAAACATCTGTTTTCTAGCCCATGAATAGTTAAATGACATCTCACCAAGACATGTTGCCAAAGTTTGTGCAAACCTTTTTGGAAGTAATGGAGATGTGCAGACTCTCTGGAGGTCTACCGATGATTCAAATCATCCCTCTCATCCCACACAACAAAATGACATCCAGCTCATCACCCCAGAGTTGTGCAAAGTAAACACAGAACGGGCTAATTGCATCAAGTTTGGTTTATCACGTACACTCTACATTTTAATGAATTTTTGAGTAATATTTAAGTTCAAAATATTGCAGTTCTCAGCCAAGATTGGAGTTATGGGATTTTTCATGGGGGGATGAGAGGCTTGGATATGAACTAAGTGGGGGAAAAAAACAAGAAATATAGTCATGGAGGACATAGAAGAGAACATTCTAGCTATAAGGTTATAAATTAATATTTTAATGTTTTTAGTATTTAGTATTCTGTTCCTTGCTAGTCACCTTCCCCTCCTCAGCTAGCTTTAACATGCTAAAAGCTTGTTTGTTTTCCTATTGAGCTTGGCAAACAAGGCTGCTGTGCATGCTCATGTATGTGTTTTACCCTTTCAATGCATCTTCTGTCACTTAGCATGATTACCACCCACTAGCTGAGCGGCCTCGGACTGGCCGGTATTTAGCACGGTCTCCGTGACAACCGCTGTAGCGTGCTTAACCTTCATCCATAACCCCTCTCTGGGATAAACAGTCTTTCTATTTGCATTTCCAATCTAGTCCTCTCAATCCACACCTCATCCCCTTCGACGAGTCTTAAGGAAGTCGCTCCCGCGCTAGGTTTATTTGTTTTGGTCTGTTTTGACTTTGTGCTACTGGCAGGCTGATTGAATTCAGTTTTGTTAAACTGTCTCCCCTTATCTGTCGCCATCACACGATCTGATTGCTTTCTTCCCTTCTGCTTTAAGTGACAAGGCTGTTTAGAGGTGCCAGACAACTGAGGCATGCAAATTAGCACTTGATGGTGTCTTAAAGTCATGTCACATTTCACATTAATATATTTATTTATCTCCAGTTTTAGCCTATAATGTTTTCCTCGCAGCTCTGCAGGGTAGTCAGCTGTGGGGTATTATTTAGATTTTTTGTTTATTTATTTATTTATTTTTATCCCAGCGTTGCAGTAAAAAATATAGTTTTGCTGTGAATTATCTAGCTCTTAAAAAAATACAGTTGTTATTTACTTGCACACATATGTTTCCAACCTGTATGCCTGAAAGAGAAATTTAGATTTGAATGTTTAATGGGAAATACCATACAATTAGTATACAAGTAGCCCATATGATTTATTATACTATATATTAATTAAATTTGCCATACAAATAGCTTTGTGTCAGGATTATAACGAAATGTGTTTATTCAGTGAATTTCTTCCCATCTGCCCTAGCTCTCCAGCAATTCATGATGTAATTCATAAGCAAGTTGTTCATTTAAATCCACAGATCTACTTCACAAAACTGAACCATTCTAATTCATTCATGAATCAGATTGATCATAACTTTGGTCACTATATTAAGACTGCGTCTTAAGAACCAGTTTGACTAACTAGCAGTTAACAAAGGGGCACTTTCTCTTACAAACCTGATTCCAAAAAAGTTGGGACACTGTACAAATTGTGAATAAAAAAGGAATGCAATAATTTACAAATCTCATAAACTATTTTATTCACAATAGAATATAGATAACATATCAAATGTTGAAAGTGAGACATTTTGAAATGTCATGCCAAATATTGGCTCATTTTGGATTTCATGAGAGCTACACATTCCAAAAAAGTTGGGACAGGTAGCAATAAGAGGCCGGAAAAGTTAAATGTACATATAAGCAACAGCTGGAGGACCAATTTGCAACTTATTAGGTCAATTGGCAACATGATTGGGTATAAAAAGAGCCTCTCAGAGTGGCAGTGTCTCTCAGAAGTCAAGATGGGCAGAGGATCACCAATTCCCCCAATGCTGCTGCCAAAAATAGTGGAGCAATATCAGAAAGGAGTTTCTCAGAGAAAAATTGCAAAGAGTTTGAAGTTATCATCATCTACAGTGCATAATATCATCCAAAGATTCAGAATCTGGAACAATCTCTGTGTGTAAGGGTCAAGGCCAGAAAACCATACTGGATGCCCGTGATCTTTGGGCCCTTAGACGGCACTGCATCACATACAGGAATGCTACTGTAATGGAAATCACAACATGGGCTCAGGAATACTTCCAGAAAACATTGTCGGTGAACACAATCCACCGTGCCATTCGCCGTTGCCGGCTAAAACTCTATAGGTCAAAAAAGACTAAACATGATCCAGAAGTGCAGGCGTTTTCTCTGGGCCAAGGCTCATTTAAAATGGACTGTGGCAAAGTGGAAAACTGTTCTGTGGTCAGACCAATCAAAATTTGAAGTTCTTTTTGGAAAACTGGGAAGCCATGTCATCCGGACTAAAGAGGACAAGGACAACCCAAGTTGTTATCAGCGCTCAGTTCAGAAGCCTGCATCTCTGATGGTATGGGGTTGCACATCTGGAAAGACACCATCAATGCTGAAAGGTATATCCAAGTTCCAGAACAACATATGCTCCCATCCAGACGTCGTCTCTTTCAGGGAAGACCTTGGATTTTCCAACATGACAATGCCAGACCACAAACTGCATCAATTACAACATCATGGCTGCGTAGAAGGATCCGGGTACTGAAATGGCCAGCCTACAGTCCAGATTTTTCACCCATAGAAAACATTTGGCGCATCATAAAGAGGAAGATGCGACAAAGAAGACCTTAGACAGTTGAGCAACTAGAAGCCTGTATTAGACAAGAATGGGACAACATTCCTATTCCTAAACTTGAGCAACTTGTCTCCTCAGTGCCCAGACGTTTGCAGACTGTTATAAAAAGAAGAGGGGATGCCACACAGTGGGAAACATGGCCTTGTCACAACTTTGAGATGTGTTGATGCCATGAAATTTAAAATCAACTTATTTTTCCCTTTTTCCTTATTTTATTAAACTGATACATTTTCTCAGCTTAAACATTTGATATGTCATCTATGTTGTATTCTGAATAAAATATTGAAATTTGAAACTTCCACATCATTGCATTCTGTTTTTATTCACAATTTGTACAGTGTCCCAACTTTTTTGGAATCGGGTTTGTACTTTTATGATTCAAATTAGACCAATCTTCCTTTTTTATGTAACTGACTTTAAAAAGTTAGGACCAGTCTTGAAGAAAAAATTTAGATGACTAACAATTAAGACTAGTCCAAGTAGTTTATGCAACCGGACACCGGTTCGTAATTTCAACACGGTGATCAATGTGTTCCATAGAAGAAAGTCAGTCATACAAGTTTAAACAACCACATGAAAGTGAATACTGTAAATTATTATAGAATTTACATTTTTTTGTCTGAACTGTCCCCTTAATGGTATACATTTGTGCTTCGGGTCATCCGGCCAAGGTCTGTAGCTTCCATTTGTGTGGCAGTGGCAGCTCTTATCACATGGTGATCTCATCCAGAGAGGGGATTTGGACCAAGCATGTGTAACATGAAAACAGGCAATCTCATGAAGCACACACTACGCAGGAAAGAGAGAGGGTGGGGGTGGGGGGGAGACTTTCACACTCTGCTGGATATTCACACCCACTCTAGCTGTGTTTTGCCACCTGTTCTTCATTGTGCACTCATGTAAGTGTGAGATTGTGGGTTTAGATGATGTAGGGCTGCCTCTCTGTTTTAAGGAAATGGATAGTAGTGCCAGTAGTGTGGGGGGTTATTTTTTGTCATTTTGTCCATTGCCCCCACTTGGATGGATGGATGGCAGAAGTTATAAGTCATGGGTGGATGGGTGGATGTAGTTCTAAGATGGATAGATAGCGATGGATGGCAAAAGTGATGGATGGATTGATGAATGAATGAATGGATGGACGGACAGACGGATGGACGGACTGATGGATGGATGGCAGAAGTTATAAGATGAATGGATGGCATAAGTTATGTACACTCACCTAAAGGATTATTAGGAACACCATACTAATACTGTGTTTGACCCTCTTTCGCCTTCAGAACTGTCTTAATTCTACGTGGCATTGATTCAACAAGGTGCTGAAAGCATTCTTTAGAAATGTTGGCCCACATTGATAGGATATCATCTTGCAGTTGATGGAGATTTGTGGGATGCACAAATCCAGGGCACGAAGCTCCTGTTCCACCACATCCCAAAGATGCTCTATTGGGTTGAGATCTGGTGACTGTAGGGGCCATTTTAGTACATTTAAACGATGCCCAATAGGCACTAAGGGGCCTAAAGTGTGCCAAGAAAACATCCCCCACACCATTACACCACCACCACCAGCCTGCACAGTGGTAACAAGGCATGATGGATCCATGTTCTCATTCTGTTTGCGCCAAATTCTGACTCTACCATCTGAATGTCTCAATCGAGAAAATCGAGACTCATCAGACCAGGCAACATTTTTCCAGTCTTTAACTGTCCAATTTTGGTGAGCTTGTGCAAATTGTAGCCTCTTTTTCCTATTTGTAGTGGAGATGAGTGGTACCCGGTGGGGTCTTCGGCTGTTGTAGCCCATCCGCCTCAAGGTTGTGCATGTTGTGGCTTCACAAATGCTTTGCTGCATACCTCAGTTGTAACGAGTGGTTATTTCAGTCAAAGTTGCTCTTCGATCAGCTTGAATCAGTCGGCCCATTCTCCTCTGACTTCTAGCATCAACAAAGTATTTTCGCCCACAGGACTGCCGCATACTGGATGTTTTTCCCTTTTCACACCATTCTTTGTAAACCCTAGAAATGGTTGTGCGTGAAAATCCCAGTAACTGAGGAGATTGTGAAATACTCAGACCGGCCCGTCTGGCACCAACAACCATGCCACGCTCAAAATAGCTTAAATCACCTTTCTTTCCCATTCTGACATTCAGTTTGGAGTTCAGGAGATTGTCTTGACCAGGACCACACCCCTAAATGCATTGAAGCAACTACCATGTGATTGGTTGATTAGATAATTGCATTAATGAGAAATTGAACAGGTGTTCCTAATAATCCTTTAGGTGAGTGTATGTATGGATGGATGGATGGATGTAGTTTTTGTATGGATGGATGGGTGGGTGGGTGGATGGATGGAATGATGGATGGGTGGCAGAAGTTATAAGATGATTGGATGGCAGAAGTTATATATGGATGGATGGATGGATGGCAGAAGTTATAAGATGAATGGATGGCAGAAGTTATGTATGAATGGATGGATGGAATGATGGATGGATGGCAGAAGTTATGGATGGATGGATGGATGATGTAGTGATGGATGGATGATGTAGTTCTAGGATGGATGGATGGATGGATGGATGGCAGAAGTTATAAGATGAATAGATGGCAGAAGTTATGGATGGATGGATGGATGGATGGACGAACGGACAGATGGATGAATGGGAGAAGTTATAAGATGAATGGATGGCATATACGTTATGTATGTATGTATGGATGGATGGATGGATGGATGTAGTTTTTGTATGGATGGATGGGTGTGTTGGTGGATGGAGTTCTAAGATGGATGGATGGATGGAATAATGGATGGGTGGCAGAAGTTATAAGATGAATGGATGGCATAAGTTATATATGGATGGATGATGTAGTTCTTTATACACAACATATTTCACATTCACCAGAAAACTGACCAACTGTTTACTGTCAGCAATCACCTCGTAAATGCCTCTCTTTCAATCTCCAACTTCAATTATCTTTCTCTCTGTCCCTCTGCAGTCCAAAGCCAGAATCTCATAGCGGACAACGTCTCAGTAGTGGAGGGGGAGACAGCCACCATAAGCTGTCGAGTCAAAAACAATGACGACTCTGTCATCCAGCTCCTCAACCCCAACAGACAGACCATCTACTTCAAAGATGTCAGACGTGAGTACACATAAGCATAATGCACGCACACACAAACAGGTCACGCGTCCCCAGTGGAGCGGAAGTGTTAATGCATCAGAGTAATCCACTGCGCTTTTGAGGGCATTCGATAGAGAAACCCAGCTGGCTGGAGAGGGCATGTTTTGTTTTTTTTTCAGTGATTTGCCTTGCTCTCATGTGATCCATCTTACCCAAGACCGCTCTGATATTTCCCTACAGCTGCACAGTGTAATTATAGCAGGAGTCTTTCTAAAGGGTTTCATCTCTTCCACCCCTCTATGAAATATTGTACCCGCCGGTCCCATGTCATATGCAGAAAAGCACTTTGATTATGGTATTTTCTTTGCGCAAAAGTTGCAGCAGAAAGCATTTTTAAGAAGTTCCAAAGTGCTTTGGAGTTCAGTTCGAGTTCAATCCAGCACATATCAGGTGGTGTCAATAGATGGTGGCGTCTGTCTCCACAAACGGTCTCCGGAAAGGTCTGTCCTTTTTATTACATGGCTTTTCTCTGAAATAATGATAAGCTTCGCCGAGGTGCCAGACCGAGTCATTTTCATCTCCTTCTCCATAAACGCCACTGTGGTTAAAGAGCGTCCCAGTCAAGGAGAGTGAATGGGAGAGCCATCAGTCGCCTGAGACTGTCCTCATCAAGTAACGGTTAAAGTAATTGTGTGCCTAGTTTGGATTAAGGTCTTCTGAACCGTCATTTTATCTCTCAGCTTCCAATCATTAGCAAGGCTCAGACTCCAGGTTTTTGGTCCGTGCAAGGCTGTAATTATCACCCGTCTTCTTAATAAAACTTTGATGGGCTCTTCTCAAAGTAACCGTGGCCGGTAATCAAAATTGATTGCTGCCATTTAGGAGAAGCAGCATGTGTCCTGGAGCCTCTAGGATTAAACCTAAGAAAACAATACAAATGAGATTCGGAAGAGGAACACAAGAGCAAAGGAAAGGAAATGAGACAGAGTGTGTGTGGGAGAAAGAGAGGGAGACATGAGCACAGATAATAGAAGCAGCCATTGATACACGAAAAAAGTTTGTGGTTCAAGCGTCATTTTCATTTCAAGAAGTCCACTGCCTAACGTCGGTGAATTGCAAAGGAGTGAACCAGGCATGTGTTTCTTGTTTTGTCTGTTTAAATGTGATTAAATTTGAATAAATTATAATTGAATGCACTTTTTTTTTAGGTTAACTAATTCCCCGCCAGCATTTTTTTTTTTTTTTTTTTTTTTACAAAAGTTGCCAGCCAATGCCAGCGTTTTTGATCATTTTCACAAAAATGTCATGGCCCCCAGAATATTTTGTTGTATGAAAATCTGAACATGCAGAAAGAACAGACACTCTGCTTTTAAACAAAAAAAAAATCTGTTTTATTCTAGCGTCATGCATTATTTTTTTATCAACACTTGAATGTGGGTAAGTTTCATTAAAAAAGCAACATTGAACGAAAAGCTGAGAAAATCATGTTTTTGTCAAAGACTACATTCAGATGGGATTCAGAGCGAGGATCAAAACACAGATGGAGTAGATCGAGTCCATCAACACCCCCAAAGCTTGCACAGTCCTATACCTCATCCTGGGTCGACATTTCATTCAGTGAAATTCTGTTGACTATAAGCAAAGTCCCTTTAAGTGTAGCTCCTATCTCTTTGAATGGGGAAACATCAAATTCTCTAAAACTGTTAGTCAAGCTTACGATTAAATTTAACATTTGAAATCACCTATGAAATCTGACAATCTAGCTGTCTCATAAATTTAGTTTTTAAATGCTTGAATCATGATGAAAAAAAAATAGCTTATTGCTATAGCCACTGTGCAGCGACGCGATGACTTTACTAATTAACGATTGGCTCTGTCATTTAGAAGGTGGGGTTTATTTGGGTGTTGCACTTTCTCCCATTCATAAGTAATTAGAGTGCACCGTCTTCCTATATATAAAGGCTTTGCTATAAGTAACTTTGCAACTACATGACAACTATCATTAGAGTATTAGTAAACTGACTGCTTATCTGCTAATTTTTTTATTGTAATGCTCCTCCAACAGACAATTTTCTGACTATAAGTAACTTTGCAAGTACGTCAACTTATTCTAACCCCAACCCTACCAGTGTACTTAATAGACTCCTAACACTCTAATGTAGGTACAACGCTGCTTATAGTCAACAGGATGTGTTAAAGGGACCTTCAAATTAAAGTGAAACCTAAAGTTTCATATATGAAATAAACTGAATATAATCCGAAACTTATTTGCTAGTTTTTGGAAGCAAATAAGCAATAGGTTTGCTCAAGTCTCTTGCCTCAAAAATGTCTTATTTTATTAAATAAAGGTTGAAAATGTAGCAAAAACTGAGGTAAAGGATATATACAGACCTCCAAATAATGTATTCCAACCACAAAATGTAGAAAATGGACATTCAAATTTAGACTAAATTTAGACATTTTATATTCCTAAAGTGGTAGCAGGTTGGAATGTAAAGGCTCTTTGGAGCTTTTGGCTTCTCAGTAGGTGAAGGAAATGTGAAGATAAAAAAGGAAACTGTGAGAATCATTGGCAGTCTTCAGTACTGGTTCAGCAGGAGGAGTTAACCACTGTGGAGTTTCTAAAGCACCTCCTCCTCTTTACACACCTCTTACACCCCCCACCTAGTGCGAGTAGAAAGCAACATTTATTTATTATATTTATTCAGCGAAGTCTATTTCACATGACTCATGTCAGGGCTTCAACATAAGCACAATGCACTGCTTTGACCTCCATGTGAAAGACGTTTCAGATAGTGTCATAGAAGGACGATTTACATTAGTGAGGTCCCGTTATTGCACAGACGGACATTTTATGCATCATACAAATTGTCCGCCGTTCATTGGCCATGCTCCAAAAGGTCAGTGGCAAATGGGCTTAAAGTTCCAGTAGTTTGATCTATAAATGTGGCATTACAACTAATCTGACTCCACTCCATTGAGTTTGATGCGTTGGGGAATGTGATCATGTCTCCAGTGATAAGTATGTCTCTTTATGTCATCTTTTGGGATAAGGTAGGACAGATTTCAGGTTTATTCACAGAAATCGCTATGTATCATTGCATGTGGGCTACCATGATATTTCAAGTCTTCTATTTTCTCTGAAATGTGCCATGCTGAGAGGACACAAAGCTGGGACAGTGTTATTTCGCTTTGTCTTTTTGTCCTTGTTGCATGTAATCTTTTCCTTTTTTTTTTTTTTAACTTCCTGAGCCTTTCAGATTCCTGTATGGCATATGCTGCCCGTTTTATATATGCCTGCTCTCATATGTTACGACACACTCATTGTGACAAGAATTAAAATGACAAGCAGAGACCAGCATCACCGTTCCCCAACGCCCTCTGCCCAAATGAAAGTCTGAGAACATAATACAGGTTAAAGCCTTGTAAAAATCCCCAGCAAATGAAAGACAGTTTCAAAAAGCAAAAAAGGAACACGGAGTGCAAAAGCATTTGTCAATGCTTTTTTCAGGGTGATAAGCTTTAAAGGGTTTTGTCAGGCAGAGAAGCTGGTTTACTGGGCAGCATGCCCTCAGAAGGGACTGGAAACCACGCTGAGCTTCATTCTCCACCGCTCCCACAGTGCGCTGGATGTAGCTGGCCGACAGAAATGTTCCCTCTCACAGTGGTGGGACAACCTCCTGGGGCCCCGCAAGCTCTTGCTGTCACCATGTCCGGCGCTGTGTCCGAAAATGCTACAGCAAGCAGCAAAGGGCATGTACACAGTCAGACATGCTGTTATTATTTAGGCCACAAAGCACTGATTTTTTTTTTTTTTTTTTTTTTCTCAAGGTTTCGACTTTGTTCATCCTCCTCTTTTCCAAAAAATAAACTCGAGCGAGTATGTAAATTTTGTCTGGATGTCCTGAAGGCATATTATTTTTACAACTGCCT
>CM031963.1:9323499-9363499 GCA_018749465.1 Paracanthobrama guichenoti
TATATTGTAGCCTGCACATTTGCTACACTCTCCTGGTGTCATTTATAAGCAGTAGCTTAAAAGAAGCATATGGCTGCCTTTATTTGTCTCAGTGGAAACGCAATCTAGACTTCAAATGGGAAAAATACTGCTAATTATCTCCTACATGTTTCTATTGTTGCTTGCAATGGAAGTGGAGTGTGAAGATGTGACTTTTCATTCTAACATCTGCTGTCTTTCTCTATCGACCCTCCAGCCCTGAAAGATGCTCGATTCCAGCTGGTCAATTTCTCAGACAACGAGCTGCGTGTGTCGTTATCCAACGTGTCTCTCTCAGACGAGGGAAGATACGTGTGCCAGCTCTATACAGACCCCCCACAGGAAGCCTATGCCGACATCACTGTGCTAAGTATGAACACTCTATCTATCTATCTATCTATCTATCTATCTATCTATCTATCTATCTATCTATCTATCTATCTATCTATCTATCTATCTATCTATCTATCTATCTGTCTATCTGTCTGTCTGTCATCTATCTATCTATCTGTCTATCTGTCTGTCTGTCTGTCATCTATCTATCTGTCTGTCATCTATCTATCTATCTGTCTATCTGTCTGTCTGTCTGTCTGTCTGTCATCTATCTATCTGTCTGTCATCTATCTATCTATCTATCTATCTATCTATCTATCTATCTATCTATCTATCTATCTATCTATCTATCTATCTATCTATCTGTCTGTCTGTCTGTCTGTCTGTCATCTATCTATCTATCTATCTATCTATCTATCTATCTATCTATCTATCTATCTATCTATCTATCTATCTATCTATCTATCTATCTATCTATCTATCTATCTATCTATCTATCTATCTGTCTATCTGTCTGTCTGTCTGTCTGTCATCTATCTATCTGTCTGTCTGTCATCTATCTATCTGTCTGTCTATCTATCTGTCTGTCTGTCTGTCATCTATCTATCTATCTATCTATCTATCTATCTATCTATCTATCTATCTATCTATCTATCTATCTATCTATCTATATGTCTGTCTGTCTGTCATCTATCTATCTGTCTGTCATCTATCTATCTATCTATCTATCTATCTATCTATCTATCTATCTATCTATCTATCTATCTATCTATCTATCTATCTATCTGTCTGTCTGTCTGTCTGTCTGTCTGTCATCTATCTATCTGTCTGTCTGTCATCTATCTATCTATCTATCTATCTATCTATCTATCTATCTATCTATCTATCTATCTATCTATCTATCTATCTGTCATCTATCTATCTATCTATCTATCTATCTATCTATCTATCTATCTATCTATCTATCTATCTATCTATCTATCTATCTATCTATCTATCTCTCTGTCTGTCTGTCTGTCTGTCTGTCTGTCTGTCTGTCTGTCATCTGTCATCTATCTAGCTATCTATCTGTCTGTCTGTCTGTCTGGCATCTATCTGGCTGTTTGTCTGTCTGTCATATAGCTATATGTCTGTCTGTCTGTCATCTGTCTGTCTGTCTGTCTGTCATCTATCTGTCTGTCTGTCATCTATCTGTTTGTCTGTCTGTCTATCTATCTATATGTCTGTCTGTCTGTCATCTATATCTATCTATCTATCTATCTATCTATCTATCTATCTATCTATCTATCTATCTATCTATCTATCTATCTGTCTATATGTCTGTCTGTCTATCTATCTATCTATCTATCTATCTATCTATCTATCTATCTATCTATCTATCTATCTATCTATCTATCTATCTATCTATCTATCTATCTATCTATCTATCTATCTATCTGTCTGTCTGTCTGTCTGTCTGTCTGTCTCTATCTATCTATCTATCTATCTGTCTGTCTGTCTGTCTCTTTCTGTCTGTCATCTATCTATCTGTCTATCATCTATCTATCTGTCTATTTATCTTTCTATCTATCTATCTATCTATCTATCTATCTATCTATCTATCTATCTATCTATCTATCTATCGGTCTGTCTGTCTGTCTGTCTGTCTGTCTGTCTGTCATCTACCTAGCTGTCTATCCATCTATCCGTCTGTCTGTCTGTCTATCTCTCTGTCTGTCTGTATATCCGTCTATCAATCAATCAATCTATCTAATCTCCCCAAGGTTGAGAACCACTGGACTAGACAAACTGAACCTTTTGTTTTGACCATAAGATTTCCCATAAGGCACTTGCTGCATCAACAAACACCCACAGATACACACGTACCGGGCTTCTTTGTTTCCTGAGGAATCCTTTTATGATCAATCACTAGAGTGGAGCAGCTTTTATGAGATGCTGCAGCAGTGTAGAATCAAGATATAGCCATTCATCTTCACCGAACAGAAGGCCTAAGACGCGGCCAAGCCAGATCCTGAACGTCGAGTCATTCATATTTTAGAATGGAGCCAGTGCTCGACATGTACGCACACACACGTTCACTGCTGTTTGGAGGGGCTCCTGAAAGCTCTCTAAAATCTCAACAAACACTTCACCTGCTACTTTCTTTTGAGGACTCAGCTGCATGGTGGGGCCATTCAGCGGAATTATTGTTTATGTGTTTGTGTGTGTCTTTGTGTACATGTGAACACTTTGCTGCATTCTGCGTCTTGACATAACTGCATGGAAAAATCACCTGCACTTAAAAGTGATTATTCCGTTTTGAGAGCAGAGTTTAGTGTGGGGTGGATATTGAGGGAGCGGGATTGTAGAGAGCTTGCTGAATACTGTTGAGTGGCTGGTTCCAGAGCTTCAGACGCCCAAGCTGAATGCTTGAATGGAACCCTGCTGCTCTGGGGGAATAAGAAACCTCTACTACTGAGTTACCCTGTCCAAAAAAAAAAGCTAGAAGGTTTTAGGATAAATGTGACATTTTCAGGTAAGCATTTTAGACGTAGTGACCATTCTGGAAGTAAGGACCACTGAATACGAGCATGTCTTTTTGAAAACGCTGTTAACACAGCATATCCAACTGAGCACCCATATAAATCAGAAGCCTACCAGATACGATAAGATTCCAGCAACAAGTAATTTGTTTGTCCACACCAGATGCTTGCGTGATGAAATCAATCGAATATCACAGCCAATCAGAAGAGTTGCAGTGCTTGAAAAAGGGTGTATCCTTGTTATATTATGCCTGTGAGCATTCCCAATTATCCAGGTCAGTGTAGAATGTTCTAGTAGATTTATTCTAGTCAACTGGCTGTGTTGCTTTCTGTTGCACAAGATGTTCCATCACTAACTGCGTTGTAGTCATCCTGATTCATCACAGTATGCACTGTCTAGGTACCTTCCTTTATGCCATTTGTAAAAGAGAATGAATACAATCAACCTTTCATATTCTATGATGTGTCAATCCCTCAGTGTTAGTGCCTGTGTTGGCTATCAATGCACCCTGGGCTGAATGTGACTGTAGTGGTGCTTGATTTACAGACAGCCTTGTAAAATCTGTCTGTCCTCTCTCAGTCCCACCAGGAAACCCAATCATAGAGTCCCGTGAGGACATCGTCAGCGAGGGCAACGAGACGGAGATAACCTGCACCTCCATGGGCAGCAAACCCGCCGCAACGATCAGATGGATGAAAGGAGACAAAGAGCTAAAGGGTGGGTCAAGTCGCATTGTGTACACACAAACAAACCAGGTGTTTACCAGGGTTTCTCTCCGCTTTACAAACCTAAGCTTGTTTTTCCCTGGTGCACTTTCCTCTGATAATTTATATATTGAAAAGTGATACTTGAATTAAAAACACCATATAAGAACATTCATTAATACTAGCAAGACAAATTGTTACATTTATGTAATGCTTAGCAGATCATTTGTTAATGTACACTACTGTTCAAAAGTTTGGGTTCATTAATATGTTTTTAAAGAAATTAATTTTATTCAACAAGGGCACATTAAATTGTTGAAAAGTGAAATTTATACATTTATAATGATTTCCATTTTAAATAAATGCTGTCTTGAACTTTCTACCCTAGTGAAATGTATTTAAAATATATTTATTTCATACTAAGTATACATGTACTGCAAATCCATGAACATATTTACTGACATATCGCTTGAGATTTACTAATTTAAATATAATAATTTATCTTTATTTTGAGTACTTTTTTATTGCACAATGCACATTTCTTAATATTAAGCCTAAAATGTGCCTAAAATGTGTTTTAATAGCACCATTAGTAAGGGTAGTATGATCTCTGTATAACATCAGTCTTTAAAGGTGCAGTTTGTAGTATTTATGAGGATCTATTGACATAAATGCAATTTAATATACATAACTATGTTTTCAGTGGAGTATAAAGACCTTACATAATGTACCGTTATGTTTTTATTACCTTAGAACGAGCCATTTCTATCTCCGTACACTGCGGTCCCCTTACAGTGAAATCACCATTTTGTGTAGTCATGTTTCTACAGTAGCCCTAAACAAACAACAACATTTTTGTCCTGTGCCGGCCACCGTAGCTTCTCAATGTGCTCCAAAACGGAGCGTGGGTGCAATTCACAACCTCACTGCTAGATGCCGCTAAAAATCACACACTGCACCTTTAAATGCAATATATTTAAAGTGTCCCTAAATTATACTTGTAATCAGGAGACATTGAGGGGGACAAGTCCCCCCAAGAATTAGAAATGGATAAATTGTACCCCCTATCGCTTAATGCCTTTGCAGGGACTCTATTTTTTTCTGTTGAAATCACAAAACCAAATGCACACAAGCATGTCCCTGCTCTTAATATACAATCATTGATGAACATGTTTGATTTTAATGAAGAAAAAACCTATATGAGGGCGGATTAGAACCTGTAACCTTTGACACTCTTTACAAAATTTTTACCACCAGACCACTAGGGAAATCAGATATTACCAGTGGATCTATGCATTTATTCACTAACGGGAAGAATCTCAAGACTAACAATATATTTGAAGCAAATGAATGCAAATATTATCTGCAAATAGTCCCAAAATGATTATTTCCCAACTAGAATTAAACCTAGAATTTCATTCACTGTTCTGTTTCTTTATGCTTTAAGAAAAGCAGTGTTCAAGACATGGTTATGGCCTTGCTTGTAATAGTTCCATTTTAGCACAATTAAATATACTTTAAGTTAAACAGACTTTAAGTATACCAATTTAGTATATCAAAAGTACAATTGCAGGGTATTTATTAAGTGCATAAGTATGTAAACGTTTTTGTAGTTTACCATTTCAAATACATTTAGGCATATTTATTTTTCACTAGGTGTTCATCAAAGAATCCTGACCTTCATGGTTCCATAAAAATATTAAGCAGCACAACCTTTTTCAACAATGACAATAATAACAGCATATTAGAATGATTTCTGAAGGATCATGTGCAGTGTTGGGTGTAATGCATAGCAAGTAACACAAGTTACGTCCTTTATAACAAAACTTGAGTTACTTTTTTAATAAGTAATGCAAGTTACTTTTTTTCTCATTTATAGACTGACACCTCTCCTGTCCCGATGGGAGTACGAGGCAGAGGCTTTATGTGCGCTGTGTAAACATAGTGGTTATTGTAGTTGTAGACTAAATGTGAGCATGCATTTACTCATCACACTTGCATAAAAATATTCAGTATTCCTCAAAATGAATAAAAATAGTGAAATGCAAATTCATAATAATAAATCACAAACCTGCAATAATTAAATGTTAAATTGCACGAATCTACTTTATGCATTTAATATCACTTTATTATCCAATGTATTTGCTGCTGACCTTCATTCAAACACACTAATGAGCAAAAAATGACTTTATATAAGCATCACATAAGTTTTTTTTTTTTTTTTTATTATTATTACTGAAGTAAGAGTGTTGAATTTTCTTCTTCTGCATCCTATTCTTTTGCAATCCAGAATGGCAGCACAGCTGAAAGGTTTGTTTGAGATGCGCCCTCTGCTGGACAGGTGTGCATTTGCATTTTATTTCAGCTTTAGGCTAATTCATTACACTTTTGGTGTGTTACATTGGCCAAAATCTAACTTTTTTTTGTAGTTAAACAAAACACAAACAAGCAAAGTCCAAAGTTTATTGATCTTTGAATGTCTTGTGAAATTTTGACAACAGTCATAATTATAAACTCAGCAACTCCTTTTCAGCATCTGTTTACCTGAACGCTCCTCACAGAAGCTCGGCTCATTTTCCATATCGCTCCGTAAGGGTTAGTGAGAGGCCGTACCCTTTGACCCGCAGTTGTCTAGACACAAGCAATTTGCGTATTATGTACAAATTACTGCATATAAGCTGTTCTAATAACAGCTACCCAAAATGAGACGGCTAAATTGGAGTCCTGGACGGATGTTTTCTTTTGGTAATTAGCGATAAGCTCAGTCAGGGGTCTCCGTTTCTCTCCACTGGGAATTTCAGCAGCTATTACAAAGCATTATTCTGTTCATTTGTCAGTGGGTGTTTTGTTTTTATGTAACATCAATATATTATTGGACAGTTGGACAAATATAGCGCTATAGAAGAATGAGTTTGCCTCAGTGAGATGGACAGCAGAACATGAATATTCTGTTCTTGTGTAGAGAAATGGTTTGAATGAAGGAGGTGAAAGCGATTGAAGAAACCGAGGGACTCCTTTCCTGACAGGCAGTGCAACGCTGGCACTCACTGGCTGGAAATTGCTTTTGGCCCCTGCGCCTTTTCGGATTTATTTTTAATTAAATGTCCTCATCATTCAGCCTAATTACCTCTAGGATAATCAGGCTTTTTTAAATATCATTTAAAGGTTACACCCATACAGCCCCGGAATGTAAACTCAGCCGCCCCCATGATGTACCGCCTCATTCTCCCTCTCGCTCATGCAAACACAACCTTCCCAGCCTTATCCGTGTTTTGTGCCATGTTTAGTACTTCTGTTTTACATCCTGCTCCATTGTTGATACACACCTGTCTCATAAGACTAGCTGAATGAACATCGAGAAACAATAAGTTGTTAATTTTCTCCTGTCAGACAATGTCGGTTTGCTCATTGTGTCATTGCTTAAAAATATAATCTCATTTCAATTAGCCAACTAAGCTCAGCTGAAACACAATGGCTCGATTCAAAATTTTTAATGGCTTTAAGGAAGTTTGCTAAATACTCGTTTGGCCCCAGATCTCCAGACTGCCCTCTTCGAGGGAGTGACTTTCCATTGGAAGGTGTTGAATAATGGGAAAAGAAGGGGAGGGCAAATTATAGAGCAAAAAAAAGTGAAGAAATGGTGAATTCAATGGGGAACAGGATCTCTTTTGATATTCAGCCCACTGTATCGCTGCAGATCGGGACTAATCAGAGTTCCTTTGCATTTCAAAAAGGGAGATGTTATTGAAATGAAGAAATGCCTGAATGACAGTGATTGACCTGTGATTATCTCTTTATCAGCAGTGACTGTGGCATTGTGAGGCAGAATACAGGCATGCTTCTGGGCTCTCAATGAGCTCTGTGTCTTCTCTTATTTGAGATATGATTGTCTGACTAGCCATTCATTGCCGATAATGCTGAATGCAGGGAAAATGAATGCTCAAGGCAAGGAATTGTCAGGAAAAAAAAAATAATAATTCTAGAATATTGAGATGTCCAGATTTCCACACAGCAGTGCCATGTTTGGGCATTTCGATGATTTATTGTAAAATTAGCATTGTGGGTTAGTGATAACATTTATAACACAGTTAAAAGATATATGTAATCTACACATAAACGGCAAAAGAAAGACAGAAACCACACATAAATGGCAATCATGGACCAAGCATGCGTGATCATTTTTATGTTAAAATACACTACCGCATTATTTATTAATTTTTTCTGAAAGAAATTAATACAGAGAAAGGACAGCATTAATTTGGTCAAAAGTGACAGTAATAACCTTTGTAGTGTTAAAAAGATTTTTCTTTTGAATGCATTTTGCTGTTTTTTTTTTTTTTTCTCTCTTTCTATTCATCAAAGAATCCTAAAAAATCAGTTTCCACAAAAGTATTAACCAGCACAACTGCTTTCATCGTTGATAATAAGAGCTGTTTCATAAAGGCACAATATGTAATTTTGTTATATTATACAGGTGAGCAACTGTTTGGATACATTCATCGACAGAAAACTGATCACTGTTATTAATGTTACTGTTATCTTATTGTTTATATCTTGTTTTCTTGATTTACCGTGAGTACCATGTTTTTACCATGCCTAATATCGCTCTAGCTCACTGCTGTGTGCAACAAGTGTCTCATAGCAGCCGCCGAGCGAACGCACAGAGTAGCATTATAACATAACTTTCAACACACTCAAATGTATCTAATATGATAAAACAGCACTGTGTTACCCCACATACGCATGACCGGAAGAAGTATCAACAAATATCAATGTTTTTTTTTAGTTTTTTTTTTACTGTATTTTGATCAAAGAAATGCAGCCTTGGAAAGCATAATAGACTTCTTTCCAAAACATTAAACAAATCATACCGACCACAAACTTTTGAGCAGTAGTGCACTTTTTCGCCATGTTGTTCCAAAACTCCCAAGCAAAAGAAGATATTTTGAAGAATTAACTGTTTTTATCCATATAATGAAAGTGGGGTCCAACAAGACTATCTGCGGAAGGAAAAGGGTCATAATATTTGCTTTTCTGATTGGTGCCACTAGTGGCACATAAACGATACACTTCACCTAAGTGTCATTTGTTTACCCTCCATCAAATTTTGTATTTTGTATTTCTTTTAGTCTGACACTCCCACATCTAATTCATTTTTTAATGGTCAAGTGGAATTCTTTTCTTTACAAAAACACAAACAGGACAATAGTTCCCTCTCTCTCTTGCTTTCTCGCTCACCCCTTCTCCTTTCTCTCTTTCCTCCCACGCCTGTTTCTCTCCACAAGGCCAGAGCAGTAATTGAGTGATGGAGGTCTGTGCGGTGCTGCGAGGCTATTGTCTGGAGCCGCACAATGACTTCGAGTCTTTTGTGTTCTTCATGCCCACTTGATGCTGCTGAAGGAGGGCTGCGGGTCAGATGCGTCCACTACAGCCATTATATCTCACTTCATAAAGCACAAACACACCATCACAGCCCACACAGTTGCCAATGAGTGACAGCTGCATAACAAGCCTCGACAGGAAGCGGTTTAGGGCTGTTTTTCAACCGCATGGCCCCTCCCATATGGTCACATTTCAGGTGCTGCTGCAGGGGGCCGTTTACTGTACACATGTCATTGATAAGCTACAGTGAGCCGCCATATGTCACATATGTGCAAGACGTTAGGGGATCTGCTTTGTTATATGGCTCACAGGATGTAGCATATACTGTGGCTTTCAATACATTTAGCCACCTGTGGTTTATTAATAGAGATGATAATGAAAGTGATTAATTTTGAATTCTGTCTCTCACAGGCAAGTCTAAAGTGGAGACCACGTACGACAAGATGTTCACTGTGACAAGCTGGCTGAGGTTTACCGTCACGAGAGAGGATGATGGGGTTCCCGTGGTTTGCATTGTCGACCATCCAGCGGTCAAGGACTTCCAGGCGCAGAAGTACCTAGAAGTACAATGTGAGTGAGCAGACACTTTAAGGGCCAGATTTACTAACAGCTTGCGCCAGTGCAAACTGTCAGGATTTACTAAAGACACACTGTGAAAAATTAGCGCCAAAAAGGTGAGGACGCAGTTATTTTTGCGGCTGACCTTATTGCATATGCATTTGTAGGAGTTTCCCTTTCAGATGCAAAATTTATGGGAGGACAATAAATGAATCATGCAATCAAGTGATTTACTAAGGGCTGCACTAGTCAATTTGCTGGTTTTTGCGCCATTATTTACCACCCAAAAAAAGCATGTCTTAAATCAGACTTTAATTTGCACTGCTTTTGGTAGATTGTGTTGGTAATTATGGAAATGATCTGGCTGCATCGGTGTCCTTTAATTTGCATGTCGTCGCAAGTAGAATATTAAATATTAGTAATTTAAATATATTTAAAATTAGACACTGATGAGCCAAAACATTATGACCTGTCACAGGTGAAGCAAATATCTACAAGGCCACTTTTTAAGGTCTGGGTAGATTAGATGGTAAGCAAACAATCAGTTCTCGTAATCAGCGTGTTGAATGCGGGAGAAGGAATATCTGAATATCTGGAAATGAGGATCTGAGCGGCTTTGACAAGGGCAAATTGTTATGGCAAGGCGACTGGGTCAGAGTATCTTAGAAATGGCAAGGCTTGTGGGCTGGTTCCTGGTCAATAGTGGTGAGAATTTACCAACAGTGGGCAAAGATGGCACCAGGATGCACTATAGGACAATGACAAGCTGGTGGAAAGAGTGTGATGCTCTGTTCAACGTTTCTGCTGGGAAACCCTGGGTCCTGCCATTTATGTAGATGTAAATTTGACACATGCCAAATACCTAAATATTGTTGTTGGCCAGGTAAACCCCTTCATGACAGTGGTGTTCCCTGGTGGCAGTGGCCTCTTTCAGCAGGATAATTCCCACTGTTCAGGAATGGTTTGAGGAACATGATGAAGAGTTCAAGGTGTTTCTCTGACCTCCAAATTCCCTATATCTCAATCCAATTGAGCATCTATGGAATGTGCTGGACCAACAAGTTCAAACCACCTCCAGTTCAAGTCCACCTCACAACCTACAGGACTTGCTACAGGACCAGGAAGATACCACAGGTACGGTATACATTTTAGGACATCCTCAGACCTCAGTCATATGATGAAAAGGCATCATGCTTCAGACTGAAAGGCTTCAGGTCTCAGGAAAAACAACCTCAGGTGTCAGGTCTCGTACAATTAGGCATCGGATGAAAAGGAGTCCGACGAAACAGCCTCAGACTAAAAGGCATCAGACATAAGGCATCGGACGAAACGGATTCAGTCTCAGACATAAAGGCATTGGAGGAAACGGACTCAGTCTCAGACATAAAGGCATCGGACGAAACGGACTCAGACATAAAGGCATCAATTGGACAAAGTGCACTCAGAACGAATGTCTCAATATGATATCACATACACACTGTTTTATACTGCTGAGATTATTTTGTAAATTTGTATTATTTGCTAGTTTTATTTGCACATTTAAAACGTTAGCTAAATAACACATTGCAACTAGATAACTTATTGGCAAACTATGGTGAAGGAAAAGAAACCTTTTGAGACGGTGTTGTTATATGCACAGCGCTGCTTTGTGTACAGAGGTTACCGGGGAAACTCCTTTACTTCTGCTGATCAGTGTAACATTAAAACTAAGAATAAAATATCAAGTACAGCTTACTTTCAGTCTCTCTCTTTATATCTGCTTTTTAACAATTAGCACACATAGAACATTGCCAAGGGATTATATATAGGCTACATAGGCCTACATAAAATGAATACCATAAATAGATGCACACACACGCACACACACACATATATTGACACTGTTTTGTTTTTTTTTCTTCCATGTTTAATATTTAAAGCTGCTGCTTTAAAGTAATCTGTTGTATAAAGTACTGGCCTATATAAATAAACGTGACATGAATAGAATGAAGCACTGCCTGAATTGCAGATATTGTGTGCACATTTAAAGACTGCTCTGCAGCAGCATGGACGGTGTCAGACTTGGGATGTTCACTATATTGCCCTGTAAAAGTATTTCAAACTTTGTTTTACCCCTAAGCAAAGAAGAAAACGAACTTCGCAGTGAATACATCGCTGGGCCTTGAGTCTTTTTCATCTGATCGATGCCTTTATGCCTGATGCCTTTTAGTCTGAGGCTGTTTCGTCTGATGCCTTTTAGTCTGAGGCTGTTTCGTCCGATGCCTTTGTGTCTGATGCCTTTTAGTCTGAGGCTGTTTCGTCCGATGCCTTTGTGTCTGATGCCTTTTAGTCTGAGGCTGTTTCGTCTGATGCCTTTTAGTGTGAGGCTGTTTCGTCCGATGCTTTATGTCTGATGCCTTTTAGTCTGAGGCTGTTTCGTCCGATGCCTTTGTGTCTGATGCCTTTTAGTCTGAGGTTGTTTCGGCTGATGCCTTTTAGTCTGAGGCTGTTTCGACCGATGCCTTATGTCTGATGCCTTTTAGTCTGAGGCTGTTTCGTCCGATGCCTTTGTGTCTGGTGCCTTTTAGTCTGAGGCTGTTTCGACCGATGCCTTATGTCTGATGCCTTTTAGTCTGAGGCTGTTTCGACCGATGCCTTATGTCTGATGCCCTTTAGTCTGAGGCTGTTTCGTCCGATGCCTTTGTGTCTGATGCCTTTTAGTCTGAGGCTGTTTCGTCCGATGCCTTATGTCTGATGCCTTTTAGTCTGAGGCTGTTTCGTCCGATGCCTTTGTGTCTGATGCCTTTTAGTCTGAGGCTGTTTCGTCCGATGCCTTTGTGTCTGATGCCTTTTAGTCTGAGGCTGTTTCGTCCGATGCCTTTGTGTCTGATGCCTTTTAGTCTGAGGCTGTTTCGTCTGATGCCTTTTAGTCTGAGGCTGTTTCGTCTGATGCCTTTTAGTCTGAGGCTGTTTCGTCCGATGCCTTTGTGTCTGATGCCTTTTAGTCTGAGGCTGTTTCGTCCGATGCCTTATGTCTGATGCCTTTTAGTCTGAGGCTGTTTCGTCCGATGCCTTTGTGTCTGGTGCCTTTTAGTCTGAGGCTGTTTCGACCGATGCCTTTGTGTCTGATGCCTTTTAGTCTGAGGCTGTTTCGTCCGATGCCTTATGTCTGATGCCTTTTAGTCTGAGGCTGTTTCGTCCGATGCCTTTGTGTCTGATGCCTTTTAGTCTGAGGCTGTTTCGTCCGATGTCTTTGTGTCTGATGCCTTTTAGTCTGAGGCTGTTTCGTCTGATGCCTTATGTCTGATGCCTTTTAGTCTGAGGCTGTTTCGTCCGATGCCTTTGTGTCTGATGCCTTTTAGTCTGAGGCTGTTTCGACCGATGCCTTATGTCTGATGCCTTTTAGTCTGAGGCTGTTTCGTCCGATGCCTTTGTGTCTGATGCCTTTTAGTCTGAGGCTGTTTCGTCCGATGCCTTATGTCTGATGCCTTTTAGTCTGAGGCTGTTTCGACCGATGCCTTTGTGTCTGATGCCTTTTAGTCTGAGGCTGTTTCGTCCGATGCCTTTGTGTCTGATGCCTTTTAGTCTGAGGCTGTTTCGTCCGATGCCTTATGTCTGATGCCTTTTAGTCTGAGGCTGTTTCGACCGATGCCTTTGTGTCTGATGCCTTTTAGTCTGAGGCTGTTTCGTCCAATGCCTTTGTGTCTGATGCCTTTTAGTCTGAGGCTGTTTCGTCCAATGCCTTTGTGTCTGATGCCTTTTAGTCTGAGGCTGTTTCGTCCAATGCCTTTGTGTCTGATGCCTTTTAGTCTGAGGCTGTTTCGTCCAATGCCTTTGTGTCTGATGCCTTTTAGTCTGAGGCTGTTTCGTCCAATGCCTTATGTCTGATGCCTTTTAGTCTGAGGCTGTTTCGTCAAACTTCTTTTCGTCCGATGCCTAATCGTGCGAGGCCTGACACTGGAGGTTGTTTTTCCTGAGACCTGAAGCCTTTCAGTCTGAGGCATGATGCCGTTTTGTTCAGTGTCTGAAGCCTTTTATTCTGAGGCATGATGTCTTTTCATCATATGAGGTCTGGGGATATCTTAAAATGTACACCTTACACAGGATATCTTCAGGGCTCTTGTAGAGTCCATGTCATGCTGTTTTGGCAGCACGTGGATGACCAACATAATGGTATTTGTTTGTTTATATATTTTATAGTTAATTTTATGTTTTTAAGTACAATGTTAACAAAGGACAGCGTGACAGCAATTTAAATATATTGATATAGAATTAGTATTGTTGAATTAATGTCATGTTATGGTAGCATTATTATTAATTTAAATATATTGCTATAGAATTAGTATTGTTGAATTAATGTCATGTTATGGTAGGATTATTATTAATTTAAATATATTGCTATAGAATTAGTATTGTTGAATTAATGTCATGTTATGGTAGCATTATTATTCATTTAAATATATTGATATAGAATTAGTATTGTTGAATTAATGTCATGTTATGGTAGCATTATTATTCATTTAAATATATTTAATGTAATAGTTTTGACTAGATAAAGGTCGGTCTCTCTCTCTTTCTCTCTCTCTCTGTCTCGGAGTTAGGATTGTTTTCATTATTATTATTTTTGTTATCTTTGTATTAGAAATCAGTCATACCTATCCTTTCCTTATGAGAGCAGACATTAGTCCAGCCATGTCACTTGGTCTGTGATGAAAGATTACGCTTTGGTAATTTAGTCGTGACACAGAGATCCTGCCTCTGATTGGATGAGAGCCATGGGCACTGTCTTTATCCTCAGACACAATTTTTAAAGATGTTTTGTTTAGGTCCTCAAGCATATTTTTCTTGAGGTTATTCTTGCCTGCCTCAGGGTTTAGAAGGTCACTAAGGCTGCCTTTCCTGACCTTTATCTGTCAAAGACAACACATCTCTGAAAAAATCTGGTGCCCAACTTACAGAAAAATGTAAAACCATTTTGTCTATGCTATTTAACTGGATTTCGTGCTCACGGGCAGCCTTTGTCATGCTCTGGGGAGAGCTGGTGCAAGAGTCATTGTCTGACTCACTCTTCTTTCAAATTGTGCTGCTGAAACTGGAAAAACAATCAATGTTAAAAATCATTGAGTGAAGGCAGGCTTAATGGAGTTCATTTTTACAATTGAAAAGAGAAAAACATTGCTGTGGATATTAAATAAGCCAGAAATATTGATATCTACACCATGCAAGCAGTTTGTGCAGTTCAGCAGCTTGAGGGAAATTAAACGCTCCGTGGTGGCGGTGGTAAGAAATGACAACAATATCTTGTGTCAATAATTGTGTTATTAGAATTAGAGTGACCTTTTCTGTCCGGCATACCAGCTAGTGAGAAACCGAAGGCCGGTGGCACTGCCTTCCGTGGATTTAATGCTTGTGTGCCCAGGAGAGAGAGAGCTTTGGAAAGGAACTAATGCAGAGGAAGCTTCAAAGCAAGAAACTTTCACTCAGAGCCTTTCATGCGAAGAGTTTGAAGATGACAAGGGGAGAAATGGAAGGAGTCTCCATAGAGCTGAGACAAACAGGTGGATATTCCTCTTACAGAACTTCTGAGCAGACCACTCTTTTTCTTTCTCTCTCTCTCTCTCACTTCAGACCAGACTGTCCATCATGGACACAGGAATGTTAGCTCTGACAGGGTGTAATTTGGAAAGATAGAAGGCCAACAGATCACTTTTTGTTGATAGAAGAGGTCAAACAGGAAAGCATCAAGTGGACAAAACACTCAACAAATTTAGCAATCGCCAAAAAGCCAGTTAAAACATCAGCCCTGAAATAATGTGATAAATCTTGTCAGGACATTGACGTTTTTTTCCCCTTGTGCACTTTAAAAAATCCAAGATAGTGTGAAATCTGTGGGTCAAAGTGAAGTCACCATTCACTCAGCATCGAGTCCATTCAAAGTGCCGTAAGAGACAGTGAAATTGAAAGAGTGGAATCTGGGGGTTATTGTGGGCGACTTTGACAGTTTCAGTGAAATAATCTTTTACCCTTTGAGTCCATAGGGACACTCAGCATCTCTCTGTGTGGATTTTTTGTAAATTCCTTGGCCCTTATGCATGACCTGCCTCCAACGCAAGGTCTGTTGCTTATCCTGATTTATGCATACTAATGACTCTAGACTATTTACATTACAAACCCACTGTTTTATATCAGTGCATGTCTACTGTTTGACCCACATTGCTTGCCAAAGTGAGTGCAATGATGTCATTAAAGTTGCACGTGGGAGCAGCTCTAATATCTCCCCCACGTCTGTGGAACATACACACAGCGCTGTCGCATAAGCATCTGTGGAACGCCACTTCAAGCTCCATTACTGGGAGAATATTAGATTTCGGTTCCTTTGAGAAACTAGAGGGCTGGATGCCAGCCAGCGCTGGAATGGATCGTAGGACTGGAAAGGCATAGCTCAGCCATTACAACCTGTCAGTTTGAGAGGATGAATACCTCCAAGGAAGCAGCAGGAACCTCGGAGTACGCATCTCCTGTGGAGCCCACTTACATAACCGTGGTGGACTTGGCAAACACACCATGGCCTCCTATGAATCTTGGGAAATTTAAAGGGATAGTTCGCTCAAAAATGAAAAATCTGTCATTATTCACTCACTCTCATGTCATTCCAATCCTGTAGGGTTTTCTTTCTTTTATATATTTTGAAGCATGTTTCTTTGTTTTTGTCCATACAATGAAACTCAGTGGGGCCCAGTTGACTGTTGTTTTGGACCCCACTGACTCTCATTGTATGGATAAAAAGAAGAAAGTCATACAAGTTTGTTTTTGCAACATGAGATGAATGAGATTCATTCACAATAAAACCAAGAACATTCATCAAGAAAGTAAATGGGGTCAATTTTGATTTCAAGTTCAGTCCAAAATTGTTATAAAAAGTCACTAATAGGTCTATTTTTCTAATAATAGAATTACTATTGGCAATAGCTGCCCAGGCTGAGTTTTCTTCTTTTATTTTGGCACACCTAACTGTTGTTCCTTGGATCCATTATGCTTAGATCCATTATGCTTAATGAAAGGCCAGAAACACTTTCTTGCCTCTCAGTAGTTTTCTCAGGTCTTTTATGTTTTATTTTCTTGCTATACTTTCTGTAACACAAAGGTTGCTATTTCCTGTTTTTGCCTGTCGTGCCTTTGTATGTTGAAAACTCTCTGGCAAACAGGAACCTATTTAGTATTTGCCTGATATTAGACACATTCTACAAAAGCAGCAGTGCGACAGCCTTGTGTAGTCCATTAAATGCCAAGGGTCCTAAATGCCTTATATAAGCTGTTTGCCATTAAGTTTCATCATGTCATTAGACTGCCAGACAGACCGGAAAAATCTTATTAGACATCAGAAATTGGCACAAAGGTATAATACGGTTATGTAACTGGTCTACACAAATGTGGAGTGAATGACTGGCCCGCATGGATGTGTATGTCAGATTCTACTCTCCGATGTTATTTGAGACATGCAGTGCTGGGTATTTCTACGTGAGAGAGTGTTAGTTATGTGTCCGACGTCAGTTTGAATGTCACCCCTCCTGCTGCACTGTACAAACACAGCAGGAAGTCTAATCCCAGCTGAATTGGAAAAGAACTGAGACTTGCCAAGGAGAAGTGCACATTTCATGCTAAATGTAGCTGCTACGGCTGAGAGGCAAGGCTGACGCAAGGTGCAAAAAGCCAGCAGGCTACCTGCTGCCAGTCACCGGAGAATAGAACCATTGAGCGGCCAGTCGTTTTAATAGATATGAGAAAGGGCAGTACTTACAGAGCAGAAAGGTCAATGCTGAGAGCGCAAAAGGAATGAGTTTGAATATGGACACTCGTGATGTCATGACTTCTGACTGTATACACGGCAAACATCAGGGTGTATCGATTATGTTTAAATGACTCTAAAGGTTAATAGATAAAAAAGCATGCACACATTTTGCATCAAACAATGGTAATGCTAAAGAGTCGACTCAAATGGCTGAGAACAATCCAATAAGCGTTGAACAAAGCCAAGGCTGTTTAAAGTTTCATGCAGCCCGGGGGCACAAGGCGCTGATGTGCTTTATTTTTCTCTTCCACAGATAAACCTGAGGTAAAGATCGTGGTGGAGTTTCCTTCGGGCCCGATTAGAGAGGGCGAAAATCTGGAACTGACATGCCAGGCTAAAGGCAAACCAGAGTAAGATGCATCTCTCTGCTGTATGTTCTATCTCTGACTATGTTGGCAACGTTTCAATGGTTTGTTCTGATCCGGATCAGTTTGTGTCATGGGCTGTCATCCCTGAGGAGAACAGTCCCATAGTGAAACGTGTGACCACCATCACTACAATCAAAAAATGTAAGCATTCAATAGACTTAATCATACAACAATTCTGGTCCCGATATGATTAAACAATCTGCATTCCAGTATATTTTGGGATATTTTATAATTGCATTTGTGCCATTTAATAAAAAAAATCGTATTTAGCCTTGTTGTATAAGCTTTAATTTAGCTTTCCTACGCAATGAAAATGAGAAGGATGCTGAAAAAAATCTGAATGTGAAAATCTGATGTGCTCATGCACAAAACATTCTTTGGCTTTTTACCAAATATTGACTATTGATTACTTTTTCTGGCATGTAACATGAAATTAATAACTGTATTTTAATTTAGTTGAGTACCTGGATGGGCAATACATGGATGCGCAATATTAGATTAAAAAAGGAGTTTCCGACATATTATAATTTGGATTTATCTACATCCGATTAAGACCAAGAGAAGAAAATCATGTAGTCTCAACGCAACAAATAATACAAGTGATTGAATTTGAAAATGTATTTGTGCTTAAGCTTATTATTTGTGCTTATTAATTATTAAGTGTTTTGAGTATAAAAAGGCTGAAATTAATTTGTTCGATTGCCATTTTTTTCCAGCACTATTAATTATTTATTTGGGTCATGATTGGGTCAGTGTGCCCTTACTGCAAACAAAAATATATACAGTGGCCCCAAAATTTGCTCACTTAATCCAAATTAAAACTCTATGAATGTCATTACATATATCAGTATATCAAACCAAGTGGCATTTATTGTAAATAAATTAAACAAATACTTTCCTAGCAAAATAATTCACAAAAAGAAATTTGTAAAACAATAGATATATAGTTTCAAAATTAAGAAAGTTAGTTCTTAGAAAAACTTTTTTCTCTCTCTCTTTTCAGATTCCAGTTGGTTTGATATATTGTATCTAATGCAGAGAAAATCATACATTTTAAGTGTCCAAATATTTTTTGGGGCATTGCACATGAGCCTAAAGTAAGTTATCAATGTTAGTTCAATGAGAGTACATGTAATGAAAGCTGTTCTGTTGTTTTTACATTCAACAAGCCCCATAACATACCCAAACTGAAATGCTGCGGGCAGACGAGACGCCACCCGAATTCATTTAATAAAGATGAAAATACAATCAATACAGTGAGCAGAAAATTGGAAGTCATTTTCATTAAAGCTTGGAGAGGGGCTGCAGTCATTACTGTCAGACAGTGCAAGGCTTGGCTTGCCATCCCATTTGTATTCTCCGCCTCACGCCAGGTTCTCTGCAGCCCCTCCACTGTGTGTTTTTCCCCATGCCTTCCTCCCAATAAGGCACTTTTTCTAGGTCATTTCTCCCTTTCCATATCAGGAACATCTGCATCTTTATGCTACGCATGTATATTTAACCTCAGATTGAGACTCTTTGAGATTCCCCACTCGCTGCACGCCATCAAATGTTGTTTTGCCATCCTCAGTGGCCAGGGATCAACTGCTATTGAACGCGATCCAATCCTTTGTTTAGAAGCTGTGAAGGTTTTGTTTTATTTTTGTTTGTTTTTTTGTATTTTTCCCTCTCTCCCCTTTTAAACAGAGAATGGTAAGTTTAAACACAGACACAAAAACCAGAACAACAAGGGAAAGCCTCCTCAGATGCTCTTGGGAAATAACTACACTGCAGCAGTGCCATTGAAACTTGTGAGAGCAGAGCAGAGTTTAGAGCCTCTTTTATTTTTCCACAGTAGGTTTAGCTCATTCTGCTCATCACTGTGAAAGTAGAATGGGCTGTTGTGTGCTCGGCTCAGGTGTTTAGAGAACAAAAGGAGATAGCTCGCAGTGGCAGTTAATTGAGGCAGACAAGAGAAAATCACAGCCTTTCGCTTTTTGTTAGTTTGCCAAAATGTTGTTCATTTGCCAATGCCGTAGGCTGCGACATTGGTCGAATCCCACAATCTGTGTTACTGACCGCAACTGATTTCTTTTTTTTCCAAGGGTAGGGCCTGTTTTCAGCCTCAGACAACACACATTGCACATATTAACATGATAACAAATTGCACACAAAAACCATCAGTCTGATTTGCTGGATTCAGTCACAGTGCACAGGCATTTAGTCTGCTGGAAAATAAAATAATCTATACAAGTTCCCAGGCTGCTACAATTGTTTTTTCCAAGGGATTACTAGCAGGGTTGCCCACACCCTTTGACGAATACATTTCCATGCTTTTTCAGTGACTTCAGGTAGTGGTATTGTTTTTCGTTAATTACCTTAATGTTTGATTAATTCCTTTGGATTGGTGTTGACTTGCGTTTAACAAGATATGAAAATGTTGAGTAATGTGAACAAAATCAGTGAGGCATTTTTATACACTCATCGGCCACTTTATTAGGTACACCTGTTCAACTGCTTGTTAACGTAAATATATAATCAGCCAATCACATGGAAGCAGTGCATTTAGGAATGTAGACATGGTACTGAGCATCAGAATGTGGAAAAAAGTTGATTTAAGTGACTTTGAACATGACATGTTTGTTGTCATGTCCCACATGGGCTGGTCCGAGTTTTTAAGAAACTGCTGATCTACCGGGGTCGTCACGCACCATCTCTAGGGCTTACAGAGAATGGTCAGAAAAAGAAAAAATATCCAGTGAGCGGCTGTTCTGTGGGTGAAAATGCCTTGTTGATGCCAGAGGTCAGAAGAGAATGGCCAGACTGGTTCAAGCTGATGGAAAGGGAACAGTAACTCAAATAACCATTTGTTACAACCAAGGTGTGCAGAAGAGCATCTCTGAACTCACAACACGTCAAACCTTGAAGCAGATGGACAACAGCAGCAGAAGACACACCGGATGCCACTCCTTTCAGCTAAGAACAGGAACTGAGGCTACAATTTACACACAGGCTCACCAAAATTGAACAATAGCTTGTTTGCATGTGACGTCACTGCTGTGGTGCGAAATGCAGATGGAGGGCAGGAAGTGATTTTCTACATAGGAATCATTAACACAAACTAGGCTCAAAATGCCTATGTTTTTGTGTTATTCGTTGTTGCTCAAATCGATCAAACCGAGAAACCAAGAGCTTTTGTCGTTTACGTAACTTTTATCACTTTACTTTAAAAGTTGTTGCCTTTTAATGGCATTTTGTGTCTGCCGATACTTAATACGGATACTTTTGTTTTTGATTTGGTTAAATATTCACATTCTTCTTGGTATCGTTTGCAGTGAAGAAAATATATTTTATTGCATTTGATGCTTTCACTGAAGTTTCGAAGAATTCGGTTCACAATGTTGATCTGATTACCGTAAAAAAATCAGTGACAGTATTACTAGATTTGTTATCCAGTGTCTTACCATCACCTCCTTTTTACACATAGAAAAGGCGGAAAAGTGTATTACATTGTCCAGTTTTCCACCTGAACGATGATGTGAGTTCCTATGGCAATTCTCGATGCAGCATGAATGTCCTACAATGGTGACATTTTTCACAATTACGCGTCGACAGAAAATCAAAATGACCTAAACTCACTAGCAAAAAGGCAGCATGATATAAACAAACCAGACCAGAACTCAACAAGGCATGACAGCAGCTTCACATTCTCTATATCAACCGTCTAGATGGCAGGCAAGTCTTCTAATTCAGTAGAAAAATCACTCCTCTTCATAACAAAAGGATCACGTCCAACATATGTTGTGATTTACTGTTTATAGCTTTTTAAACCAGCACATAACGGACTTTCCTCCGTCTCGTCCATTCTGTTTTTCACTTCCTGCCCTCCGTCTGCATTTTGTGTGTCATCAGAACCACGTGATTTCAAAAAAGCTATAGAATATTGGGAAAACGTTGCCTGGTCTGATGGTTCTCGATTTCTGTTATGACCTTTAAGATGGTATGGCCCGAATATGACATAAACAACATGAAAGCATGGATCCATCCTGCCTTGTATCAACGGTTTAGGCTGGTGGTATAATGGTGTGGGGAATATTTTCTTGGCACAATTTAGGCCCCTTAGTACCAACTGAGCATTGTTTAAATGCCACAACCTACCTGAGTATTTTTGCTGACCATGACCATGTCCAGCAAAAATACTGTGTATTTTTGCTGACCACAGTGTACCCATCTTCTAATGGATAACACGCTTCGTCACAAAGCTCAGATCAACTCAAACTAGTTTCTTGAACATCATAATGAGTTCACTATACTCAAAAGACCTCCAGTCACCATCATACTATCATGTCAATATAGATCAAAATCAGCACCTTGTTGAATCTATGCCATGAAGAATCAAGTCAGTTCTGAAGGCAAAAGGTGGTACAAACCTGGTGCTAGCAAGGTACATAATAAAGTGGCCGGTGATATGTATATGTGTATATATAGTCTTTTTTTTTTTTTTTAAAGAAGTTGTCATGCTTTTTAGAGTTGTTCATGATTCCAGAATAAATATTTAAAAATTAGTTTTATTTGTTTGTTCATTTATTAATCATAGCTAGAGCACTCCCAAAGAGCAATTTCACAAAAAGCAATATATTGTAGAAAATATTCTATGCATTTTCCATGACTTATGCAGTAGATATATATTTATATATACACACTGGGAGGGCGGTGGTGGGGGTGGTGGTGGTGGGTGGGTGGTTGGGGGGGTCGGGGGTAGGATTTGATTTGAAACCGTTTTCGTCCAAAGTAAATTCCATAAATAATTACAATGAAACTGCATGTAACACATTTTTTAAAAGTTTATTTTATTTATTAATTTTTTAATTTTTAATTAACACTCTGGAATTTTCTAGAAATGGAAATTACATTTCCATGTTTTCCATGGCCATGGCAATCCTAACTAGACACTGGTTCATGGCATTGAATCTTTAAAAAAGACACTTTATTGTTTATGATCTTTATTTTCTGCTTTGCAGTCAGGTTAGGATTTACCTGCCGTAAAAGGTCCCATAAGACATTACATGTTGGACAGACAACCTCTCTGCCTAAGCGACAGGTCCCTTGGCCAGAAAACAATGTGATGTGAACTAGACTTGATGGTCTTGCTAGACAACACTAGGCCTAAGTCATTTCTGCTCTGTCTCTCCATCCAGGCCTCAACAGGTGAATTGGGTGAGGGTTGAGGACGATGTGCCATCTCACGCGGTTATCACTGGCTCAGATCTCTTCATTGAGAACCTGAACAAGTCCTACAACGGCACTTACCGATGTGTGGCGTCCAACTCTGTGGGTGAAGCCTATGATGACTACATCCTTTTTGTGCGCAGTAAGTCCAAAGTGACCGAGTAGTTCTGTCTCTTTGACCTCTTGCTCTTTCACTCACTTCACCGCTCCATCTGAGTCACGGGTCAATAACATTGATCTCAATGACATTTCCTTTCCTCTAGGACACGTTCTAATCTGACCATTTTCCTCCTGGAATTTACTTCTGATATCTTTTGCTGCGCTAAGCCTGTGGTGAAATTGCTGTCCTCCATTTTCAGAGTACAACAATGAACCCAGAGCTATTTTAAAAATGATTTGTGCTGCAATGAGGATCTTTAAGTGAACAGATATACAGTTTATGTCAGTAGCAAGGGAGGCAAAGCCCAACTAATTCAGATTCGCTTCGTCGTTTTATCAAATGATATTGTGAATAAGCTTTAAAGAAGCCAAACTTTTTGTGTGTGTGTGTGTGTGTGTGTGGGAACATTGCATGTTGTCGGTGGGTCGCCACAGAAACTTGGCTTCGCCTGGGTTGTGCGTGTTCCAAAAACTTGCCCCAGCACGAAGTGCAAATGCGCCAGTAATTGCGACAGGCTTTTCACACGTTTCTCCCATGAGTGGTTTGGCAGTCATTCCACGAGAAATTCATGACAGTTGAACCAACAGAATAGAAGAGAGAGTGACATAGCCACGTATGGTGCTGCGAGAGCTCAAATCCCTCCCCTATTAAAAACAGCATCGCATATAACACCCTGTGTATGATGCTGCTTTTAATATCTACACAATTCAACCACATATCTTACATTAGAATTGCTAATGCAGAAACGGGACTGCGCGACTAGGCTGTCACCATTTAATCTAGCATCATGCGTCTCTGTTGTGTTAACAGAGTGACACTCAAATATATTCAACACACACATACATGTGCACTCATAAAGACAGGCGCTGGTGACATCTGGATACTCTATAGTCTTATAATTATTCTCCCACAAATTAATAGGATGACATCTGCGTATTACAAACACAGTGGCCCTGACACATTCAGCAAGACCCACAGCGCTCCTCGCATACTTGGCATATTATGCCGTTCTGTCGAGGCAATGTTCAATTAAACGCTCTACTTTACAGAGATGTTAAAGGGAAGGCAAAATGAGCGTTTAGCAAGCTGTCTCAGTAAGGACACATTTTCATACAGTCGGCATATGTAATGCATGGCATATTGGAAGGGTAATTGTAAAACTATTCATGCATGGCCTTATGTAACCACTATAAGGGTTGTTAACACTTTCAGCACTCATATATAATAATAAATCTGTATATCTAGATTTATCATGTGTCAAGTGGCACCATTCCATCACACGTCGACATTGCCCCAGCCATTCTCTCTCATGATTAGTTCCAGGAGGTCATCCAGATATTTTGAAGGGGCACCAGTGCTGGTCCTGGCTTACTTAGTGCCCTAGATGACTTTATAAAAGAGTAAGAAAGAATATCCAGTTGAAGTTCCATCCTAACATAGTTTTTGTATTATTATTGTTATTTATTATTTTTGACAGCAAGTAATCACCATACATATATTTGTTTTAGTTGTTTTAAGAGCAGATAACACTTTAGAATACTGTTAATGAATAACTACAAATGTGTAATGCACTATTATCATTCTAGTAACTGCTGTTACCAAACAAGAAACTGAATAACGGATTAGTGAGTAATAATGCTCAGCTGAATGTGGTAGTTCACTATTAGCTAATCAATGACTACTATTTTTTCACTCCTCCCAGAGGACTACTAAGAACTACTATATACAGATTCATATTCTATATACAGATTCATATTCAAATGTGAATAAAGCATAATACAATTATTTCTAAAGGGAAGGTCATAGTAACCCATTAGTAATGACTCATGTATTACCAAAAGGAATTACTAATTATTTGGATCAGTATAAGTGAAAAACACGATAACTCTCTAGTAATGACTGAAGTCATTGTACACTTTTAAGGTTTTTGTTAAGTTTTGGGTAGTAATGACTAAAGTGTTACTACATCCTTCTAAATTAATTACTAATTATTTGTATCAGTATTCTAAAGTGAATATCATGGTAATACACTAGTAATTAAACATTTTAAAATACTTTTAAATATTAAAAGTGTTACCAAATCAGTCAGAAGCCATTGCTATCCAAAAATGCACAAAAACCTCAAAAGCTTATAATGACTTCAGTCATTACTAGAGAGTTATCATGTTTTTTTTTTTTTTTTTTTTCACTTTAAATTGATGAACACTGATCCAAATAGTTAGTGATTACTTCTGAAGGATTTGGTAATACTTGAGTCATTACTAATGGGTTACTATGACCTTCCCTTATATTTTATGCATTATTCACATTTATTATGAATCTGTATATAGTAGTTCTTAGTAGTCCTCTGGGAGAAGTGAAAAAAAAGAAGTAATTATTGATTAGCTAATAGTGAACTACCACATTCAACTGAGCGTTATTACTTACTAAGCCATTATTCAAAATTTCTTTTTAGTTAATATTAGTTACTAGAGTGTTTACATTTGTTCCTGTGTAGTTACTCATTAATGATGGAACAGTATTCTAAAGTGTTACCCAAGAGCAGCTTCAAGAGAAAAAATCTTGAGCGTCATGAGAGTGGGTAGGTATAGAGTTTAAAGCATGTTTCCCCGGTTTCACAGACAAGGCTTAAGCCTAGTCCCAGACTAAAATGTAGAACTGTTTTAGCTGCAAGTAACTTGCACTGACATATCTTTGACATATGTTTTGTCTCAAAATACACACCAGTAATATGTTTTTTTTTTCTCTCTCTCTCTCTTTTCTCTAAGGCACATTTATAAAAGCTACTTAAATGCCCTAACTGAACTAAGGCCTAATCCTGGTTTATTGTAAGCCCTGTCTGTGAAACCGGGCCATGATCTATAGAAGACGAGACTCAGTTGGACTGACCAAATTTAGACATGCATGATTTATGCTACAAAGTTTTAGATAAGTAACCTTATTATCTACAAAATTTGATCCGATTTATTTATATATTTTTTAACAAGATCAACTTTAATCAGTATTTCAAAGATGTTGTAAAATTACACTTTGTTTATTTATTCATTAAGTTAATTATGCAACTTTAATTTTCAAACATTTCGTTTTTTATAATTTATTTATTTTCAAGAGTTTTATTTGTCACATACACAGTTATATACAGAATATACAACCGGCAGTGAAATGTAAAGTGAAATTTAAGTGAAATTTATTTGGGTGTTTACAATCTGTGCCCCCTCGGTTTAAAAGGGCATGACTCTTCTGTTCCACAGTGTCCACTTATAAATGAGCTAAAAAGTGTTCAACACATTAGAGTCAATATCAGATTCTTGATTTCTGGTAGCAGAACTTCCTGGGCCCTCGATAGACAGCCAGAACAGATGTACTGCAGAGGCAATTTTTCTCTAATGCGTTTGTTCCCCAACTGTTGTGAAGCTAAGTGATGGAGAACACTTGGAGGGTGGCTGGCACTAAACTGGTTATGGGGAAAAAATACATTCCCTGAGACACTTTTCCAAGGCCTCCATCCCAGCATGCCCCTGCGGGGGAATGAGATCTAACACACCGGCCTGTAACAAGTTTACAGAGCGCCTCTAACCTAATAAAGACTACCTTTGCCTTCACAGCCCTGGCCTTTAATATTGCGCACTCCTCCTCTGCCTGTCACCCTCGCTCACGTTTCCGCTCCGTAACAATTCCTCCATGTTTAGAGGGCTTTCCTTTGGTATCTCACAGCCGCCCGGCAAAAATCGATCACGGCAATACACTTCCTTAACTACACTTAGAGTACCATACTGAACCCAAACATGATTTTGTTCTCTTGATGAGTCAAGAATCAGGGTTCCTACAATAAAGGCCTGGAAAAGTTCATTTTTTCCTAATAATGTTCTGACCTAAAACATTTAATTGGCTAAATATTGCTCTTGTGTAGAGTAAAACTTTAGTGTAGAGTCATAGTCTGATTTGTAGCGTTGTTTATGAGTCAGTTTGATTGTATTGTAGAAAATATTATATGCAACTTGACAGTTTTTTTTTTAATGATTTTTAATGATTTTTACTCTTAACCAATAATCTCAAATGAGGTCAGAAAATGTGTGACCCCTGAAGAATGTGTTGTAGCCTTGTGGTTATGGAAAAGTAAGGCCAACGTAAAGCATTGTACTGTGCTTCTTCTGAGGGAATCCCCTGTGTGGTTGTGCAAATGGCAAGCATAAACAGATATTTGTTTTAGTGTAAACCTAAATCCTCAACCTTCACACATAATATAGATTCAACATAGCTTGCTGAAAAAACACATTGCATAGAGATTGATAAACAGCTTGATTTTGTGACAATCCTCAGACTTGTTTGAGGCACCTAATTGTCCCTTATATCCAACAACATGTGTAGCAGAAGAAGAGTACTGAGAAAGAACAGCTGGAGGAACAGCAGTCTTTCTAGCAGTGCATGTAACTCGAGAAGATCCAGCCTCGGTCCAGCGAGCTCAACATATGTAGGGAAAGAAAAAAATACAATACACTGCTGTCACTGTGGGCCCAATCCCATCCCTGTGCTGTAATAATGGAGTCCGTAAATCACTTCTCTCCATACTTTCCCTCCATTCTTAAAGCTTGCTTACTTTTATTCAATTTGCCCCATCAGTGTTTCCCTCACAATTCATCGTATTGGTGGGCGCGCACATTTAAAAGTCAGATTGCCCTAATAAATTTGGCTACTGTCAAACACAGCCTCGGCAGCCGGCCGTTCGAAAATCTAGTCATCTGTGAATTCAGACATGCAAATGTGCTGTATTAGAGTTGGCAATGTAAAAAGTCCTACTGGTTGTGTGAAGATGAAAGAATGCATTGCAAATGACGTGCATGCTTGCGTATCTAAGCTAAAACTAGAACATCTGAACCGTCATTCACATTGATGTAAAAATACGAAGTTTCATAACCATGGATAATTTGTCTGAAGCCTGTGAAAGAAATAACTATGCAATAGGTAGCAAGCAGCATGAACTGTGTGTACCATTATTGTATGTGTATTGTATTAATTTATATTATTATATTATATTAATTATATTATTATATTATATTATTAATCACAATTTTTTCATACAATAATTTGTCTGAACACTTGTGAAAGAAATAACTATGCAATAGTTAGCAAGCAGCATGAACTGTTTGTGTGTGTGCGTGCGTTATATGTGTGTATTGTATTATTTTATATTACTATATTATATTTATTATATTATACTATACATTATTAATCTAAATCATGCAACTTTTAATTTCAATACAAAATTAGATTTTTATTTATTATTATTATCATTAAGTTGCATTCATAGAATGATTGAAATGATTTCAGAGTCTTGTTTTTTAACTGTAAAAAAAAAAAAAAAACATAGTTTAATGTATCATACACTCTAAAAAATGCTGGGTTAAAAACAACCCAAGTTGGGTTGAAAATGGACTAACCCAGCAATTGGGTTGTTTTAACCTAGCAATTGGGTTATTTTAAGCAAACATTTAACCCAACCGCTGGGTTAAAACAACCCATTTATTAGTGTAATATTAATAACAATAACAATAAGTTGTTCAATTTATATAGCGCTTTTCTGGGTACTCAAAGCGCTTTACATGGAAGTGGGGAATCTCCTCAACCACCACCAATGTGCAGCATCCACCTGGATGATGTGACAGCAGCCATATTGCGCCAGGACGCCCCCACACACCAGCTGATTGGTGGAGAGGAGACAGAGTAATCAAGCCAATCAGTGTATGAGGATGATTAGGAGGCCATGATGGATGGGGCCAATGGGCAAATTTGGCCAGGATGCCGGGGTTACACCCTACTCTTTTTTTCTTTTTTTTTCGAAGGACATCCTGGGATTTTTAATGACCACAGAGAGTCAGGACCTTGGTTTAATGTCTCATCCGAAGGATTATTGTTGTTGTTGTTATTATTGTTATTATTATTATTATTATTATTATTATTATGGTCATTCACTTGATTCCAATTTATATCTGCTCCATCAATTTAGAAGCATTAAAATAGAATATACTTATTTACTACATAATACATTATTTACAGTAGGTCACATATGACATTAAATTCAACGGATTTAAAGGTGCAATAGGTGATCTGGGAAATGCTAACTTTATAGCCTGCTAGCTTTGAAAGAATAATCGCACCTTCCCTGCAAATTGCCATCCAAAGCCACGCCTCCAAAACACATGAATGCACACATTTACATCATGTGTGTATTCACCAGTGAGAAAGCTTAAGTGCAATGAGGGGAGAAACAGCAACACAATCAAATCTCACTGAATGATCTGCATAGGGCAAAGTCAGCGGTACATAGAACTGTACTGTCAAACCTGAAATGTAGATACTTGCCACTTGCTGTTGGTTCAGAAGGAAAGTTAGTTTGCTGCTGTCTGCGTGCCATTCTCGCTGTCTGCACAGCGTATGTGAACGTGCTGATGACAAATGATGTCTGCGGGAAAAGGCTGCGCAGTGGTATGCAAACACATGTTGACTGACAGGGAACACATGGTATCATTTCATTTGGACCAAATGCAATGATTGAACAAACATTTTATGGTCCTACGCCTTCCAGAGACGATACATATTTATAAAAATACATTTAGACAACTTAACATAGTGATTGCCATCAGGATATGAGGAGACTTTCAACCATAACAAAAAAAAATTCTGTAGAGAATCACCTATTGCATCTTTAAATTCATTCATAAACACGGATGCACAAGTATCTGTTCTGTGGAATAGATGCTTGTTGCATGTTTTGTAAGAGTTGTTATACTGTAGGGTTGCTTTGTAATTATTGAGAAACATTTTATAAATCTCTCATAACGTGGTTCAGCTGTCAGATTGGATGGGTGCTGTTTTTAAGTGCTTTCATGTCTCATGGCTCAAAGGCAGAGGAGCCTCTCCCATCCACACCCATTTCATCCCGTCTGCCAGAGTCATTAACAAGGGCCATCTCCTAAGCCCTCCCTTCATTAGCCTTTCATTGGAGTTGATCACTTCCGTGCTGCTACCAGTGTCAGGTTTGCAGGTACTTATTGTTATTTTACGCTGTTCACTTACCTCTCATCCATTGATTCTACAGAGAGGAAGAATGTGCAGTCTATGGAGGAGGAATTCATGCTGATTGAATTTATGCTATAGCAAGGAAAATGTGCCACTTCTGCCATTTATTGATGTAATTACATGGTAATATTAAACAGTTGGAAGCAATTTCCATGCATATGCTTTTGCATATGTTTTACACCCTGAAATAGCATTTTATATATTTATTTATTTATATATATATATATATATATATATATATATATATATATATATATATATATATATATATATATATATATATATACACAATTATGACTAATCTAATCAGTGCATACACTGCAATTTTAGGATGTAAAAAATTACTTTTTAAAATGAGTTTTTAATGTATTTATTTTTAAAAATGTTCTTTTTTTCAAGTAACACCTAGAGGAAATCCAGTGTACAGTTTAAGAACCACTATTTTAGCTGTTAGTATGTGTACATGTGTGTTTATGCTTGTGTTCCAAACCTAAAACTGCCGTATAGCCCCAAAATATCATCATATTTGGGTTAAGCTCCCTCCCCTCCTCTTGCTAGTTTTGCTACAGCAAGCGAAAATCTCCTTGAACAAACACACAAAGCTGCCTGATGACAGAAGGTTGCTGATGGGCAAATCAACAGCCCTGAGCGCCCATTGCTAATCACACTATTACTCATGTGTGTTTTTCCCTCTCCATGTCGTTTCTAAATGACTGTTATCCTTTAGGAGTCCCAGGACATGGCAGGAAATGCCATGCCGATTAAAGTACTCATCTAGTCAGCTCCTCATATGTACCTCACTCTCCTGATACCCTTCCATGTCTCTGCGAGCCACTCATGCGTTGGTCCGCATCTCATTTGGGAGATGCAGCGTTTTAGCGAGTGGCTCAGCGAGGGAGAGAGTAAAATATGAGTTCTCGTTCTTGCGTTAGCCTTTGCGTATCTGGGGAATCGGTGTAACCGGCAGTATTTTGTAGTGTCCCGGGTTTAATGAGCCTGCTACACACACACATACTCACACACACACCCAGGCCCGTTGCTATAATTCATAATGTGCCGTGATAAACACATGCTGGGATGACATGGCAGGTATGTGCTGTGAAAGTCAATAAGCCTTGATACACCAAGGCATGGGTTTGCCTTCTAAAAAGACACCCTCCGAAAAAATTTACAAAAACGGGCTGTTTCTAAACGTGGTGAGTTATAGATCCAATCGGCCTGCCAAGTTTTTAATGAGGTATTGACATCTGTGATCTCAAACATCTGTTGGGCATTCACAGTTCATAACGGAGTGGCTCCAATAAAGTTGCCACTCCGCTGAGTCGGATATCGTGCAGAGTTAAACTGAGCGTGTGTTAAGTGGGGGCTTCACTTTCTCCCGTCTTTCTTTATTAAAACATTTATGTATCTGCTAGTTCATACAACATTAAGCTTCTCAGACTCAGCTCACATTATTTAATGCAAATGTAGTCTATAGTGTCTATTGATCAAATGTGCTGCTGCTTTTAAAGTGAGCTCTATAGCTCTTCGTTAGCCTGTATTTTCCATGCTTGACTGCTCACTGAGTTGCCTTGGTCAGCTGTTTCCTTTTCCCTTTTTGCCATAGGATATTAAGGATGACCAAGCGTGTCAAAATATTAAACATTTTAGCCCATGTACTTTTAGAGAGATGCATGATTGTGTTTAAATCCCACACAATTTAGCAGGTTCACTCTGTTTGCTGGTATGTGGGCGCAAATTCTTCATCTCCGGCTGGAGAAATCAACATGGCTGTGCACTTCTGGAAGATGTCTGGGAGAGAAATGTTCACCTAGCTGCGATTGCCTTGTGAATCAGTGTAGTTTGAGACAGGTAACAACTTACCGCTGACGTCCTGTGATCCATTACTGTTTTTTATTGGCATGCCAAACATACAAATCTTTGAAAATACCTTTTCCGTCACAAAGTGCAGTAAAGCCGTCACATCCGCTCCTGTCTCTTAAAGAGATGGACAGAGTGCAGTAGGGTGTACGAATAAATGGGGGTAAGAATAAATGTGCCTGCTTGTTGTTTAATAATTTGCTAAGTTCATAAGTATTTGTATTTCTTTTATATAAATGCCTGTCATAATTTTTGTAAATACACACACTAAAAAAATGCTGGGTTAAAAACAACCCAAGTTGGGTTGAAAATGGACAAACCCAGCGATTGGGTTGTTTTAGCCCAGCAGTTTAACCCATACATTTAATAACCCACCTGTTGTTTAAAAATTACTATAATGGCTGGCTTAAAATGAACCCAGAGTAGGTTGGAAATTAAAAATCTGACACATAATAACTAGAAGCAACAATAATAATCAAAATGTGAACATTTATTAATAAGCAATTTAATAAATGTTTATTGCTAATTATTATTCATTAAACTTGTTAATAATGTTAATTTATTAAACATATTAATAAATGTTCTTTTCAAACATACTTTGGGTTTTTAAACAATAGTTGAGTTAAATAAAACTGCCCGGCACGCAAACATTTAACCCAACCGCTGGGTTGTCCATTTTCAACCCAACTTGGGTTGTTTTTAACCCAGCATTATTTATGCTGAGTGCACTATCATTCAAACATTTGAGCTCAGTAAGAATTGTTTCTTCTTTTTTTTAAAGAAATAAATAATACTTTTTAGCAAGGATTGTTAAAGGTGACAGTAAAGACATTTACAATGTTACAAAATATCTGTATTTTAAATAAATGTTCATTTTGTTCTCAAGCAGCCTTGGTTTGGGAGTTCTCGCAGCTTGTTCTCGACACATTGTCTGAGCAGAACTTTTTTCTTGTGGGTGTCCGAGAACTATTGTGTGATTGGTCAGAAATTTAAAGTGGGTGGGATTAATGCGGAGAAACAGAGATGTTCGGCACCTGCTTTTCTCATGAAGTATGGAATGGCCTGGCCAGAACGAACTTTGTTCTTGTTGTTGCTACCTCGAGAAAACAAACTAATTTCTTTGTTCTTGCAGAGTATATACCAAGCTTAAAGGATCACTTGACACTGAAGACTACTGAAAATTCAGCTTTTCCATTGCAGGAATAAATTATATTTTATAATATATTTATAATATAGTAAAATAGAAAACAATTATCTTTATATTATTTTAATATTTCATAATATTACTGTTTTTATATTTTATCAAATAAATGTAGCCTTTGCTACAAAATTTGTTTTGTAATTAACTAATTAAATAGTGCTATTAAATTCGTTATATTTATGAAAGACTGGATCTTAATATTGAATTTAATTAGTCTATTGTGGTAAGGGCAAAAAAATCATAGCTTAATCACATATCAAAGCAAAAATATCATTACTGTCAGGAATAATGTGTTTAAAGTCTAAGTTGGACCTGCATTATAATTATTTAAATTGGATCGTTTATTTCTCATGGGGATTGATGACACATTGAGACTGTATTCGAACTGCACATCTATCGACTGTGAATTTATCAGGGGTAAAAGTGGACTTAGCAAGTGTTTAGCGCAGTGGTAAAAGGTCTGTAGTAGCATGACACTCAATACATAGCTGCCATTTTCTGAGTTATCCGTGTATCAGCAGAGGAGATGGAGGCAGAGTTCCTCTCTGCCCGCGCTTCATCCTGCTGGATGTTTATCATTAGAGAGTGGAGGCGTTTCTGGGCTCCCACCGAGCTCTTTTGATGGAGCACATACAACAAAGTGGGGAGGGGAGACAGCCGACCAATTTCCCCCACCACAGATGTTAACACAGTGGTATCTGTCTGGACGCGCTGGGCAAACAGTAGCACGGGCCGTGTCACTTTTCACGCCTGTTATCTCCCATTCCCGCACACCCTCCTTTCCATTCCTCATTTCATTAATGTTTGCCTATTTGTCTCTCCGTGAAAAATCCTGATCACCCCACGCTCCGGACTGGCTAACGCTCCCGCTGGGTTAACTCGCCGACATCAAACACACTAAGCCTGTCACGACCGCCACTGCTGTCTCTGGGTTTTATCAATATTGCGTCCAGCACTCCACACTACAAATTGCTAAATCAGAAGCAACATTAGTAGATAGAAGGGGGGAAAGTGACTAATGAAGCGTGAAAATGCAAAAAACAAACAGGAGAATGTATGCCAGGACCCCTTCTGTGTGTCATCGCTATGGTCATTTGTTAGCATGGGCATTTTTAAACGCATAACCATCTGCATTTTATGTTTTCCTTCATTTCCAATCATTCCCTCATGTCATCATTTCATTTTTGTTCAGTTTCTTTTTAATTGTTGTTAAATGCTGTTTTATTCTATTTCCCAAACATTAAATCAGCAGTAAATGTTTACACACACAAGAATGTCACCACAGTACTATTCCCACAGTTACCTTGTGTAATGACTTCTTCACCAGAGAGTAATATTTCATTTTGTACAGTAGTTATGCTTGATAATTCACCATTAGTTTATAGACTAATTTGCCATCTGTGGAGTAAAGCTACACATAATACACAACACAAATCTGTCTCTCATTGTTGTTGATTTGATCATGTTTGGTTTCGTTTTTTCCTGATTTTCCCCGTATGTCATGTTTTTTTTGTTGTGTTTTTCCATCTAGATGCCCTTACCACAACCCCTAAACCCACAACCACCACCACCACCACCATCTCTGCCACAACCTCCCCTCCAGACATCATACAAGGTATGGTATGACCTCCATCCACCTGCTCAACCTGAGTGTGTTTGTGTGTGTGTGTGGATGACAGAAAAAAGAGGGAGACAGATAGACTGCCAGCAGCTAGCCAGGCCTGATAAGATTCTCTCACTGATTATGAGAGGACCATGTCCCATATGAGACCGGGCCAGGGCTGGGCCGGGCTTGCAGCGCTGTCGGTGCCACATGTCAGAGCTGGCTCTCTTCACAATTCTCTCAAATTTTAGCCCGGCTCGCTCCTTTAGAGGCCTAATCTTATCAGGATCTGGCGCTGTATCCAGGCCTGTCTGGTGCAGGGATTACAGAACCCCCTTTATGTTTCCTGTGGGCTGACAATGACGGCAGAGTCTTTGTGGCCAAGAGGAACCAGGATCAAGCGTGTACATGCTTGGATTTCTCATTTACCGAGCCAACTATATCCGACTGCACAGGTATAATGATACAAAAATCATGTTTTTTTTGTGTTTTGTTTCATTATATCAAATTGACAAATAGCTACTCTTTTACTACTCTCGTATCCAGTAGTGTATTATCTATCACATTTTGTTTTTGTTTATCCAAAGCGACTTAAGGTGTATATTCCCTCATTCTCTAATAATCACAAATTTCTCAAAGTTGCATAAACATAGCTACTATTAGTGGTGTAGTCAAGAGCACCTAAACCGAGGCTAAGTCGAGACAAAGACCCAGTGTGTTGAGATCAAGACTTTGAGGAGTTAAGACCGAGTCAAGACCAAGACCAGACCAACACTCCTTAAATTCATCTAAAAAATACACATTTACAGCCTGAGAAATGTCTTATATTTAACTCTTTTCCTGCCATTGACAACATTTTTCAGTGCTATTACGCATCTTCAGAAAGAGTAGGCTACAGAATCTCTGGATCAAAACACAGGAGAAAAAGAAGCAGAAACAAGTGATATCATATGTAAGCAGATGCATATGTAAAATAACTCTATCATCAATATTAAACGGCATATAAATCAAAACTGCCTAACATTACCAAATGAAATGTTGACCCAGGACAAGGTATAGGACTGATCAAGCTTTCGGGGTGTTGATGGACTCAATCTACTCTATCTATGTTTTGATCATCATTCTGAATCTGATCTGGTCTTTGACAAAAATGCAATTTTCTCAGCTTTTTGCTCAAAAGTTTTTTTTTTTTTTTTTTTTTTTTTTAAACAATCCATTAAGCTTTTTTATTTGTTTGTTTGCTGGCAGGGAAAGAGTTAATACAGTTAGAAGAATAAGAAACTATATAGAGTTGTTACCAACAAAATGCATTGCTCTTGTGATATTGCTTCATTATATAATTTTATAATATTAAAAACAAGATCCCATACATGTATTTTTTTGCAATCATATCTTGAATTCTGTGGGCATTTGTATTGATTTGTATGTTTATGATTTGACAATCCTTCTTTGATGTCTGACCCGACACAACAGTAACAAAAGAAATCATATTAGAAATAAGTTATTGATTGCATTTGAAGCAAGAGGTTTTGCTTCCAGTTATATTAATGATGTTCACAAATAAATCAGAAAATGCTCCAGAAATTTAGTGATATCCCAGCAGTTGTGGTCTTGACAGGTCTTGAGATAAAATCTGAGTTCTCATGGTCTGAGGTCTCATGGTCTGACTGGTCTCGAGTACTAGAACACTAGCTTTTATGTTAAGACTGTGTTTTCAGAACTAGTCTGACCAACTAGCAGTTAACCAAGGGGTAATCAGTCTTACATTTCAGATTCAAGAACCATCTACTTTTTTATTTTTAAAAATTAGATGACTAACTTCATTCAATCAGTTTATGCAGCCGGCTGATCAAAGGGTGTTTTCACACCTGAGCATGGTTGTTGTGGTCCGAATCCGAGTGTGTTGTTCTTGGTGCCCCCGCAGCGTTTGTCAGTTTTCACACTCATTTGATTCTTTTGAACAGTGACAGTGCATTTGTGTAATTTTACGTTATCACAAATGTGCATGGCGCATGAAAGAAAACAGAACACTGGTCAAGATATTGTGTTTTTTATAAATTTGTTGCCATTATGCACAGAAGAGTAGTGCAACGACACTTCCGTCGACTCTGTGCGTCACATGAACGCAGCTTTCTGCTGCTTGCAAATAAACTCTTTTGAGGAGACAGCTGATTGCGAGCCATACATATGCTCCTCTGACTGCACTCACTCATATCCAAGATAAATCATCACCACTGTCATCCCCATATGTTCCGGCTAAAATGCATACACATTACTTCCTCAACATGTGCTCACCCAAGTCAGAGTTGCATTCACATTTACGCAAATTGTGCTGCAGTTCCAGTACAAACTAACTCAGAACGCCTCCCACATGTAGTCTCGGGTTCAGTACTCTGGTCCGCATGACAGCTTTCAGATTACCATATGAAACCGTGCCCTGTTACAAACTAATCTGCAAGTGAACCCAAAATACTAGGCCTCAGAGAGTTTAATTTCAACCATAGGAATAATGTATGAAGCAGGTACATAGTCAGAAAATGTTTGTTCCAAATTCTTAAAGAAGGTCTCAATTACAGAGCGGTGTGCAATGAATTGCTGTGTAAACTGATTTTGTGAAAAAGAGCAGAGCCGCACTCATTTCCAGTCCAGTTGCGTATGTTTGGAAGGCGTATATAAGCAAAGTTTCCATTTTACTTTGTTCTATTACTAGAACATATTCATGTTTTTCTTGAAATGCTTTAATGTTTATATTACTTGCAGCGTTGTACGTGTTAATATACTGTTCAAAAGTCTGGGCTCAGTGAGATTTTTCTTAAGGTTTTTGAAAGAAGTCTCTTATTCTCTGCATTTATTTGATAAATTAATATACATTTATAATCTATATATATATTTGATATAATTATTCCTGTGATGCAAAGCAGCAGTTACTCCAGTCTTCAGTGTCACATGATCCTTCAGAAAGCATTTTAATATGCTGATTTGATTCGACACATTTCTTATTAATATTATTGATGTTAAAAACGGTGGTGTTTAATATTTTTGTGGAAACTGCTATACTTTTTTCTTTATATATAATAGATGGTTGAAAAAAACAGCATTTATTTGAAATAAAATAAACTTTTGAACAATTGAATGCATCCTTGCATAACAAAGAAATATTTATTTATTTAAAAGAAAAATCTTACTGACCCTTTAACTTTGTAGTGGCTGTGTACTAAGCAGATGGCTATATGGTAATATTCAGTCAATTTGTTTACATGCTATGATAAAGTGCCCACTGTTAAACCTTAGCAATCATTTAAAAAATTGGACATAACCTGCAGGACTCATGCTTCATTTAACAGCATCTAAATAGTTTATGCGTAAATTAAAAAAAGACAGATGCATGACTGGGGTACAAATCTATGCATATGGCCAGGCCACGGACCACACTTAGAAAACCGGGCATACGTCCACAATGTTGTAGCTACAATTAACTGTTTTTGTACCAGGTTCGTCTGAACCTGCTTGTTTTATAATTGAGTAAACTCTGATTGTAGGGCCGGCTCTGTTTCCGAATGATACCAATGCCCCTGCGATACTGACCACCGCAAGCTCATTAGCTACTCTAATCCACTCTACTCAACATAAAAAGCACACAAAAGCTAATACGGCCCCAGATGATGGAAAGCTAAATCAATGTTGCTGCTGGTTTCAATCTCTAAAAGAGACCCTGATGTAATTTGCCCCATGTAATGATTGTGATATTGAAGCAACCGATTGAGATCGTTTTACTCTCTGTTTTTCTCTTTTCCTCAAGGCAATTCTTTATATTACAGTGAAAACCGTGCAGATTGCTCGAGATGCGGCTCCGAGCTTTGTTGTGTACTCGCGAAACCGAGTGGGAGCGGCCGCCGGTTACACGAGCAATCAAAATCTTGGACTGACTTGTGCGGATGATTTGAGAGAATCTATAAAAGGCTGAGAAATGAATCGGTCGTGATTAGGCTACATGATTGTGTTTAATGAAAGAAGCGATGACGCATACAAATGAGACACACCCTCTTTCTTCATTAGCGAGGTGAATGAATCTCGTTAACATCGCTGCCTGCTGCACACATTGAAATCCTCCAGAGGTCCAACCCGCAGGCATCGCTGTGGATAAACGGCCCTGATAGGGAAAATATTATTCAATTACAGTCATATTGCGTTGTTTGTGTGAAATAATTCCAGCACAGCCTCGGCTCCGGATACGTTTTCCAAATGCCGGGCTGCGCAGACCTATAGCTGTGCTATATCAGGCTGCGTTTTTATCGCTTTTCCCTTAAAGTGCATCCTATTATGCCCATGTACTTCAATAGGAAGAGTGGGTCCTAAGCAACCACACTGCTCCCTCCTTCTGCTGATTTCATTTATCCTTTGGCTGGATGTGTATAGTTCAGGAACACCACATGAATTTATCAGTCTGCAGAGGTGGAGGCCACTTAGAAATTTAATACATTTTTGATAAACTGGCTATAAGAGAAATGGAATGGGCTATACTGCACTTTTAAAAAATCTATTAAAGCCCTAACGCAAGGCTAAAGTGCTCCACAGCTTCAGGAGGTGACATTTAGAGATGACTAAATTGCCATTTACACTGAAAAATAAATGGCTAAATGGAGAGGCCTTGCTTGCCACCATACGCAATGGGGACAGATGTCATTAATTTCTATTTGTATTGCCTTTTTTCTCCGCTAAACACAGCTCAGAAATGGATGTTTATCGATATTTCTGAGAGCTCTTTTATTTCCCACAAAGCTTTTGCAAATTTGATCAAAGATGAAGCATTTCTTCCTCTGCCGCGTTCTCTCTGGCTGACAACACAATCTCTCCTCCATCTCTCTCGTTTCTCCCTTCTTGTCATTTGCTCCATCTCTTTCTGTCCATTTATATATCTGTGACTTTGAGCCACAGTATAAAGTATAAAGAGAAGATTGAAATATATAGGTGTTATGTCCTTACATGTCCCCGTTTTCCCCAGACTGTTGTTTATTTTTGTAGCCAAGCCCATATATATTACTGCCCAAAATCTGTAATTCAGAGCTCAGTAAGAGTGAGAGTCTCGGGAAGAACGAGATCCTCCACTCTCTCCATCAGATCCTTTCTTTTATAATCTATCTTTTTCTATTTTAGATTGAGCACAGAAATTGACATTA
>CM031963.1:9368499-9427240 GCA_018749465.1 Paracanthobrama guichenoti
CTTAACAGTGATTGACATCTCTAATGTTTCTTCCCATAACGAGCACCTCTGCATCACGGCTCTACTGGTATGTTTGAAGTGCTCTCTGCCCTAAGGTAATGCACCAGGATAAGGGCTCACATTGCTCATGTTATGCACTCGCTTCCATATTTCAGTCGAGGCATTTCATCAGCTCAAAGCAGAAAGGCAGTCAGAATTCCTCTGTTATATCAGAGGAATTACCTGGAGCAGTAATGCAGGTTTGCGCTGACTTATCAACATTTCAAAAAAGTCTGTGGTCTTTTGATGCGATTTAATGACTAATTACGTACAACAGTTGTAAAGGCGTTCAGTGGGCATTCATATATTATTCCGCATCATATACATATGTCATATATAATAGTGATTGTGGCAGTCCATGTGATTTGAATTTCCCACACTACTTTTTAACTCAACAGCTGGGTCTGCAGGGAAGGCAAGCATATGAAAAGGTCATTTTATGTAGTTATTATTTATTGAGAGTTCTGCGGCCCCGCTATATTGATTTAGGGTTCTGTAGTGATTGTCTGCACCATTCAAAAATGATCTACGTTTGCAATGCAGCACATTGATTCAAGCGTGTCCAGTTTAGACATTTTATGATTTTTGAGAGCTGATATTTTGACACATCTCCCTGCAGAATCATATTCCCTTTCTTCAATGCCAAAAAAACTATGCTGTTATAGTTAATAGAAAGCGCTTCTTAATCACTTAATCACTGATAGGCTAAGCTTAACTAACTGAAAACAAAAGTAATTGAAATTGGAATAATATGACCAGTTAGATTTGGTAATATAATGTGAAATGTGATGTGGAATTTAAAAGACATTAAAGAGATAGTTAACCCAAAAATGACAATTCTGCCATCATTTATTAGTGTTTGATTAGAAATGGTACACTATGTGGGTTTTTATCATCAAAATATGGTATTTAAAGGGAAAAATATGATAAAGTATAGAAGCTATCTTTCTTCTGTGGAATGTCTCAGTATTTTCTTTTTGGCCCATGCAGTGGTACCCACTGGGGTCCAATGTAGTTTTGGCCCCATTGATTTTCATTGTAAAACATTATTTAAAATAACTTTTGTGTGTGTTTTGCATGAGAAAGTAAGTCATACGAGTTGACATGAACAGGAATGACATGAGGGTGAATACATTTTCATTTATGAGCGAACTATCCATTTAATTACCATATTTTTACGATTAAAAATATTTACCATTTCTAATCAGGCAGAGTAGCCATAGAAATCTGCTAGTGAAATGTCAATGTTGAGAAAGGTGGATTGGATTCTGTGGGATGCTTTGTACCAAAGTACCGCTGCTTTTGACACCCCTAGTCTTAGCTGTGAGTGAAAATATGTTTTGATGTGCAAAACATTTGATTTTGTCCTCTTGCCATTCTCTTGTGAGCTTGTTTCAAAGTGTTGGTCATTGTTGTAATTGTGTGTGTATATGCTTGCTTATCAGTTCCATTTGTTTTTTCCCCCATTTCTCCTTTTTTTGCATGCTGTTCCTCCTGTTTCCCTCCTCCTTCCTCCACCGCACCTCCTCTCCTCGTGTGCTCAGACGCTGCGCCCAGCACTGAAGCCGCAGCTCACGGTTGGTACCTCTCCCTCTTTCTTCTGCCAGCACAGCATGGCATTCTCTGCATGCCAGCTGAGTACAGTACAGCACATAACGGAGACATGCACGGGATTTGGGAATGAAACTAATGTGGATTTGCTGTATATGTGTCTGTCTGTCTGTCCGTCCGTCCGTATGTCACATCCTTTATCCCTATTGCCATTCACCCATGAAGACTCACCTGTTCCCCACGGCGGTCCTCTGGGAGTTTTAATCAGAGCATTCGCCGTGTATTTCCAGGCCACCTCGCATATCCATCTCTTCTGCATGAGCCCTTCTCGAGTCCTTGTTGGCATTTTTGACTTCTCACCTTTTCAAGTCCTCACACAGCTCCCAACAGACACTCGTAATCCGCCCGCAATCATTTTTCATGAATTTAAATGACGTCCAAATGGCTGTTTTTGAGTTTCTGAGAAATGAACGGAGAGCCTTTTCTCTACATGACGCAGATGGCATTGTACTCCACCTTGGTGCGCCAGCTCCGCACACAAATCACAGAGCGGGGACCATTTGCATAGCTCATGGGCTTTATTGTGTTTTACGATATACCCGAAAGCGCGTTCTCAATTCATTAAGCCCTTTATCCTCGCTCTCAGTTTGCAGTGGCAGATGCTTGTGTAAATGTGTTAGATTTAGTATAAAGGCTTTTCGTGATACTGTGTAATTATGTCACCTGTGCCTTGTGAAACACCCTCTAATGATTTAATTAGCCGTCATGTTGTGTGTCGCACCGGATCACACCTCAAAATTGACACTTTTCTGCACCCCCGGCCAACTCGCAAATGTATCGCCGTTTGTTTACATCTATCCGCAACTTTCCATATAGAAAAGGTTAAACCAAATACAAGCGGCAGAACATATAAAGGTTAGGGCTATTCTTTTGCATGTGCATAATTTGGACGTGCCTACAGAACGTGGTCAGGCCTGACTGTGTAGCAGAGCTATAATTGAGCTTTTGTACAGTTCACTGCATTTCTAAATACCATGTCACAAGGCCAGTGTTAACCTTGTACAGTTATATCAGCCTGGCAGTGATGTATAACTGAAATCACTGTACGCTTTCCAATAATCCAAAGCAGTTTCTGATCCTACAAAAGGTAAGAGAACACAAGGTGAACCCAGGGGGCTTTGTCTCATGAAACAAATTGCTTTTAAATGTAGTGACTCTTATCTTTGTGTTGTCCAGGTGTGATATGGAGCTTTTTTAGTCTAGCTTTTATGTTGTTGCGGTACAGCGAAAAGGGTCATCTCAATGCTTCTTGTCTGCTCACTCATTTTCAAAATAGACAGGAAATGCCTTGTTTGTAAAATGTCAAGCATGCTCCTTCAATCTTTAATCCAACTGTGGAGTTAATGTCCTGACCTGTTGCAAATATGAGTTTCTGCAAACAGCTTTCTGCACCCTGTCGTATAAAATGAGCACATTGCACAAGAATTAAGTCGCATTGTTTCCAGAATAAAGACATCTAGTCTAGTCTGGTACAGAAAGTAGCTCATGAGAGCAGAGCAAAGCATCTATGTTGCTCCTCAGAAGATCCTCTCATTTGCATCTTGTCACACCTTGTGTGTTTTATTTGGTTCACTTTTGTAGCTGATGCACATACTCTGTTTACCATCTTATTTTCCTGGGTGTGCTACTCTCACTGTTCAGGAGATTTCTCTTCTCTCTGATAACAGTCTTTTTTACCCTCTCTGGTGTAGCCTAGCAACAAGCTGTTCAAGCAATAAGTGGGGTTTTCAGCAGAGGTTGAGGTAGGAGGCTGACATAGTGGGCAAGATTCCTTACTAGAACAGAAAGCTACAGCAATACCTCGTCTTATTTGTGTATTTCTAATGTATTTATTCCCCATTTTATTGTCTCTTAGTCATTTTGCCTGTATACTATTGTGCAAAATGATCAGTGTAATTTGACACAACCTATTAATTTAGCAAAATATGTTTGGATATATTTTATTGTGGCTTATGATAGACAGCATCCAAAATGTATTCTGTTTACATAGTCATGATGGTCTTATTGTTCCCAAATTAGCAGTACTATCTATTTTAGGAACATTAAAAGCCAAGTTTAAAATTGTAAAGATCCTGCTACCCTATTATTGGTGAATGTTATTATATTCATAATAATGTTTATTGATGTGACTGACCATATTATTAACTATTCTTTTATTTTGTTCTGTTTTGTTCTTTGTTTTTCTTCTGCTAAATATAATAAAAATAATAAACACAAGAACTTCATATTATAAGAAGATAATATTAAAAATAATACTATTATTATTAATCTGTTAATTTAATAATTTATATATTAAATGTATTAATTATAAATACACCCCTTCCGGCATAACATTATGACCATTATGACAGGTAAAGTGAACAACACTGATTATCTCTTCATCACAGCACCTGTTAGTGGGTGAGATATATTAGGCAGCAAGCGAACATTTTGTCCTCAAAGTTGATGCGTTAGAAGCAGGAAAAATGGGGAAGCGAAAGGATTTTAGCGAGTTTGACAAGGGCCACTTTGTGATGGACGATGGCTAGGTCAGGGCATCTCCAAAACTGCAGCTCTCGTCGGGTGTTTCCGTTGGTTCCGGTGGTTTCCGGTTTCTACAGTGGTCAGTATTTATCAAAAGTGGTCCAAGAAAGGAACCGTGGTAAACCGGCGACAGGGTCATGGGCGGCCAAGGCTCATTGATGCATGTGGGGAGTGACGGCTGGCCCATGTGGTCCGATCAAACAGACGAGCTACTATAACTGAAATTGCTCAAGAAGTTTATGCTGGTTCTGATAGAAAGGTGTCAGAAAACACAGTGCATTGCAGTTTGTTGTGTGTGCTTCACTTACCTAGGGAACACATGGCACCAGGATGCATTATGGGAAGAAGACAAGCCGGCGGAGGCAGTGTGATTCTTTGGGCAATGTTCTGCTGGGAAATCTTGGGTCCTGCCATTCATGTGGATGTTACTTCGACACGTACCGCCAACCTAAGCATTGGTGTAGACCATGTACACCCTTTCATGGAAGGATAAGCATTCAGCAGGATAATGCGCCCTGCCACAAAGCAAAAATGGTTCAGGAATGGTTTGAGGAGCACAACGAGTTTGAGGTGTTGACTTTGCCTCTAAATTCCCCAGATCTCAATCCAACCGAGCATCTGTGGGATGTGTTGAACAAACAAGTCCGATCCATGGAGGCCCCCCTCGCAACTTACAGGACTTAAAGGATCTGCTACTAACATCTTAGTGCCAGATACCACAGCACACCTCCAGGGGTCTAGTGTAGTCCATGCCTCGAAGGGTCAGGGCTGTTTTGGCAGCAAAAGGGGGACCAACACAATATTTCCTTGAAATGTGTGTCAGTATGGAAGTTACACATGTTGTGACAGCCATTTCATGTTGTCTTTAGTGGGACGTGCTGTGTGGTGTGGTTGAATATGAATTACACTGCAGACTAGAAGAAACATGGTTGGCAGGGTCAGATAGATCAAATTCTTATCAGTGTGTCAGCAACCCTGTCAAACTCTTACTGTATCATCACACACTGGCACCCTTGTATTAATCACACCTCACTTCACCTGACCCATTGCGTGTACGGTCACGCTCTCTTCTGCCTGCCTCTCCTCGAGCTGATTTATTACCATCATGTCACTGTTTTCAAAGCAATATATGTAGATCCCCCCAACCCCCCTCCCAACCCAGACCTTGCATTCATGATCTGCAGTGGATTCAGATAGTGAGAAGCCCATTCAGTAGGTCCTCCATCTGGCTTTCTCTTCTCTCTCTCTGTATCGCTCCATCCAGGCGTACTCCTCATTCCTGTTCATTTCCAAGGAGGATGATTGAACACACTTCACTTCTTCTTGTCATTTCATCATCCTTTGTTCGGTGTCGCACCACACAACATGTTTGAGGCTGGGCTCGGTAAACATGACGATGGCGTCTTTTGATGATGTGCTTTAAGTAACAATGTGGCAAAGAGCCTGTAAGAAACCAGGTGTAAAATAAACGCTTTGTTTGCCTGTGATTGCGACAAATGGAAAATCGCTCCATTTTGGCCAGCCAGTTTTGCTCGCACTTATAAAAGTAAAACTTTTCAGTCCTCGTTCTCAATATGACTGAGTCTGCCTTTTCATAAAGAACCGGGTCTTTTCAGTAGGGATGTAATAATCGCTTTCATTTTTCCGTTGCTGTGGCCACACCTCTGTCACACTTTTCATAATGGCAGAAATGAATTAAATCTACATTTTTTTCCTGTGAATGCTAAAGAGAATGTCTTTTGTGAAACAAAGCCTGTAAAATAAATAGCAGGCTTTAGAAAAGGATGAATGAAAATCTGTGAGTGTCACACATGGTGCCAAAATTAAGCAAGGGCTTATTTAAGCCTATCTCTCCCTCACTCTCTCACCGGTAAATCTAAGCCGCTGTTTGACATGAACTTAGCCACCTCTGATGTGAAGCTGTTTTATATGCCAATGTTAACTGCCTCTCCCTCATCCTCTCAAAGCAGTCGCCATGACGATTCCCCTGACCGTTGTGGCATAGTAAAGCCGGTGTTACTTAATGTCTTGTTTTCAAACACTCTGATCTGAATTCCCTTCATGCATAAGAAAAGACAGCACACAAAAAAGGTCTAAATTTGAGAGGATGTACATGGAAATGAGAATATGCATCTACCAATTGCCTTTGCAAATAATTCTCTTTAGTTCTTGTCCTCTAAATTGATTGGGCGAGAGGTTTTTTGATGAATGCACTTGAATGTTTCACTTTGTATCACTCTGCTCTTGTCTGTGATGTTGAGCAACATGTAGCTGTTAATCCCGCTTCGGCTTCGACTCTTTTCATTAGTGGATCAAAAATGGACCAATAGACTAAATACCCATATTTCTAAAATGCTATGTGCTCAATATTAAAGGGGTTAGTTCATCTAAAAATGAAAATTCTATCATTTATTCACCCTCATGTCTTCCACTTGTATGAATTTCTTTCCCTTGTGAAACATAAAAGATAGTTAAAAAAAAATGTTTTGCACATACAATGAAAGTCAATGGGGTCCAATGTTGTTTTTAACCCAACTGGCTTTCACTGTATGGACAAAAAATGTTTTTGAAACATTCTTCTGAATAGCTACTTTTATGTTCCACAGAAGAAAATAAGTTTGGAACGACTTGAGGGTGAGGAAATGATGAAATAATTTTCATTTTTGGGTAAACTATCCCTTTTACATCTTATTTAACTTATGAATCACAGTCATTCTGATATTCAGTTCAGTTATTAAATATTGTTGATACTTTTTGGCTTATATAAAATATTGTATTCAGACCTTTAGTGACTTTGATTATACTCTTGATTATACTTTTGATGAAGCTCTGACAGACGGGTTATATGTAGTGATCATCTGAGGCCTGGTCTCCTTGCTCCATCTCCAAAGACAAACATTTGCTCTTTCTTCGCTCATCTTTTCGCAGGGTAAGAAAGGGCAGGGCCGTTAACGGCTCTGGAGCCGTAGCTTTAGTCGATGCCCCCCTCACTCTCTAATCCTCCAGTAGTCAAGAGGTGAACGGGATGGAAAGGACACACCTGCCAACATGCCTGTCAGCCTTAGCCCAGGAGGAGAAGATAATTGAGCAGATTCTAAACCACAGGGAGCACCGTAGCAGAATACAGTGGGATAATGACCACTTTGTTCCCAGCTGGACTGAAGCAGGTGAAGCAGAAGAGTTGGCGCCTTTAATGTCCCCGAATTGTCACATTTGGATGCCATCACGGCCAGGGCTTTCATCAATCAACAGGAACGAGTTCTTCTGCAGCTTCAAGGGTCGCCTCCTTTGCAGACTTTCTCTGAGTCTGCTTTTACTCCCTTTTTTTCTCATATCTTTCCTCTCACAGCCACACTTGCTTGGTTTGAGCGAGTGATGTATGGCTGTCAGTGGTGCTTTGCTGCGGTGTGTAATGTTTCTGATGAGCAGGGTTTGGAGTAATGCTGGCGTGTGAATGGCTGAGGCAGGGCTCCGAGGCGCCTTCAGGACTGCCTGCAGGGGCCTCACAGGTGACGCGCATATGCTGCAGTAATTAGACTGAGTGTTGCACAGCATTAACAGAAGCAGAGTGTTTGGGATAGCAAATGCACACCTTGCTCCACTCGGCACTTTTCTCCACTGACTAGTAAATGGGAACATAGGGACAGCTCACATGGGCCGATCTGGATGGAAGAAATAACATGGGTCTGATGCAGCTTCGATCTCCCAGCAGACACAGACATACTACTCTCCAGCTTAATTGGAAATAGCATTCCTCATTTATGCAGCAGGGCTCAACAATGATTTTTTTCTACTTGACCTGCCAACATTTTTACCAGCCTCAACACACAAAAAATGTATGTATGTATATATTTATATATACACTGATAAGGCATAACATTATGACATTATGAAAAAATCCTTTTTTTTTTGCCCATATAATGAAAGTTAATGGGGTCCAATGTTGTTTTTGACCCAATTAGTTCTGATGCTCACGTGCCCACTGTTGGTGCTTTTGGCGGTGGACAGGGGTCAGCATGGGCACCATGACTGGTCTGCGGCTATGCAGCCCCATTCGTATCAAACTGTGATGCACTGTGTATTCTGACACCTTTCTATCAGAACCAGCATTAACTTCTTGAGCAATTTCAGCTACAGTAGCTCGTCTGTTTGATCGGACCACACGGGCCAGCCTTCACTCCCCACGTGCATCAAGAGCCCCATGAGCCTTGGCCGCCCATGATCCTGTCGCCGGTTCACCACTGTTCCTTCCTTGGACCACTTTTGATAAATACTGACCACTGTAGAAACCGGAAACCACCGGAACCAACGGAAACACCCGACGAGAGCTGCAGTTTTGGAGATGCCCTGACCTAGCCATCGTCTAGCCATCACAATCTGGCCCTTGTCAAACTCGCTCAAATCCTTTCGCTTGCCCATTTGATAGATCCTGACCACTGCAGACCGGGAACACCCCACAAGAGCTGCAGTTTTGGAGATGCTCTGACGCAGTCGTCTAGCCATCACAATTTGGCCCTTGTCAAACTCAAATTTATTTCTGTGATGCAAAGCTGAATTTTCATCAGCCATTACTCCAGTCATCAGTGTCACATGATACTTCAAAAATCATTCTAATGTGCTGATTTATTATCAATGTTAAAGAGTTAAAAAGAACAGCATTTATTAAAAATAGAAATCCATTCTAACAATATAAATCTTTAATATAATTTTATCAATTGAACACATCCTTGCTGAATAAAAGTATTAATTTCAAACGTTTGAATAGTAGTGTATGTTGTTACAAGAATATTTCACAATATTACTTAATATTAATTTAATTAATTAATACATTTTTTTCTGTATTTTTGCTAAATAAATGCAGGCTTAATGAGCATAAGAGACTACTTTCAAAAACATTAAAAATAGTAATGTTTCCAAACTTTTGACTGGTACTGTGTATATATAATTTTACATTTAATAATATTTACATTTATATTAAGCCATGGCCCTAACACATTTGCTCATTATTTAAAGGCTGTGTTTTCCACTTTTCCCTTCCAAGAGTTGTCTGCAAAACTTGTTTGCCCAAAAGGTGCATTACCACTATTATTAAGCACTATTATTAAGTGAAACTATTTTGTCCATCCTGCCTCTAGCAATTAAGTGTCCTTGAGCATCAGTTAATCACACAAAACATTACTCTTAGTAATCCAGCTGGCTGAGGAAAAAATAAATGTTTGAACATCTATAATCTCTTCCCCGCTGTCTATATAACTATAGCCGGCCAGAAATCTCACGCTGAGCGCAGGGAAACTTTTCTCTCTCCAGCCCATGCATTGAAGCTAGAGCAAACTTCCCTTTTCATGTGAGAACTGTATTAGATGGACACCTGTGCAGGCTTCCTCCAGTCAACCAGCCAAAGGGTTTCATTTACACCATCAGGAAGTGGTTTACCTGCTGCGTTGCCGATACAGCATCGCTCCATTAGCCCTCAAAGCAACAGAAATTCGCTAGAAGCCACACAAAATGAGGTTCCAGGGGGCTCTGCCAGATACGTCCCACTTACAAGACATCATATGACATTTTATTCAACACTTTCTCCCTACTGTCGCAAGGCTCATTGTGGATTTCAAAGCCATTTATTCACCGGCTCTGATAAAGTCAGCGAGAGGGCGGAAGGCAGATCTCTACTCTGTGGATGACCCCAGCCTGTTGAGCCGAGTTTGCGCCTGCGCTCCGCCCGAGGTGAACGGAGGCTGTCTGGCTCTGTCGATTTCCTGGCGACTGAGGGGGAAGAATTAACACTGATCCCTAAGCTCGAGGGAAATGAGGGAAGCGGCATCTGAGGAATACACCCATCTCGCCCATGGCTTTGTACGGTTCCCTGGAAGGGACATCTTATCCTGGATTAGCTCTGACAAACTTCACTTCCCCTGCTTCTCACAGAATGGAACAACGCAAGTCCCTTGTGTCAAATGTGTTGTTCCCAGATTTGCATAATGCTGGATTGTTGTGAATGCGAGTTAGTCCACAAAAGCAGCCGAAGCAGCCTGAGGATTTATTGATGTTTGAAGGGCAGACGAGGAGAAGCTGAGGCAAAAACATGGCCGTACTGAAAGTACAAATGATCAAGCATCTCTTAACCAGAGGACCTGGTTCGTAGTCCACGAGTATGCCTTAGGCGCACCTGTCAAGCTCAAAATCTGTGGCATCTAAGCAACTTGTAACAGTTGCCCTCATTCCATGTCCTGCCTCCGAACACCCCGCGTGGCCCAGTTCTGTCCACCTCTGTGTACTGTAACTATAAATCTGCCGAGGCTGCCGTATGTGTCAGGGCTGACAGAGCTTGAGGCGGAAACTGACAAAGAGGAGTGTCCGCAATAGCGGGGATGATAAACCGACGCTATGGAAAAGGAGAGGGTGACCTGGAGACGTTCCTCAACTCCTCATGGGATGTTTCCTACCTATGATGCTTTTGACTCTCCAGACTGTTGCCATCATGGTTTATTTTGAAATAATTACATTTAATATGTTTAAGTGGAAACCTTTCGGAATGGCACCGGAGATTTTAGCAGAGGAAATTGAATGGAAATTGAATTTAATATAACCGGTGTTTGTCATCAACAATAGGCCACGCTTGAGTGTAATCGCTAATCATAATGATTTGTCTGAAGGAACCCAAGACACCCTTTATCTCAAGCGTCTCCATACAGGCCATGCAGAAGGAAACAAAAAGTTTATGAGAGAGAGAGATTAAATCTTTCTGTTCATGATTTTGACTTCATTTTGTCTCTAGCAACATGATTGATTTTTTTTCATTCAAACATTGCTGTGGAAATTCGGCTGGACTGTGACTAGAGACTTATGTTTACCAAATAGAAAGCATATTCTTTGATATGCCGATATCCATTGCCTTAAAGCACTAAAACAAACTTCCTGTTTTCAGAAATACTAAAATACCTCCAGGTAAAATACATTCAAATCCAATTTTGCAAGACCACTGCATATGCATTAGCTATAGCAAAATTGAGCATTATACATAAGCCTCCGATCAGGGTGACGGCAAAACAGGGGGTCAATGAGATTTTTAATTACATTTCCATTACAGCACAGGACTGCTGCTGCTGGGCTGAAGGAACAGGTAAATATAGACAGGGTTTGCAATAACACATCTGTGATCCATCTGACCACAGGCCCAAGAGCAGAGTCATTTCATTGCAATCTGCTCACACTTTCACCATGGCAATCACTTTTGCTTAATTACAAGATTAGAGGATCTAATTAGAAGATCTGCTGTCTTTGAAATCAACACATCCTTTGAAATGAGACACTTTCATTGCCCAGAGGGTAGACTTTCCCTCCTTGTCAAATCGATTGCGCTTGAGTGAGTGCGATGGGTTCTGTTTGTTCGTGGATGGGGTGACCCTTCAGAGATTTCATTGTCTCAATACAGAGAGAAAACCCATTAATACAAGGCAGCTTGGGAAGTCCGTCAACAACCACCTTGCACACTGATCGCTGTTGTCACATTATTATTTTTTGAAAGCCACCATTCAATCTAGCCCATATTTAATTTACCTATCACTTAGTCTAAGAGCAATACTTGAAAGTAAAAGTAAAATGCAGTGAAGTGCAGTATTTTATCTCCCCATGTAGAGAGAGGAAACATTTCCATCCATCATGGAAATGGCGTATGGAGAGAAAAGAATTAAGAAAATTGCCACAGACGTTCCTTCCTTTTCAAAGTCAAAACATATAATCCTGATGCAGAGTAACTCCTTTTTTTATTTTTTTTATAATGCTTCCATCTGATTTGAGGCAAGATTTTGGGTGTTCGGTTTTTGTCTGTCAGTACATTTCAGTGATTGGAGGCTTATTGAATATTGCCTCGCTTCTTGTGTTTCTCCCAAAAGAGACATTTTGATGTGGACGTTTTGTGAGAGAGTAAAAGCTGGTTGAATTTAATGAGATTTCTGTATAGAGCGCTTTATTAAACTTGAAGGACAACACAAAGAGCCACAATTGTCCTTTTACATAGCCATTAGTGATATTATCTGCCAGCTAAATCATCACAAATCATCTTGCAGGTCATTCATTGCAGATGTTTGATTATGAAGTTCTTCTTTTTGATGATATTTGGATTACTGATATTTGGCTTTAATTTGTACCTGTGATGGTACAGTTCAGTATGATATTTATAGAGAAAGGCATGATAAGACTTGGATCCATGAAATTAGACAATCATGTGATCACAAGGCTCTCTAAAAATTATGCTCTAAAAGTCAATTATGCTGACCAAGGCTGCATTTATTTGATCAAAAATACTGTAAAAACAGCAATATTGTGAAACTTTATTACAATTTAAAGTAACTATTTTCTATTTGAATGTATAAAAAACATTTTAAAAAGTAATTTATTCCTGTGATGGCAAAGCTGAAATTAAATGAGGAAAAATTACAATAAATAAATAAATAAATATTGACACGTGGATGCCCAGTGTGCCACAGCAAAGTTAATTTCAAATCACAGTATCTGTTGCTGCTTGGGCTTCTTTTGAGAAAGTTATTAGAAGTGGGCAATGACCGCCTGAGTCCAAGATGATAAAACAACAGAAGCTTTTTCCTGAGGAAGTGAGGTAATTGACTATGAGTGCAAGATCAAGTGTAGCCACCGGCTCAATACATGAAGAAAACGGCAGCATATCTCCTCCTCGCACCTGTGCTAAGAACAGTAAAGCGTAAACCGACAGCGTCTGGCGTTCTCCAGCCGCCTTTGAACATTTTGAATATGACCTGTGCACTTCGAACCTTTTGTCATGGCCAAAATAATCTAAACCCCAGGTCTACTGTCTTTTCTTGTCAACGATTGTTGTTGTTCCTGTCTTCTCTCAAAAGATGAACTTGTACTGGTTTGAAAAGAAAGAGATGATACAATGATAGCGTGAAGACACAAAAGAGGCTTATTTTGGGTCATTCTTTAAAAAGTCTTCCACTCTTGAAAATGTCAACACTGACGGAGACAAAAGGAGTGGAATCAATAACTGCTGGTATAGTATCTGGGTGTCCACACAAGAGACAACGTTACTTGTGCCCTAGTGGTCACAGACACGTCCATACCTTTGTTTTTGACTGAGAATTTTCCACAGTGGTGTTGATGGGACAGATGACCCTCTGAAGTCAATCCAGCTATCACACTTTATTGTCTTGGGAGATTTCTCCAAACCAGTAAGCATGACTTCTGGAGGAAGAGATGTGTTGCGGTGCTTCGGCCCTTAGGGTCCTCACCTCAAACCCCTCAGAGACACGTCCTGTCCTCCTTCAGTCCAGATTGCTTTTGCTGTGGTATTTTACTCATAACTCAAGGTCCTGGCATCATGCAGAGCTTTATTTGCTCTCATTCTCTTTTCTCCACCTTTTGTCTTCATTTAGACTTTGAACACCAGAATTAAATGTCAGCTTTGAGTTTTGGTTCTGCTGTGTGAAACAGGGCTAAGCAGTGATGGAAGGATGTTAGGCATGCCTGTTACATCAGTATTCTTTGATTTGTGTTTTCCACCCAGTGGCTTTACTTTGAAACTCTGCAACTGAATCAATCCCACAATTGTGATTTTTAAATGATTTGAGGATGAATTAGAGGAAGTAGAATAAACTATAATAATGCTGCTCTTTTAAAAAAAGAGTAGCAACCATTTAAGCTAACAAGAAGTAGCTAACTCCTGATATATTTTTCATATCATTATAAATATATATTTATAACTAACAACATTATATTATATAATTATTTATAAATAACTTATATCAACAAGAATCTAACTGCATTGAAGGTATTTAAGGTAGGCGGTCCCACTTTATATTAACTGGCTTTAACTATGTACTTACATCAGAAGTACTTTGTACTTATTGTGTTCATATCGTATTGCCAAACACTTTTTCTGCTACTGAGGTGGGATATGGGTAAGGTTTGGTTGTATGGGTAGGTTTAAGGGGTATGGGAAGGGTCAGCAGTGTAATTATAGATAATTTTGTAATTACAGCAAATTTTTGTCATTTTGAATATACACTAATCAGGCATAACATTATGACCACTGACAGGTAAAGTGAACAACACTGATTATCTCTTCATCACAGCACCTGTTAGTGGGTGGGATATATTAGGCTGCAAGTGAACATTTTGTCCTCAAAGTTGATGTGTTAGAAGCAGGAAAAATGGGCAAGCGTAAGGATTTGAGCAAGTTTGACAAGGGCCACTTTGTGATGGCTACACGACTGGGTCAGAGCTCTTGTGGGGTGTTCCCGGTCTGCAGTGGTCAGTATCTATCAAAAGTGGTCTAAGGAAGGAACAGTGGTGAACCGGCGACAGGGTTATGGGCAGCCAAGGCTTATTAGTGAATGTGGGGAGCGAAGGCTGGCCAGCCAGTGCGGTCCAATCAAATAGACAAGCTACTGTAGCTCAAATTGTTCAAGATGTTAATGCTGGTTCTGATAGAAAGGTGTCAGAATACACAGTGCATCACAGTTTGATACGTATGGGGCTGCACAGCCAGAGAGACCAGTCAGGGTGCCCATGCTGACCCCTGTCCACCACCAAAAGTGCTAATAGTGGGCACGTGAGCATCAGAACTGGACCATGAAGCAATGAAAGAAGTTGGCTGGGTCTGATGAATCAGGTTTTGTTACATCACGTGGATGGCCGGCTGCATGTGTGTCGCTTACCTGGGGAAAACATGGTGCCAGGATGCACTATTGGAAGAAGGCAAGCCTGTGAAGGCAGTGTGATGCTTTGGGCAATGTTCTGTCCTGTCATCCATGTGGATGTTACTTTGACACGTGCCACCTACCTAAGCATTGTTGCAGACCATGTGCACCCTTTCATGGAAATGATATTCCCTGGTGGCTCTGTCCTCTTTCAGCAGGATAATACGCCCTGCCACAAAGCAAAAATGGTTCAGGAATGGTTTGAGGAGGACAAGAAGTTTGAGGTGTTGACTTTGCCTCCAAATTCCCCGGATCTCAATCCAACCGAGCATCTGTGGGATGTGCTTAACAAACAAGTCCGATCCATGGAGGGCCCCACCCCCCTCGCAACTTACAGGACTTAAAAGATCTGCTGCTAACATCTTAGTGCCAGATACCACAGCACACCTTCAGGGGTGTGAACATGCCAACGGGTCAGGGCTGTTTTGGCAGCAAAAGGGGGACCAACACAATATTAGGTCATAATGTTATTTCTGATCGGTGTATGTTTATACTATATACATATATGTGTGTGTGTGTGTATGTGTGTGTGTGTGGCAAGCAGTCGAGGCAGAGGGACTGTGATAACACAACGTGCTTGTCACAATATATATAATATTTTATTTATATAAAAAAAGTAGTTGCAGCTAACTGCATTGAAATATATTTTTAAATATAAGAGTCTGAAAAATAGGGCACAATATACTGTGTGATAATATGGAGGGTTTTTCCTTATAGTTTTTTTAGCAGGTGCTTTACACGTATTTTGAATTATCCATTCAGTTGTGTTGTGTTTTAGGGTTAAAGGAAATGTCCGTAAACTTAACGGATAATGTCCATTAAAAGTACTTTTTTTTTTTTTTTATACCTATAAATATATTTATAACATCATTTTTTTATTTTATAATTGTATAAGGATGTTTTCGCTATATAATGATATATAGGAGAGCGTTTCATTTTTTCAACTTGCAGAGTAGCATGTTACTCGAAGAGCAACAGTATTTTTTAAGAAGCTCAGCTAGTAGTGTCACTTCTTTTAGTTAGTTACTCCCCAACCATGGAGGCTGAGGCGGTAGATTAGATATTCTTTTCAATTTGCAAGCCAAAGCTATAAACAGGGAATCTAATGAAAAGTTACATAATGGTCTGCGTGTTTGAGTGTGATAACTTCATCTTAACATAACTGGATTAGAGTGCGCCCATGCAAAATGAGAGAATATTCAGGTTTTCTGTATATCAGGTGCTGAAGACTTATTGCATCACTTCTCCTGGAGAAACTGTTCAGCGGAACAGCAAAACTGATAGGATCTTTCATCATGTTTTCTCACTGTAGTTCGGCAGGTGTCCACTCCAGCCAGGTGATTTACCCCTATTCCAGGCAAAACAAAAAACATGCTTAGTCCATCATCTTGAGACTGATGAAGCTCTTTCCCTTTCTCTCTTTCTCTCTCTCCCATCTCATATTCCTCAACACCACCTCCAGCAGCCTTAGGTGTGAACCCTGAGAGCTCACAGCAATCCTCCTTCACCACAGGAGAGATATTTTAGAAACTGGAGACTGTGGACTCTTGGATGAGTGTCAGAACCGACTAGCGATTCATTGTAGCTGGAGGTGAAGTACGATGCAACGGCACACTCAAAATTGAAGTTATCCTTTAGTGCTGACCTTGGATGAGCTTCCCACAAATGCCAATGCACAAAAATTGGACCCCATCTCAGACTTAGTACATTTGGATCAGATCAAAGTCAGCTTTTATCAGTGCCCGATGGGCACTGGAGAATGCTTTCCATCTAGCTTCAGTTAATCATTCCTTCACTCACTCCCTTCACTTATCCGACTGGGTAATTGGGTATTCCAGTCTCCTATTCTGCAGTCATAAACGTTAAACAGGAATACTGTTTATGGTAATGATTCTTCCATAAGCACCACGCAATTCGTGTAATTATGTGACTCCGTCTAGTCAAATTGAGATGAGAGCAAATTTCTAGGGTTTCATTAAGATGGCAATTTCTTGGAATTACTGAATATTCCGGAGGCAAAATGGCTGCTGAGATTAGAGGAGGTTGCTTGAGAATTACTCATTTCTAAACCATCTGCTTCTCGAATTACACATTAGCCAAACTGTTGGTTCACAGTGGACTCTTATTGAATTACGGTTCAGTCATTGTGTTAAGGGTGGCCCGACACACCAGCGCACCTCTGAACGTGGTGTGATCACGGGCCTCAATCTTCTTTCTCATCGCTGTGGCTGAGCGCCGCACACCCCTTCATTTATCTTCAGGCTGTAGAGGGTGGAAAGGAGAAAGAGGACATTAAAATCACTTGAAGCTGAATGGGAACAGACAGTCTTGTCCCTGTCTTCACTCCATTTGTTAAGTTATGTTAATTTCTATCAAATCCATTCAGTGAGAGAATGACCCAAGCAGGCAACAAGCCCATCTGTGTTTGTGGACAAACCAGCAATGGTATCTTGGAGCAAAGTGGATGGGGAAAGAGGTTTAAGAGAAAAGCGATCTCTGCCGTTGCTAGTCTGTTTATCCCTCCGTCCAGTACACATTAACATCTTAATAGGAATGTGAGTTAAAGCACGTCTTTAGACCCCTCCCTTCCTTTTGACAAGCGTGAATTAGGTGTCAAGCAGATTCCCTCTGCCTTTAATTGAATCTGCCTTCCCTCCGAAAAAAAGGGAAATCTGAAGTCAAACTAGCCTATTAGGTTTATCAAGTCATGTTTTGTTGGGTTTGGCAGCATCATCCCTACATCCCACCCCCACCCTTCTCACACAGGAGTTGTTTATGAGGTGAGATTGGGTGGGATGTTGTACAAGCACACCGCTCTGTGCTTTCTCGCTTTTCGTTATCCTCTAATAAGTTGTGGCCTGCCGTTTTTGTTTTTTGAACTCCCCCAGGAAATCCCCTCAGCTCTCGGGCTCAGGCCACAGATGAGAGCGGGAGATTGCCGTGGGTAAACATGGGAAGGCTGATCAACTCCTCGTGACTGGATTACCAAGCGTCGGATTGCTCAGTCGAGACATCCTTCCCTTTGCTTCCTTTCCCTTCTCATTGTGTTTTTTTTATTTATTTTTTTATATCGAGTGAGATGTTTGGAGTGCGGATGAGCCTGTGGATTGATAAAACAGTACATGGACCGTGAGATGTAGAAGAGAGTTAACATGCTCTCCTCCCTGTTGGATGTTCCCAGGGCTTGATTTTTATTAAAAATAAGAGATTTTTTTTCTGTTATGTTATGTAAAGCTCACTTTAAAACAGTCTCGGTAACTCTTTATCATTCCTCCATTATGTATTTGTTACTTTTCAGATGCATTTTATGTATAGATTTTATTGTTTTACTCTTGTTCCAGACCCAGACTTTCAATATTTAAATATAAACAATTTCATTAAAAAAAAAATAATAATATATATATATATATATATATATATATATATATATATATATATATATATATATATATATATATACACACACTCACCTAAAGGATTATTAGGAACACCTGTTCAATTTCTCATTAATGCAGTTATCTAATCAACCAATCACATGGCAGTTGCTTCAATGCATTTAGGGGTGTGGTCCTGGTCAAGACAATCTCCTGAACTCCAAACTGAATGTCAGAATGGGAAAGAAAGGTGATTTAAGCAATTTTGAGCGTGGCATGGTTGTTGGTGCCAGACGGGCCGGTCTGAGTATTTCACAATCTGCTCAGTTACTGGGATTTTCACGCACAACCATTTCTAGGGTTTACAAAGAATAGTGTGAAAAGGGAAAACATCCAGTATGCGGCAGTCCTGTGGGCTAAAATGCCTTGTTGATGCTAGAGGTCAGAGGAGAATGGGCCGACTGATTCAAGCTGATAGAAGAGCAACTTTGACTGAAATAACCGATCGTTACAACCGAGGTATGCAGCGAAGCATTTGTGAAGCCACAACACGCACAACCTTGAGGCGGATGGGCTACAACAGCAGAAGACCCCACCGGGTACCACTCATCTCCACTACAAATAGGAAAAAGAGGCTACAATTTGCACAAGCTCACCAAAATTGGACAGTTTAAGACTGGAAAAATGTTGCCTGGTCTGATGAGTCTCGATTTCTGTTGAGACATTCAGATGGTAGAGTCAGAATTTGGCATAAACAGAATGAGAACATGAATCCATCATGCCTTGTTACCACTGTGCAGGCTGGTGGTGGTGGTGGTGTAATAATGGTGTGGGGGATGTTTTCTTGGCACACTTTAGGCCCCTTAGTGCCAATTGGGAATCGTTTAAATGCCACAGCCTACCTGAGCATTGTTTCTGACCATGTCCATCCCTTTATGACCACCATGTACCCATTCTCTGATGGCTACTTCCAGCAGGATAATGCACCATGTCACAAAGCTCGAATCATTTCAAATTGGTTTCTTGAACATGACAATGAGTTCACTGTACTAAAATGGCCCCCACAGTCACCAGATCTCAACCCAATAGAGCATCTTTGGGATGTGGTGGAACGGGAGCTTCGTGCCCTGGATGTGCATCCCACAAATCTCCATCAACTGCAAGATGCTATCCTATCAATATGGGCCAACATTTCTAAGAATCTTCAACCTTGTCGAATCAATGCCACGTAGAATTAAGGCAGTTCTGAAGGCGAAAGGGGGTCAAACACAGTATTAGTATGGTGTTCCTAATAATCCTTTAGGTGTGTGTGTGTGTGTATATATATATATATATATATATATATATATATATACACACACACACACACATATATATATTACACACACACACATATATATATATATATATATATATACACACACACACACATATATATATATATATATATATATATATATATATATACACACACACACACACATATATATATATATATATATATATGTATATATATATATATATATATATATATATATATATATATATGTGTGTGTGTGTGTGTGTGTATGTATATATATATATATATATATATATATGTATATATATATATATATATATATATATATATGTATATATATATATGTATATATATATGTGTATATATATGTATGTGTATATATATATGTATATATATATATATATATATATATATATATATATATATATATATATATATATATATATATATATATATGTATATATATATATATGTGTATATATGTGTGTGTGTGTGTGTGTGTGTTTAAAACTATTATAATCTAAACAAATAGTGACATACAGTAAACATTTCAATATTTATTGTGTGAAAATGATTGGTCAGTTTGTCAAAAATATGATTGCTAAGTCACTAAATAATTTTCTCATAAAAAGTATTTAAAAAAACCTCAACTTATTTCCACCTCACTCAACAGTAAAGAGGATGCTTGAGATATGAGACGTGGATGTTGTGTTGTGAATGTCAAGAAATGTTGTGAACCAAGTATTTTTGTGTCATTCCCTGTAATTGTCAAATGATGCAAATTATAAGTGTAAAAATATTTAATCGTGTGTATTTAGGATACATACAATGCTAGCTATGAAATTAACATTTGATGTTAAAACTGTCACTTCCACAACACAGTACATAATTTAAGGTGTGGTAGAAATGACACTGTGGTGGAAATGTTTAATATTATCAGGAAAAAAGACAACGATTATAATTTCTAAAAGTCCACAAGGCCAAATGATCCCATAGTTAAAGGAACACCCCCTTGATCTAAACAGAAAAGTGTGGCGCAAATCTTAAATGTTGATGATTAACAGTTTTAGTGACATGGAGATCATTCATGTGTTTCGTTGGCCGGCTCTAGAGCGATGTCACCTGTCTATTTTCTCTCAGTACTTCTCTTCAAACGCTTTAATTTCCGAGCCGAGTGTGAGATATTGATGAAAAATTTTGCTCCTCCTTTGCTATGTGAAGAACCAATCAAGTCCACAAACCAGCATTAACTTTGGGTTGTCATGGATCCCTACACTTGATCAATAAACTTCACATATCATTACACCGCGCAGGCTCAGAGGCCTGCCTTGTTCTCTGGGTGAAATGGAATAAATCTTTGTTAAAAATCACACTTTTAGTCTTGAGGGCAAAGTGTATTTCTTTAGCTCTGGCTCCAGCTCACAGTTTGTGCCAGATTCGTTTGAGTTGTAGTCAGGACTGTAGATGACAAAAGAATATAAACAACAAGGCCTGTGTCTTCAGAGCTCCACTGTCACACTCGTAAATGTTTAAAACTATTTTCACTCTCCCGCTATCTTTTTGCGTCAGTTCTGCTTGTTGGTGCCTGTCTATAGTTTTGAGGTCTTATTTCAGAGGTGGATTTCAAAGATACTTGAGTTCCTATTGCAGGCTGTATTTAAAATCTTTCACACATCTCACAAAACTTGTCTAACTACATACATGTTATTTTAACATGCATGCTGATTATGTTTTACTATACGATTAAATGTCCCTCTTTTCCTAACTAAACTATACATAAGTATTCACAGCCTTTGCCACCTTCGCCAAGGTGCATTCTGTTTCCACTGATCAGTCAAGTTGTAGAAACATCTCAAGGTTGGAGTCCCCCTGTGGTAAATTCAATTGATTGGACATGATGTGGAAAGGCACACACCTGTCTATATAAGGTCCCACAGTTAACAGTGCATGTCAGAGCACAAACCAAGCCATGAAGTCAAAGGATTTGTCTGTAGACCTCCGAGACAGGATTGTATCGAGGCACAGATCTGGAAGGGTACAGAAACATTTCTGCAGCATTGAAGGTCCCAATGAGCACAGTGGCCTCCATCATCCATAAATGGAAGAAGTTTGGAACCACCAGGACTCTTCCTAGAGCTGGCCGCTCAACCAAACTGAGTGACTGGGGGAGAAGGGCCTCAGTCAGGGAGTTGACCAAGAACCTGATGGTCACTCTGATAGAGCTTCAGCGTTTCTGTGGAGAGAGGAGAACCTTCCAGAAGAACAACCATCTCTACAGCACTCCACCAATCAGGCCTGTATGGTAGAGTGGCAAGATAGAAGCCACTCCTCAGTAAAAGGCACATGATAGCCCCCCTGGAGTTTGCCAAAAGGCACCTAAAGGACTCTCAGACCATGAGAAGCAAAATTCTTAGGTCTGATGAAACAAAGATTGAACTCTTATGCTTGAATGGAAAGCATCATGTCTGGAGGAAACCAGGCACCGCTCATCATCTGGCTAATGCCATCCCTACAGTGAAGCATGGTGATGGCAGCATCATTCTCTGGGGATGTTTTTCAGCGGCAGGAACTGGGGGACTAGTCAGGATCGAAGGAAAGATGAATGCAGCAATGTACAGAGACATCCTTGATGAAAACCTGCTCCAGAGGGTTCTGGACCTGACTGGGGCGAAGGTTCATCTTCCAACAGGACAATGACCCTAAGCACACAGCCAAGATAATGGAGTAGTGGTTACTGGACAACTCTGTGAATGTCCTTAAAGGGATAGTTCACCTAAAAATGAAAATTAGCCCATGATTTACTCACCCTAGTCATCCTAGATATGACATTCTTCTTTCAGACGAATACAACCAGAGTTATATAAAAAAAAAAAAAGGCAGTGATGGCAGTGAATGGCCATAAAAGTGCATCTATCCATCATAAAAGTGCTCCACATGGCTCTGGGGTGTTAATAATTGCGTTAATAAACTTCCACTAACTGTCATACGCGTGTTCACGAGAGACTGGCGTTCCAGCGTATGACGTAAGATGCAGGCATATCGTAAGTTCTGGTGATGACCACGGAAGCGCAAAAGTCGCGAGAACTAGCATATTTTAATATATTTTTAAATAACATTTATTTCTGTGTTGGAAAAGCTGATTTTTTACTCCAGTCTTCAGTGTCACATGTTCCCTCATAAATATTTCTGATATGCTTATTTGGTGCTGAAGAAACCTTTTTAAATATTATCAGTATTGTATTATACATTATCAGGGGAGTATTCACAGCTTTTGCTCAATACTTTGTTGAAGCACCTTTGGCACCAATTACAGCCTCAGGTCATTTTGAGTATGATGCTACAAGCTTGGCACACCTATTTTTGGGCAGTTTCTCCCATTCTTCTTTGCAGGACCTATCACGCTCCATCAGGTTGGATGGGAAGCGTCGGTCACAGCCATTTTCAGATCTCTCCAGAGATGTTCAATCAAGTCAAAGTCTGGGCTCTGGCTGAGCAACTTAAAGGGATAGTCCACCCAAAAATGAAAATTACCCCATGATTTACTCACCCTCAAGCCATCCTAGGTGTATATGACATTCTTCTTTCAGGCGAATACAATCAGAGTTATATTAAAAAATGTCCTGGCTCTTCCGAGCTTTATAATGGCAGTGAATGGCTGTTTCTGTTTTGAAGTCTATTAAAGGCCATTTATCCATCATAAAAGTGCTCCACGCGGCTCCAGGGGCTTAATAAAGGCCTTCTGAAGCAAAGCAATGCATTTGTGTAAGAAAAAATATCCATATTTAAAACTTTACAAACTGTAATCTCTAACTTCTGCTAACTGTCGTACACGCGTTCAAGAGAAACTGCCGTTCCAGCGTATGATGCTCCGGTGAGAACAGAAAACAGTTATTTTTAAATTGTGGTGATATTTCATAAATATTACTGTTTTTACTGTCTTTTTAGTCCAATAAATCAGCCTTGACGAGCACAAGAGACATGAAAACATCTTACCGACCCCAAACTTTTGAACAATAGTATACATATTTAAGATGTTATTATAATGCATTAAACATTACATACAGGCTTCATATGCAGTGTTGCTTACAATTTTCTGTTTGTTGTAACTGTTGCAAGTAACGCATCATCTCTTTGCTCTTTCTCTTAGATTCACAAGCAGGAACAGAAGCACAGAGATCGTTGGACCATGCGGTTATTGGAGGCGTGGTGGCCGTCGTGGTCTTCGCCATGTTGTGTCTTCTCATCGTTTTGGGACGATACTTTGCCAGACACAAAGGTAATTCAGCCCCCAGACAGTCTTTTGGCACATTTCCAAGGTCAATAGACTTTCTAATTATTTTGGATAAGATTCTGGATAGGCGCAGAAGTCATTCTGCTGTCGCAGCTCTGCAGGTGCTTCGAATTGGCCCGTGGCTACGACCACATTAAGGCCACTATCCCTCTGAGTGCACCGCGCTGTTGTGTTCTGTAATATAAAGTGGGCGCAGCATCTCCGCTTTTCATCAGGGCTACTGCCTTCATTATCACGCCACAGACTGAGAGGATGGGAATAATCCCACTCGGAAATGAAGTTTGAAGTGGATTGCTTATTCCCACCACCTTGTAACACTTTCCAAGGTTAATTCTAAAGTGCAAAGTCAAACCGAACCCAAACCTGGAGAGGATGTTATGGAAATTTCCTGAATTATTAGCCACAGATAACAGGTTCATTCTTCTGAGTACGTGTCGTTTCTTTCTTGTTTGTTTTATCTAATAGCGCTCGATCTAGAGGGTCAGGTTTCATTTTCCGTGCTGTAATCAAAGTGTCTCTATCATGGGGTATTAGTTTGGGAACGTATTACCTGTTGTTCTCACACATGAAAGACAGTATAATGCAACCAAGTGCAGTGTGGTGAAATGAATGCCTTGTTTATGGGCAGGTAAAGTCCCTTGAATCGACCCTCACTCTAAATTAGAGAAGCTGCTCCAGATGGTCTTTAATCTCTTTTTTTTTTTTTTTTTTTTTACCCGCAATCGCATCAATCAGAGGCCCTAAGGTGCTGGAGATATTGCTTTTATCAACACACTTTTCTTTGAAACCCACACAGGCACCTACTTCACACACGAAGCCAAGGGGGCAGACGACGCGGCGGACGCTGACACGGCCATCATCAACGCTGAAGGGGGCCACAACAACTCGGATGAGAAGAAGGAATACTATATCTGAGTCCCGAGGCCTCTGTTGTTCTTAATATTTTCTTTTGTTTTGTTTTTGGCGGGAGGGGGTGGGGCATGGGGAAACTGAGATTACAGAGTTTTTGTTTATTTGTCCGTTCGATTGATTTTCTTTCCTGGGGATTGAATGACGTAGAATGCTACACGGGCAGCTGAGAAGATGTAGGTATTTGTGTTATACAGCGGGATCGGGGTCAGGGATGGGGTTTAGGGGTGGGCGGGATACCAGACGTTGCCAGATATGAGTGTAGAAAGCGTCACCACACAGCACCTCCCCAACTGCTGGTATTTTTCGTTCATTTCTCGACCATTTGCAGAAAATTCTGTGCCTTGTTCTGAATTTCTTTTCTTAGTCATGCTTTAAATGCCATTGATCATGTCACACCCCTAAGCCCCCCTCCCAAAACACACACACACACACACACACAGACCACCATCTCTGATTATCGACGTGTTGTCGGCTTTCCTATGAAGGTACATGAGTGCACACCTCAATACATTCCCCTACACTGTGGGCATCTCCTTCAAAACATCATATCCTCTGTACTAAGAGCAGGCCTAGTCACATGACAGCGTTTTGATTTACTCAATCCCAGGTCATCAGCATCATGAACGGAAGTACAAGCAGCTTCCTTCCTTTCTGTCCCCCAACAATTTAATGAGACCGGTGGAGAAGTGATCCTGGACGTTGCACCTGTTTTCATTTTGACAGGCCGCATCTGCATTGCTGCAGACTGCTTTTATCCTCTGTTTACTTCATTTTTATTTTATTTTTTCAATTATACTGTATGTGCCAGTACATTTGAAGTTGGGAACAGGCAGAGGTGCAGACGAATGGTTCCTGCAGCTCTGCACCTACGGAGGCTTATCGTCGTGTTCTGCACAGCTAGACACAGCCGAAAGCCCTTGCAGTTATTTATTGTTTCAATATAATGATGTCTTAGGTTCTGTCTGCATTTCCATTCAGAAACGCACATGCCATAATGACGAAAGAGTTGCCGTCACTGAAAAAGGTCTAAATGCTGTGGCTTACGTTTAGTTTTCTCGTCTTATGCTGTAATTTTCCATGCAGGGCTGCTGAAGGTGACCCTCTAGCACACGTAAATAACTACCTAAAATTGTGTCAAAGCGAGACGTTTTCTGCTTTTAGAGTCTGTTTTGTTCGACTCAAGGGAGGAAGCGCCACAACCATCATGTTTGTAGATGTACAGAGAGGGAAGATTTGGAAATGATTTGAGTACTATAACTTTACTACCTTAAAATGCATTTTAACAGCCAAAAAAACATCTGCATTTGTGTTATCTCCTTTGTAGGTGAGTCAGTGAGGATGTGACATCGATGTTAAGCAGTCCAACAAGTGTGTAATGGTATATGATTACCTGTCAAGTTAATTGCCTGTTTGTTCTTCCTCAGAGGAAACAGTGGCAATTGCAGCTAGCTTATCCTAGTGATATTAGTATATGAATATAAACTGCCCAAATATCCTAGACTCCGTGGTGCGAAAAAGCACCACAGAAAAATTATTTTCTCTTGAAGTGTAAACAATGTGTTTTATTGTTTATAATTGCTGTGATTTGCTCCTCCGGGTTCCTGTTTATGCACAGTAGTCCCGGGATTGAAATGAGGTTAGTTTGAATGGAGAGTGAAACGGTCTTTATTACCAATAATGTTAAGTAAAAAAAAAAAAAGTTGAAAAAGCTTTTAATAACATTCCAAATATTTTATGAAAACAGTCTGCAATGTAATTAGCTGCAAATGTGGATTTTCCCCTGTATTTACAGTCGTTGTCAACACATGACGCTAACCAAAAAGCTCTGCCGACACGCTCAAGTATCATGCTCTCTTCGCTCCTACGAACACATTAGACATTTCACTGAAGCCTAGCTACAAACGTAGCACCCGTTAAGGGTACATAATGTAAGGTGGTTAAGATGTCTAAAGTACTTTTCCTAAAGAGAAGTATTTCTTCTCATTTCCTCATGACTCTCACTGTAGTGTAAGTGAATTTAGATGCCATAGTTTAGACCCTGCTGAAACCAACCTCAGTGTGTAAATAAAACGGCGAGGTTGAGGGGGGAAAACACACTCTTGTTTGCTTTATTTTCTTATTCAAAAAAACAACAAAAAAAAACACAAGCATCCTGAGACGTTTTAGAGTATGTGCATTAACCATGAGAAACACTTTGGACGCGTTTGTTTTTACGTAGAATACAAATCCGAGGGAATGTCTTGCAGCTTGATGGTTACCGTTGCAGTTGAGATATACAGTTGTGTGGCTTGTGCTTAACTAGTGAGCATCATTTAGCTTTGGTCTGGCAGCTTCTGAACAGGATTTAAGACATCCCTTCTCCTCTTTTGCATATGTGAGAGACATGACATCAGTATACTAATTTGTGGTATTTAGACTGGGCTGATGTACATTTTGTTCAACTTGTTATGTTAGACCTGTTTTAAATGTGATTTAATGTGGTTTAATCCACTCTACTAGGCGTTGGAGGACTTCAGATAGACGGTCGATGGGAAGACGCGGTTATGCCAGTGATCTATTTTGTCATCTGTTTCTTGTACAGCAAGTCGAAAAAGGTTTAATTGAAAGTGTCCAAATATAACATCTTGTTTTGAGACGTGAACTGGGTTTTAGTTTTGTCGTTGTGTTTGTTGTTTTCACTGATTTAACTGTGCCCCTTGTTTGATAGTGCAACAGTGTTACTGCTGGAACTTGATTTGATTTCTTTTATTTGAACTTGACAGTTTCATTTAAACCCTGTCTCAGGTTCACCTACAACAAAGCAGTATGTTTGCATCTCAGGTAGAATGCAAAGTTATGGCCCCCGATTAAGAAAGTGGAAAATAAATACAAACCGAATCAAGCTGGATCTCAAATCAAATGGAGAATTTTACGTTTTAATTTTTGTTGTTTGGTGCACTATAAAACGTGTACGTAATGTACATGCTATGTTGAGTATTATCTTTTTTTTTAGACCTACTTCACACAGAGAGGACTGTAACGGACCAACCCGATCTCATGAGAAAACGTAACTATTTCACGAGTTTTAGAAGAAAAAAATGAAATATGATGGTTTACCTCTAAACCTGTCCCTCAGTGGGGCGTAAACAGATTAAACGAAAACATACAAATGGGATTATACCAATTCACCCCAATCCACCAAAACGTAAAATAGTTACGAATTGCCATGAGAGTGTGTTGTGGAAAACAGGTACCAATTCGAATTCAAAGTTGACATGTTTCTCGTTCTGGTTCCAGATAGGTTGGAAAGTTTTGAACGTTTATCATTCATTGTTTTTAGGTTGGTTATTTTTTGTCTATCTGCTGTACTTGGGCAATGTTACTGTGTATTAATGAAGAAAAATGATATCCACATTCCCATACACATTTTGTATTTGTTCATATTAGACATTTTTACAAAAAAAAAAAAAAAAAGAGTTCTTGTCTTAATAAAAAAGAAAAGATATTAATGTTCAAAGTAATGGTTGGTTTTGGTGGTGTTATTTTTTTTCTGTGTTACATTAATCTTTTGAAGGTAAAGTCAAAATTCTAAAAGCATGACTGAAAAGACATCTATTTTGCTGTCGTCGATGATCTACACAGCACTGGGAACTGAATCCGTTTGAAAACTGACAGCGTCTCTTCGGGAAAATGTGCTACGTTTATCTTACAGGATGCTTGTGACATTAATATTTGAGATTCACCATCTTCCATCTTTTTTTTTTCCACAAGAGATTGTTACATCAAATATTCCTAAAATATCTTTAACAATTTAGCTAATCTCAATGTCCTGTCCAATGAACATAACACCTACATAATAAAGATGCAAATACTTATATCACGTGATCGTATAGATTTCTGCGCAGTCTTTGTGCTGTATGCCACAGCGAGTGTTGAATTTGCTCACACAGATACTTAAAGGTGCCATAGGGTGCACTGAAGTTAAATTGCACTCTGATACTTTCCTGTAGCTCAAACAATAAGAGTGTGGTGCTAGCAACGCCAAGGTCATGGGTTCGATTCCCAGGGAAAACAAGAACTGACAAAATGTAAAAATGTGTACCTTGAATGCAATGTAAGTCGCTTTGGATAAAAGCGTCTGCCAAATGTAAATGATATGTACATAGAAGGTATGTGGCTTAGGTAAGAGTAAAAATACTCCAGATACGGTTTTACAGGTCCATTTACAACCCTAGGATTTGTCCCTAGAATGAAGTGGGGTGTTAATACCTTATTTGGAAGGGTCATGAATAATAATGTTAAGCTCTTCTCTGATTGGCTGTTTCACTGCAAGGTTGCCAGATTGCAAAATGTAAGTAAAACGCCGGATAGAATATGTGTTCTTTTAACAGAAAAGCTCTTGATTGGGGGATTTTAATGATTGAAATCTGGCAACCGCATGTGGTCAAGTTTTTTTATTTTAGTCTCGCCTTTTTTCATCAGTGACATTGCATGTTTATGGTCACAGTTATTTTTTCAGGAGGTTTGTGTCATCTTGTCTTAGTAATTGAAAAAAATTCTGTCATATTTCCGTTAACCAAATTAACACTAGTCAGAGCAAACTAACAACTTTGAATTAAATTGGTGCTGTACCCTCTTATAGATGAACAGAAACTATGCCTGTGGGAAGGGTATGAAAAGACTCATCCCCTGCACAGTCTGGAACATAATATTTATATCCATGATCTGCCATTTTCGCTATTGTCCTCATCTTCACAATACCTGCAGAAGTTCTGATGATTCCGCAGTGCAGGTCCACGTTAATACTGCCTGGCCATGAGCATGGGCTGGTATATGCAAATTTTGGGGGTGTAAATATTAATGATCCCGACCGTTACGTTACAGTCTGTGTTATGTTGGGATTTGCCCGTTTTACATATGAAGGAGGAAACAATGGTGTTTGAGGCTCATGGTATGTCAGTTCCATGTACAGAACTCTTATTATTCAACTATGCCAAGGTAAATACAGTTTTTCATTCTATGGCACCTTTAAGTAAGCTCATTTTATTTCTAAATACATTGAGACGGTTGCTAAAACACCCCAGGATCATTTACCGGCCTTTAAAGTTTACTTCTGCTTTAGAGCGAGTTCAAGAAATCTAGTCGAAGCTCACGCTTTCCCATCTCCTTATTATCCTTGGTATTCTCCAGCTCTGTCACACTTTTGCATTGTGCTTTTATTCAGCTGATCTTTGACCGAGGCAGCCTACAGAAAGAACATCTCTCCAAGGTATAGCACGCTTCCCGCAGCTTCTTTCTCAAGCTGTCTCATGCCCGCACCCTGACCTCGCCGCCCAGTGGCAATCTCAGCGACACACTCTGCAGATGCTGACCTTGAGTTGTAGCTTTTCTTCTTTTTTTCTACCTCTATATGATGCCTGGTTTTTGATTGCCTGAGCAGGAGCTCAGCACCAGGGTTGTCACACTGCCAAGGCTCAAAGTCACCCTCTGCTCAGATAGGGTGGATCTCAAGGTACAGGCAGAGAGGAGCACAGATGTCACGTGGAATCATCTCCGTTCCAGAGAGAGACAAAACCAGGTCTGGGGGAGAAGAGAGCGCTTTGTGGCTCAAGGCGGTGACAGGATTTCATCATGTCCTGTAGCTTTGCTAGATTACAACAGAGCCTGTAAAGTTACACTATATCTGGATTAAAAATCACATACTTTTTGACATTTTCTTGAGCAAATTGCTACGATTTAAAGTGATATTTCACACAATTCTGTCATTTACGCACCCTCCTGTCATTCCAAACCCCAATGCTGTTCACTTCCACTGAAGACAAAAAGAGAATTTTGATACTTGGAAGCATATAGGTCCTGGTTATTACAAAAACAACGATGTCATATGTTTTTTAATACTACTACATTTTGACTACTGATCCTAAACTGGTTACCCCTCATCCACATCTACAGCCAAACCAAAATTTATTCAGACACCTTCAACATTTTATTCACTCTAGTTTAGAAGATGGTGATAAAATATGACAAGGACTCAGAGTACAACTGTGTCAGAACAAATTCATCTTGATAATGTCAGATAACTTTGACAGAAAGGTATGTAATGGATTACAATCAACCAATCAGCTGTCAGCTGTTCAATTTAAGTACACAATTAGATAATACCAATTTAGGTCAACCAATGACCAAGCAATGCTTCATTTTCCTGGTAGTCCACTGTATAAAGAATGTTTGGGTATAATATGTCACAGTTTACTTTATTTTGCTATCCTCACTTACATAAATGAACTATAGTGTCCCGCACCCACTAGTAAAAAGGAAATATATCTGGTCTCTGAACAATTTTTGGTTTGACTGTATGTAAAACAATAACATTTGTTCACATAGCGAACAGGCCATTAGAAAAAGTTGATCAATTATCATTTATAGTCGTGTAGTGTTTGTGGTAACACTTCATTTTGCAGTGTCCTTGTTACACGTAACATGTAGTTACTATAGTAATACTGTAAATTATGCATAATTACAGTACATGCAAGTAACCCAAAACCATGTAAGGGTATAATTACACTGTAACAAGGACACCTTAAAAATAAATTGTAGCTGGTGTCCTCTGCAATCTTATATATATATATATAAGTTTTTTTGCTTTAATTTGAAGTGCAAAGCATGGCAACTTCTGCATGTTTTCTTTCTTTAAAAAAATGTCATCTATTGGAAGATTCTCTACATTTCCTACTATGGTGGACAATGAAACATGCAGATTCTTAAAAAATGCATACTGAAGCAACAGCATACAGGTCTGGAGTGACATGAGGCTGAGTAAATAATGTCAGAATTGTAAACTGATCTATTGCGATCTCATATAGAGGGAGAGCTCACCTTTACAGAGTCTAAATGGATCCACTGAAGGTAGTTGGAAAAGGGAAAGTCATTCACAGCAACAATAGTGTGTCTTAATAGCACTGGCCCTCCACTCACTGCAATCTGGGTCCACAGGTGAGAAGGGGACTGATTCCTGAAACTGCAAGAGATTTACAAGGATCGAGATGGAAGAATAATCCATTAAGGCCAATATAGGTTTTGTCTCAATACAGACTCAATAGACTGTGTGTTATGACATCATATCTGACTCATGGAAAAATCTGATTCAGAGATTAATCATATGTGATTCATCTCTGATTAATCACACTCCAACCATCGTCAGCATAGCTGAAATCCCAAAATATGTTTTCAAGTGGTTCTGAGTCCCGGTGGTTTGGAAGTCCCAAGCCTTAAATCCCACAGTGGTGCCAAAAGTATTTGGGCACTTGCGTCACATTTAAAAATGTAATGAAATAAAATATAGAAGCAAATGTCATTAATTTCAAAGAAAAGTTGCACAGACACTCAAGCAGATGTTCATGGATAATACGATGTGTGAACTGTGGGAATGTGGAGGAATTACTTTATACATCCACTCAAAACCAATTTTCAGAAGTAATAGAAAAAAAGAAAGAAAAAATGCAAAGACTTTCAGACATTGTGTCCAAATACTAACAACTGGTAATTACATGTATGCAATAATAATGACCCTTCCCAAGCCATTTAGAATGAATTACACCTTCCGTTATAAATGCTACAACAGCGAAACAGATGGCTATACATTAAGATGCAAACTAGCATATTGGATGCTAAGAGGTAACGATGAAACACTTGCCCTCAATGTGATTTGCATATTTCGTTTCGTTCCTCTTCTTGCTGATTGAAATGGATTTTAATTCAACTGCTGATCAAGCCAGTCAGCAACATGTCAAGAAACTGCACACTGTTAGCAAAGTACAGCAGACTTGTGTGAAGTCTAAAGCAGAGTTTGTGTACAGCATCCATTATTTCTATTTAATAAAAGACAAACAAATCCCAGCTGGTGTCACCTAAAACATCTCGCTAGTTGTGTCACAATGAGTAATAAGGCTGCTAACAGCGTGTAAGTCACTGTGAACCTTATTTATGTCTTTGAAGTCTTTTTGGCTTGACTTTCTTCTCATCTCTTGTTAGCGGGATGCAGAGATTTCTGCCATGGCGACAGCCTCTCGGGGGGTCTGGGAACAACAGCTCTTTTCTACGACTTCTTAATGATCTAGGATCTGTGAAACAAACCCCATATTCTTCTTATTAGTGCTGTGTTGTGCTCTAACTGCACCAACCTGCTTGCAAACTGCAGTTTCCCACATGGCAAACATTTGCTTTGATTTTAGCCGAAGCAAGAGGGCGTTAATGAGACTTTGATGAAGGTAACAGTGTTTGTTATATAATACACCTATAGTACACCTACAGCAGTATAGCAGCAAATACTCTTCAGTAATCATCCATTCAAGATGAAATATGATAAAGAGCAGTGTTTGCGTTCGCATTGCAGGTATGAAGGAGTCCTCTCTATCAATCTATCCGGAGGCTCAGGATATCTAGGATATCTTAATAACTTTTGTCTGTTTCATTTGGGTGTTTATTTAAAGCTAGGGTAGGCAATTTCGGAGAGGCTAGCAATAGCAAGTTAGCTTTGAAAGCATGAGATCCCACCCTCCCTTCAGAGAGTGTCCAAAGCCATGCGTCTTCTAAAACATGACCGCATACATCAGATTCTGTAAAGCATCATGAGAGGCAATGTAAAAACTACCTCATGTCTCAAAGCACATAACATGACAATAATAATGAATGTAAATAACTTAAAGAGCTCCAGTTGTACCACCTGATTGCTGCAGATTGTTGCCATCTTTTAATTATGTTTACTACACGGCGTGAACTCAGCATAAACTCTGTAAAAACTGTAACTGTAAAAGGCGACTGCTGTTTGTGGGCTTGGTGACTGTCTGTCTATAACTCTGCCTACAGAACGCACTGGTGATGTGTGATGTCTGCGCGAGCAGGTGCACGGAGGTCTGGAAACACATATGTTGACAAGCAGGTAGGATGTTGTATCCGGAAAAAAAATTGGGGTCCTGAGACTTCCACAGAAGATATATGTACGTTTGTTTTATATGTATATGATATATGTATATATGCTTTAATATTTAGACCACTTCTATCATTGATTGCTATCAGGATGTGAAAAGAGTTTCAACCTGTAAAGCAAAAAGTGTTGCAAAACAATTGTCTACCCTACCTTTAATGTTTCTTGATAGAATACAAAATCACACAAATCTGTCTTAAAGGATTAGTTCACTTTTAAATAAACTTTTGCTGATACTGATTTTTACTCGCCTCATGTCATCCAAGATGTCCATGACTTTCTTTCTTCAGTCGAAAAGAAGTTAAGGTTTTTGATGAAAACATTCCAGGATTTTTCTCCATATAATGGACTTCAATGGGCTCCAACGGTTCAAGGTCCAAATGACAGTTTCAGTGCAGCTTCAAAGGGCTTTAAACGATACTAGATGACGGATAAGGGTCTTATCTAGTGAAACGATCAGTCATTTAAAAAAAGAAATAAAGTTTAAGTTTTATATGCACAAATGCTCTGTTCTGTGATGTGCGTTCGTGACACCATGTAATACACAATTACGTTGAAAAGGTCACGGTTCAGAAAGGTAGGGCAGGGCAGGGCAGGGCAGGGCGAAAAACTCCATTTCATCTTCTCCTCGAAGTTCAAAATCGTCCGACAACTCCCTTTTTTTGTAAACGGCGCTTGACTTAGTATGTGCACGTTCAACTTGTAAACACTGACTCGGTACTTCCTCCTACGTCAAGCGTGACCTTTTCAATGTAATTGCGTATTACGTGACGTCACGAATGTGCATCACAGAACAGAGCAAGGGGAGCATTTGTGCTTAAATTTAAACCTTTTTTTTTTTTTAAATGGCCGATCATTTCACTAGATAAGACCCTTATCCGTCGTCTAGTATCGTTTAAAGCCCTTTGAAGCTGCACTGAAACTGTCATTTGGACCTTGAACCGTTGGATCCCATTGAAGTCCATTATATGGAGAAAAATCCTGGAATGTTTTCATCAAAAACCTTAACTTCTTTTCAACTGAAGAAAGAAAGACATGGACATCTTGGATGACATGGGGGTGAGTAAAAATCAGTATCAGCAAAAGTTTATTTAAAAGTGAACTAATCCTTTAAAGCAGCTTTGTTAACAATGGCCGTGTTTCCACCGCATTTTGATTGGTTGACCCATGCAGCATTTTATGTCAAACACCATTTTTAAAAGTACGTTGCAGTGTGCGAGTAACCCCTCAACTCAGATCCTACTCGCCCCGCTCTGCACGGGGCCTTGAACCAGGGTCTCCGGCGTGTGAGTGAGTCGGACGCTCTAACAAGGAGGCTAAGGCCATGTGTCCACCAAAGGGTTTTTTTTCCACAAGGCTGTCTGGTGTATCCAATTGTTTTCAATGGGAGCGGGACGTTTTTAGAACGCCATGAGCGTAACAAGGCGTTCGTCTATTTCACGCTTAAGCGCTCAAGCGAGAGTTGAAGAAGGTTCAGCTTCGAGTAAAACGCAGCACTCATCGCTCTCACTTTTTACAAAGCCGACCAATCACAGTGGAGGAGGGGCGGGACAAATACAACACCAACCAACCACCACATTCTGCTTGTCAACAGATGACAACAACAAGCATAATAACTGAACTAAATAATTTAAAACAAGACCCAGAGCACTTTACATTGTATCAACATTTTTACATAGAATCAATACAGAAACAAACTATCTGTGAAATGAGATACGAGTTACACTTCTGCGGATATTCCGTATCATAGCAAGCAAGGAGTCTTAACTGAAAAAAACCCCTCTGCGCTGCCAAAACACTGTCATGTGCTCCCAGCAAGGAGTTTTCAGCCTAGCGTTTTCAGCTGGCTAAAAACACATTGGTGGAAGTCTACAATCATAGCGTCAGTCGCTAGAACATCTCTGGAAATCAGAGTGAGGTTTACTCGCACAGCCACTACTAGCTTGCCTCCTTTACACATGCAGTAAAAGTTGTTTGTTATTCGAATCAACAATAGAGTTTAAAAAATACGACCAACGGACCGACAATGAGGTTCCGGCTTTATAAAGCTTATATGCGGTGGACGAAATCCAGTGGAAAGACGTGTGCAGTCCTACGTCACCGGACTAATTTTCAAGGTAAAACGCAATGGAAACGCAGACAGCAGCAGGTCTGTGAGGAAAAAAAGTTTCTGGGACAAATTGTTCCAGGTAATTTCAATGGAAATGAAACTGCTCATAAAAATTAGCAATTTGCATGGACATTTTTTGCAAGCTTAAAATCTTTTATTTAACGTTTAGTGAAGGAAACAATTACAACTGCATATTTTTTTTTAAAGAGTTTAGGGTCTGTTTCATGCTCTATTCATGGAAAGTGCTTGCCGTGCTTGTCACTGAATATTTACTTCTAGCATCAGCCTCACTAAAAACCAAAAAGATTCATTATAGGTTTTCCAAAATCTGAAATGTGTTGATGGAAAGCTTTCACTGGAAAAGGAGATTGCATTTTTATCTAGAAAAAAAGGTCCCACTTTATATTAGGTGTCTTTAACTACTATATATGAACATGTAAACTAATAATGTGATACAATGCACTTATTGTGTAGGTACATGTTTTTACATTGTATTATATATATATATATATATTAAACACATGCATGTAATTACATCTATAGTTACACTGTTGACCCTTCCCTTACCCCTTAAACCTGTCCCTAACCTTACCCATATCCCACCTCAGTAGCAGAAAAAGTGTTTTGCAATACATTAACATGTACACATACTTTACAAGATTAAGGATGAGACATCTAATATAAAATGTGACCAGAAAAAAACACATTTATATTTAAAAATGCTGCAATGATGCAGTTTATTTTGTCCTAAACAGCTCACTGGTGAGGCTAGTACATTTATGTGAACGTGTGAAACTTGAAGAAATGTACCTCTAACCCAGTCATCCTACAAGGATTTATGTTTATCCACCTCCACAGAAATATAGCTTTTAGTCGCTGATAAGTTTGCAAATAATACAGCTTGCGCTGAGTTTTCGTTTGCCCTGCCAGTTTCAATAGAGCAGCATTATTAGGAGATTCCACTACAGCATCTCAGTGATGATTGGAATTGGCGTTCTCCAATGCCGCGGGGACGGTGAAAGCTATCGGCTGGATCCTGTTATAACAACTCAAATTGCGTTGAACCGCAAAGAGTTGACTGGAGCAGAATTGATTATTTGTCGAGGTGCTTTGAAGAATTACACTCTTACTTTGTTATACAGCGTTTTATTAAGTAACGCACTGCGAGTAAATATTGTTGTCTTTTATTTGTCAGTATCACACAGTATGATGGTGCCGTTGATGCGCTTCACACTGGTTACTGGCAGAAGTAACTGCATATGACTGGCCATTGATAGCAGACCTAAGCCATTGAGAGCTCATAATTGGCTGAGCCTCAGCATTGGAGCATTTGCAATCTCAGGGGTCCCTCTCTGCGTGTCTTTCTCCACACACACACACACATTCCATTTATGGAGGTTTCCATTGGAGCTCTGGGATCTCAGTAATTGTGGTGTGTAATAGCAGATGCCCCTCTGTCAACCCTGAGTACACATCACTTTCACAACAACCATGTTTTTTTTTTGCCTTCTCTCGCAGGGTTTTATAAGGTCAGATTGCACTCATGTTCTTGCAACAACATTTTTGTATTTTGTTGTTTGTATAAATGTCACCCAGTGAAAAGGTTTTGGTGAAGGGAAGTGGTACGGAATCAATTAATCTGTTCACCTGGTGATAGAGCATTAATCTTTCCTTCGGCTCAAAAGAGTCGGATGCAAATGAACTGCCGTGATGACACTTGGCGTTCTATCTCCGAGACTGCATTGCTTTCTATTATGTTTTGTCAGGAAATCTACTTTAATTTACGTGATTTGTGCTTTGTAATAAAGCCTCACCCAGGTTTGGAATGCGTGCACACGTTCACATCTTTAATTGCCTGTCTTCACAGCGGTCACAACTCACAGTGGTCAAGTCACAAATAACAAAAATTGTATTTTTACCATCTTTTTTTTTTTTTTTTTTTTTTTTCAATTCGTTATTTTTAAAGTGATCTTTATCCACTGAATGTTTTTAAAGAATAGTTTTAATTTGGGGGGACAAAAACAAAAAAACATTTGATTTGTTCACCATGGAGACACAACTTTCCCAATTATTCTAGAGTGAAAAGTTTGTGTCTCTGTGGGAGTGTAGAGATTGATTCAGCTCAATATGATGCACTGCATTTCATTCCAAGAGCAGCATCGAACTGCCTTCATTTCCTTCAGACTTTAGGCTCTACTAATGGCTGTAATTGTAAGACGTGTCACTTCCTTAATCTAGCAAACGGACTTTTTTTTTTGCTATTTGATCATGAGAGATTTACATGAAGAATTATAAGCATTGTAAAGGCTACAAACTTGCATGTCAAACTTGCATGTCAGTAAAATAAGTACATTTTAGTAGCGTTGAAGTGTCAGTGGCAAAACTTTGCTACCAAATGCTGGAAATATCACACAATGCTGAAAATGTATTGATTATGAAACATTTATAGTGCTAAAGGACAACTTCAGAAAAAACTTACAGCTTGCCCCACTCTCCTCATATGTTAATATTAACTATTGTGTGTTTATTCATTCATTTATTTAATTTCTTGTTAAAAATATGAAAACTTTATATGAAAGTGTTTCAGACTTTTATTGTAGTGATCTTGTGCCCATTCGTCCATGATGAGCAATCAGGCTGTTGAATGCTAGCACTCATGGCTTTGGTCAAAACCATTTTCTGCTCAACAGAGTGAAATATTGATGATTTTCTATTTTATTTGTTTATTTGTTACTGTTTCAGTAAGCATTTTATTGGACAATCCACGTCAACTAACAAACACGGCATCAAATGCTTGGCAAATATCCTGCAAGCATCTTATTTAAGCTCACTTGTGGCTTTGTTTTGATACCCTTGCACAGTGTTCTGATGAAAATTTCATTTAAATATGACTAAATTTTAATTATTTTGGAACCGAGTTTCCGCTTTCATTCCCTTGGAATATTTCCGTTTTACATATTACAAATTCAATTTCGATATGCAAGTTTCCACTGGTTGAAATTCAAGTCATGTTTCATGTAAGCAGTTCATTCAGAGATACACTCTTTTCCCTACAGCAAGGCACTGTGTGCTTTCTAAAAACATAATTATAAAGCAGAGGACAATCTCCACCATTTTGGTGTCTCATCCAGCAGTCTGTGATACATTCAGCTGCTAATTTACTCAACACAGATATGTCATAAAGCACATGGAGGATCTGGAGTAAACTGCATTTTCACAGACCACCTGTGATGCAGATGTCTTTTGCCCATCAGTGAAACTACTTTGAAACTGAAGCTTCTGCAGATTTAAGCTACTCATAATTTAAAGTTTGTAAACTTCATTAAATATTAATTCTTTCAACAAAGTAGTTGGTTACACTTTATTTCTATGGGCTACTTTATTTTTGCTCAATTTAAATTTTCCTTCAGTACGTCGTCTGGGTTTGCGGTATATTCTCTGGTTTTCTCCAGTCAAATTTTAACCGGTCCAATCAGCGAACAGAGGGAGTGGCTGAGAACGATGACGTTGATGTCAGGCGCTAGTTTGAGATGACATACATCACGACCAAACGTTAGCGATTGGTTATGGCAGATCCAGAGTGGCTCTGGGCAGATCCAATAGTTTTACAGAGTACACAGACTACCCGCCTTCAAGGAAGTTAACGCTTTGTCAATGGAGAGTGGCCAGACTCTCTGTACAAATGAAATGTACGAAAGTCTGGTAGGACCAGGCTACAGATTGTGTTCATCAGAAAGAAGAAAGTCATATACACCTAGGATGGCTTCAGGGTGAGTAAATTTTAAGGTAATTTTCATTTTAAAGTGAACTAATCCTTTATTTATTATACATAAGGGACAATATTTTTTTAAATGATATTTTTTACACAGATACAGTTAACCATCATTTTTATTGTTTAACAATTTACTAACAAGAACACAAAAAACAAGACATATCACTTAAAGGATTAGTTCACTTTTAAATAAACTTTTGCTGATACTGATTTTTACTCGCCTCATGTCATCCAAGATGTCCATGTCTTTCTTTCTTCAGTCGAAAAGAAGTTAAGGTTTTTGATGAAAACATTCCAGGATTTTTCTCCATATAATGGACTTCAATGGGCTCCAACGGTTCAAGGTCCAAATGACAGTTTCAGTGCAGCTTCAAAGGGCTTTAAACGATACTAGACGACGGATAAGGGTCTTCTCTAGCAAAATGATCGGCCATTTAAAAAAAAAAAAGGTTTAAGTTTAAGCACAAATGCTCATCTTGTTCTGTTCTGTGATGCGCGTTCGTGACGTCACGTAATACGCAATTACGTTGAAAAGGTCACGCTTGACGTAGGAGGAAGCACAGTTCAGGAAAGCATTTTTCTTTTTTAGTTTTGCAGTTTGTTTATCTTCAAAGCCAAAAAGATGTTGGGTTTTGTCACACTGCACCTTCATGGGAGAGAGTTGCTGGTTACTGTCATGCTGCTTAAAACTATAGTCAAGTTAGTAGCTTTCTACTGTTAGTTGGTTACTACCCAGCACTAGCCCTCATTACCAAGTCAAATCACATCAAAGGTCACCCGGCACCTCTTCTTATCTAATCAGAATGGCAAATCGGCATCTCTCAATCTTCTGGCCGCAGATGATAAGTGGAAGGCCGGTGGAATTAGCAGTTAATGCCTCCATGAATCCTGGGGGGGGGCGCGCCACTGGCTGAAACTTATCTCTGTGCCTCACAAAGCAGTGTCTCCACGCACACCCCATGGCCTAGCAGCAGACGCCTGTGAAGTATCGGGAGAATGCTGAGCACAGCCAGACCGTATGCAGATGCTCCGTGCAGCCATGAGAGACTGACTCATTGTGGAAGGTGCTGGGTGATGCTGTTACAGCTGCTTTATTTCATATGCTGCACTTTACTGCACTACAGCTGCCGCAGAAGGAGTAGGTCCATCCATCCTGCACGTGCACCCTCAGATTAGAGAGCCAAGAAGATTTTTAATGTGACGTAGATTGTGGATAACAAAAAAACGCTTGCCTAAAGGTGTCACGCATTCACTATAAAAAAAATCTGGTCATGTGGAAATTGTTACAATCCAGATGTGCCTTCCACAAATCATTTATTTAAAGTTCTGTCATCTTCTGTCAGCCTCATGTCGCTGCAAATTCAAAATGGCTCTTTTTCAAAATTATTTCACTGCTGTCAAAATATGAGGAGCAAATCTATATTTTTTGTACTTTGTACAAGACTTTATTTATTTTCTCTTGTTTTTACATGCATTCATAATTTCTTTGTTTAACAGCATGGCCAAAAATGATGTCCGCACAATTTGAAATGTTTTATCACAAGCACAATAACAGAATATGTTTACAAAACAAATTTCTAATAATATTAGAATAAAGGGTTAAGATGTCAGTTTTCCTATGGCAGACATTACTTTTGGCCACTTCTGTGTATATTAGATTATATCAATTACATAATATTATATTATTATGAATTACATTATATTATACATATTGGTATAATATAATGTAATTATACACGCTGGTGTGTGGTGAGCGCACTGGTGCTATTGTACTGTGGCTGCCGTCGCTTCATTCAAGTGGATGCTGCACACTGGTGGTGGTTGAGGAGAGACCCCTGACATGAGTGTAAAGTGCTTTGGGTATACAGTAGTACATATGAAAGCGCTATATAAATGCCTCATTCATGCATTCACATATTATATTTATTTTAACATAAATATAAATTAATAATAATTAGTATTATTAAATATTTGATTATATTATTATGAAAAATTACAATACAAATTAGGCATGCACCAATGTATTGGCCGTCGATATTTATCGGCTGATGTTTGATCAATTTACAACCATCGGCATATCGGCTATAGCATGAAAAAGGCTGATATAACAAACCAGTGGTTTATTAATGAACTGCGTGAAGGCACTGAGCTGTATAATGTCTGCTGCATAATCCAAGATTATAAAGTAATATTCCTGCTGCGCTGCTGTCTGTGTTTTAATGTTAATCAAACAACAAAAGACCACAAAAATAATTTGCTCAACGCAGATGGAATCCAGTCATAAAAACTGAATTTATTTACTCCATAGTGGAATGCCACGGAATTTGTCAAAGTTTTGATGAATAAATCAAACGTAGGTCAGTACACTTAAATCAAATGACGATATATACTAGTGTCTGTGAATATTAAGCCCCAAAGGTTGAATATGAATCCTGCGTGTTTCTGTGCGAATGGCGCAGACACGCGGTTTCATTTACCTCACACACTGAAACTCGCAGTGTTTTTCAGCCTCTGCCGCCTCAAGATGAGGACATTAATGCATCTCCAGTCGCTTCATGATAGGATGACCAGACGTCCCCGTTTTCCGGGGACAGACCCGGTTCTTGGTGTTCTGTCCCCTACTGTCCCTGAAATGTCCCCGTTTCACAGCTCGTTCAAAACAACCCGCAGATATCTCGATGTATGGCAAAAAAAAGCGCCCTACAGCAGCTGCTGGTTACAGGAGCAATCGTGTAGTGATTATTTTCACCAGCAGATGGCGCTGTGAGATACGCTGACGCTACGTGGCCGCGCGTGCGCCGCTACTACTTCATGAAGAACGTACCGAATCCGAGAGCAGACAGAGCGCCATTATCGTCAAGTATCAAAAGAAACATCGTTTTTGCTTTCAAGGTAACATGCCAAATGTTCATGTTAAATTAAAGTAATTATGTTTGTATGTGCTTTATTACAGAGCCTCAACAGGGTGTGGGATTGTTTTGTCCCCTAAAGTCCCGCAGTCACAACACAGTGATTACCACACATCTTAATGTTAACTATAAAAAAAACCTAAACAATTACACTTGCTTCATGTGCAGAATACACATACTTTATGCTTAAAATAAGCCTAAAATGCAAAATAACAAGACCAATTTGTTAAAATATTTGTTAAATAGTTTATCATATTTATGTTGTATTATTTTTGTATATGTGTTTTTGGTAAGTTATGTTATAATATTGTTTTGAACTGAACCACTTACAATGGTTACTGTTAACTGTTTTCATTGTTTGTTTGTTTGTTTGTTTGTTCTTTGTTTTTTATGGTACATTGAATTGTATTAAATCCAGACCAAAAATCCTAATAAATCATAATAGGCTAATCATTAATTAATAATAATATAGGAGCTCACAACAACAACAACAAAAACATTCAAAACATTTTTTTAATTTTTTATTAAAAGATAATAACAAATGAGATTTTAGTGATATTTTGACCACTCAAATAAGAAATGTCCCCACATTTTACCCTTTCATTCGACAAAATCTATTGTCATATCATAAACACACACGCACGCACACACAGGAACTCGAAGGTCTTCACGGCAACCCGTCAAAATAAAAGAATTGTGACAGGATTAATGTTGTAGCCTAAAGTAGAATTTAGCTAGGTCTCAGTGTAATAATGATATATGCATTTCATTTATATAGTGAATGATATGCAGTGTTATTTAACATTAACCCTACTTAAAAAGCACTGTTTATTTCATATGTATCTTGTTCTGTTGTATTTATATATTTATGTTGGCCTGCTGAATGTTAAATGGATCCAGTCTATGTTCATTAGAAATTATTTAATAATGCAGCAATAAACTAGCTAGTAGGCTATAAGTTAATGTCATATTTTTTAAAACATGATCAAAACACTCTATTTTAATGACAAAGTTTCAAATAAGTGGACAAGTGACAAATATCGTATCTGAATCGGCCGGTAATTGTTTGTTAAAATCGGTATCGGCCCCAAAAATCCTATCGGTGCACCCCTAAAAATACTATATAAAATAATAATAATATTTTTATAATATTATCAGTATCGGCCCCAAAAAATCCTATCGATGCATCCCTAAAAATACTATATAAAATAATAATATTATTTTATCTAGGTCGGGAACTGAACTTTGCACACTGAAACATCTCACAGTGATAAAACTCACAGGAGTGAAACTATAAAGCTCCATTAAATATGTTGTGTTCTGTATCAAGTGGGAATCCTCATCCCTGATGTTGCATGACCTCTGTTCAGTCTGTGCAACATAAAGACACTGTTTTGTAGAATTTTGCCATAATTAGGGCTTAAAATGACCTTCAGTACAGTAACCTCTCTAAACAGCATTGCTTGATCATGTAAACATTCATGTCCTCTTAATGGTATCATTAAGAACATGGCATTTAGAGTTGTAAAGCATTCAGCTGTATTTGTGCTGTCTAGAGTAGTCATACTTTGCTCTGTTGTCACCTTTATCGGTCATATTGTCAAAATGTCAACGTGCAGCAGTATAATTAGCGATCAAACAATATGCAGGAAAGAGATCTGTGAAGGAACAGTAGACACAAGCAAATACAGTTGTGCTCTTCTCTAATCTCTGAGGGACTGACTCATTCATTTAGCGCAGATGTATTTGAAGGTCTGTTATGCGGTTGTCATTCACTGTGTCTTCTCCCTCCTCCCCGCAATGTGGCTTGTGCACTACAGGAACCTGAAATCACGCAAGCGTTGGAGCAGCTCCTAGTGGAGGCCCTGAATACAAACACATTTTACCCTCAGTATCTGCAGTACTTGAATTACACACGCTGCCTTAATGCCTACGCTATCTTAATTACTCATGCTGAATAAACACAGAGAAAGGCTTGACACTATACAATTCCAAATGAGGGTTGTGGGGGTGGTTTCCTTCATACTAAATATTAGGGAGAGGGGTTAGGACAGGTCACATGAATGAGTAGATGATGAAAAGTCAATAAAAGTACATTTCTTTTCCCTTCTTTTCGCTCTCACTCTCCTCCGCTCTCTTTTTCCAACTTCAAAAGACACAACACCTGGCTTTGATCCCAAGATGAAAGAGCATTCATTTTAGTAAAAGACCGGACCAGATATGGCATTGCATAATGTTGCAGTTTTGTTTTGCTATATGCATTACTGTAAATTGAATAGCTAGATCCATAACAAGTTTAGTTTGAGCCGTTTGTCCAGCTCAGAGATGTTTGGATCATTCGTTTTCAGACATGATGGTTCGACTACAGTAAACATGCAAATTACTTTTAGTCCGTAGTTTTGGTGGCGTCTGTCTGTTGACAGTTAGCCCAACATAGACCTATATAACAACTTGATAGATCTCGCAATTAAGCACGTCCTCAGGAATGAAATTAATCTGAGTTGACTGGCTTCTCTCTTCTGCTTCAGCCCGCATGAGGCTGCTGACATTCTTTTTGTGCTTTGATTAATGTTGAGCCCGGCACCCAGCACAACAACACCGGACTAAGAAAAATAGTCCCATAGATAAAGAAGGGCATGATCCATCCATCCCAATTTAGCTCCTTCTCTTTAAAGCCCTATGAACAGACAGTGGTGCAATTAGCATGTGGTATTTCTCATTTCTTTATTGAATAAGCTGCCCGTGTCTCTTCACGAAGCAGACAAGGATGATGGGATTTACAAGCCTTTTTCTGACCTTTCACTGATCTGGTTGGGAGACCGAAAAGGTAAAAGAGGCTTCAAGCTCTTTTTGTTTTGGCTCTGCTGGGCTTAGGGGTGTGTCTGCATTGCGGAGAGAGGTGTTGGTTCTCGATGTGACCGCTCCACTTCATCTATCACCTCCCGGTCCCTCTGGCTCCTGCAGTGTTCACATACTCACAGGGGACCAGAGCGTCCCCGCTAAGCGAGATGAGCTCTATTTTTCAATTATTCCAGCAGCCGTTGGCAAGCTCCACAAAGGCATCAGGCAAAAGGCGGCATGTTGTTGGACATCTGGTTAAGTGGCTGGCACCGAGATGAAAAAGAGGAATTGTTGAATCGCATCCAGGTTCCGACTTAACTCTCCAAATTCTCTGCATCTTTTGCATTTAAAATGACTTGCATGGGTAATTTGTGCCCTCCTTTGTTTTGACAATGACCACCACGTTGGCCATAGAAGCCCAGTTAACTCCAAACTCCTTTATCCACATATGCCCTTCATGTCTGCCCGGACAAATCTGGCATCTGAAGAGGATCTGAGAGCTATTCATGTGGAATTCCAGCATGGTGATAATATGATGATATTATAACCTTGAACTCCATAAAACAACATCTTGACATTTTCCGGGGCGTAAGAGAAGATGCAGAATTCTGATGGTCAGTGCACTGAAACGCTAAATTTGCACTTAACATTTCCAACTTAAATTAATAGAGTTCCTGCCTGGACTCCTGTAAACTGAATGATTTTTTCCTATATTGCATCCTTAGTGCTGCTTTACAAATGATAAACCAAGTTTTAATCTCTTTTAGTTGTCCATCTTTTTTTCAGTTGCCCAGTAGTATTCCAGAGCAATTTATTCTCACTCACACACACACACACACACACACACACACACACACATACACTCGTCTGGTTCACTATCTTTCTGGGGATTCTCCATAGATGTAATGGTTTTTATACTGTACAAACTGTATATTCTATCCCTTTACACTAACCCTAGCCCTAAACCCACCCATCACGCAAAACTTTCTGCATTTTTACATTTTCAAAAAAATTTATAATTCTGTATGATTTATGAGCTTGTTTCCTCATGGGGACCTTAATTTAGGTCCCCACGGTGACAAGTCCCCATGAGTCAGTGTGCATTCAGGTTGAAGTCCCCACACACACAGTATGAACACATAAACAGTATGATTTATAAGCCGTTTTCCTCAAGGGGACCAAAACATTTCAAGGTCAAGGATTTTGGATATTGCCATCTTTGTGGGGACATTTTGTCCCCATAACATAGTGTTTACCTGGGCCACAGACACACACACACTGACTGTAGTGGGTTTTCATTCCTGAATAAATCTGTTTTGAACAAATCATTTAAGTAAATGATTCAATGACTAACTCATTTAGATGGCCAATATTTTGTTTATGAATGAATCAGCATTTTTGAAATGGTTGAAAGAATCACTGACTCACACATAGGCCTTGTTTACATCTGGTATTAAGATGCGTTTAGGTTGATCAGATCACAAATGGATGACGCTAAATACAGGTGTAAACAGAGTCTAAAACGTTTTGAGCTAGTCCACTTTCAGCCACAGAGGTAGCCAAAAACGCATTTGACTGGCTTGCTTTTGTAGTGTAAACGCTCATGTGGTGAAAGTGTTAGAAAAGCCGCAAATGGCCGCATTCTCTTCCGACTACTGACTTAATTTGCTCTCTTTTTCCAACTTCAAAAGACACAACACCTGGCTTTGATCCCAAGATGAAAGAGCATTTATTTCAGTAAAAGACCAGACCAGATATGGCGTTGCATAATGTTGCAGTTTTGTTTTGCTATATGCATTACTGTAAATTGAATAGCTAGATCCATAACAAGTTTAGTTTGAGCTGTTTGTCCAGCTCAGAGATGTTTGGATCATTCGTTTTTCAGACATGATGTTTCAACTACAGTAAACATGCAAATTACTTTTAGTCCATAGTTTTGGTGGCGTCTGTCTGTTGACAGTCAGTCCAGCATAGGCCTGTATAACAACTTGATAGATCTTGCAATTAAGCACATCCTCAGGAATGAAACGTTTTAAGCTTGTCCACTTTCGACCACTTCCAGGGGTAGCTGAAAACGCATTTGACCGGATTGCTTTTGTAGTGTAAACGCTCATGTGGTCGAAAGTGTTAGAAAAGCCGCAAATGGCCGCAGTCTCTTTGACTACTGACTTAATTTGTAAACATTATGGGAAGTACGCTAGCCAGACGGGCTTTAAACTTTGTCGGCTGGAAACCAAAGTTTGGTTTAAAGATGAAAAATGTACCAAGCGAAAGATCTGAAAAAAACATACATTTACATGCCCATAGACCCTCCCCTCTAAGAAATCAGGACAGAAGTGGATGAAAGTGGACAAAAGAGACTGATTAAAACACCAGGTGTAAACCAGTATGTATCTCTCTCATCTACGTGTGACCATCTTAATAACAGGTGTAGACAGGGTCATAAAGACAGTCACTGGTCGCCACCTACTGGTGTGTTTATCAAACCTACTGAAAATCCTCCCCATTAACTGACCATCTGCCTGAAAACCACAAACATAAACAAGCGGAGTGATACTAACAGTGAAAAGTCCCAGTGCTATTGGACTGTTACGTCAGTGCTCTTGGAATGCCAATGACAATCATATTGAGAAGTGGAACTGTTGATGATGCTTTTACAAACGTGTAATTATGAAGTAGTTGTATTCAAATGGTCAAGAGATGTATCGGAGCATGGATAATTAAACCAGAGCTCTTCAGATGCTTAGACTTTGAGAGCATGTGTAATAGCATTTACTTGCTTCCCTGTGCATTTAATGCTCAGAAATGACCAAGCAGGGGATGTTTTAATAGACTACAAGAGAGATTTACTCTTGAAATGTACTTAGGGTAATTAGAAGACCCATTTTGTAAAACCGTCTAGTGAGAGTGACAGTTTTCCGGGAAAGATTCCAAAAATGAACTTTTTTTGTGAGAAGAGGGAGACATATTGTTGCATTTCCTTCCATTTAAGCTTCTCAAAGGTTCAGTCCAAGACATTGTCAGATTAAAGCCTTGACAAGTGATAGAGCCACCGGCCTGCCAGCCAACAAGGTGAATATTGAGAGAAAGATAAAGAGAGAGAAGGTGGGGTTTCAGCAGAAAATATGCACTAAACACATCTGTTGTTTGAAACCACTTCCCACTGGTACCCTTAATGTCTGTATCATCAAGAAAATAGGTTTCTTAATTGCCTTCATTAGTCAAGCTGGTGCGACAGTAAAAAATCAATAATGGTAAAGAATTACTCCAATTCCACCTGTTAAAGAGACCTGGGTATTCATATGGCACATAAGCGAAGGCATCAATTGTGTGTACACACAGGGTGTCATCATAATTGTAGGTTAGCGTGGAGGGTTTTTATACACCGCATGCACGGATACAATATTTTAATTGAGTTTTGGTCAACGGTGACTCACTCCTTCCACAAGATTACTTTATCTAAGGATTTAACCGGCCTGCCTCCTACACCCACAGATAAGCTTTGTCACTATCTGTGTTCTTTTCTCCTCCTTAAATGCCAACATTCACCAACTACTATTTATGTGTCACTGCTTCCCCACAAACCCCTTTCCCCTCTGAATGCCCAAGGAGTGGAGAGCAATTGCATGCACCAAAAAACCTGTATTTATTGGAAACCTTCAGAAGTGGCACAAGGGGAATTATTTTTACCAGGCATTAACACGAGCTGTGACAAGAGCACTTTGACAAAATAGGGAGCTGTCAGTACCCGCGTCACCAATCACCACAAACAGCAAGGTCCTCCAGACGTGTGGGACAGCCAGACAGTCACTGGACCTCAGCTGGGAAAAGGACAGGAAGGCAGTGGCGGTAATTTGTAATCTTCCTCAGAGAATACTACCTCTGTCTCTTTGTCTGAAGACCCTTTTAGTCTGCTTTCAATTCCAATTTTATGATCCCAATGTCCTTGATATAAATTAATGTTAGACTATTTCCTTTCTGTGCTGTTGCTTTTCATGAGAAAAAAAAATCATATGCAAATATATTGAAAACGATCATGTAAATGTGTGTTGCTACTGTGAAACAAATTATGTTCCAAAATGTAGGCAACTTAGTAATTATACTGCCTTCTCAGAAACCTTGTTTAGCAAAGGCAGCATTACATGTATCTTTCACAAAGAAGTAAACGCAGAATGCATTGTGATGAGTTGTCAAATCAAAGCACCTTCATTTATATAGCACTTTATATGATACAGATTGTTTTAAAGCAGCTTGATTTTTTACAGTGGTAAACTGTAAATGAATGATTCAATGATGCGAACAGAGATGAATTCTGCTGTAAAGCAGCTCTAAAAAAAAAGCAATAGTAAACAGTCATTATTCAGTTGGAATCTGAATTGATTCAGTTTGGTTCAATAACTGTGTAAAGTTCATCAATTATGGAATGAGTTCAATTAATCTATAAAGCTGCTCTGGAGAAAACAGTGATATCATCCAGCTCAGCTCAGTTCTCATCCAATAGTGTCAGTGGATTCCACTCAAGATGAGCTCAGTCAAAAAGAAATTAGTCCAAGATATATTGGGCAAGGCAATAGAAAAGTTAAGAATTAATTGCATTTTTAATTAAAAGTCAATTAATATGAGCCCTTTCACCACGTATGTGTCAATATTTAAGGCATTTTAATCATGCTGTTTAGCAAATGCTAAGTGCAAACGCAAACTAAATACAAAAATACTAATTATAGAGGGTATGCACGTGATGTCACTGTCGGCCGGAGTCACTACAAAAGGTTTTCAGCGTGAATGCAACGAAAAAACACACAAACACATCTAAAATGGGAAAGAGCTTTGAGACTTACTGTACAAATAGATCTGACAAGAAATCTGAGGTATATTTTTACAGACTGCCAAAAGCTACAGAAAAGAGAAACAAATGGATCGCTGCAGTTCACAGAAACAACTGGACTCTAGGCAAAATGTGGTTTTGCAGTTATCATTTTGTGTCAATATGTTGAATTTTGGGGTAAAATCATATCTTAACTATTGCATTGTTATACATTGTATTGACAACTCATCAGTTAAAGGGGACCTATTATGCAAAATTCACTTGCATAAGATGTGTGTCCACGGTGTGTGTAAACAGCCAGCCTATAATGGTAAAAATCCACCCAATACTTTTTATATAATCCCTATCTCTCATAACATGCTGTTTCACATTTCCCCCTACTCCTACATAAGAGTAGGGAAACCCCACCCATGACTGTTGATGATCTGCCCTTGTTACAATACAGGTGCTGGTCATATAATTAGCATATAACATATTCCATTGAAAAAGTGAAACTTGTATATTATATTCATTCATTACACACAGACTGATATATTTCAAATGTTTATTTCTTTTAATTTTGATGATTATAACTGACAACTAAGGAAAATCCCAAATTCAGTATCTCAGAAAATTAGAATATTACTTAAGACCAATACAAAGAAAGGATTTTTAGAAATCTTGGCCAACTGAAAAGTATGAACATGAAAAGTATGAGCATGTACAGCACTCAATACTTAGTTGAGGCTCCTTTTGCCTGAATTACTGCAGCAATGCGGCGTGGCATGGAGTCGATCAGTCTGTGGCACTGCTCAGGTGTTATGAGAGCCCAGGTTGCTCTGATAGTGGCCTTCAGCTCTTCTGCATTGTTGGGTCTGGCATATCGCATCTTCCTCTTCACAATAACCCATAGATTTTCTATGGGGTTAATGTCAGGCGAGTTTGCTGGCCAATTAAGAACACGGATACCATGGTCCTTAAACCAGGTACTGGTTGCTTTGGCACTGTGTGCAGGTGGCAGGTCCTATTGGAAAATGAAATCTGCATCTCCATAAAGTTGGTCAGCAGCAGGAAGCATGAAGTGCTCTAAAACTTCCTGGTATACGGCTGCGTTGACCTTGGACCTCAGAAAACACAGTGGACCAACACCAGCAGATGACACGGCATCCCAAACCATCACTGACTGTGGAAACTTTACACTGGACCTCAATCAACGTGGATTGTGTGCCTCTCCTCTCTTCCTCAAGACTCTGGGACCCTGATTTACTTTCATCAGAGAACATAACTTTGGACCACTCAGCAGCAGTCCAGTCCTTTTTGTCTTTAGCCCAGACGAGACGCTTCTGACGCTGTCTGTTGTTCAAGAGTGGAATGCGACAGCTGAAACCCATGTCTTGCATACGTCTGTGCATAGTGGTTCTTGAAGCACTGACTCCAGCTGCAGTCCACTCTTTGTGAATCTCCCCCACATTTTTGAATGGGTTTTGTTTCACAGTCCTCTCCAGGGTGCGGTTATCCCTATTGCTTGTACACTTTTTTCTACCGCATCTTTTCCTTCCCTTCGCCTCTCTATTAATGTGCTTGGACACAGAGCTCTGTGAACAGCCAGCCTCTTTTGCAATGACCTTTTGTGTCTTGCCCTCCTTGTGCAAGGTGTCAATGGTCATCTTTTGGACAACTGTCGGCAGTCTTCCCCATGATTGTGTAGCCTACAGAACTAGACTGAGAGACCATTTAAAGGCCTTTGCAGATGTTTTGAGTTCATCAGCTGATTAGAGTGTGGCACCAGGTGTCTTCAATATTCAACCTTTTCACAATATTCTAATTTTCTGATAAACTGAATTTGGGATTTTCCTTAGTTGTCAGTTATAATCATCAAAATTAAAAGTAAAATAAAAAAATAAAAAAAATATATCAGTCTGTGTGTAATGAATGAATATAAAATACAAGTTTCACTTTTTGAATGGAATTAGTGAAATAAATCAACTTTTTGATGATATTCTAATTATATGACCAGCACCTGTATATTCAGTTCCTGAAATATTTGGTTCCGTGGGTGGTGCAATCATGAATATTCATGAGGTTGTGGGTGTGTCCTTGAGACTGCGCAAATGAATGGAACAGAAAATATTAACGCACACTCTTCAAATCGCAACTTGTTTAATTGATTTCGAAAAGGTAATAAACATTTAATTATTAATAATAAACAACAACTTCACAGTTTCAAAGGAATTCATAGTGTGTGTAAAATGATAAATCGTCTGAGGCGTTTTGCCTGATTGATTGCAGGCATTCAGATACAGCAAAGCAAATATGAGCGAATAACCAATGGAGCTAGTCTAGGCTAATACAATTTATTTGGACTCTTTGATGTGTTTGTTTTATTCTGTCATCCTTAATTTCTCGCTCATTTTGTAGACAGCTCCATCAGTAAGGCTCAAGTATACCCCTTAACAACACCAAACTATGGTTTCCTTTTTTGTCTCATATTATTCTGGATATCATAGCATTATCATTAATGTCACAATAGTAAGTGTACAATTAACTACATAAGCTACATACTGAAGAAACATTCTCTTAATCTTGTAATAATTGATTATAGAATACACAAATGCATAAACTTTTGATGAATACTTTGTTCTGATGACACATTCTTCTTGGACAAAGGTAAGCGGCTATTTAAAGATTAGATTTTTTTTAATTGGGATAATAGGAGATCATCACCAACTTATCTGTTTTGCTTTTGTGATGTTTTCATTTTATACTCATCATCATGTAAAGTCACTGTCTGTTTCAGATTGGATGTGAGAGCTGCAGACACTGGCTCTGGCAGTGTGTAATCTGGACATACATGGGGGATGTTCTCATTTGCCAAAGAGCGCCAGTTCTTTTTTAACAAACAGTCATCTCAGAGACGTATTCTTGCGTTCCTTCTTTCCACACATTGCTTTGAAACTTTCCTTGTCTATTCATGGAGCAACTGCCATGAAGTGCGTATCATACGCACACGAAAAACTGCGTACCATTTGCACGCCAAAATGAGTTTTGGTGTATACATTCCACAACATTGCACACTCGTATTATTTATACGCATTTTCGTGAGATCTCGCTCGAATAATCACACCAGGGTAGCACATTAGATACTTTTGTGGAGGTTTATTTTAGTCGTTGTCCACACAAACTCAAGTGTTTTTTTTTTTCTTTTTTTAAAGCCCAAACACATCAATGAGTCAAATTAAATTGTATTATTATTGTATTTATTAGCCTGTATTTATTAGACTGTATCCTTGCATTACCTATCTGAATGCCTCTAATAAATCAATCAGGCACAACAGCTCAGTTGATGTATCATAATACACAAACTGTTTTGAAAATGTGAACAGTTGCGGTTTATAATTACAATCCATTAAAAAAGTTGCGATTTGAAGAGCGTGTGTTCAAATTTTCTGTTCCATTTGTTTGCGCATAGTCTCAAGGACACGCCCATAATGGGGGAAACTTATGAATATGCATGAATACACCACCCACTGGAACCAAATATTTCAGGAACCGAATATATTGTAACACCCTTTTAGCATAGGTGTGTCTATGCTAAAAGGGCAGATCATCAACAGTCATGGGTGGGGTTTCCCTACTGAGTGAGTGAGAAGCACAAAAAACATTACAGATGTTCTGTTGTTGGATGTACCAGCAAACATACGAGTCTCCATAGACTTCCGGCGTCCGAGCCACTGAGGACACCGCGGTTACATTTCATTTTTGAAGGAAATGTGCCAAAGAATGTCGGTAAAATGTTATATATTTGCGCAAATCATACGCATGATTGCTTTACCAACGAGGGTCAGTATAACGCTGGATTTGCGAAAAAATGTGGTTTCTGAAGGATGGGTCAATACTAACGTTTCGTGCTCTAACTTCATATCCAGAACAAGTAAGGATTGGTACTGGCACGTCATATTTTGTGAATGTTTGCTGTACGGCTAATGTGGCTAAAGTTACTGTAGACTGACTGTATTTTCAGAGATTAGCTATGTCGTTAATTTTATCCCGAAAACGCTCACCGTAATTCATAAAACGCACATTTATTATGCCTTGTATAGTCGGGTGACGGATTTCTTGCGTTCCCACACAAGCACCTACACAACAATTTATAGATTAACATGACGGTACATGGCATGCTAGTTGATGAGTTGAATCAGCGTAACTCCACAACAACTAGCGTTGCATACATGTATCCACTAACCATTCAGAAACGTCCAGGTGCAGCCTAAAAGTTGCAACCTCTTCCTGAGTCTCTCCATCTGTGTCCGACTCCGGTTCAGACATGTAAGGCTGCTCTCAACAACTGGTTATTTCTGACATTCACCTGTTTTGTTGTTGACGTTGTATCTGATGCTCTTGTAAAGGAGCCGCTGGAAGGGGGGCAGGGAGCAGCAGCTCATTTGCATTTAAAGGGAGACACAAAAACAGCGCGCTTTTGCTCACACCCAAATAGGGGCAAATTTGACAAGCTATAATAAATTATCTGAGGAGTATTTTGAGCTGAAACTTCAGACACATTCTGGGGGGTATTCCAGACACAAGGTTAACTTACCATCACATATACCCTGAACTCTCAGTTGATTAACCAAAACCTTGCTTACTCGAGGTATGCTGGTTCCAAAAAGAGTATGTTCCCGGTTAACACACAAGACATTCTCAACAGAGCAACAAATCGATGATTCACCATGGAAATAGACGCTAAGAAGCAGTGCACCATTCTACTTCCTCTTCTTCTTTTGTTTAATGGTGAGTTACATAACCTACTTAGTGCACATCGCCACCTATTTGATGGTTGTGCAATAATTTTTTTCATTTAATAAGTAATCTTTATTCACTGAGAATAAGGATTATATTGTTTGTTTGTTTGATGCTAATTACGGCGATAGAAAGTGTATTAACTCATCACAGTGCATCACAGCGTGGTATGGGAACAGCACCAGTCATGACTGCAAAGCCCTGCAAAGAGTCGTGCGCTTATCCGAGCGTATATCTCAGGGTCAGCTCTCCCATCTCTGCAGGACGTCTACACCAAACGCTGCAAAGGTAGAGCTACTAAAATCATCAAGGACTCTAATCACCCTGCAAACCCTCATTTCACGCTGCTGCCATCTGGTAAGCACTTCCGAAGCCTGATGGCCAAAACTGAGAGACTCAGAAGGAGCTTCTTCCCCCAGGCCATCAGACTCCTGAACTCAGTCACTTAACATCACGTGACTTCACTTCAGGAGCCATGTTCTCATTCTGTTTACGCCAAATTCTGACTCTACCATCTGAATGTCTCAACAGAAATTGAGACTCATCAGACCAGGCAACATTTTTCCAGTCTTCAACTGTCCAATTTTGGTGAGCTCATGCAAATTATAGCCTCTTTTTCCTATTTGTAGTGGAGATGAGTGGTACCCGGTGGGGTCTTCTGCTGTTGTAGCCCATCCGCCTCAAGGTTGTGCGTGTTGTGGCTTCACAAATGCTTTGCTGCATACCTCGGTTGTAATGAGTGGTTATTTCAGTCAAAGTTGCTCCTCTATCAGCTTGAATCAGTCGGCCCATTCTCCTCTGATCTCTAGCATCAACAAGGCATTTTCGCCACAGGACTGCCGTGATACTGGATGTTTTTCCCTTTTCACACCATTCTTTGTAAACCCTAGAAATGGTTGTGTGTGAAAATCCCAGTAACTGAGCAGATTGTGAAATACTCAGACCGGCCCGTCTGGCACCAACAACCATGCCACGCTCAAAATTGCTTAAATCACCTTTCTTTCCCATTCTGACATTCAGTTTGGAGTTCAGGAGATTGTCTTAACCAGAACCACACTCCTAAATGCATTGAAGCAACTGCCATGTGATTGGTTGATTAGATAATTGCATTAATGAGAAATTGAACAGGTGTTCCTAATAATCCTTTAGGTGAGTGTATATATATATATAGTACTTTCTTATTCTATTTCTATTATAATTTCCTCCTTGTGTTTTTAACTGTGAATTTGCACTGTCCATGGAGCGGACCTGTTTACATTTCACTGCCGGTTGTATATTCTGTATATAACTGTGTATGTGACAAATAAAACTCTCTTGAAATCTCTTGAATTAATTGAATGCAGATCCATGTGTGAGATGACAATAAAATAAATAATAAATACAAACCTGATTCCAAAAAAGTTGGGACACTGTACAAATTGTGAATAAAATCAGAATGCAATGATGTGGAAGTTTCAAATTTCAATATTTTATTCAGAATATAACATGGATGACATAATCAAATGTTTAAACTGAGAAAATGTATCATTTTAAGGGAAAAATAAGTTGATTTTAAATTTCATGGCATCAACACATCTCAAAAAAGTTGGGACAAGGCCATGTTTATCACTGTGTGGCATCCCCTCTTCTTTTTATAACAGTCTGCAAATGTCTGGGGACTGAGGAGACAAGTTGCTCAAGTTTAGGAATAGGAATGTTGTCCCATTCTTGTCTAATACAGGCTTCTAGTTGCTCAACTGTCTTAGGTCTTCTTTGTCGCATCTTCCTCTTTATGATGCGCCAAATGTTTTCTATGGGTGAAAGGATTGCAGGACTGCAGCCTGGCCATTTCAGTACCCGGATCCTCCTTCTACGCAGCCACAATGTTGTAATTGATGCAGTATGTGGTCTGGCATTGTCATGTTGGAAAATGCAAGGTCTTCCCTGAAAGAGACGACGTCTGGATGGGAGCATATGTTGTTCTAGAACTTGGATATAACTTTCAGCATTGATGGTGCCTTTCCAGATGTGTAAGCTGCCCATGCCACACGCACTCATGCAACCCCATACCATCAGAGATGCAGGCTTCTGAACGGAGTGCTGAGAACAACTTGGGTTGTCCTTGTCCTCTTTAGTCCAGATGACATGGCGTCCCAGTTTTCCAAAAAGAACTTCAAATTTTGATTCGTCTGACCACAGAACAGTTTTCCACTTTGCCAGTCCATTTTAAATGAGCCTTGGTCCAGAGAAAACGCCTGCGCTTCTGGATCATGTTTAGATATGGCTTCTTTTTTGACCTATAGAGTTTTAGCCGGCAACGGCGAATGGCATGGTGGATTGTGTTCACCGACAATGTTTTCTGGAAGTATTCCTGAGTAGCATTCCTGTACAGTAGCATTCCTGTATGTGATGCAGTGCCGTCTAAGGGCCCGAAGATCACGGGCATCCAGTATGGTTTTCCGGCCTTGACCCTTACGCACAGAGATTGTTCCAGATTCTCTGAATCTTTGGGTGATATTATGCACTGTAGATGATGATAACTTCAAACTCTTTGCAATTTTTCTTCTGATATTGCTCCACTATTTTTGGCAGCAGCATTGGGGGAATTGGTGATCCTCTGCCCATCTTGACTTCTGAGAGACACTGCCACTCTGAGAGGCTCTTTTTATACCCAGTCATGTTGCCAATTGACCTAATAAGTTCCAAATTGGTCTTCCAGCTGTTGCTTATATATATATATATATATATATATATATATATATATATATACACACACACTGTCCCAACTTTTTGGAATGTAGCTCTCATGAAATCCAAAATGAGCCAATATTTGGCATGACATTTAAAAATGTCTCACTTTCAACGTTTGATATGTTATCTATATCCTATTGTGAATAAAATATAATTTTATGAGATTTGTAAAAGAGATTTTATTCACAATTTGTACAGTGTCCCAACTTTTTTGGAATCGGGTTTGTATATTTGAATTGCATTAACATTTAAACTTATTTTTTATTTATTTTTATTCTAATTCTTTAGAGTTAATATATAATATTGTATAGTATATAACTGAAACAAATTTGGTTATATTAATAACTCTATTAATTATATAACACACATCTGAATACCTCTTAAGCAAACTAACCCTGGATCATGAGCTGCTCCGGAGCAGGTTATGTTCAGAGAGTGAGTTGCCATGGTTTCTTACATACTCTGAAAGTTACCTCTGTTTTTGGAACCGAAAGTTGAGGTTATCCACTTACTTACTCTTAAACATACCCAGGCACCGAACTGTCAGGAAATGTCTGAATTTCTGGCTGCATGTCAATATCCATGGATCACTGGATCTTTGGTAAGTTGTAAGGAACACATATCGAGTCCATCCTTTAGTTTAAAGCGATAATTGTTTGTTTTACTCATGTTTTTGCAGTTTCCCCTATTAAATCCAGTCATGCAGCAGCTCTTTCGCCACTCAGTCCGGCTGAGGGGGGCAGGATCCGGCGGGAAAGTGATGTCAATGCATACCCTCTATAGATTGCTACCATTTCGATCAACATTTGATTAAAAACAGTTAGCTATTTCACCCAATATTTGTGTACTGTGTATTTTTAGGCATTTTACATTTTGCAAACTAAATACAAAAGTACTGATTATAAATTAAAAATGCGATTTCAAGAAAAAAAGAAAAGCTATTTGACCTGTATATTTATGCTCAGCAACATTCTACAAACTATTGAGTTGCTGCTTATGTATTCCAAATGTGGTTCCATGATAGTTAGGGTCC
>CM031963.1:9427340-9438770 GCA_018749465.1 Paracanthobrama guichenoti
GCTTTCAGCACATTTAAAAGAGCTTTCTTCTAAAAGAACAGCGCGGTTGTGACACTGCGTCTTATTCAAGACGTCATTCCACCCGTGCGTTTCTGGATACGATTGTTTCCTGCCCTTATTGACGGCCACAATCCCTCTCGCATAAGCATGTTGAGATTGCATTCGTGGGTGATCCATGTTCTCTCAGGAGAATGGGATCACGTTGGCGCGTTGTTCGTCTCACCTTCCTTGTGAGGGTTTGAGCGTTCAGCGCGCCGTGTGCCGTCTAGCTGCCGGCTGACAGCGCGGGAACGGCAAACCAACACGCGTCACTCAGCGCTCTAGATGCGTGGTCGAGAATATGTCCCTTCGCTTATACTATGTCCCTGCGAGTCCCTTCGTTTATACCTCAATCTAGTTTCTTTTCTGGTGCACCAGAAAAGGGTCTACTTTGGCTGATAAGCCTGGGTGACCTGAGGATTACAGTGGGGCTTCCCCCGAGTATATCGCATCGCAAGCATGCTGAGACTGTGTTCATGGGTGGTTCATGTTCTCTCATGAGAGCTTGACCATGTTGGCGCGTTGTTCATCTTGCCTTTTTCATAAGGGCTTGAGTGTTCAGTGCGCTGTGTGCCATCTCATGGCCACACTCACTGTCTCATGCCTGCTGGTAGCTTACAGATGGGATTGCTGGATGTCAAGACAGATGTCAATTGCTGCATCGGAGAGAGGGCTGTTATGTGTTGAAAATTAAGATGATCCTGAGATTCCCACTATAATAGTGGGTGCTCATGCTGAATCAGATTCATACTTGACAGGCATGACAGCCAGATGTGCATTTGAAAGCTTTGGCAGTGTGGAACCATTTGGTGCCAGAATATGGAACACCAGAGGGGCCATAATCTGTATAAAGTTTCCCCTCTCTCACTACCCTCATAGGTGGGGTGGTAATGTCACTGGCAGGCCTCCTCTGCCCAGCACTCTTAGTGCACAAGGGTAGTTCTGAGCCAAGGTTGAGCTGCGCACAGTGACTGATTATATTTAAAGTCACAGCGCTGGCCCTCGGCCAGACGATGTCCACCCTGGTCCAGAAACACCATTGGTGACCCCTCAGCCTGCTCATCGCCAGCGGCATCGGTCCCACGATGCCACCCGTGCCGGCTGCCAGTCAGCTGAGACGGGTGACCCGGATTTGGTCAGGAGCTGCTCTTTCCCGGAGGAGGGCCAGGTGGAGAATCATTGGTAAATCCTGTTCTGCCTCTGGTGTTAAAAACAGCCAGTGGTACCCAAATTCTTAAGAGCAGTTCCAATACCTCTGGGTTGCGGGAGCTCAGGAATGGCAGCGTGTGACGCCGGGGAGCCTCGCCACTCTCATTCCCCTCTTTTCAGCAGTTCGAGGTTGACAGTGCGTGACGCTATGCCTCGCCGCTCTTGTTCCCCACTGAGGAAGGAGGTGAGGCAGGCCGTGGGCGACACCACAAAGCCTTGCCATGCTCAGCCCCTCCTTCAGTTGCCAGTGCAGGGGGTGCTGGCTGTCTTCAGGACACACACAAGAGGCCTCCTCACACCTGTGCGCCTCCTTGGCAGAAGCAGGTAGTGTTGCACTGCACACTCAGACCCCACTTTGGGCCGCCACGCCGCCATCCAAGTCGGGTCCCTGCATGCCGCTGCGGGTACGTCTGTGGTGCTGTTGGTCCCGCTGGTTCGGTCGCTGGGAGCCTGGCTAGCGCTTCCCAGCCCGTCCTACTGGCTCATCTGTACTTTCAGACTCGGCTATGCGATTCAGTTCGCCCAGCGGCCCCCGAAGTTCAGGGGCGTTCACTTCACCTCCGTGTCGAAGGAGAATGCCCCCGTGCTACGGGCGGAGATCGCAGTCCTACTGGTGAAGGACGTGATAGAGCCGTTCCCTCCAGCCGATATGAAGACAGGTTTTTACAGCCCATACTTCATTGTACCCAAGAAAGTCGCGGATTATGGCCAATTTTGGATCTGCGGTTCTTGAATCATTTCCTTCACAGGCTGCCGTTCAGAATGCTAACGCAGAAACGCATCTTCAGGTGCATCCATCCTAAAGATTGGTTTGCAGCGATCGACCTGAAGGACGCATACTTTTATGTCTCGATTCTCCTTCGACACAGACTGTTCCTACACTTTGCGTTCGAGGGACGGACATATTAGTACAGAGTCCTACCCTTCAGGCACCCCAGCCGGTTGGGACTTTGGGTCAACTGGGAAAAGAGCAAACTCTGCCTGTCCAGAGGATCTCTTTTCTCAGTATGGAGCTGGACACGGTCGATCCGTCCAGTCAGTGTTGAACTGCTTGAATTCGTTCAAACGCAGGACAGCGGTACCACTGAAACACTTCCAAAGGCTCCTGGGGCATATGGCATCCGCAGCCGCAGTGACGCCGCTCGGATTGCTTCTTATGAGACCGTTTCAACACTGGCTACATGACAGAGTCCCGAGATGGGCGTGGCAGAGCGGCTCACTCCATGTCTCAAACCTTCAGCCTGTGGTCGGACCCTTCATTTCTACAGGCAGGAGTTCCCCTAGAACAAGTGTCCAGGCATGCTGTTGTCTCCACGGATGCCTCATCAACCGGCTGGCAGGCCACATTCAACGGGCTTGCAGTTTCGGGTCTATGGACGGGGCCTCAACTGCAATGGCATGTCAATTGCCTCGAGTTGTTAGCCGCCTCAAATGGCCGCTACGAGCCAAGCACATTCTGGTCCATACAAACAACACTGCGGCCGTTGCATACATCAACAAACAGGGTGGTCTATGCTCCCGTCGCATGTCACAAATTAATTAATAGGAAGGACCTCCTGACTCAGAGACGGGGCACCCTATGGCACCCGCGTCCGGACCTCTGGAAACTCCATGTCTGGTCCCTGGACGGAACTAGGTGGCCTACCACAGGCTGTGGTAGACACCATCACTTCTGCTAGAGCCCCCTCTACGAAGCACCTCTATGTGTTGAAGTGGAACCTGTTCGTCGAATGGTGTTCCTCTCGACGAGAAGACCCCCGAAGGTGTTTGATCAGTTATGTGCTTTCCTTCCTGCAAGGAGGGTTGGAGCAAAGGCTGTCTCCCTCCACCCTCAAAGTCTATGTTGCCACTATTGCTGCAAATCATGACATGGTTGATGGCAAATCCTTGGAACCACAATCTGATCGTCAGGTTCCTGAGGGGGGCGAGGAGACTAAATCCGCCTCGTCCTCCCTCTATACCCTCTTGGGACCTGTCTGGTGCTAACCGCACCGCAGAGACCTCCCTTTCAGCTTTTGCAGTCAGCAGAGTTAAAAATCCTGTCTTGGAAGACAGTACTCCTGACAGCATTGGCCACCATCAAGAGGGTAGGGGACCTGCAGGCATTTTCGGTCGACAAATCATGCCTGGAATTTGGGGTGGGTAACTCATGTAATCCTGAGACCCCGGCCTGGATGTGCCCAAGGTTCCCATCACTCCCTTCCGGAAACAGGTGGTGAGCCTGCAAATGCTGTCCTCAGAGGAGGCAGACCCAGCCCTAGCTTTTCTGTGCCCCGTTCGCACACTTCGGACTTGCGTGGACAAAACGCAAAGCTTCAGGACCTCAGAGCAGCTCTTCGTCTGTTTCAGAGCCCAGCAGAAGGGAAAGGCTGTCTCCAAGCAGAGGATAGCCCACTGGATACTGCCCACTCGGGTTGAGGGCCCACTCCACTAGGGGTGTGGCTTCTTCCTGGGCGTTGGCTCGTGGTGCCTCGCTGACAGATATGTGTAGAGCTGTGGGCTGGGCGACACCTAACACGTTCGCTAGATTTTATAGCCTCCGTGTAGAGCCGGTATCTTCCTGTGTGCTCGCTTCCTATAGCTGGTAAACCCGAAGTGCCTGTTCTTGTGTCGGCTTGCTGCGCCATTCCCGTCTCCGAGTTACCCAGAACGGTGAACCCTGTTGAGTTCCTCCACAACCCACGGCAGTCAGATGTGACGCCAGGTCTGACACTCGTATGCATTGGTGGAACTTGTGTTAGGCTGGGTTCCATATGTTGTGACCCCCACGGTGGTCCCATATGTGTATTCTTCCACAGTACGGCTCCCTACAGCGAGCCCATGTCTGTCTCAGTGTGTTGTCCCCCGCCTACAGTGGCCGGGGCCACCCCTGGGACTTCTGTATGTTGCACTGCCCACGACCAGTCCATATGTGTATATTCCACATGATACCTCCCTACAGCAGGATGTGGCTTCTGCAGCGGCCCCCTGGGCACGCTTTCCCAGCGTTATCCAATCCTCTGCTGAGTGGGTCTTGCAGAACAGCAGCAGTGACTCTCCCTGCGTGAGTTTACCCAGACAGAAAGGGTCTGAGGGGCTTTTGCGGGACGCTGGAAGTGGTAGTAACTGTGGCGTTTTCCAAAGGGATCCCAATTCGTTGGTGATGTCCAACGTGACCGACTGAAAGGGAACGTCTCGGTTATGTATGGTAACCCTTGTTCCCTGATGGAGGGAATGAAGACGTACGTCCCATCACCACAGTTGCTGTACCATCACTGCATGGCCAAGTCACTAGTTTGCTTCCTCAGTGAAAAACAAATCCACTTCCGCTTTATACCCGCGGTGCGGGTGGAGCGTGAGATGCAAATCTCGCACACCAATGGCCATTGGCCCGTTCTCTATATCTCGAAGCTGATAGGGGCTCCCAGAAGTGATCCCAATTCATCAGTGACATTTGACGTAAGTCTACGTTCCTTCCTTCAGGGAACGAGGGTTACCATACGTAACTGAGACGTTTTTTATTTTATTTTATTTCATACAAAAATTATGTTTATAGATTTAGTTTTAGTTAACTATAAAAAAACATGGTTTCATTTACCTTCAGTTATGTTTATTTCAGTTATATTGAAAGTAGGTGCTGGGCTGCTCTCCTTCAGGTCCATTTGCTCCTTATTTTACATTACTTGTTAGAGCATACAACAAAGACATAAAAAAAGCCTTTATTATATATTACTGTCACAGTGTACATTGTGATATTTTTGTGCTCCTGGTAGGTTATCACTTGTTTTATGCCAAAAATGATGCAAATAATACAAAAATTGTCACCACATGATCCCTCACTCAGAAGAGTTTGTTCTCTGCCTCTGGGGTGAATCACCATCCTCTCAGGAAGGTGAGAGGTAGTGTGAATCTTTTGAACCATGCTGGGTTTACTGCTCTGCTCATTACGGGCACAGTTTGAGGTTTGACTCAAGAGTTTTGAGTGGCTATTAATCTTATTTCATTTGTACTCCAAAAAGAAGTATCCTCATACCCTTAAGGATTCTTCTTTGACTGTGGTTAGGCAGCTGCAGTACTGATTTGTTTTTTTATAGTATACTACAAGACTGTAATACTATACCCATGTTGTTCAAAGCTTATATTCATGTCAACACATGCATGTACAGCTGTTTCCTCATACACACATTTCATGTATGTATGTGTGTATGTATGTACATATATTGTTTTGGGTTGTTTTTTTCTGTTGATCTGTGCATTCTATATGATTGAGCTGAAATGCAACTCGTCAATAATTTAGAAGCCAAGAAATATGCTGGAAATGCAGAAAACATTTGATGTAGCTGATGCAAGATTTCCTTTCAAGCCTCTTCAACTACTCTGAATCATGCAGTAACCAAACAACTAGACTGGTCTGGCCCACACTACCTCATGGAAAATGCAAAGGCTTAAAGGGAAATGCAAAATTAACTTTGTTATTAGCTATGTTCTTCATCCTTAGGAATCTCCATATGTGATGCTGAAGAAGAACCATGAGCAGCTAGTGGGGAATGACAAATATGAGGGTTACTGCGTGGAGCTGGCTGCAGAGATCGCCAAGCACGTGGGCTATTCTTACAGGCTAGAACTTGTGGGGGACGGAAAGTATGGAGCCAGAGACGCAGAGACAATGATGTGGAATGGGATGGTTGGAGAATTAGTGTATGGTGTAAGTAGCTGTTATATCTTTCAAGGTTTATTTTTATTTTATAACCTTTCAAATTTAGTTTTATTTAATTTTCTTATTTTACAGACATGACATTTTACATTTGTGTGTCTCTAGCATACATTGAGAGTTATTTTATCTTAAAGCTGCATTTCCTCCATTCCTTGGAGGTAAGATTTGTAACAGTGACAGAAATGTGAAAAGCTGGCAAAGAGTACCGCAGAACAGAGATCAGCACACAGTGTGTCTGAACCTCAATGCCTCAGGTTGAACAAAGGTTTTTTTTGTCTCTCATCACTTATGAAGTAATTTTTCCCTACTGTCAGAGCATGTTAGTGCAATGTCTGACTTCCTGACAATTTCGCAACATAACAAAGAGTCCTATAACTGCTAACAAAGGCAAATTAGCAAGATATAATTTAAAATAGCAAAACTTAGGTGCATGCGAGGTTCGCTTTTGTAGGCGCTGAGTTTCTTATTCAGTGCATTTTTACCCTGAGGCTGCAGCATTAGTGGCTTTGGAATGCTAAGTAGTGTCAGATGTAGTCTGTCTTCATTGGGCTAAATGCGAACACTCCAGCTCAGTGTTGTCAAAGCGGCGTTCGTTAGATTTCTCTTCTGCTTGAAGAAAATATGGTATTATTATGAAGAGTAGAGAGCAATAGTGTATGAGGGATTCTCTTGAGGATGCAGCATTGAGTAGAACTTACTCTGTAGTGATTCATAATACTTGAAGTTATTTATATGTTCAGCTGCTTCTAAAATGGTGGATAAAGCTTTTTGTCAGTTTGCGCTTGATTTGTAATTCTAGTGTTTTCTGAAAAGGAACAGCCTTGTTGTATGCAAACTGGATCTCAAAGCTTTGTGAAACACATTCTGTATGTTTGATTTCATCACTTCCTGAGCAGCTGTTGGAAACATTAATGTTATGCTTGAATGTATCAAATCACAATGGACACTCTATCCATGCTTAAAGATGTAATCATATTGTCTTGTAGAAAGCAGACGTAGCTGTCGCCCCTCTTACCATCACTTTGGTCAGAGAGGAGGTCATCGATTTCTCCAAGCCCTTCATGAGCTTAGGTATATCCATCATGATCAAGAAGCCCACCAAGTCCAAGCCAGGTGTATTCTCCTTCCTGGACCCACTGGCGTACGAGATCTGGATGTGTATTGTGTTTGCCTACATTGGTGTGAGTGTGGTGCTATTCTTGGTGAGTCGCTTCAGTCCATACGAGTGGCACGCAGATGACGAAGAGGATGGAATGGAGCAGCAAAACCAGAACCAACCACCGTCACCAGATGCCAATCAGTCACCAAATCAGCACGGTCAAAATCAGAATCAGCGAGAGGAGAAGCAGGAGAAGCAACCTGAACACAACAATGAGTTTGGGATCTTCAACAGCCTGTGGTTTTCCTTGGGAGCCTTTATGCAGCAAGGATGTGATATCTCACCAAGGTAGGTGGAAACGAAGAGCCATTTCCATCATCATTGTCATAATTTTTTTCATCTTCCACTGCTACTTTTTCATTTGGCTCATACTCCACAAACAACATCTGTGATTGAGAAAATGGGTTGTAAAATAAAGATGATCTCTTTAATCGCCTGCTGCATTACACCGTCCCTGAACTACATCTGAAATGCACATCATGTTGAAAAGATTCTCAGGTTATATTAAGAAAGGAACTGTTTTAGGCTGTTTTAGAGAGTCACTAAATGGTGGGATTTATTGGTACACTCAATATTAAAGAACCAAAGCCTGATTTATTAAGGCTTTGATAACATATACATGTGGAGCTCATGCATCTTAAAAGTTTAAGCAAATAAAAAATAGTATTTTTGTCTCTTCCTCAAGGTCTTAGTTTTGCAGTAGTAGTGAATCTTTCTCTGTTTATGTCAAATGTTTCTGTGGAATCATCCGATGTAGGAATCATCCTGTGTTTCAAAATTTCCTGACCTTTCTACTCCAGGCACGTTATTTGATTGTCCTGTCTCTTTGACAACTGACTCTTGTTCACACAATTTTTTTTATTTTTTTTTAGCATTAGTAATGAGGAAAGTGTAACCATAACCATGGGTTAGGCTACTGCTGACACCCCTGATAGGGTCCTCTAGCCTCATTATGTGCAGATTGGCCTTGAGCCTCTGGGTGTGCTGGCTCCTCTACTAGTGTTTGACATTTTGGTTGGACATGTATATCCTTGGCTTGAGGGAAGGAAGCAACACACTCAAATTAGATTACACTGCCAGAGAGCGTTCCATGACAGATGTGATTGTCTGCGTCAGAGCACTCAGCTTAACAGTGTTTCTCCATGCTAGCTGAGGACTTCCATGGAAAACTTCTTTACCTCTTCCCTTTGAGCTAAAGGAGGAATGCTGAAATTCTGGGTAGGCATAAAGCCGTTATGAAATCATTAGAAAATCTTTGATCTGTACTAAGTGTGAGAGGGAGTTCAGTTGGATTAGATTGAACTGTCTTAGATTGAACTGACATGGAACTGAATCATCATGTTCTTTTTACCTAAGAGCAGTGATAGGGAAACACGTCTAGTTTTTCATGGCCTCCAAAAGTATAATTTTATGCATTCTTCCAAATTTTTTTTTGTTCTTTTTTTTTTATGACAACTAATCTGATAACAGATATGCAGAATATATATTTTTACATAATAGTAGCTAAATCATTAGGCTACAAAAAAATTCCAGTTCCAGTATATTTCTCTCTATGACAGATAATGTGTGGTATATTTTTACTGTAAAATGAGAAAAAAATACTGGTTAAGAAAATGTTTTATGCAGTATTTATGCGCAGTTGTGTCTGTAATAGTTTGAACTACTTAATACTCTTAGGCCTGGTTTCACAGACAGGGCTTAGATTTAAAGGGTTAGTTCACCCAAAAATTGAATTTCTGTCATTAATTACTCATCCTCATGTCGTTCCCAACCTGTAAGACCTTCGCTCATCTTCAGAACACAAATTAAGATATTTTTGATGAAGTCCGAGAGCTCTCTGACCCCTCCATATACAGCTATTTAATTAACACTTTTAAAGTCTAGAAGGGTAGTAAAAGCATCGTTAAAATAGTCTGTGTGACTACAGTGGTTCAACTTTAATTTTATGAATCGACGAGAATACTTTTTGTGTGCAAAAATACAAACAAAAATAATTACTTTATTCAATAATTTCTTCACGACTATGTCAGTCTCCTATGCTGATGACGTAGTAAACACAGTACAGCGCTTCTGAGTTATCTCAGAGTTACGCCAGCACACCGGCTTACCATTGGCCGATGCTGTTCACGTAAGCACCACTATGCATGTGATGCAAACGCAGAAGCTGACCAACGTAAACTGCGTAGGTGACTGACACAGATGTGAAGAAATTGTTGAATAAAGTCGTTATTTTTGTTCGTTTTTTGCACACAAAAAGTATTCTCGTTGCTTCATAAAATTAAGGTTGAACCACTGGAAGCCACATGGACTATTTTAGCAATGTTTTTCCTACCTTTCTGTTAATTAAATAGCTGTCTATGGAGGGGTCAGAGAGCTCTCGGATTTCATCAAAAATATCTTAATTTGTGTTCCGAAGATGAGCAAAGGTCTTACGGGTTGGTGATGACATGAGGGAGAGTAATTAATGACCGAATTTTCATTTTTGAGTGAACTAACCCTTTAAGCCAGGATTAGGCCTTCTAGGACATTGGGTTCAATTAGGACATTTAAGTAGCTTTTATAAACGTACATTAGGAAAAAATGCACTTACTTACTCTTAAATATACCCAGGTATGTCACATAACCTGCTTTCTGGAATACCCCCCAGGGGTTAAGGTTTTACATAAGGTGCTTGTTGTGTGTTTTTGTACTGTGAGGCTATTTGTCAACCATCTCAGAATCCTTTTTTAAAAGAAAGTTATTTGGCATGAGTGTTTTTTGTAATGAGGATTGTGTGGGCCAGACAGAAGGCACCAGGCTGCTTACAGGATTTATCTCTGACAGAAAATTTGGTTGTCCTCAACAAATGTCAGAGCTGCCACTCAGAGCTCTGACTGTTCACATTGTTATTCACTCCAGCTCATCTGCGCCATTGCTTCATAAAAATCCATGTTACCTCATCTAGCCTTTCTGATTCTCTGATTAGTTTCTGATGAGGTGCTTATGAAGGGATTTCATTAATTCATTATTTCTTATAAAGGTGCCAAAAACGAAGTCTCTTTGACGCCTCTGGAGGCAGATAGAAAATAGAGAAGCTACTGTAAGCACACTGGCAATCAAAGCAATTAACTCTGTTTGAGCTGTGCCATAATCTCAAGTCATGAGAAGATGGCACAGATGATTAGCAAGCGCAAAACGTAAGCAGAGAATTACTGAAGCCCACAGCCTGACAGCTCTGATGGTATATAAATTAATAACTCAAAACACGCATGATTGTTGCTCCTCTTTTAGTGGTTCACCCAGAAGTGGGAAATGCAGACTGTTTAATTCACTATCACTGTCACGTCCACTAGCATCAACACTGTAGCATTTCATAGCACATTTGAGTGTTGCAGCAGCTAGGCTGTGTAAACAGTATGCTTATGTGAACTGTCTTTTTAGATTCTGACTGCTAAAAGCCACCTGTTAGTAGAAACCGCCTGTGTTCGTCTGCAGAGAGCTGTAGCGGTAATTTGGGGTCACCGTGATTTTGCCAAGTAAGACATGTTCCTTGATTGATGTATTTTGTTGATCTCCCAGCTCCTAAACCTAAACCTTCCCATAACTTATCCCTAAAATCAGAGGGAAATGATAGGTGAATAACACTGATGTAGAAGCACCTAACCCTTGTTTTAAGCCTAAACTTGATTTAAGGAGTGTTGCGCTATACCAGTATTGACAATAACCGTAATATTTCAAATGATAATGTGACGTAAATAATCTAGCGCTAGTATCTGGTTGGCATCCCCAATGTACAGTAGGTGGCGGTATTGCATCTTAACGCTGGTTGCCACCTGTCATAAAACGCAAGCAGACAGCTGCTACTGCCACATAAAAGCATGTCGTCGGATATGACAGACGAGACACTCTACTGGCACTCTAAGAAAATTAGCTCACCAGTGTGGAAGTTTTATGGATTCTGTGAAAATTACTTGTTAATCACCCCAGTCTGCAGGACCTGCCAATCAACAGTGAGTGCAAAAGGGGGCAAAACCACCAACCTGTTCACCCACCTCTGCCTCTGTTATCTTTCAGACTAAGCATGGTAACCCTCTGCATTTAACCTATCCAAGTTAGCGCACACACATTAGTAGCAGTGAGTAGTGAACAAAGGTACCTCAGTTTTTGCCTGCCGGCATTGAGAATCATACCCAGGTTACCAGTCTCGCTCTCGAACCATTAGGCCATGACTGCCCCTATCCCTTTACATCCCTCTGGGCTTTTAGTCCAGAAGTGTGCTCATTAGGATAAAAAAAAAAACTTATGGATTACTATATATTTACTCCAAATATCTTTAGACATCAGTTTTTTT
>CM031963.1:10695129-10910129 GCA_018749465.1 Paracanthobrama guichenoti
AAATGATCTTTTCCATGTTTTTCCATGAGTTTTTTTGTACTAACCAGCCGCAAAGTCGATTCACGACGATTCTATTTAACAAGTATTTATTTCTGTGGCGTTGTGGCTGGAGCAAAACATACAAAGTATGACAAGTGCAGATTATGTGCTTTGTTTCATGTAAAAAGAATTTAGAGTGAGTTTGAATATCATTTTTCGTGATCTTTATAGACCGCCTTACTGAAAGCAACAATGGATAATTCACCTCAGATTTTGAAAATAAATTAAAGGAAACAACTATGTTCAAACTGTCAACTCAAGGTGAACAAACAAGAGTATTCTAGGATAATAAAATAGTTTCAGTCACTCAGTATGTATTTTTAATCATGCTAAAATGGTAAGATTTAGGAATTCAATATTGTACTTATACATTTCATTGCGAATGCAGTCAGTGCACTTGCAGAGAAGAGAGAATCCACCCACACGCTCTTCTGATTGGCTGTGATTTTGGATTGATTGATCTCAGGTCGAGTCTGGTTTGCCGCTAAAAGCCTTGTCAAATCGCATCTGGTTAGGGCACGCTGTTTAAATTTGCTTTTCAAAACAGCAACAGAACTAACGAGCAGCATCATGAGCATTGCGCTCGTCTGAATGCCAGGGTATGGCAACTGTCATACTCTGCCATACGTAAACGCCACCCTTGTCTCACACAGGTGACATTTCGAGCATGCAGGCTCTTCATCAGCAAAAAGCAAAACAAAATAATAATTCTTAATAAAATATAAGTAATTTATAATGTACATATGGTGTTATGTTAAAAACCTGTGTTTTAAAAGTGTGGAAAAGTACTTCCAAACTCAAAGTTCAGAGCAAGACAAGGATGTGGCAGGACACACAGATTGTGCAGCTGTCACTCCCAAAACTTTGCAGTGTGTATGTCCACAGTTCATTGGGCAAGACAATGAAGAAAATTTGCTGAATAACTCGACTCTTTTCACAACAATTGCACCTTTAATAATTACGCCACACACTGCCTTTTGACAGATTTTGCCTCCTGTTTTTAATCACGGCACATCTGTCTAGGGAATACACACCACTAAAAAGAATGATTTCCCTGAGGTGTGCTGCCGCCCCTGGCATCTGTTCCATAGCCAAAGTGCACCTCGACCAGTCAAATGCGAGATGGATGGTGCAGTGACGGAGCTAGAGCTGCTGCACTGAGCCCAGCCAAAATGTGCCCATGAAAAATACTGTACCACAGGGCAGTGTTTCCCAGCAACTTTTTGACTTGAATACCACCACAGCCCCTGCAGTGCAGTATGACTACAAATGTGTTTTTCTGAATATCATTTAGCATTATCATTAATATTATTACAATTATTTACTTCTAACCTAAACACATTCAATACTGTAGGTGAAAAACAATCTCAGCAAACATCTTCCCTTCAAGCTGATACAGTTTAAGAAATATATATAATTTTGAAAAATGTCTCTGGATATATACATTTAAATATAACTAATATATACATTTTTATAAATATACTGTATCTTGAGAAGTATATGTCAGAAGAACTTGCTGAGATGAGGCTTTTCTGGGGTCAACATGAGTACAGTAGAGACCGCCAGGACCAATACAGGCACTATCTTTAGAAATAAACTGCAGATTTGAGGTTTAAACGACTACATTCTCGCCTGAAAACTCTTAAAACAACATTCTGTGACAATTCTGAAAATAATAGTGGCTTTACTCCTCTGTCATTGCTGTTTACTGGGAGAAATGCTGCCCATTTAGAGCGTACAGAGACACACGGAGAGATTCACACTCTAAAAGTTATCAGCACTCCTGGAAGGCCTCTCAGCCAATCAGATTTGAGGGCCTGAACTAACTGTTGTGTAGTTTTATGGTTGATTTCCTAGTAGCCCTTGGGAATCACCGGCACCTCACAATCACCTGTATATATTTGGGCTGCCGCAGTTTACAGAAACTAGGTGGGTTTACATGGAGCATTGTAATCGGTTTAAAAGTCCAATCCGAATGAAAGTGCTCCATATAAACACCTCAATTAAAATAAAATAGCCCAAACCAAATTAAACTGTAATCGGTTTGAGAGGGGTGGGATAAACCTTTTCATGAACCGATCAAACAAAAAAAATCCACCATGTAAACGACCTGAGTGTAGCTACGTCTTTCTGTGATGTGATATACAGCACGTGCCTCCACAGCTGAAGGGTGCGCGCCACGCTCACACCAGGCTATAATGTTGAGAAGAGAGGAAAGTTAATTTTTCGGAGGTGTTAAACTTTTTATTTCGTAACAAGTTATGAAGATAATAATGGAATAATGACACAGACATAGCCTGGCTACACCATCTCATCTTGACAGCATTTGTCCCAGGCAATTTTTACTTCAACTGCGCCTGACAGAAGAATGTATTTTTTTTTTTATGATTCTTACACTTTACAACAAATAAATAGCTTTTATAAAATAAGTCTTGGTGGCTGTTGAGAGTTGCCATGGCAACCGGGAACACATTCAAGCTGCTGGAGAGGACAGCGTCGACATTTCTGATTTTAATCGGAATAACAAAAAAGTGTGCATGCAAACGTGGCTACTGATCTTTGAATAGAGGGCACTTATATTTAATTTCTGTTTTAATTAAAAATGTTTTTAATTTGGTGAGATCAAGTTCTAAATTAATCAACTGAATAACTAATTTCCCCTTGAGCAATGAATATAAAATTTGCCAGCAAAATGGGTCTGGTGAATATTCTTACAAGAACAGTTAAACTGTTCTTTTGTGCTATACTCCCTTCCATAGAGATGGCCTTTGCCACAGGGTGCCTTCTAAAGTTGCTTAATGAAGGAGACTTACAGTGGGCTGTGATTGACAAAGGCCAATTTAATCTGCCTATTAGTCAAACACATTGTGGGAGCAGCTAATTGTAGTGTGAGGTGCTCCAGTTCCTCCGTTTTACATTTCCAGGGACAGTTTGTAGCTTTAAATGATGCAAATCGAATTGTCTGAAAGCTTTTGTCCTGTTATACAACAGCAAGATCCGGTCTGAGTGTTGTTTCAAGAGTGCTGATATAACAGTTCAACAGCACTGGGACTTTTTCTGTTACTCCACTTAGTGTTAGTGTTGATTTCGTAAGGATTTACTGGCCAGTCACTTTTTCTGTAGGTTACATCTTTATGCCAGTAGGTGGCAACAAATGATTGTGATTGTCACTGAATCATTCATTCAACTGATTTTTTCAAACCCAATGAATCATTCAGGAATGACAAAATTGTATTTATGAGTGAGCGATTGAATCATTTAACTGATTTATTCAAACACACCGATTCAAAAAAACCTCTCACGTGGCCTTATGGGATAGTAAAGTGTGCATCAGATGCGCACTTCAGAATCTTGCCGGAAATAATGAGTCATTCGGGTAGTAAGAGCAGTCACTGTTTTAAAGAGTGACTCATTGAATAATACATGCAGGTGATTCTTTCAAACATACATATTCATTCAGGAACGTAAAAAGTTAGTGTCTTGATGAGTGAGTTTAGTGTTCAGTGTCATACAACTGTTTAGTGCTCAGGAACAAAAAACATCGCTGCTTTGTGTTTTTTAGATATGAGCAATAGTTCAGTTTGCTGTGAGTTCATTTTGGAATTATTGATGGTGCAAAAAAAAAAAAAAAAAAATAATTCACACAATAACTGGCCAGGGATGACGTCAAAACCCAAAGACTAATTCGCCCCTGGTTCCATCAAGATTTTCCGATGGGGTTTTATAATGGGGTTTTTCAAATAATGAGTAAAATAAAGCTTGTGGTAAACATACCTTGATGATACTATGATGTTTTGTTCTACAATGTAAATTACACACCAATACCAAAACGTGAATTTTAAAGCAGTTGTTTATTTGTGAAAATATATGTTTTTAATAAGTAAGATGATGAGACAGTCTGAACAAAATGTCAAAGTATCGTCAAGATGTGTTCATCATAGGCTTTATTTTACTCATAAATGAAACTCAAAAACACATTATAAAACCTCATAGCAAAATCTTGAAGGAACCAGTGGTGAATTAGTCTTCCGGGTTTTAATGTCATCCCAACAGCTGAATCACAGGAAGTTCAGCAGAATTTTCCGTTTTTGTATTGTAATCATGTACCAGTGTAAACAAACAGAAGCACATTGGTAAGTACAACCGCAAATGGCCACTCAAGCATCTGCCATCCTGTCTGCGTTCTCTTTTTGATGTCTGGGCCAGCTGGCAGAGGGCACCAGGGTCACAAGTTCACATACCCAGCCATGCTGATACCATGACCAATGGGTTACAGTCTGGGTGGCACCTACACTCAGCTTCAAGCCCTCTCTCCAGGGGTCCAAGGTGTTCGGTTAACATGGCCACCAAGACCATAAAGCTCTATTAATCCATCACTCTGTGCCCCTGACAGGTGGGCAGGTGAACCCTGGGGCACCCACAATGCATGATGCCAGCAAAATGGAGGAGGCCAGAACCTTGGTTCAGATCGATACGCACCCACCCGGAATACAAAATGAGTCTGCTATTCATTACAAGCCATAACAACCCCTGGCTCTGTCTCATTCATCAGCCTGAGCTGTTTCTGCTCAGCTATCATCTAACCTCAGACTCCGTGGGTGAATAAACGATGCTACAAACCCAAGCAACATCATCAGAGAGGGAGAGAGATAGAGAGAGGGATGAGTCGTAAGAGAGAAGGAGAGGGAAAACCCTGAAGTCAGGCGCCTAAGGGCTGCCGGGCTCTGCTACGCCCACCGTAGTCAGTCATTCCATACATCTGTCATGCTCACGACCAATTGGATTATCTGTCCTTGGTTGTAATTTACAAGCTCAAGTAAATCCTGCTACATGAAGGACAAATTTTGAGGCGTAAGCCGAGTTGTCTTGAGAGCAGCGTGAAACCTTGCATGCTATTTGCCACGCCTCTCCTTCATAACTCGCCATTTATGTCTACCATAAAGTTTACAGACTCGTTTTTATATACAACCAAATATTATTTACGACACAAGCCAAATCATGGAGGGCTGTAATCAAGGTTGATGCCATCACTTGGACCAGTTTACTGAGGACAGAGGCTTTTTGATACAGTGTTTCTCAACATTTTGTCTAACATACCACCAGAACCCGATCAGAAAGGCTCAAATATGCTGATAGCCTTTATCAGCATAAACAATAAACGATTAATATAAATGATAAGGGGGTCAGAGGAAAATTTCAGGGGAAAAAAAATTATTTACATTATTAATGTACATTACATTACTAATCAATCATATTTAATAATTAAATATTTTGGATAATTTTGTAATTAATTATTTTGTAAACAATAAGTGAATAAGATCAATATTGTAAACAATAAGTGGTCACTTATTTTTTATTATTATTATTATTTTAAACAGTACACATTTACTTTTGCACATGAAAATACATAGCTGCCTTGATATGTTAAAAATCACAAAGTATCTCACATATGCTACCACAAATGTCATTCACGAAAATACATAATTCGACATAATAGTGCACATATATGTATATGTGTTACAAAAGTGATTCAGTCAAGAGCAGTGAGCGTTTTTTTAACATTAAAAACGCAGACAGCAGTAGGTATATTAGGCTACTGTCACTTTGACATAATGCACGGATCCAATATACTGTGCACATGCGTTTTCTTTCTCAACTGTTAACATTCAGTTAAGACATAACTGACTATGTTTACTCGCTGAGACAGGCATTGTGTGAATTTCCGTTCATGCGCAAAGACGACGTGAAAAAGAGTTCAATTTAGTATTTGTGCGCTGTCTGAGACGCTGCTTTCTGGGCATGCGAGTAATGCATTGAGTTCCCTTTAGCATTATCTCTCTCGCTTGAATATTCAAATTGGCTTGGCTTAAACTTCGTGACAATGCTAGCCCGTCAACTGTCCCCAGCGTTGTTCATGTTTGTTCACGTTCATGTTGACACCGTTTCATATACAAATCTCAAATCTCTGTAGGGGTACACGTGTCCCCCATGTTGGGAATCAGCATTCTGATAAATACCAACACAGAGAAAAAGCCATCAGAAAAGATGTAAAAAAAAATCCTCCACAGATCCATCCTTCAGCCCACAGAATGGGATGCTCTTGTGCTTTGTGCCTGTGACGAGAGGAAGAAGTTTCTGAAAACAAGCCCCAGTCTGTGTCTGGCAGAGCAGCTGCTCTCAGACTGTTTATGGCTGTGCTGCCATGGAGGCTCACAGTGTGAAAGTCGACAGTTCACGCTGAATTAATTATTCATTCGAAGGAACCTTATTAAAATGCATCTTTTTTTTACTCCCTCGAAATATAATTGCAAGTAATAAGCCAAGAGGTCAACGAGGCATTTACAAGCTTGATCTACCGTCATACTATCTCAGCCCTATGTTATTTTAACAGGCTAAATTAATATGAAGGGGCATGTTGTTTTCTTTATAAACTGTTCAGCGATTAATGATTCCATCATTTTTGGGGGTAATTTTCTCCTATCTGCCTGGCTGGGGGAAGGGGTGTGCTTGGATCTTATCAAGGAGAATTGAATGTAAGGACATAGCTTCTGTTCATCATTTGATCCATGAATATGGCTTCATATATCTGGAGCCCCTGAAGCGTTCTCCGAAATGATTCAACTTAAGATTTTTATCCAAGTCAATTTGCATCAGTTTCCCTGTCAGCAGTTCCCGAACTGAGTGAATGGAAATGGCAAAGACTCCGTCAGTAGCATTGCTCACACAAAAGCCTCCAGACAAAATACATACCACAGTTTAATCACAGAAGAATGAAGTTGCGTTCACACCATGTCGGAATCAGAGCCAGCACCAGGACACATGAACAGGGGGGCATTCATAATTCTTGAGGGGGTCATCACGTTCTGGGGGATGGGGTGGGGATGGGGTGGGGATGAGGTGATGACGCGTTTCCTTTTTACAAAATATTCACAAACTTAAATAAAAAAATATGATATATTCAGATTGTCAAATATGTGCAAGTGAATGTGTTTTTTTTTTAAAAACATGTTTATAATAATCTTGTTAGTTGAATTATAATGCGCGATGGGTGCCACCATGTTAGTTTGTGCCACAATTCAGGAATCGGATCTGTCGGATTTACATCACATAAAATCATCCATTTCTCCTGAAACTCCTAAACTGAGAGAAGAATACAGTAAAACTTTATAGTTCCCTACCCCATATATATATATATATATATATATATATATATATTTCCCAATGTGTGTGTGTGTATATATATATATATATATATATATATATATATATATATATATATATATATATATATATACACTCACTAAAAGATTATTAGGAACACCATACTAATACTGTGTTTGACCCCCTTCGCCTTCAGAACTGCCTTAATTCTACGTGGCATTGATTCAACAAGGTGCTGAAAGCATTCTTTAGAAACGTTGGCCCATATTGATAGGATAGCATCTTGCAGTTGATGGAGATTTGTGGGATGCACATCCAGGGCACGAAGCTCACGTTCCACCACATCCCAAAGATGCTCTATTGGGTTGAGATCTGGTGACTGTGGGGGCCATTTTAGTACAGTGAACTCATTGTCATGTTCAAGAAACCAATTTGAAATGATTCGAGCTTTGTGACATGGTGCATTATCCTGCTGGAAGTAGCCATCAGAGAATGGGTACATGGTGGTCATAAAGGGATGGACATGGTCAGAAATAATGCTCAGGTAGGCCGTGGCATTTAAACGATGCCCAATTGGCACTAAGGGGCCTAAAGTGTGCCAAGAAAACATCCCCCACACCATTACACCACCACCACCAGCCTGCACAGTGGTAACAAGGCATGATGGATTCATGTTCTCATTCTGTTTCTGCCAAATTCTGACTCTACCATCTGAATGTCTCAACAGAAATCGAGACTCATCAGACCAGGCAACATTTTTCCAGTCATCAACTGTCCAATTTTCGTGAGCTCTTGCAAATTGTAGCCTCTTTTTCCTATTTGTAGTGGAGATGAGTGGTACCCGGTGGGGTCTTCTGCTGTTGTAGCCCATCCGCCTCAAGGTTTTGCGTGTTGTGGCTTCACAAATGCTTTGCTGCATACCTCGGTTGTAACGAGTGGTTATTTCAGTCAAAGTTGCTCTTCTATCAGCTTGAATCAGTCAGCCCATTCTCCTCTGACCTCTAGCACCAACAAGGCATTTTCGCCCACAGGACTGCCACATACTGGATGTTTTTCCCTTTTCACACCATTCTTTGTAAACCCTAGAAATGGTTGTGCGTGAAAATCCCAGTAACTGAGCAGATTGTGAAATACTCAGACCGGCCCGTCTTAAATCACCTTTCTTTCCCAATCTGACATTCAGTTTGGAGTTCAGGAGATTGTCTTGACCAGGACCACACCCCTAAATGCATTGAAGCAACTGCCATGTGATTGGTTGATTAGATAATTGCATTAATGAAAAATTGAACAGGTGTTCCTAATAATCCTTTAGGTGAGTGTGTGTGTATATATATATATTTTTTTTTTCTAGTACTTTTTCTTTCTTTTTTTGATGTTGCTTTTAAATGTTTATTCAAATGTCTGAAACCTAAAATAAACATTATGCATTTGAAATCAGTTAATAGTTCACTGAATTTGTCCATCTCTGGCTCAGCATCAGCCAAAGCACGAAAGCTCATTTGAATTTAGTAGATAACACTCTAATCACACCAGTGTGATCGTACGCATCAAATGGTTAAAGTTGATCTCGTTTTGGAATCGGGGGTGGAGGGACAAACTGAAACTGAGGGGGCACAAATCATATCTAATAATAATAATAATAATAATAATAAGTTAGGAGAGTGTTCCCTAGGTGAGGGGCCAAATGGCTAAAAGTTCTAGCTCCCATGGTAGTTAACCGTATATGCGGTGGCACAATAGAAAGTGAGAGAAAATTGTGAAAAATCGAGAAAAAAGTGCACGCGAAGGGGTATAAATATGAAGAAGATCAGTAAGGTATGGAGGAGCGAGATTGGGAAGTGACTAGAATGTGAGAAGCAGAACTTTTGCCCCCTTATAGCGCCGAGCCTGGTCGGAATTATCGTAATTACGAGATTCCAGTATGTAAAAAGCATTCACATCCTTGTAGAACTATTGTAATTACAGTACAACAGTACCACCTGACTGCTGCAATGTCATGTGTAAACACTTGAAATGGCAGTGGCTTCAGTAAAATGTAGTTAAGCAGTTATTTTGTAATTCCTATAATTGACTATTGTTGATGTCTTAATAATGTAAGAATCTAAATAAAAAATAAATGAAATCCATACAATACAGCTTAATGCAGCTAATACATATACTAACTATCTTATGTCCCACTAAATGAACTATAACTTTATTAATAAGCCATCTGGATAATGACTTGTTACTTGTTGTATAATGGTTTTGTCTACTGATTATTTAGATTACTTTAAAAAAATTATTTTGCCGCAAATAGTGTTGCAATAAAAATGCCTAATTCTGAATCAGAGGATGCAAGCAGCTCCTAGTAGAATGGCCAGGGTTGTCATCTAGTATTTATGGTTATTACAACATGGCATAAATGCATGGCATAACATTTATGGATGTCAGTGGAAAGTTTCAGCTCTGTATCATTGTCTACAGTAAATGGACATCTGACACTCCAAAAAAGTTGCCCTTTTCCCATTTAATATATATATATATATATATTACAATTTGGGGTAAAAGGCACAATAACTAACATGATAATAAACAGCTGGCTCCATTTATTGATATGACAGTTCGAGAATATAAGTTCACCTTAGAAATAATACCCATATTTATAATGAAACAAGAGCAATGAAAAAAAAACTATTTAATCATAATAAAATATATTTATTGTTAGTTTAAAGCTATATAAAATTATTATGGAATCTCATTCAATGCTTTCAGAATCTTTACTTTTTTAAATTATTTTGTTTCTGTATTTTTATATTAACACATTTTAATGACAGTATATTTATTGAACAAAAATGAATCAAAATAAACAGAGAATTGTACAAACTTTGCAAAAGTGATTGTTTTGAACAAGTATTAACTTTACCTAAATAATAAGTATTTGTATCAATACTTTGTCCCTTTTGCCCCATGTTGGTGAGCCTTTTACCCCAGGTGCCCGCTTTTCCAACTCATACATTTATAAGATTTTTAAACATACAAACCACTTTTATGATTTATTTTCACACAAAATCTGTTGCTCAAACAATGTTCAATAAAAACATACAAATTGTTTTCTGCATTCATACACAATGGGAATAGTTAAAAGTGCCTTTAACCCCGTTGTACCCTATATATTTTATTTTTATCACACTATTTTTTATTATCAATCACACTAAACTATTTGCAACACTGTAAAAAATATTTAAAAAGTAAGTTACCTGGTTGTCTTAAAATGTTGAGTTCGTTGAAATTTAAAATTTGAGTTAATACAATGAACATTTTTGAGAATTAACATCACCCTTTATTCAAAAATATTCAAAGCATATTGTGTAATTGTGTTCGCTTAAAAAAAAAAAAAAAAACTCATAAACCTTTTAGATTTTAATACAGCCAAACAGAGCTGAAAAAAATGAACACTGCAATAAAAAAGACATTAGAGCCACCTGTGAGTTAATATAGAGCCTGTAGAGGACTGTAGGACAATAAATAACCAAATTAAGAAGCCTATCAGAGCTTCAAACTGAGCTGTGATACTCACAATGTGCAACTGCAGGTAGTCTCCGAGGCCCTGGCTGCTCTCCACCTGCACCAGGACGGCGTCACTCTGCTGGGTGCTGAAGCCCACGGCCAAACGGTCCGCCCGGGTGCTTGGCCGATCATTGGGGGCCCAGGTGTACGTGATGAGTGCTCCTCCTCTCCCAAAAATATATGTGGTCCCAGCTGCCGAATGAAGAAAGAAATTAAACATGAGCTAAACGTTCAAAGATGTTGCAAGAGACAAAGGAAAGTAAGAATGAAAGTGAAGATGTGGAGCAGCACAGCAGGAGGGATGCAGTAATGTGAATGTGTGAGGCAAGATGGATGCTAAAGAACCATCTTACATCACATCTGATGTGCACAGCCTCATATGAGATAAAAGCATCTAGGTCTTTAATAGGTTGCCATCTGTTCAGATGTGCCTTAAAATGCTCATTTGCATTGTTTCCTTAGTGACAAATGTCATATTTAGGTCTGCCATTTCAGACACAAACATCCTGCGCCAGTTTGGAGCTGATCAGCCTTGAAAAACAGGGCCCATTTCAGTGCGAACTTCACCAACTTCTTGCCCTCTTGTTGCTCTTGTTCTTCACTGCATACTTGGGCGCTAATATTTCACCACGATTGGACATGGCATTGAATCACAGAAGCTGTATAGAAATGAAGGTCTGAAATGGAGCCAGTGCTGTGCTGCGTCAGCTTGGTAAGAAACCACCGCAGGGCAGGACGGGTGCCCGACATGCTTTAAACTGCCAAGCTATCCGCGCTGAAACAGCCCTTGAGAATGAACCTGGGCAACTGCATTGACCATTTTGCCAGGGTAAAACGAGAGGTTGTAATGTGAGCTGCCTCACTGCTGAAGCACAACAAAACAATAAACTGGGTGAATAAAGTCCAGCTATACTTAATGAACAATGCAGAGAAATACAACAAGGTTCACAGAGACAAAAAAAAAAAAAAAAATCTATTATTTTCTGAGGTATTATAACTACTTAAAAAAAAAAAAAAATTCTATATTACAGTTTCAGAAACAAAGGTGTCCCAGCAGATTAACCACAGGTGAACTTCATTGACTGTGTACCTGTTCCACTAGGTCTGAGAACCAGTATCCAAACACTCCATTTTGTTTGTTTTGCCCATCCCCATTCATCCCATTGGTCAGGGCTTCAGACTGACACATTCTGGCCAACTACATACATCAAATTAAATGGATGTTCTTGGATTCAATAGCAATGCATTTTTTTGCGAGTTGTTGGTCCGTTCTGATGTGTATGGACCGGATGCTGCATTGCAATGGCATGCCACAAATTTTCCACTGTCGAGGCATGTTGCCTTTTTGCTGGACTTCATCCTGGACTGACTTATTCTTATTGTGTGTCCTCAAAAAAGTACAATGTAAAGTATACAATTAATATATTTCATATTTAATTTTAAATTGCACTTTTTATACAAAATGAATAAATATTAAAAAGTATATTTCGCATCGCATTACTCGCGGGCTAACTTGTTTTTCGTGTTCGCGTGAGGAGTGCTTTGACACACATTACCAACAACATTTCTTTCTGCCATTTTTTAACTACTATTGTGCTCTTTAACTGTTGTGGAAGCCCCAAATACGCTGGAAAGCCAAACGCCTCCGTGTCTGGGTTCACAGCACCATCCAGAGGCACACACAACTCTATGAGTTACACCGTCTTCTCCAGGAACTGTGTCTGGATGACAGCCGCTTCCAGCGCTACTGAGGATGACGGGTGCCCAGTTTGATAACCTGTCAAACTAGACGTGTCAATAAGATCTTCACTGATTGGCTTGCGCGATACATTTTTTAACTTGTGCGGAAGATGCGATTGAGGCCAATATGGCGTCGCCCAGCGTGAATTTGTGTCTATTCGCGTCTTTGCATTGACTTTGAATGCAATCTACTCGTGCAAATAATTAAATTCACATTTGGTGTGCACACGCCATTACAGTAATTATACATTTAAGAACTGAGTACTTTTAATGGTAACATTTTATTTTACAGTGTCATTGTTACATATGTTACATGTAGTTACTATAGTAATAACTATAAATTATGCATAATTACATGCAACTAACCCTCAAACCAAACCCTAATCCTAACACTATAGTAAGAACGTAGTTATGTAGTTACTCAATATTACTCAGTACTTAAATGTATAATTACAGTGTAACAATGATACCATAAAATAAAGTGTAACCATTTTAATTAGCAACAAATACTAATTAGGGTTAGGATAAGGGTTTGGCTTAGGGTTAGTTGCCCGTAATTATGTGCAATTTACTGTTACTACTACAGTAAGTACATGTAACATATGTAACAAGGACACTGTACAATAAAGCATTGCCATAAATATAAAAATAATATAAAAGTACATTTTGGTAACACTTGTACCATTTGTTCATTAAGATAATGCATTAACTAACATGAACTAACAAAAGCATAAACCAATAAAATCAACCACTAAAACATTACAGTGAAATGTTATCAAGATGTTAAGATTTTAATAATATTTGCCAATAATACTCCTAGGAATTTTTTAAAGCAGGAAATTAGAAGAAGAAAAAAAATGACTTGAAAAGTGCTTGTGCTCTCTTTATAAGCTTGTGCTACATATTTTAACTAATGGGATGACATTCATTTTTAAGAGGGGCTCAATTGTTCAAATAAGGGTCACTTTATGCTGGGTTCTAAATAACATTTAAAAGCTCTGCTACAGTATCAAGTGATGTCAGGTGCTCTCCATTTGTTACGCTCGGCATCTGCTACAAGGACAGGTATTTGGTCATCATTGGTATACTGAATACTAGGGTTTTCTTGAACGCCCTCCCAACTGAGTAATGGTTTGCTAAACGACTGATTTTTTTTTTTTCTCTCAAATCTCACCTGAACACCAGGATGCCAAAGTGGAGCCACCTGTCATTGCTGGCGCTTATGGTCGTCTAAATGAGCAAACAGAAGAGGTGTGGGGAATGTAATTAAGTGTTCTGGCGAGTGGTCCCCTAGGCGGGATGTGGGTTACAGAGTGCTGAACACCTGCTCATGAAAGCTGCTAACTAACTTGTTGAGTTTGGGCCGCCATGCATCACAACAACTGTTTGAACTGCTAAAATATGAGGAACGGTTATAATGAAACGCTAAAACACATGGGATCAATCAGGCTTATTTGTTTAATTGGAGATAAAGTGTCTGTTGTCAGCAGGGTCCAAAATTAACACTCGCCAAGAGCTAAATGCAAGTAAAATTCGGTATTGGCTATTAAGTCAATTAAAGCTGTTTGCCAGTAAATTAATTCAGAACTGCAACATTTTAAATCAAATTATAATAATGATAGTCTGACCTCACTGATTTAAGCGGCATATAATTCAATTGAAGACCCACAAACTTCTACCGCAATGGAAAATTTTGAGTTAATCTAGAATGCCTCATTTTTTTAAATTTTTTTATTATTATCCATAATTCCATGACGTGACACACATGTGGAATATTTCTCACATGAATCCACTCAGATGAAACTATCAGGAACAAAACCACAATGTGTCCTGACATTTGTGACAGGCGCAGTTTCGCTGAGAGACGGATACTGGCTCATCTCATATTATTCTGGGAAAAAACAGCTCAATAATTCCAGTGTCAAAGCGATTTAAATATATATATATTTAATAAAAATAATGGAAAATACTGTTTCATGGCTGTTAAGGAATATTTATGACTGGGGATTTTCTCAATATACTCACTATTGGCAGTTGGGTTGTCAGCCTACTTCACTCCATAAACCATATAGTGATCTAGACAACCCATGTGACTGCTGTGGCCCAAGGACGATTTTTTATGGGATGTTTAGCCTGACGCTTCACAGAAGAGGTGAAACTTAACCAGTGCTATCATGATGCAATCAGAAAGTGTATAAAGTCTCCAAAACAGCATTGATTTCCTCACTCTGAAGGAATAAGAATTTATCGGCCTGGTTATTTTCTAAATGTTGGAACCTAATTCCACTCTATATCATTTTAAGGCTGTCCTAAACGAATCAATATCACTTCACATAGGCCTCTGATAATGTTGTCTGCCTATATACGCCTTACATGGGTTATGACCTATACTCATTTATCTGCCCTTGAAAATGATCACATATAACCATTTGTACCATTTTCTATAGATGAAAGAAAGGTGTCTTCTTTTTTTTTTTTTTTTTTTTTTGTAAATAAACATTTGCTCTTGAAAAGTTATGGTACATTTAAGCCATTACTGTGCACTCAAAATATCCATATTATTCTGAAATGGCTCTTTGTCTTGCTTTAGTGTAGTGGAACAAGCGAGGGCTGGTGCATTAAGTTCCTGATAGGTTAAGCATTTGTAAACAGTGTTTAATTCTATAAACACACTGAATGAACTGTCCACACACAACGTCTTCGGGGAAAAAAGTCTTGGAGGCAAAAATTCAATTTTCCTGCTTCAGTTACTTCCTGCAACTAAAAAGACTTGGCCTGTGTATTGAGCAAGATAAAACCAGTTCCTGAGCCGTGTGCCATTTAAAACCAATCACAAAACAACTTTTATAATCCTTACTATATGAAACAGGAATTTTGGATAGGATATATTGAAGGGCTTGTGCCTTTTTTAGGCTATAATTCTCACAGGAACGGATCATGGTGTTTTGAAGGAGGTATTAGCCTTTGCCTTGACTTGACAAAATTCTATATTGTGAAAAGACAATTTTTTTTTTTTTACATATGAATATATAAAAATATGTTATATAAAATATAATATAACATATTATACAATAATCATCTAATATACACACGTTTAGCTATCTAAAAGGACACTTTTTGTTTTTATATACAGCAAGACATAAATTATATAACCCACACCCTAATAGTAACCCTCAAAGAAAACCATCTGCATTTTATATACACTCATATATATATATGCCTGGTCGGTGCAACATTATGACCACTGACATGTGAGGTGAACCTGTTATTGGGTGGGATATATTAGGCAGCAAGTGAACATTTTGTCCTCAAAGTTGATTTGTTAGAAGCAGGAAAAATGGCCAAGTGTAAGGATTTGAGTGAGTTTGACAAGGGCCAAATTGTGATGGCTAGACGACTGGGTCAGAGCATCTCCAAAACTGCAGCTCTTGTGGGGTGTTCCCGGTCTGTAGTGGTCAGTATCTATCAAAAGTGATCCGAGGAAGGAACAGTGGTGAACCGGCGACAGGGTCATGGCCAGCCAAGGCTCATTGATGCACGTGGGGAGTGAAGGCTGGCCCGTGTGGTCCGATCAAACAGACAAGCTACTGTAGCTCAAATTGCTCAAGAAGTTAATGCTGGTTCTGATAGAAAGGTGTCAGAATATACAGTGAATACAAGATTATTGTGTATGGGGCTGCATAGCTGCAGACCAGTCAGGGTGCCCATGCTGACCCCTGTCCACCGCCAACAGTTGGCACGTGAGCATCAGATTTGGACCACGGAGCAATAGAAGAAGGTGGCCTGGTCTGATGAATCATGTTTTCTTTTAGAAAATGTCTCTCTCTCTCTCTCTCTATTATATATATATATATATATATTTTTTTTTTTTTTTTTTTTTTTTTTTTGGCACAAATTTGTCCCCAAAATATGGTTATGTACACGTACACGTACACACACACACACACACACACACACACACACACACACACACACACACACACACACACACACACACACACACACACACACCCCTCTGGCTTTGGTTTTTATACTGTACAAACAGTTTATTCTATCCCCTTACACTAACCCCCTAAACCTACCCATCACAGAACACTTTCTGCATTTTTACATTTTCAAAAGAACTAATTCTGTATGATTTATAAGCTTTTGTACCCATGGGGACCTCAATTTAGGTCCTCACAGTGACACGAGTCCGCATGAGTCTGTGTGCATTCAGGTTGAAGTTCCCACCAGACTAGAAAAACATGTTCACACACACACACACACACACACACACACACACACACACACACACACACACACACACACACACACACACACACACACACACACACACACACACACACACACACACACACACACACACACACACACACACACACACACACACACACACACACACACACACACACACACACACACACACACACACACACACACATACACACACACAGTGAATAAAATGAGATATACTTTAGATTAGATTAAAATAGAATAACGATTCTTTCTCGATTCTGAAGAAGATTCTGACAAAATGTTATTTGCTTCAGTCTATTTAAAAATGAAATAAACATTATGTGAAAAAATATGAATCAAAATAAGTAAATATGTATGGAAATACAATAAAAACTGAATGACATAATTTTAAGGTAGCGTGCCTTACCTATACTTAAAGAAAAAAAAAACATTATAGTAATGACTAAACACCACTTGTCACTGGAAAAGATAAATATTACTGGTGTGTCAAAACTTATTTGAGAGTTTTTACACACAAATATTTATTAATTTGAAGAATTAATGTTTTGCACAAATCAGTTGTGATGAATGATTTAAGGACTCGTTCATAAAGGCCATCACTTGTTTAATTATAAATGACACCACTATTTCTGAATAAATTAACGATTCAATGACTCAGAGACAGTCACTTTTCACCACCTACTGGTGATACAATGTAATATTTATATACTCCGATTAATAAATATTACACACAGTTTTCCTATGGCAATATCACAACTCTAAACCCTGTGGGATAAAAAGCAAACACATAATAACAAAAATAAATGTTGACTACATCACTTCCCCAATGAACAGTTGAGCAAAAATGATTTATTCTTGCTCTTTTCGTGCAGCTTTGAAACAGGTTTTACATGTTTCTTCTTTTCAACAAGGCAAACAATAAAGCATTGGGATTGGATTTCACTGAAGGCTCCTGTGAGATGCTTTGATTAGATAAGCTGTGTGTATGGAGGCTAAAGGGAAGTGAGTTAGGAGCAGTGTAGTTATTTGCTGTGTGTTCCCAGATGCCCACGGAAGAAGAGATATTGGAATCATGTCCACTGGATCATGTGTGAACAGGCTCAGTCCTTCTGGACAAGAGATTCCTCACAGTTCTGGGATTCAAAGTAAGCCGTCTATAGACACATGAAAGTGGCCAGGAGATGAAGAATACTACACAAGATATTTGTGCAGGATTTCACATTTCTTGAATTAATTATTCCAAGTTATCAAATTATTCTGCAGTACTGTGTTAATGAGCATTACAGCAGCAAGGGTATAGCGCAGAATAATAATGAAAGAAATTACTAGTTTTTCATTGTCTTTGTGCTAGAAGAGGTAGACTACTACATACTTCAAAAGAATGATTTTATTCCACCACATATTTGTTTAATCATAAAGGTAAGATATGTGCTTTTTGAAGATGTGCTATATGCCGTGCTTTCAGAAAAAATGCTGTCACTGAGATTCCTTCAAAAGGTAGATGCCATACTGAGTTTAATACAGATGAAAATGATAATAGACTTGTAGTACTAGGTCACATTTTTACAACTTGCTTTTTTTTTTTTTTTTTTTTTTTTTTTTTAAAGACGTTTTGTACTAATTTTCCAGCTTTCTGTGTTTTCACTGTTATATGGTAGGGGGCGCTATCACATGCCTTCTGAAAAAGTACTGAATCTCCTGATCAAAACACATGAGAAAAAGAAGATGCAGAAACAAGCAATAGCATATATATTAATATGCATATGTAAAATAAAAACCCTATCTCACGACCAATTCGTACATATTTGTACGAGGTGGCTAATTCGGACAAATTTGTACGACCTCAACTGTATGAATTTGTAGGATTTGTCTATACAGCAGTGATGGGTAACCGCCTTGTAAAATACGTATGAATTGCCGCAAGATTGGGTTGAAAATAATGCAACCACCAACATTAAACAGCACTAAGGTTTATGGGTACCATTTAAATACATACATATACACTTTTGTGCTAATATGGGGGTGGCATTTCAAAAACTTGGTGGGGAAGCATTAGCTTGCAGTGGTTGGTTAGACTTCAATTCATGGTTCATAGGTTTTGATTGACTTCAAAAGCAATTTTTGCAAATTCAGAATGATTCACTTCAAATCATAGTGAAGTTTTATCAAATTAAATGTTTTTTTTTATTACTTTAAGTAGTGTCAAACAAGAAAATGTTTTAATGCACCAAATATAATTTGAATAGGCAACATTAAATATGTACAGTTGAGGTCATAAGTTTACCCTTGCAGAATCTGCAAAATGTTAATGATTTAAAAAAAAAAAGAGGATCATACAAATTGCATTTAGTTTTTTATTTAGTAGGCCTACTGCCATTTTAAAATAAGATATTTTGCATATCAGAAGTTTACATATATACTATAAGACTAAATAATAAACAACTGAATTTACACAAAAGACCCAGATCAAAAGTTTACATGCTTGACTGTGTGTCGTTTCCTGGATGATCAAAAGCTTCTTGAACATCAATGAATGTTTGCACCTTTTGTAAAAGTTGTGTACGAGTCCTTTGGATCTTAATATCATAGTCACTGTTGGGAAGGGTTAGTAAACATTTTTCTGAAGAACTCTAGGCAACTAAAGTAACTATGGCAAAACATACAAACAGTCACTGATCATGTAACAACACTCAGTATTAAGAATCAAGGGTATGTCAACTTTTGAACTAGTTATTTTGTGTAAATTCAGCTATTATTTTGTCTTGTGGACTATATAAACATGTTATGTAAAATAGCTTATTCAGGCCGTTTCTACATTAGAAAAACATGCAATTTATGATGCCTCTTATTTTTTGTAATTATTAACATTTTGCAGATTCTGCAAGATCTATGTAAACTATACATAATGGCTATTTTGAGTAAAATATGCTGATAAAGTTATTTAAGCATACCTGAGCAAAACTATTATACACAAAAAAAGCTTATTAACAAAATATCTAATCAGGCAATCACATGGCAGCAACTCGATGCATTTAGAAATGTAGAAATGAGTATTAGAATAGGAGAGAAAGGTGATTTAAGTGACTTTGAACGTGACATGGTTGTTGGTGCCAGATTGGCTGGTCAGAGTATTTCAGAAACTGCTGATCTACCTCGGTCTTCATACACAACCATCTCTAGGGTTTACAGAGAATGGTCCAAAAAAGAGAAAATATCCAGTGAGCGGCAGTTCTGTGGACTAAAATGGCTTGTTGATGCCAGAGGCCAGAGGAGAATGGACAGACTGGTTCAAGCTGATAGAAATGCAACAGTAGCCTAATTTAAATAACCACTCGTTTCAACCGTGGTCTGTGTAAGAGCATCTCTGAATGTCAAACATTGAAGTAGATGAACCTACAGCAGCAGAAGAACACATCAGCTGCCACTTCTGATGCTAAGAACAGGAATCTGAGGCTACAATTCACATACAAGTAACAAAAGTGGACTATAGAAAATTGGAAAAAGTCATTCAGATGGTAGGGTCAGAATTTGGTGCGAACAACATGATAGTATGGAACCATCCTGCCTATCAAAAGTTCAGGCTGCTGCTGGTGGTGTAAGGGATGTTAGATTTGGTCCTTGAATCTGATTAACAATTTTAATTGTTAATATTTACTGTACATACACTCACCTAAAGGATTATTAGGAACACCATACTAATACTGTGTTTGACCCCCTTTCGCTTTCAGAACTGCCTTAATTCTACGTGGCATTGATTCAACAAGGTGCTGAAAGCATTCTTTAGAAATGTTGGCCCATATTGATAGGATAGCATCTTTAGTTGATGGAGATTTGTGGGATGCACATCCAGGGCACCAAGCTCCCATTCCACCACATCCCAAATATGCTCTATTGGGTTGAGATCTGGTGACTGTGGGGGCCATTTTAGTACAGTGAACTCATTGTCATGTTCAAGAAACCAATTTGAAATGATTAGAGCTTTGTGACATGGTGCATTATCCTGCTGGAAGTAGCCATCAGAGAATGGGGTACATGGTGGTCATAAAGGGATGGACATGGTCAGAAACAATGCTCAGGTGGCATTTAAACGATGCCCAATTGGCACTAAGGGGCCTAAAGTTTGCCAAGAAAACATCCCCCACACCATTACACCACCACCACCAGCCTGCACAGTGGTAACAAGGCATGATGGATCCATGTTCTCATTCTGTTTACGCCAAATTCTGACTACCATCTGAATGTCTCAACAGAAATCGAGACTCATCAGACCAGGCAACATTTTTCCAGTCTTCAACTGTCTAATTTTGGTGAGCTTGTGCAAACTGTAGCCTCTTTTTCCTATTTGTAGTGGAGATGAGTGGTGCCCGGTGGGGTCTTCTGCTGTTGTAGCCCATCCACCTCAAGGTTGTGCGTGTTGTGGCTTCACAAATGCTTTGCTGCATACCTCGGTTGTAACGAGTGGTTATTTCAGTCAAAGTTGCTCTTCTATCAGCTTGAATCAGTTGGCCCATTCTCCTCTGACCTCTAGCACCAACAAGGCATTTTCGCCCACAGGACTGCCGCATACTGGATGTTTTTCCCTTTTCACACCATTCTTTGTAAACCCTAGAAATGGTTGTGCATGAAAATCCCAGTAACTGAGCAGACTGTGAAATACTCAGATCGGCCCGTCTGGCACCAACAACCATGCCACGCTCAAAATTGCTTAAATCACCTTTCTTTCCCATTCTGACATTCAGTTTGGAGTTCAGGAGATTGTCTTGACCAGGATCACACCCCTAAATGCATGAGAAATTGAACAGGTGTTCCTAATAATTCTTTAGGTGAGTGTATATATTTTATTTCAGAAATGAATGTTTTTCTAATAACATATTACTTTTTAAAAGGATAGTTTACCCAAACATTTTGTCATCATTTAGCCTACTCACCCTCATGTTGTTCCAAACCTGTATGAGTTTCTCTCTTCTGTTGAACACAACGTAATTTAAGAAATTCAAAGAAAAAAGAAACACAAAAGCAACATTTTAAAGAATGCTGATAACCAGACAGTTGACTGTAACCACTGGCTTCCATGTTATATATTTTTTCTACTATGGAAATCAATGTCTACCGTCAACTGTTTGATTACCAACATTCTTCAAAATATCTTCGTTTGTGTTCAACAGAAACTCATACAGCTTTGGAACAACTTGAACTATCCCTTTAATGCGGTATAAAATGCTTCTAAAATAGAATGGAAAGTAATTAAGGGGAAAATCAAGAAAAAATGAAAGATAAATGGATCTTTCCTCCTGAATGCGGACTGTATGCCAAAAACAAACCAGCTGCCACTTTTGGGACAACTAGAATATTCTTGTTACATCCATCCCAAGATTTTTTTAATTTTTTTTATTTTTTATGGATTTGTTTCAACTGATTTGATTTTTTTTTCTTTCACTGGGTGTTTAGCTGTAATAGACAGTTTTGAATAATTACGTGATGAAATTAAAAATACACAAACCTTTGTGACTGATGGATAATGTATATTTAATTATAACTTCAATGTTGCATAGCCCAGACCCTATAGCATTATTTTCCTATTTCCTAACACAAATGTAAAATCAAGTCTGCGAATATACAGCATGTAATATGAAACACATACTCATCTTTAGTGTTTGGAGAGTGATTAACCTTTCGGATAAGTTTGCCTGTCAGTCTGGGTACTGGGCTCATCAAGGTAAATGTGAACGCCCATCATTGTGGTTCATTAAATCTACATGTTCAGCCAAACCTATACGCTTCTGACAAATCAAATACCTTGCAGCACTCCTACAGAAACCAAATTAAAGTCTAACCAAGTTTGAATGGTGCAGGGAAATAAAACCGTACAAAAGTAGTTTACAGTATATCAGATTTAACTTCCTGTTGGCGTGAATATTTCAACACACACATCTGCGTGATAACAATACTACGAAATGCTAAAAAAAAACCCTGACATCTAGCAGTCACAATGCAAAATCTGCAAAGAAGAAACTGACGCAGTCTACTTAGCATTCGTTGCAGCCACTCACATGTTTGCAACACAATATTTGCTTCTCTCCCACAAAACCATTCTACGGGTGCCAGGGTGTATTAACCTCCTACATTACTCAGGATAAACCACACAGGATTTACACTTATTTTCCCACAGTGTGGAAGTAGACTTTGAGACTTGATAAGCAAGCTCTGCAGGCTAAGAACATCCTGCACATTTCAAATAGGAGCAGTAAATATAACATGCTGGAGAGAAATTAATATAAGGCTGGGGATGCGAGAACAACCAAATAGGATCTAAATACTAAATAAGTTCTGTTAGCATTATTGTGGGGTCTGTTAATAACGACAATGCTACTTACAGTATAAAAAAGCAATCTGAAAAAGCCGGGTATATTTAATTGAAACCACAGGACCTGGAATAAATTTTTTATGGGTTGTTTTCCAAAGCTGCAAATGAAATTCATTTTATGGTGTGGACCAATAATAACACTCTGGGCTCTCAGCCATAACCATAAATAAGCTACACGACATTTGAAAGAATAAATATGAAAATATCAACTTTTTTTTCTGTGGGCATTTTCTGATATCTAATCACAAAGGAAGCAAACAAATTAGCAAAACTTACTTCACCTGAACATTGGTGTTTTATCTGAAAACTTCTCTAGATTACCATATTACCTTGGTTAATCAAATCTAAATGACTTTTTAAGTTGACAGTGCGGATGGAAATCAAATGAAGACGCATACCCTGCAGTCAGGCTAACAGCCTAGTGCTGAAATATTAGCAATTTCATGTAATTGCAGAAACCTGGCAGTGAATTACTCGCAGTGTGAGACGCTTCGGCGGGGGACTGGACTTCCCTCTGAGAGGTTTTTATGAAGTTGCAGGCGTCCAGTTTCCCTCAAATTGGTGTTTGAAAACTGTTGGAAAATGTTGACTGTAAAGGAGAGTTAAAGACTGTACTTTACCAATTGTACTAATGTGACATCTCAGGTGTCTTTCAATTAGTTAAAGGAGCAGTGTGCAGTTACAACGTTCAAATTTCAGGTTTAATACACAACTATAGGTTGTGTGGGTTGCTTCCCTCAAAAAGTGTAAACACTGTGTATTTGTGGTGCTATCAAAACACTGCTGTTTGTTTGAATATCCCGACCAGCAACACTGGCTCAACCAATGGTGTGAGTTGGGCGTGGCTATCTATTTCTAACTATATCTATTTGAGCTATACCTGCATTAAAGTCATTATTTCATTTGATTACCCTTGTGATATCGATACAACACACTTTATATTTAGACTGAGAAACATCAGGAAGAAAAAAGCTTAAGAAAACCTTAAGGAAAAACTGTATATTATGTATTGGGTGATATAAATTTTGTAGTGTTCACTCATTATTTTTATATGGGAGGCAACATGACACCTTTAAGCTTCACCTTAGATAATAAGGTTCCCTTTCGAGGGAACTCGCACTGCGTCAGAACGACACATTGGGGATGCTCCCTTTAGCATAGCCTTTCTGAAGTATGAATGAAACCATTCCAATCCTGATTGGTGTTGCGTCATGACGTAACATGTGATGGCATACACGGAAGCTACAAAGGGACGCCAGCACATAACGGAGATAGCTTTCGTTCTTCAGCGACTGAGGTTGCCTCCTCTGTGAAGCTATCTGGAAATCGATGTTGCGTTCCCACAGCCCACTACGTTTCAGGCCACATCGATTTCCAGCGAACCTCACAAACTTGCGGCTGAGCAGCGAACGTGCCTGCACACTGAAAATCATCCTCGACTTCTGCTTCAGGGGGTTGGGAAAAAGGCTGGTTCCCTTAGTAGATTATCTCGGCACATGGTTATGCCTTCCGAATATTTCTGCATGGGCCCTGCGCTCTGTAGAGAAGGGATACTGCAGTTTGGTTCCTCTCCCCCGAAGTTCAACGGGGTGGTCTGGACTACAGTGGTCCCAGAGCAGGCTCGGGTAATGGAACAGGAAGTTCACTCCCTGTTGGTAAAGGAGGCCATACAGCATGTTCCTCCGCCAGACAGGGAGTCCGGGTTCTACAGCCGGTACTTCATAGTACCCAAGAATTTGAGCGTCCAATTTTAGATCTGAGGCACTTGAATCGTTGTCTGAGGAGATTCAGATTCAGGATGCTCACAATTACTACCATCGTGAGTCAGATCAGATCTGAGGACTGGTTTGTCACGATAGATCTAAAGGACGCATACTTTCACATTTCCATCCTTCCATGTCACAGGAAGTTCCTGAGGTTCGCTTTCGGGGGGCGAAGTGTTCCAATATTGGGTTCTTCTGTTCGGCCTAGCTCTTTCCCCTCGCATGAGGCTCTGGCTCCACTGAGACTCCAGGGCATCCCCGTACTGAACTACATCGACGACTGTCTTATATTGGCCCAGTCGCAAGAAATGGCAGTTTATCATCCATAGTTTTCTCAGGGAACAAGGGTTACAGTCGTAACACGATACATTCCCTTTCAAGGGAACTCGCACTGCGTCGGAAAGACACTTTGGGGACGCTCCCTTAGCATAGCGCGTCTGAAGTATGAATTAAACTACTTAGGACGAGAGCACCCTAGCACTGGGCGTCACAGGGAGGTGCAGACTATAGAACCTTATGAAGGGTAATGAACAAGGGTTACAGTCGTAACCTGAGATGTTTTTTTATAAACTTCCCTGGCTCATTGATGCAGCTGTCAGCTCTGTCACTTGTATTTAGCTGCAAATTCAGATGAAAATATCTGCCTCACATTCAGTAACAAAAATAAAAATGTTTTGCTATGGAATCAAGGAAACACTTGGTAAAAAGTAAAAAGATGGGCCAGATTAAGCTTTATAACTTGCATATCTAGGAATGGGTAATTGTAAACAGCTTTTGAGGCTTCTGCTGCTTTGCTGTAGAACTGAAGCCATATAACTTATTAAACTTCTAGATCCAGGGTGTCCTATTTTTGTTGGCAGCTTCGATAAACAAATCAGTGAATTCCCACCAGGGCTCTGTGCGTGCTCCAGAATCCCCCAGCTTCAATTCACAACTCAGTCACAAACCTCTCGGAACTCCATATGCAATGAAAGCAGACAGAATGCACCTACTTTATACAAATACCAGGAAGCAGAGCTGAATATTTAATGGAAAGATTATAAACACCTTATTTAATATATATAAAAATAACCATAACACATATGGTTACACAAAAGGTGAAAATGAGTTGTAACACCTGAGATTATACAGTTGCAATCAGAATAATTCAACATCCCTGACCTGCAAGACATTTTGCTTCAAAGAATAACACTATGAAAACAATTCAGTAAACTAGAAAATGTATTAATACATATTTGAGTGATTCTGAGAACGTAAATTTGATTAAACGTTCCTGTACAAAATGATTCAACCCCCAAAAGTCAAGTGCAGAATATTTTATTCTTTATAACCTCCAATAAAGGATGCCTGTAAGTGCAGAAGCTTCTGTCACCTCTCTACTGCCATCTTGGCCCAGTCCTTGCTTGAAAAAGCTTCCAGATTTGACGTTACCACTGCTTTCTTCAAATTCCACCAAAGATTTAAATGTGAAGACTGTACAGGCCACTCAAGAACATTCTATGACTGATCCCTGAACCAAGCGTAAGTAGATTTGGATGTATACTTTGGGATGGCTGTCCTGCAGGAAAGTCCATTGATCATCACGCTTCAGTCTCTACACCGAAGCTATCACCACCTTTGCCAAAATGGCTTGACACTTCAAAGAATTCATGAAGTGCTACGCATACAGTCAAGATTTTCCCTTCTTGCAAAAGCAAAGCACCACCATAACAAGACTGGAGCACCTCCATGTTTGACTTTTGAGATGGCGTTCTTCTGCTCATTTTTTTTGCACCAGACCACTGATCCATGGTTCCAAAAAGTTCCAATTTGGTCACACCACTCCATTTTAGCATATTTAGCATATTCAAGTCAGCCTTTTATGTTCTTCTTGGTCAAGACTGGCATTCGGCAAGATGTCCCAACATGAAGGCCATGCTTGTCTAGGGTTCTTATATTCTGCATTGATTGATTTATTTTTTATTTCCTGTTTTTATCAGGTCATCATCAGGTCAAGTCTTTGGCAGTAAATTGAAGGATTTTTTTTTTTTTTGAGTTGCTCTGATCAAACATTTTATTCCCTTACTGATATTGTGCTTTTTCTTCAACACTCTCAAAGGTTTTCTGGTACAACAGATGTTAAACTTCTGAATAAGTCTGTCAGCTGCGTCTCTATTTTAATGTTTCAGAAAGCTTCTTGTAGACATAGACTTTCTAATGTAATAAAACAATTGGTTCGCTATAGCTTTTGTGAGAGCTCTTTAGACTTGGCCATATTTGCTACTCAACTTAAGCACATGTATGTATGTGTAACAGCACAAGCTAATTCAGTTTTTTGTTTGTGTCAGATGCACTAGATGCAAAAAAAAAAAAAAAAAAGAAAATTACATTTGCATATTATTACAGTAATTTTGATTACAACTGTATGTATATAACAGACTAAACCCAGCAAACAATAGCCATCATTCCACTGTCTCGGTTAACTATAGACCCAGTATAGTCTGGCTATGAGTAACCCACTTCTAGCCAAAATAACCTTGAATTTGGTTACATGTCGTTTTTGCCAAAATAACTTGCGATATGTGTGATATTCCATCATGTTTGGTTTAATTTCTTTGACATGTTCATGTTCTAGATGACTAGTCTATTCTTGGGCTATGGTTAGACATCTATTAAGTTTTCACTGACAGCCCAAATTTTGCCTGTTTTAGCCTAGACATCAGGGCTAAATCTACGTCTATTAGATGTCTTTCAAACGCAAAATTGCTTGCTGGGAAGTCACTCAAGAGATGCCATGATGCAACTGAAGTTTCTCTGATTAGATTAGCACTAGGAGTTTGTAAATCCACACGTACTATTATAGCTACTGTAAAACCAACATTAGAAAAGAAAAATCTACAAACTATTTAAGTGTACTAATCGATTAGTCAATTGATGGTGGATGATTAGTCGACTAGTGCAATTGATCCCGTCTTTGTGATCTTCATGAATCTTTTATTAGTGGCATTCTACATGTTGATGGTTTCTTCACAAACCTAATAGAGTCTGAAAAGAAGAGGTGTGGAGGAAGAGCATACGTCGTATGAAAAGCATAACATTAAAGTTCAAAGCCCTTAAAAATCTCATTTAGACATCAGTTAGCAATGCTTTCCAGCTTAAATGGGAATCCAACGTGATTTCTGCAGTAACACACACTAACAATATACACCATCTCACAGCTGATGCACTTTACAAGATTAATGAATACGGCCGTTTTCAGGAAACCAAGTGATACACACAAACATCGGAAATCTCTGTAATGTGGCTCTAAGCATGTAAGGCACACGACACGTGAAATGTCTATATTGGAATAAATTACATTCTGCACATTTTCTTCTGAAGCATATTCTATATCTGACTATTAGCTTGCCTTTATTTCTATAAAATCAGGTATAAGTGGGGGAATATACTATTGTATAATATAATATCTGAAAAGAACAAAGAATTGATAATGTTTTGTGGAGGTAAAAGCTTATATGGATTAATGAAAGGTTTTAGAGAGATGCTATATTAGAGATGAGAAGGTTGCAGACGGAGAAACCCAATTCAGAGAACATTTAAAGAGCTCTAGAGATGTCAGCTCAATAATGCTCCGGCCTCTCTAAAAGACTCACTGGCAGACAACCCTGAAATGTCCTCTAATCAGCCCTGACACCCATTTAAAGGCCAGAGGAAGAGAGAGTTGGTGAATAGAGGAAAGATATAAGATTGCAGAGCTTAGTAAAAAAATATGTAATGTAAAATACGCGGACAGAATCATTTCAGAACATCACATTCTGTTGGTTTTTGATTAAACAGGTCTGTGTCATGTAACAGAACAAAGCACACTAATGTTAAGCCCTGTTACAGCTCTGGGAGCTCATACTATTTGCTATCGAGCATTTGGTTTCATGCTCTAGATAATTATTTATGGTATCAGAGCAGAGACTGCCTCAAGCTAAAGTGAATATATTAACACTTACACATTTCATACACTTAGAGAGCATGTATAATGTCGACTTTGACAAATGTGAATATTAAATTAATGTTGCAGGCCCCCCAAATAAAAAAAAAACTAAAAACATTATTTTTTACCTATAATGTTTTGATAAAATCATATACTTACTTGATAATTATATTTATTATATATGTTACTCATTATAATTTTATGACTCATATCTGCCTTAAGCTTATACAAATTTTAATAAGCTCATGTCTTTTTTTTTTTTTATTTTTTATAAAAATGTTATAATCACTTGTTTAATCTTATTATAGTACATTGGATATTTTATACATTCATTTATTTTATTCACACACTCTATAAGAATTTTTTTTCCTAATGTTTTTGTTTTGTTTTGTTTGTAAAGCCCATGAGATATTATATACTGAAATTACTATTCAAATCTTTTAATATAAATATTATAGTATATACAGTAGTATTTTATATAGCGATAGTATAGTTACTGCTATAATTATCAGAGTGCATGACTGTGGCGAGGTTGACGAGCAAGAGACGTGGGAGGAGCGAGCGAGACCGGTGCGTGATTGAGAATGAGCGTCTCGAGGCCTCTCATGAGGGAGCTCGGAGGCATATAAGGACGAGCGACACCAGTGAAGGACGAGAGAGGACCAGGCCTGGACTGTATGTTGTGTTTTATTTACGCTTTGTTATGCATGTCGTCCGTGAGGGACTGCCGCCTTTACTTTCAGATTGTTCATTTATTAAAGTCTTTTAAATGTTCGACCGGTTCCCGCCTCCTTCTTCCCTGAACATAAGAACTACGTTACAATGTCCAACGCAGAATCACAATGGTTTAAAGCTAGACACCCCAGCTGAATAGGGTAAAAATAAAATTAAAAAAGAATAGATATCCCAATACTTCCCCAGTTGATTGATTACATTAAGAAAAAAAGGAAAAACGAGAATTTTGAATACAAGTATTCTGAAGTGTTATGTTTAAATATGCAAATGAGGCATTATCTAATTAAATATGCACTACTTTGCATACATTCCTAGAACAAAAATCTGAACATTGGATAAAACCAGTTTCAAAATTCTAGTTTAAATTTTTTTTTTTTTTTCTGTGATATATTACAGTCAAGGGTTTGTACAGAGGGGATTTTGGATATCTCTTTTCATCAATTCATAAATCAGAACATCCATAAAACAGCCAGAAAAATAAATAAATAAATAAATCACAATTTTCTAGTGATGAAATGTGTAAAATCAGGCTAATTATATATGAGCAACCCCCTCTGTAAAAACATTCAGAATATAGATAGGAATAAAACTTTAAAGTTTGGTGCATGTAAGTTGAAATGGAGATTTCTGGCTCAGTGTTGGAGAAAAAACTATTTTTGAGAAAACTTAAAAGATATATACTGTAATTGAAATCTACAGACGCAAATAGATAAAGTGCTATAAAAGAAGTGCATTTTGGATGTTTTCTTTTCACTAGTCTGAAGAAGAAAAAGAAAAAAACACTTTATGAAAAGCCAAAAAGCACAAAATCTCAAAATTGACAGATGCATGAAAAAGTGTTTTCGCCTTTAGTGTCTCGCCTTAAAGCAAGTACAAGTAATGATGCATGAGTGTATATCATACAGAAATAACCACATTCACGAACATATAAAAATATATATATAATTTACTTACCTTTAATTTGAAAGAGTAGCAGAAATCACACCAGGGGACCACATGAAAGACAAAAAAGAGAGAGAAGAAAAAGAAAAGCTCTGAGTGAAAATATCAAACAAAATCTCAACTTTAAAAATACGTGGGATGTTTGGAATATGCTGTAAAAAGAATAGTAAAACAATTAAAATATTTGATTTGTATATATGAAAAAATATATAAATATACATACACAAACTGACCCTAAATATTTTTCCTGAAGCGTCAGATGCTCAAAACTATTTCCCACTGCACCACAGGAAACGGACTTGTTTACCACTGTTAATGGCGGTCAAATCAAACTCGAGGTATTAAACACCCCCACAAACGTTTACCCTTTTTCAAATCGGTCACCTCTTACAAAGGTTACTAAATTAAACATGATATTAGATTGAGGTGGATGCATGAGCCTGTATTAATAAGAAAACAATGCAAACATCTTAAAGCACCGTAACAGTCTCATGACCTGCATGTAGCAATTTATTGCAGCTATTGTACTGGGACATGAATGAGAATTAATAGGATGATTTAATTCATGTGCATAATTATTAAAACGTGTCATTATAAAAAGGCAATCTTCTGCATTTCTAGAATTTTTTAATGATTTAGCGATATCTGAGAAGTAACCGGGGAAAAGGGAAAACGTTTGTGCAGATTTGTCTGTGTGGAAAAGTGCAAATTTAAGGCCTTTTTTTTAACCTGAAAACACACGTCTGTCTCTGTATCTGCTTTTCAACAAAGGCTTCCAGGCTGTTGAAGGTGTTACTTGTTTCAGCTGATGCTGCGTTTTTGTGCTGCGCTGTGTTTCTTAAATGGGTCATCCACAACAGAAGAGGGGAAGAGGAGGAGCATCTGCTCCTCTTCTCCCCCGCCCACTCCGTTCTCTCTCTCTCTCTCTCTCTCTCTCGCTCGCTCTCTTCTCATACACAGAGCTAATTAGGCATCCCAGCTCAACTTCTCCTCAGAGTCGTCTGTGCACTGCCTTGCTTGTCTCTATCCAGCTCAGTCATGAATAATTACTCTTTTGCTGGGATCTCCAGCCCTGCTTGACGGCAGGGGTGGAGACGCAGCCAATGAGCTTACTGAGTGTCCCAAAAAACATCCCCTCCCTCTCTCTGCAGTGTAGCTGTGAGTTTTCATTATGTCATTTTAATAATATCCATCTAACAGGTCTTTTGTTCACAGTCTGAGTCACAAACTCACACTAAAAACATATGAATCGCTTTGAAGGCCATTCTTAGAGAGCTGCTTAAACTGTGATGTTGTCAAAACAAGCCTGGGACGCCGAACGTCTTAAAGCAGCGAGGCTGCAGCCCGAAAAGGTTGTTCATCGTCGTTTGCAGGTCAGCCCCCGCTGTTGTTCAGCAAACAGAGTTGTCAGCACAATGTTACCTCTCTCTTTCTCATGGGACACATTGCTGTCCAGTGCTGTTCAACAACAACATATTATACCCGATTTCCACTCCATACTTTATTACTACTTTTATAAACTGAAAATGCTTTTCAAATCAGCTTTTGTTTTTGTGAAAAACACATGCTAATTTCACATTAATGTTTTAGTAGTATTACATTTCTTGCAAGTGATTATACTTGTTATTCCTTGTTGGTCATCACTACAAAAACGCTGCTGGCTTTTGAGCGCACCGGGACATGAGGACTAAATACTAATACATACGAACTGAACACATTAATTAAAACAACTTAAGGCACATTTATCTTCCTGGAGCTATATTTATTTATTATAATAGCGAACAGTTTAACTTTTTTCTTTTTGTTAAATGAAGGTCAGACTATTTATAATTTATATTTGCTACTTTTCAAGTGCCCTTCATAAATAGATTTCATTGTTTACCATAATGTATTTTTTATTTTTATTTAACCACCCACATTAATATATATTGGGCCTCATTCATGAAACATGAGCAGAATGAATTTGTGTGTAAATCGTTCGTAAAGCCATTCTGACGTAAATTTTCAGAAACACGAACAGGTTTGTATTTTTAAAATGTTAGTCAATAATGACTAACCACGTGAAAATGGTGCGTAAAACTTTAGAGTAATAGGCAGCACTTGTCACTGTCACTTTTTAACCAGCCATCCAATCACAGTGAAGGAGGGGTGGGACAAATACAATTTGTCCCACCCCTCCGACCAATCATCCTACTTGTACAACGACTGATTCAAAAAAGAATAAGTTAAAGGTGCACTGTGTAAATTTTAGCGGCATCTAGCGGTGAGGTTGCAAATTGCAACCAGCCATCCCTCCTTTTCAAAGCACATAGAAAAGCTACGGTGGCCATCACAGGACAAAAATGTCGTTGTCTGACACAGCAGAGCGTAGCTAGCGCTCTGTAAAGAAGTTTGTCCGTTTAGGGCTACTGTAGAAACGTGACGGTGCAAAGTGGCAATTTCACTTTAAGGGGACCCGCGGTGTATGTAGATCGAAATGCCTCATACTAAGGTAATAAAAACATAATGGTTCATTATGTAAGGTCTTTATACACCACTGAAAACATAGTAGTGTATATTCTATTGCATTTCTGTTAATAGATCCTCATAAATACTACACACTGCACCTTTAATATTGCTGGTTACTGCATTTTTATATTCAGTAATATTCTTCACAATGAGATACTAGTAACACATTACTGCCATGGATATTCTGTATAGTAGCAACCAAAGTATCTCAGCTGGAAAAACGGCACGAATCCGGGGTATACGAAGCGTTTGTGAATCCGGAGGAGAGTTTTCGTAAAGGTCCATTTTACACACAAATTACTCCGAATTTGTAGACTGGGTAATCCCAGCCTGATCTGCCGGCGATTTGATTTCGCCCTGCAGCTCAGGCTGCAAACCTGTACATTCATTTATCCTGCTTCAGTCACACTTTTGCGGGAACCAAACACAGACTGGCTTATCCACCTGGCGCGCTTTTTTTTTGGCGGGTTTAACACAATGACGGATAGAGAAGGATGGATCGATGCCCGCTGATCACGCCTCTTGTGGTCTGATTGGTTGAAGGACTATCCAATTGCGTACAGAGAGTCATTTGAATTATGCTTATTGATCACGCCTCTTGTGGTCTGATTGGTTGAAGGACTATCCAATTGCGTACAGATTCATTTGAACTATGCCCATTGATCACGCCTCTTGTGCAGTAGAAAATACAGAGCACACTCCCTGGACTAATGTTCAAACTTAAAAGATTGAGCTTGGTCTGGTGATAGCCAGACAACCGAATTTGCTCATATATATTTATGAAAGTTTCATGAATGAGGCCCATTGTGCGCAAATGCTTACTATCAATTTTTAAATTACAACTGTGACTCCCCCAGTTTCATTTTCACCACACCAAACAATTTTGCCCCTAATAAAGTTGGCTACCACGCAGATACAAATGTCATTGAAGAGCTTGCGATGAAATGAGATACATAATATAAAGAAAACAAAGGAAAAATCAAGGTAAATATGTAATATTTGTTAACGGGATATTTTTATTGTGCATAATTTCCAATCAATCAAATCATGCAAAACTGTTAAATCAGTTGTAGTTACCATACATAAAATGATAGCTATGAAATTAGCCTTTGCAAGACAAAATGTTATTTCAATCTCTATAATATCCACCATCATTTGAGAAATGACATTCAGAATAAATGACAGAATGTGTGTGTGAAGAATGTGTCTTAAGAAAGTTGTGTGTTGCATCAACTGTAAATGCAACTTCATTAATATATCATCCATCCTCATTAACATTTACATTAGACTGAATTAAATCTGGATCATTGCCCACTGTTTATTTTACTTGTTTATGATTTAATAGTTTCTGTTTATATTTTCAGCCTGTTTTCTCATGGGGCAAAAACTGAAAATGGTATTTCAGTTCAGAATATTTTTTTTCAGTAGCTGAATTTATAGTGCATCCATAATATTATTGCAAAACATTACCTCTTATTGTACACAGATGTGTCTTAATAGCCACACAGTGTGTGTATGTCACAGGATGTGCCCTTCTTGGCTGCCCTAATGCTTTCTGACTCAACCAGTTGGCTCCAGATCCTTTGACCTCACCCCAGGCCCTTCCGCTGGCTTTCAAATTAGTTTCAAAATTAGTATGCTATTTTTTCCACCTGTGCTATTTTCTCCTCCTGTTATGCTTTTGTCAGGACTTATTGTGTCCTCTGGGAACAATTACTTCAGCTGTAAAAGTCTCGTCCCCTGGAGCTGTTTTTTCGAGCCTCTGTTGGTCAGAGGACACGCTAAACTGCTGGAATGTCCATCGGCGTGTGGCAAATGTGCAGCCAGGACTTTATCGTGGCTTAAAAGAACGGAACGGCGCAACAGAGTTATGCAGCCGAGCTTAGCGTGAGCCATCGGTTTTTGCCGGCTGTCTCTTTGAGGCTGCAGTTCGATGGAGAAATAGGGCTAGAAAATGGCCTTGCTGCAAGAAAGAAATACTACAGTAAGTGCCTGTCACAAAGAGCTCTTTTTTGCTGCCCATCCACCCCTGGATGGGAGAACCAATTTAAAACCCAAGCCATTTTTTTACCATGCACAGATGAAACAATCTTGCTTTTTTTCCCCCATGAACGGAGTGTTCTTCAAAATGGCTAAAGATGAAAATGGCAGGTTTCACATGGGCACTCTGCCCTACTTCCTATCAGCGGCCCGTGTGAAATACGCTTCTATGACATGGATAGCCATATTCCCGTTCCATTCCTCCAGGTTGCCGCACAGCCAAGAGCACCAGCCTGATGCTAGCATGACAAAATACATTAGCACACCATGAAGAACGCATTACTCCAAAGAGCTTAGGCTTTGTTCACACTGCCATAGTAATGACTTAAGACATATGAGAGTAGTTAGTCATTGTGGAAGAGACTGCTCATGTCCATCAACATCTTGCCGCTGTGCTAAACCCATAAGCCGCATCCAAAAAAAGCTGAATTATCACATGATCCGTAAAAAAAACAAAACACTTTTTTTTTAGGCTATACATCCCCTAAAAACCGTTATGCACCTCGGTTTCGAAGACACAGTTCAGTATGTTTTTGGTACAGCAGGGGAAAAAAACAAACAAAACATGTTTCTTTTTATTATTCAGTAAACACGGTGGCTAAAAACTATGTCTGTGTTAAAAAATTATAAAAAGTCAATATTGCTGCAACTGGCAGTAACATACATTGCAGTTTATGAAGGTGTTGCTGTAATTGTGGGAAGATATCTGAAGTGCTTACAGTTTTGGATGTGCTCCCATTTTAATCCACTCCTATATGACACGCATGCGCACTGGCACTCGTTCGTTGAAGCACTGTTAATGCTAAATTAAGACTTGCTTCTGTCAGGATAATCCTTGAAAAGGAAAATTAATTTGCGAATTTGTAACATGTAGAGGTAACTATACAACTGTAAGATGTGGAAATTAAACAATACACATCTGACAGTAGGGCAATAAGCCATGTAGGTTTATGATTTCGTTTAAAGCGCTTGATATAAAGCATGTCCCATGTTTAAAGGTGCACTGTGTACATTTTAGCGGCATCTAGTGGTGAGGTTGCGAATTGCAACTGCCCACCGTTCACCCATCCCTTTCGAAGCACATAGAGAAGCTATGGTGGCCGACACAGGACAAAGATGTCGTGGTCTGAGACAGCAGAGCGTAGCTAGCGCTCTGTAAAGAAGTTTGTCCGTTTGGGGCTACTGTAGAAACGTGACGGTGCAAAATGGCGATTTCACTTTAAGGGGACCCGCGGTGTAGAAATAGATAGAAATGCCTCATTCTAAGGTAATAAAAACATAATAGTTCATTATGTAAGGTCTTTATACTCCACTGAAAACATAGTTATGTACATTATATTACATTTCTGTCAATAGATCCTCATAAAGACCACTTGGATTGTGCACTTATCCAGCACCCGCTCACTCTGTACATTCTTTTAATAGTAATAATAATAATACACTGTTAAAAAAAAAAAATTGGAAAATGTACTGGTAACTTTCTGCCAGGACATTATCCAGTAATTTTACGAAAAACACAACTTAAAGGGATAGTTCATTCAAAAATTAAAATTCTGTCATCATTTACTCACCCTCAAGCTGTTCCAAACCTGTATGAATCTCTTTCTTCTGCTGAACACATAAGAAGATATTTTGAAGATTATGGTTAACCAAATAGTTGATGGAAACCATTGACTTCCATAGTAGAGAGAAACAAACAAAACAAAAAAAAACACTATGGAAGTGAATGGGGTCCATCAACTTTGGTTAACCATAATCTTCAAAATATCTTCTTATGTGTTCAGCAGAAGAAAGAGATTCATACAGGTTTGGAACAACATGAGGGCGAGTAAATTATGACATCATTTTTATTTTTGGGTGAACTATCCCTAATAATATAAATTCAATGCAATGCATTATTAAAGATACATGTAAAACACCTGTAAAAAAACTAAAACAAATTCATTCATATTTATACAGTACAGACTTTTTATACAGTGAACGTCACGCAACTTCATATTATATCGAGATAAACGATATTGTCCCATCCTAGGAAACTCAGGAGTTTGAATGGTACACATGGGTGATAAAAAATGATACCAATTTAATTTTTTTTTTTTTTTAAATAGCACAATTACTATTAATGTAACAGTGTAATTGTCCTCAATATTTCAGACAGCTTGATTTCTTTGTTTGCTAAATGTCCTTATGAATAACTACAGATTAGCATTTTTCATATAGCTGAATTTTCAATTAGCTTTTATTTGTGTTTAACTTTATCTGGCAGTTTTAAATGCTAATTTGCTTCTAAAGGAGAGGAAATCTTGCAGTATAGTTTTTTTTCTTTTTTCTTCAAAACAAACCTCAATAGCAGTAACAAAAACGCATCATTCAAGTAAAAGATTAACTAGTTGGTCTAACATGTTTGAATGTGAATCACTTTAAAATCTACATTTCCAGGTACTGTAACTGAAAAAAAAAAAAAAAAACACTGATCTCTGCCAAGGTTTCATGCGTCTTTTCTTTTTCCCTTCATGCATTTAAAAGAAATTGCACCGCATCTCCCTCTTTCCGCCTTTCTTCTTTCTTTCCTGTACCACAGTGTGCCAGGATTTGCATGGTCTTTGTATTAACAGGCTGTCCTGCCTTGAAATTAATTGGTGACATAAATGTCACTGAATGCCACCAGCATAAAAATCAGCCCAGTATTTTTGAATCCCGGCACAGAATTGCACACATATGCTACGGTACGCGGGCAAATTTGATGTGATGCACGTCGTCTCCTCTTAAAGGACATGCAATACCACATCATGTGTGACAAGAGGCCGAGCACACAAAAACAAAATGTACTCAAAGATTAAATGCATATCAGTTGCAGAAAAAAATAAATAAAAAAATAAAATAAATAAATAATAAATAAATAAATAATATATATACACTCACCTAAAGGATTATTAGGAACACCATACTAATACTGTGTTTGACCCCCGTGTTTGAGATCTGCCTTAATTCTACATGGCATTGATTCAACAAGGTGCTGTAAGCATTCTTTAGAAATGTTGGCCCATATTGATAGGATAGCATCTTGCAGTTGATGGAGATTTGTGGGATGCACATCCAGGGCATGAAGCTCCCGTTCCACCACATCCCAAAGATGCTCTATTGGGTTGAGATCTGGTGACTGTGGGGGCCATTTTAGTACAGTGAACTCATTGTCATGTTCAAGAAACCAATTTGAAATGATTTGAGCTTTGTGACATGGTGCATTAGCCTGCTGGAAGTAGCCATCAGAGAATGGGTACATGGTGGTCATAAAGGGATGGACATGGTCAGAAACATTGCTCAGGTAGGCTGTGGCATTTAAACGATACCCAATTGGCACTAAGGGGCCTAAAGTGTGCAAAGAAAACATCCCCCACACCATTACACCACCACCACCAGCCTGCACAGTGGTAACAAGGCATGATGGATCCATGTTCTCATTCTGTTTACGCCAAATTCTGACTCTACCATCTGAATGTCTCAACAGAAATCGAGACTCATCAGACCAGGCAACATTTTTCCAGTATTCAACTGTCCAATTTTGGTGAACTCGTGCAAATTGTAGCCTCTTTTTCCTATTTGTAGTGGAGATGAGTGGTACCCGGTGGGGTCTTCTGCTGTTGTAGCCCATCCGCCTCAAGGTTGTGCGTGTTGTGGCTTCACAAATGCTTTGCTGCATACCTCGGTTGTAACGAGGTCAAAGTTGCTCTTCTATCAGCTTGAATCAGTCGGCCCATTCTCCTCTGACCTCTAGCATCAACAAGGCATTTTCGTCCACAGGACTGCCGCATACTGGATGTTTTTCCCTTTTCACACCATTCTTTGTAAACCCTAGAAATGTTTTGCGTGAAAATCCCAGTAACTGAGCAGATTGTGAAATACTCAGACCGGCCTGTCTGGCAACAACAACCATGCCACGCTCAAAATTGCTTAAATCACCTTTCTTTCCCATTCTGACATTCAGTTTGGAGTTCAGGAGATTGTCTTGACCAGGACCACACCCCTAAATGCATTGAAGCAACTGCCATGTGATTGGTTGATTAGATAATTGCATTAATGAGAAATTGAACAGGTGTTCCTAATAATCCTTTAGGTGAGTGTATATATATATATATATATATATATATATATATATATATATATATATATATATATATATATATATATGTGAACCATTTAATTACCTACATTTTCAAATCTTTATTGAACACTGTGTAAATATTAAATGCGCAGGGTGGGAAAAAGTACGTGAACCCTCGAGTTTAATATCAGTTTGACCCTGCTTTGACAGCAATAACCTCCAGCAGACGTGTCCTGTAATTGTGGATCAGACCCGCAGAACGGTCAAGAGTGATTTTGCACCTTTCGGTTCTGCAATATTCTTGTGATGGCTGGTGTGAATCGCTCTCTTGAGGTCATGCCAAAGCTTCTCACTCGGGTTGAGGTCAGGACTCTGACGTGGCTGTTCCAGAAGGCGTATTTTCTTTCGTTGAAGCCGATTTACTCCTGTGCTTTGGGTCACTGTCCTGTTGCATCATTCAGCCTCGGCTGAGCTTCAAATGGCAGACAGACAACCTTACATTCTCCTGCAATATGTCTTTATGACATTGATTCAACATAATTTTACAGCTAGCATAAGGTTGTGATGTTGGAAGCTCTTAGAAGAAAAGGTTGTAGAACCTTAAAGGCGCTTCATATACCATTTAGGGGTTCCCATCATGGGATCATTTTATGGATTTAGTTTCAATTAATTTTATTTAATTAAAGGAACACGGCAACTTTTTGGGACTTTAGCTTATTCACCGTATCCCCCAGAGTTAGAGAAGTCCATACATACCATTCTCATCTCAATGCGTGCCATAACTCTGTCTGACGCACACACCGCTAGCCTAGCTTAGCACAAAGACTGGAGGTAAACGGCTCCATCTAGCCTACTGCTCAGTAAGTGACAAAATAACGTCAACACCATGGGTGCAGCAGGTGCAATGATATTATGCAGCGCCTGAAAATAGTCCCCAGCACGCTCTCTGTGCAAGCATGTTCTCGCGGTGGTTATGTTGACGGAAGTTAGCCTATTTTCAGGCGCTGAGTAATATCATTGCGCCGCTGCAGCCAAGTTCCTTGATTATTACGAAGGAATGAGAGTGTAGTTTTTAGCCATATCGGTCTAGAAAATCGCAACTTTTCATTTTCCATTGGTTTAGTACGCAATGTAACTATACATATCAATGAAAATAGGAAAATGTTGGCGTTATTTTGTCATTTATTGAGCAGTAGCCTAGATGGAGCCGTTTACCTCCTGTCTTTGTGCTAAGATAGACTAGCAGTGTGTGCGTCAGACCTCTGGGGGATATGGTGAATAAGCTAAAGTCCCAAAAAGTCGGGGTGCTCCTTTAAAGACGTTTCTCCTTATATAGAACCTTTTTGGTATAAGGCATCCTTTAAAACTGAGGTAAAAAACTCTAGGGTTCTATATAGAAACACTGAACCTTCTTTTTTTTTTTGTATTCCCCAAATATTGTTTTCCTTTAGTGTCATCTGTCCACAGAACATTTTGTGGCGTTGATGAACATCCAGGTGTTCCTTTGCAAAGCAGTCACAGCATCTTACCCAAACATATGTTTTTCTTAATTTATTTGATATAGTCAGTCATAATGTGTTGCTTTGAACTATGCCTGCTTGAGTAAAGACGTCAATACTACGCAGATCACGTTTCACTGCCATCTCAATTTTTTGACAGGGGTTTAAAACGTGACCAGTCACAAATGCATATGCTAAATCAATTAGCAAACACGTCAGGGATTTGAAAAGATCGAAAACACACAAGCTTGTTTTTTTTTTTAGAAGACTTCAAGTGGAATATGGGTTGGTTCAGGGGACATGAGTCACGTCTCAATCCCATGGATGAGAACACGGTTGAAGAGACGGGATCAAAGTGCTTTAAGAGGATCCTAAAGGAAAATACAATCTTCACAGGTCTGCTCTCATAATATCTTCCAGATTGCATGTGGACCCGGATAGTCGGATAGCTCTTGATAGATTTCACGCCGGTCAAATGAGATGCTGCAAGTTTATGACATTTTGAGATCGAGGGATGACTAACACAATCTAAAAAAAGATGGTTCTTTAAAGGTTCTTTACACATAGTAACAGTTCTATTTAGAACTGAAGAACCCTTTATATGCTGAAATGGCTGTTTGTGGTTTAGGGTTGTTTTAAGTTTAGGGTTCTTTATTCGCGCCTTTTTGTTTTTCAAATCTGTCAAAGCCACCTCCTTATTGATTTTCTGGAGATCAGCTATAAAACTACACACACTGCCAAACACACTCTCAACAGATAAATGATGTCTATTGAGCAGCTCTGTTGAGGTAAGGATACTCATCTTCTCTTCTCAACAAAGAATATATATATGTGACCGGGGACCACAAAACCAGTCATAAGGGTCAATTTTTAATAAAATCTGAATAAATAATCTTTCCATTGATGTATGGTTTGTTAGGATAGGGCAATATTTGGCCGAGATACAACTATTTGAAAATCTGGAATCTGAGGGTGCAAACAAATATAAACTGAGAAAATCTCCTTTAAAGTTGTCCAAATGAAGTCCTTAGCAATACATATTACTACTAATAATACATTTTTGGTAACACTTTACAATAACGTTCATTAGTTAACATTAGTTAACATGGACTAATAATGGACTGCACTTATAAAGCATTTATTTATCTTTGTTAATGTTCATTTCAACATTTACTAATACATTATTAAAATCTTGTTAACATTAGTTAATGCACTGTGAACTAACATGAACAGCTGTATTTTTATTAACTAACGTTAACAAAGATGAACTAATGCTGAACAGAGGTGTTGTTCATGGTTAGGTCATGTTAACTAATGCATTAACTAATACCATTTTTATATATTTACAAAATATCTTCATAGAACATGATCTTTACTTAATATCCTAATAATAAAAAAAAACGATAATTTTGACCCACACCCACTGGTGTTGTTGGCTACTGCCACAAATATACCCGTGCGACTTGTGACCGGTTTTGTGGTCCAGGGGGCGTATTACAGAAACATCTTAACTTTAGAATCCTATCTTATCATGGCAATTTTAGTTAGGACCTCATTTAGGACAAAAGCTATTACAGAATGACATTTCTCAAATGCACAATCTTATCTTAACTATGGATAGGAAACGAGTATTACAGAAGCATCCTAACTCGACAAAAAAAATCCTAAAAGCTGTCTTACCTTTAGGACAACCCCACTGGTGTCCTAACTTCAAACCTTTTTGAAATCCAACGGTAAAAATCACAGTACAAAAATCCTTTTTCGGGAGAGCGTTACATTTATGAATTATATAAGATGAAGAGCAGCGACGTTTTGATGGTGGAGATACTTTTGGAGGACCCAGAGGATATGCTGCGCTTTGATGATGAAACACTCCCACGCCACATGAGTTTGCAGTTAGTTGACGAATTGCGATCAACATTACAGAAGCCAACGAGCCGTCACAGAGCATTACCGGTCGTCCTTCACTGCCATAAAGTTGGTTTGACGATGGATGTTCTCTATTCGCAAATTTAAAGACCGTCTCTAAAGTTACATACGACATTGGTATACCTACACATTTCTAACTTAAATAGCATTTGAACGGAATATGTAAAAGGTGTGCAACATAGCTGACACCTAGATGAACACTTTACAGTTGGTTTTGATACTGTAACGTTAAGTCATTTCGTTCAAATGCTATTGAAGTTAGAAATGTGTAACATTACACCAATGTCGTATGTAACTTTAGAGACGGTTCCTAAATTTGCATATATCGAACGTCTGATGGCAAACCAACTTTATGCCAGTTCATTCTTCAAGTGACTTTTTACTTTTATTTATAAAACATGCTTTAACTTTTCAACGGAGCTTATCAAATTTTCAATTTCTGCCGCACTGGAATTAAAAGCACGCCGTTTCTCCATTTTGATTTTAGTTTTACCTCAGAAGCAGTTTGCGTGTTGTTGGTTGCTTGGTAACAGACCTGACAGTTGATTACCGAACTCGATGGAGCGGTTGAAGATTTCCTAACTATAGATAAAATGAGATTTTGTAAGATAGCATAAGAATCCGAAATCAAGTTAAGATTTGCTTCTGTAATACGAAATTGTACTTATCATATCTTAAAGTTAAGACTTAAGATAGAAAGTTTCTGTAATACGCCCCCAGGCTCACATATAACACTTTCATATCATGGTTCTTTATGGATAAAAAGGGTTCTGTTTAGCACCGAAAAGGGTTCTGCTATTGTTACAAGCCAAAGAACCCAAATTTGGTACTGTTCAGAACCAAAGTGCACTTATAAATAAAAATAAAATGAAATGTTTCTCGAACAACAAACTATCTGGTTCAACTGAAAAGGTGCTAAATAGCCTGCGGAAAGCTTCATTTATTATGCTTGTTTACATTTTCTATTGATCACATCAGCAGTTCTTCATCAAATTATGGAGAAAATCATTATAACAAAGAATATATGCTTACAAGCACTGTAATCAAGCATATTTTTTACTGTCTGGATTCCAGTGGTGGGTGCGTTTACATCCTTACTTGATGTGTAATTCCTTTAGTGACTTGAGTTCTAAAACAATGCAGACAGCATGTGCAAATTACATGGTTTAATATGAATTATACACACACGACTTGCTCCTGGATCAAGAACATTAAAATCAAGCAACAAATGCCCTCTGATCTCAGGTTAAGGGTTAGGGCTGTGACTGGCTGATAGGGATGTTTTTCCAGGAACGCGTCCTACTTACATTGCGTTGTGTGGGCTTGCGCACATAGAGAATCCACAAATATATTCCCAACGTTTTGCATAACCGCAGGCCATTGTTTCCACCATTAATGTTTAGCATCTCTTTGAAGAGCAAAGTGAACGTACTGTTTCCTGCAAGGGTTTGATAAGTTCTTGCTTGTCGCCACTGCAGGTGGGGATGTGCTGGGCCGTGAATCACAATAGGATTGAGCTCGCCGCAGTGAGTGAAGACAGAGGATCTCGATTAACAAGTGTCCTCTCTGTCAGCAGTCTTCAGTTCTGGTGGGATGAAGGGAAGTGGAAGCGCGCTGACTAGCACCTCAAGGGCTCTGGGACTTCAGCTGTCTGCGTGAGGTTAAGATATGATGAGGACACAGTCTTCGCGTTAAAAAGCTCATGACTACACATCTATTTTAAGAGCCCGAAGGGAGTGTGAATGCTCAAATTCAACATATTTACGGAGCCATGTGAAAGATTCGCGGAAAAGCATGTCCAGAATGGATGAAGGCTGTAAAGTTAGGAGAGGAGGCCAAAAGAAAAATAGGACAAAAGTGCGTACGGTGAATTTTAGTAACACAGTGTCTCAAGTAAAAATGACTGGTTCAACAAAATAATACAAATATATGCATTGGCATTTGTTTGGCTGCCAAACTCGTACACTGCAGGTCAATTTTTTTCCAAATGCCTAACAACAAAAATTAATGTGAAATATATTTCCAGAACGCAAGGTTACTATTGAGTTATTTTGGAAAATGTGTTTTTAAAAAAAAAATGCTATATTCAACATTTATTTAAAATGAAACATTCATTAATTATTATATATAACATTTTTAAATATGAATTTAATTTTTGTTTTGTTGTAAAAATGGAACTTGTTTAATAATTGCTGTTAACACACACACACACACACACACACACACACACACACACACACACACACACACACACACACACACACACACACATTTATATTATTATATATTATCTATTATTATAAATCACTATAATTTCAATTTATTTAATAAAAGTACTGTTAGTAGAACCATTCGTTTTCAGCAGATATTGGAATTCTTCAATAGACCTACAATCGGAACAATAATTGTTTAATTCCTTACATTTCCCATCCCTACCTTTGGCCAATTTCACAATGATCAAACCTTCACATCACAAAATAATGCCAAACGTGTCAGGAATGATAAGATTTTAGCGATTGAAATGACAGGCTGGTTAATTTGCTTGGGTTTGCTATGGGTAATGACTTTTCTGATTTACATTGCTGAAGAATTCCTTCTTTTTGTCACTAGTGTACATGGAAATAAAATGGAGATGCTATTTCTAATTAGCCTCTCTCATTTAAAGTGAATTAAATCAGGCAGTGGTGCATAGGCTGCCTTTGCATTCCTATCACTCTGCTCTCTCCTACTTGGGCTCTGGCGTAAAATCAGCTATCCTAATCTAATCCATATTTATAAAATTGCGGATCGGTCTCAGATTATAATTAAAGGCTAACATCCCCAATACCACAGTGTCAGTAGTCTCAGTGCATGGAGTCAGGATATGATATCCACAGCTGCAGTGCAGGAGCACACAACAGCTGGCTCTGCAATTACCCAACAGTAATTGCCTCTGGGTAATCTGCACAGTAGAGCTTCTTTGTGCTTGACTGTGATTGGTGCAGACATGCAGCAGGTTAACATCTCATGATGCTTTCAAATTTGATGGAATTTCACGACATGCAAGCAAATCACGACTCACATTCGGAAAGCGGAATTGGACGCTTGTTTCTAGTACAGAGTGTAAAGGTAAACCTATTCCAGGAACCAAGACACTGTGTACACATCAAATGGAACTAGAACATGAATTTATGCCACATAAAAAATAAATAAATAAATAAAATAAAATAAAAAAGAGGGGACTTTACCTTCACAATTCTGAAGTCCACCGCACGCCACTGCTATTGAAGACATCTACTGAACTGAAATGTAACTTATGATTTGCTGAATGCCATCTCTCAGACATTTTCAGACTATCCTCTGCACTCAAATGATGTTTGACAAAGTAAGCTGCCTGCTGTGAAGAACATCACATTGTGTGAATATGAATGAGCATGTGAGCATTCGTGTGCGCCTGCCGCTCGTCGCCTTATGACAGCTCTCTTCTTAGTCCAAACTGTTGCTGCCTGTCATCACTCACTATTACGTTCTGAATCAAAGACTTGTCCTTTTGAATTCTATATTTGATCCATCTCATCAGACTGCCTCTCACAAAGAGTCAGTCGTTTTAAAGAGCAAAAACCTTACATCTTTATCAGAAAGACAGCAGTGGAAAATATAAAACCCTGAACGTGTTAGCTATAAGCTTCCGGCTAACATCTAGAAACCTTATTTTCAGGGGCAGTTTACTTTCAGCTCATCAATGAAGGATGTTAATTGGATTATAAATCACAGCAGGCAAATGAAAGAGATGAATTACGCCAAAGCTGATATGACGATGCGGCAATGTGTTCTCAGAGCGGAGGGGCTTGAATTATTGTTTTAGCAATAAGTCCCCAATTCCAGATAATGGCGGATTACACCAAAAGATGGCATCTTTGACTGAGAACAGCCCTGTAGCGGCTGTTCTAGGGTCAGTGGACATTCTCTGACCGTCTGAATAAAAGTTCAGTTTTGGTGCTGCTCTTCCTTTAAGACTAATGTAAATGTCCACTGTTCTGATTGGACATTTTGCATACAAATTGCATATCAATGCACCCGCATTATTGCATTTTGGTCTGACCCTGAACCAGCTCCGCCAACACAAAGAATACAAATTTCATAACATACAGTCAAACCAAAAATGATTCAGACACCAGATATAATTTTTTACTAGTGGGTGCAGGACACTATAGTTCATTTATGTAAGTGAGGATAGCAAAATAAAGTAAACTGTGACCACATTATACCCAAAAATTCTTCATACAGTGGACTACCAGTTAAATTGATACAAATTTGGGACCAAAATTATTCAGACACTTTGGCCAGACCGTGTTTTTTTCTTTAATTGCTAATGCCACAGACTGAACAAAACAAGCATTGCTTGGTAATTGGTTGATCTAAATGGGTATTATCTAATTGTGAACAGCTGACAGCTGATTGGTTGATTGTAATCCATTACATGCCTTTCTATCAGTTATCTGACATTATCAAGATGAATTTGTTCTGACACGGTTTAACTCTGAGTTCTTGTCATATTTCATTACCATTTTCTAAACTATAGCAAACAAACTGGGATAATGTGAGAAATCTTGAAGGTGTCTGAATAAATTTAGGTTTGACTGTAAATCTCTAAAGATAATACTAAAAAGGGCTCACTAACTTTAGTCTCTGTGTCAGCAGTTCACTAGCATGCCTACAAATTCTTTGAGCACATCTCCATATTCTGCTTTGTTTTCAGAGTTATGAATATTTCAGAAATACTCTGCACTTGCTACTTCTGGATGGAAGAAAACTTTGACCACAAGGTCAACAAACATGGTTGTCTACAGGACCGAGGGTGAGCCGCCTTTGTTGAATAAGCTACAATATTTAGATACTGTAATACTGAGATTGCATAAATTGTGCTGACAGGTTTGTGGGTCTATTCGTTTTACTATTTTCTATATCCATCACTCTAAGGCAAACTACACTGCAAACAATTTTTGTTTAATTTTTTTTTGAAGTTGTACATAAAACAGATAGACACAGTGGCTGTTGCAGTGGTAGTCAAAGCTTTTTGCAATGGGCCGGGTCTCTTTCACAAGAAAATAATTGTGCATCCAGGGCCCCTACGATGCTCTAGAGGCGAGGGAGTCCATGAAAGATAACTTTGATAAACATGAGTCAATAATTCACTCTCTCTTTTTCCCTCTTCCTCTGACTCTCTGACATTCACATAACAAACACAACCTACCTGACAAATGACCAGGAGAAAAGGGAGGATGACCCCTTCTTTTCCATAGAAGCCCATCCTATAACTTCAATAGCGTATCGACTGGCAATTCCTAAGTTCCCCATTTCCCCGTGTCCATCAGATATAAATATTTCACCTCCGGCTGATCCAAACACACTCTCTGTAACCTGCGAGACAAACTCTCCCAGGTTTCCTCCTCATACCACAATCACAGTCCTTTGAACTGTCATTCACAGGGTTGAAATGCAAGCGTTTGCTGCGGTGTTTGATGATCGGCGTGCTTGCTGACATATTGCATTCAACCCATAATGGGAGGCATTCGCTTATAAAGAAACATCTTCTATTCAAGCATTTTTACTGCATACGTGTGAAACACATAAATTCTATATTTACACACACACACGCACACAGCACTCTGCCCTATAGCAATGATAATAGGAGAGCGCTCACTGCAGTAAATCATGCCAGACTCACTCCTAACCGTCCATGTAAGATGCTGACATCTGTCAGTGTGCCTCTACCGGCATCACATATTGCGTGTTCAGTAAATCAGTCAAGGTTGTGGCCAAAAACAAGACGTCTATTCTCAGATAAGATTCATGTATTGAACAAATGCAAATGAGGCAGCAGAAGAGAAGGGCGGGAACGTTCATTACGGGATGCTTTCTAGAGGAGGCGGTGTTGCTGCTCAGCCCTGCTTTAGAATACAGATCAATACTGCCAAAACGCTGCATGCTACCTGGACAAGATCAATGCGTTGTAGAGCTTTTCCAGTAACAAGCTACTTTTTCTAAAGAGTAGCACAACCACACGCAACATTGCTGCACTCTAAAAAAATGCTGGGTTAAAAACTGGGTTTTAAGCAAACATTTAACCCAACCGCTGGGTTAAAACAACCCAATCGCTGGGTTAAAACAACCCAATTTTTTTAGAGTGTTTTTAATGTCATAGTGTTTTAGAATGCAGCTTTACAGCCAAGCAAACTAGTGAATAATCTCATTTATAGATTTCCAATTAATTCTGATGACGTAAGATTTTTTATGTAAATGAACAGATACAAACAGTTCTCAGATTTCAGTGCCAACACTCTAAAAAATGCTGGTTAAAAACAACCCAAGTTGGGTTGAAAATGGACTAACCCAGTGATTGGGTTGTTTTAACCCAGCGGTTGGGTTAATTGTTTGCTTAAAACAACACAGTCGCTGGGTTAGTCCATTTTCAACCCAACTTGGGTTGCTTTTAACCCAGCATTTTTTAGAGTGTAAGTGTTTAATTTAGTGATATTTATATACGGTTATAGAATTTATTGATATTTTGATGATCTTTTATTGTTATATGTTCAGTCGTTTTAAATTTAGTTAAAATTTTTGTAATTTTGTTATGTGCATTTTTATTATTTTTAAATATATTTTTATTTAGCTTTAATTTATTTTAGTACTTCAACTTTATTTTATTTAGTTTCCAATGCAACAAATTGTTGCATTTGTTTTTTGTTTTTCTAATATTTATATTTTATTTTATTTCATCTTTATTTCAGTTATTAACAATTTTGGTTGAACTTTTGTTATTTAAGTTTGATGTTGTCACCCTAATTGAGATGGCTCATTCACTTAAAAACCATCATATAGCCGTGATTAAATTCTAAAATCATGAAAAGCTCTTCATCAGACCTAAAATGACATGCGTAATATATTTATATTACCATAAACACCCAGACTAACGTCACATGACATACAAGTCTTGCACAAACTCCAAAGAAAAACAAAACCACAGCATCTACCAATATGAAGTAAATGAAAATAAACGGGGTCTGTATAAAATATTCATATTCCCTTTAGGCATCTCATATTTAAATACATACATTAAAAAATAAATCTGTATAAAATATATCAAGAGAAAAATAGATCAAATAGTTTAGTCACATGCTGAGTGAAAATAAAAAGTTTGTAAATTATAAATTATATTATTGCATAACTGTATATTTAAAAATAGTTACTGAATATTTAAAAGACGCTGCTTCAACTTTTTTGTTTGTTTTGTTATTAGCTTATATTTTAAATTATGAGTAGCTTTTAATGGTAGCTTCTGATTCAAAGTAGCTTCTCCGACATCAATGATCAATGCGCACTGCAAATATTTTAACAGACACTAAAATATAAAATACAACCTTGGGAAAGTTGCTGAAAAAAGACTCACGCATCAAATCAACATGCTGGCAAAAGAACAGCTTCCCCCCACATTATTAGGAATGTAAGGCTATTTTTCTCCTCTGAATTTGCCCTACCCAAAAAACATAAATAAACTGTCAAGGTAAGGTGAAGTGGTGATATGTAGCCCTGATGGCCCTCAAAACCAAGCTACTGACAAACTACGGGAGAGGATGAAAAAATGACGGACGAGGGAGGGAAAGCGAGAGCAAAGCTGCTACGCTAGCCAATACCTCCGCCTCTCCCCACTCGCTCCCTTGATAAATAACAGACCTGGATGAGAATACAAAAAGAGCTTTCCCCAACAAACTCAATCTCACTTCTGCAGTCTCCAGTGGGATGTACAGGTATTACAGAACCCTCTGTGCTGCTTAGCAGAGGGAGAGGCCTGGCTGGATGTTTGTCTGACAGCTTTTTGGGACGTTTGACTGAGTCTGACTCAGGATTTGAGCAGCGTAATGTCTGCATAACACAGATTGCGTACAAGCAGGTGAAGTGCGGAGGGAACGTGTAGAACAGCCTATCATCCAGCTGTCCTGACTGGAATTGACGCTGCGTTTATATTCCTCTCACAACCAACCAAACATCAAGGCTTTAGAGAAGATGAAGGTCAACAGGAAAGTCTTCCCACTGGTAGCTTTTATCTGCAGGGCAGCTGATGCAAACCTAGATTTCACTTTTTCGGTTCACATCTCTGGTAGCTATGCTGCTATTATATAAACTTTACCTCGAATACCAGCTCTGTCGTACAGTAATGAATGTGCTACTGTTGGTATTCCTTAAAAAAACTAAACAAAAAGCATATGGAATGAGGCTTAAAGGGGGAATTCACAGCTGGCAGGATGGGCTTTTCATAAAACATGGCTGTATATGCAGTTAAAAAAAAAAAAAATCTGTGATGCATGACTAGAATAAACAGAAAAAAAAAGAAAAAAAAACTGTGGCATTCCCTTTTACCGAACACATTAACATCCATAATGTTAATATGACAAAAATGCAGAATTTTGATCTGTAATTTTAACAAAAGCCCTAAAGCTGTCAAAATATGATATAAATATTATTTAAACATATATATTATAAATATAAAAATTAACTAAGAGCCAGATGCTGAATGTACTGGGAAATGCACTCTAAAAAATGCTGGGTTAAAAACAACCCAAGTTGGGTTGAAAATAGACTAACTCAGCAATTGGGTTGTTTTAAAGCAAACATTTAACCCAACCTCTGGGTTAAAACAAACCATTTACTGGGTTAAAACAACCCAGTTGCTGGGTTAGTCCATTTTCAACCCAACCCAGCATTTTTTATAGTGTGAGCTCTGACGAGGACAGTGGTGATGGTATAAAGTTACCAAAATAATTCTCAAACTGAACCCTTCACTCAGAAAAAAAGTACAGTGCTGTCACTGGGAAGATACCCTAAGGTACAAAAAGTGAAAAGTACATATCAGTACTTTAAGAGAGTGTATTAGTACCTTAAAGGTACATATCAGTACTTTAAGAGAGTGTATTAGTATCTTAAAGGTACATATCAGTACTTTAAGAGAGCGTATTTGTACCTTAAAGGTACATATCAGTACTTTAAGAGAGTGTATTAGTATCTTAAAGGTACATATCAGTACTTTAAGAGTGTGTATTAGTATCTTAAAGGTACATATCAGTACTTTAAGAGTGTATTAGTATCTTAAAGGTACATATCAGTACTTTAAGAGAGCGTGTATTAGTATCTTAAAGGTACATATCAGTACTTTAAGAGAGTGTATTAGTATCTTAAAGAGTGTGTTAGTATCTTAAAGGTACATATCAGTACTTTAAAGAGAGCGTATTAGTACCTTAAAGGTACATATCAGTACTTTAAGAGAGCGTATTAGTACCTTAAAGGTACATATCAGTACTTTAAGAGAGCGTATTAGTATCTTAAAGGTACATATCAGTACTTTAAGAGAGTGTATTAGTATCTTAAAGAGTGTGTGTTAGTATCTTAAAGGTACATATCAGTACTTTAAGAGAGTTGTATTAGTATCTTAAAGGTACATATCAGTACTTTAAGAGAGTGTATTAGTACCTTAAAGGTACATATCAGTACTTTAAGAGAGTGTATTAGTACCTTAAAGGTACATATCAGTACTTTAAGAGAGTGTATTAGTATCTTAAAGAGTGTGTGTTAGTATCTTAAAGGTACATATCAGTACTTTAAGAGTGTATTAGTATCTTAAAGGTACATATCAGTATTTTAAGAGAGCGTATTAGTACCTTAAAGGTACATATCAGTACTTTAGGAGAGTGTATTAGTATCTTAAAGGTACATATCAGTACTTTAAGAGTGCGTATTAGTATCTTAAAGGTATATATCAGTACTTTAGAGAGCGTATTAGTACCTTAAAGGTACATATCAGTACTTTAAGAGAGTGTATTAGTATCTTAAAGAGTGTGTGTTAGTATCTTAAAGGTACATATCAGTACTTTAAGAGAGTGTATTAGTACCTTAAAGGTACATACCTTTTCGGTTTTGTACCTTAGGGTACCGCCCCAGTGACAGCACTGTACCTTTTTTTCTGACAGTGTTCCAAGCTCCAAAGGTAACAAAATAAGCTTTATTTTATTCTTCTGTAATTGTTACTCAAATATCAAGAGAGTTTTATATTATCGCGACAGGTAGAGATCCATCCGTGTTAGATAAAGACCTGAATATGTAATAATGATTGGGTGAATTCAGGGTGATTGGGACACTTTTTCCAAGTCATCTCAATGGCAAAAAGTGTCCCAATCACCCTGAATTCACCCTACATAAGATGACCACTCGGCTGAACTAATCAGATGTAAATACCAATCTCATACATAGACTCACTTGTGTATGTGTATAAAGTATGCAGAGCTGTAATTGCCCTGTGTGTGTGTGAAAGGGCTTGGTTAAAGACCGGTTCAATATAAGCATCAGCATTAGTCAAACAATCACTAACCAACGGAAAGCGCAATATGAGTGAGCACAGAACCCACTTAAGTCATTGATTATGGCCTAACTTAAGAGGCAGCCATGCACTGAAGTGTGAGATAACTGTAGTGAAGGAATTAGAGCAGAGCTTCTGCCATACACATGAACATCTGCACAGCGGGAATGAAGGAATAAAAACACATACCTACAGAAATTCAATCAATTAGGCTCTCAGCCCTCTACCTCTTTTAAATTCAATTAACTCTGATAAATGCTCAGGGCCTTTAATTAAAGCAGAAAATGGCAAAGCATTTATTTAAAAAAGACTGTGTACTGCGCAAGTTAATCCTAAGCACAACCTCAAGTCATTTGCACAGTGAAACTTTTAATTTTGCAGGAGAGGCCAGCTTGGATCATTTATACATGAGGTCTAACATCATAGTTTAAATGCAGTTGACAAATAATTACTACCTGGATAAAGGGCAGGGGCTTATAGCCGCTTGCTCCCCTTTAATCACTCACTGAAAATAATTTTCAAAAAAAACACTTGGGAAAGAATCAGATTATTAATTACTGAAATTCCCAGCCAAAGCTAATTGATTAAAAGGTCAGCGGAGAAATTAAGGCATCTATCAAGTGTTGAATGAGCCTGTAAATCCCTGCACAAATGCGTGTTTTCTACTTGTTTTATTTAAGAGAGCAACTCTGATCTTAAAGGATCAATGAGGATGAATGAACAGTGTGTAATGTGAGAGCGTCCATTTTGAGAAATAAACTGGAATAAGATGTGCTATTACAGACGTAAAGTGTTCGGTTCTTAATTACCCTAAGGGGACTTACAGTATGTTGACTTCTGCTCACTGTACATTATTCTGCATCCACGGCTTCTTGTCAAACCAATCCATTTATCTCCCGTGAAATGGTGTTAAAATCAATTTCATGATGGATTTTACACATTTCCAGCAGTAACCTCTTTGATTACCTAAATGAAAGCAAAACGTCTAATAAAGTTCACTATATTCAGTGTTATTATTGTTAACTAAATTGTTTTAGGTAAAAAAAATAAAACATAAATAATATGGAAAAACAACTTTAATTATCAGAAATGGTGCCTATAGGCACCTAGCTAAAATAAGTTGAAGGTGAAACTTATTGGCCAGTTATAGTTCCATATATGAAATAACTAAGCTCATCGAGACTGGAAAAGTGCCTTGCTTTCTGACAAAAAACCTGAGCGGAAGAAAAGGCCAAGCCGTGAACTGATAGGCCCTGAATCAAAAGCTCAGTCATTGGCCATGGTGGCATATGCAGCTTGTCTCCATGAGTGTCACAGAGGGTGTTTAATGGACAGCGTCCCCTCATTAGAGCACATCTCCCACTGTTTAGCAGAGCAGGTGCTGGAGATGTACTGTTTATGCCTCGGCACAAGCCTGATGAGGTGCTCTTTCCAGGGGAGCGAGATCTGCAGATATGACAGCTAAACTCCACTGAAAATGTTCCCTGTTCTCCGGAATGCTGCTAATTAAAACAAGCTTTTCACTTGTCAGACTGGAATGGGATTTTCCCGGCTGTTGCAAGAGGGAGGAATGGAGAGGAGACAGAAGAATAGGAGGGAGGAGGGCATTGATTTGTATGTTCAGGGGGCTGAACAGCTCTCCTGCTGATCTCTGGGAAGTCCTCTCTGGCGTAGCAAAGCTTTTTGGTGTATTGTGCTTGCTGTGCTGTCAGCATTTTATTGCAAGCTAATGAGGACTCGCTGATCCCTTCCTGATGTGTCATCCAAAAGTGTACATTATAGATAATAGTATGTGTACAGTGCCATTCAAAAAGTGAAAATCTTGCACTTGCTTTCATAACAGCAGCAACGATTTTAAGAGCATCTTGTGCAAGAACATCTGATCATCTGTAAAAATGACATGAATGTACTCATTTGGTAGTGACCTTAAATAGTGCATAATGTTAATTCATTTATGTCATAATTCTTAGCTTTAAATGTTTTTGTTTTTTTTTGTTTTTTGTAGAATTATACGTGTATACATACATGTATAGAAAAATGGGGTCAGCAAGATTTTTGGTAACACTTTTAGTTTAGGGTCCAATTCTCACTGTTAACTAGTTGCTTATTAGCATGCATATTGCTAAGATATTGGCTGTTTATAGTACGTATAAAGCACATATTAACACCTTATTCTGCATGACCATATTCTATATCCCATAATCCTACTCAATGCCTAAACTTAACAATTACCTTACTATTAATAAGCAGTAATTAGGAGTTTATTGAGGCAAAAGTCATAGTTAATAGTGAGAATTGGACCCTAATCTAAAGTGTGACTAGATTTTTGCAATTCTTATGTTTACCAAAGCTGCATTTATTCAAACAAAATACAGTAAAAACGGCATTAAAATAACTTTTCTACTTTAATATGTTTTAAAATGTAATTTATTCCGTTATTCCAATCATTAATTATTAGGAACACCATACTAATACTGTGTTTGACCCCCTTTCGCCTTCAGAACTGCCTTAATTCTACGTGGCATTGATTCAACAAGGTGCTGAAAGCATTCTTTAGAAATGATGGCCCATATTGATAGGATAGCATCTTGCAGTTGATGGAGATTTGTGGGATGCACATCCAGGGCACGGCTCCGTTCCACCACATCCCAAAGATGCTCTATTGGGTTGAGATCTGGTGACTGTGGGGGCCATTTTAGTACAGTGAACTCATTGTCATGTTTAAGAAACCAATTTGAAATGATTCGAGCTTTGTGACAAGGTGCATTATCCTGCTGGAAGTAGCCATCAGAGAATGGGTACATGGTGGTTATAAAGGGATGGACATGGTCAGAAACAATGCTCAGGTAGGCCGTGGCATTTAAACGATGCCCAATTGGCACTAAGGGGCCTAAAGCGTGCCAAGCCATCCCCCACACCATTACACCACCACCACCAGCCTGCACAGTGGTAACAAGGCATGATGGATCCATGTTCTCATTCTGTTTACGCCAAATTCTGACTCTACCATCTGAATGTCTCAACAGAAATCAAGACTCATCAGACCAGGCAACATTTTTCCAGTCTTCAACTGTCCAATTTTGGTGAGCTCGTGCAAATTGTAGCCTCTTTTTCCTGTTTGTAGTGGAGATGAGTGGTACCCGGTGGGGTCTTCTGCTGTTGTAGCCCATCTGCCTCAAGGTTGTGCGTGTTGTGGCTTCACAAATGCTTTGCTGCATACCTCAGTTGTAACGAGTGGTTATTTCAGTCAAAGTTGCTCTTCTATCAGCCTGAATCAGTCGGCCCATTCTCCTCTGACCTCTAGCATCAACAAGGCATTTTCGCCCACAGGACTGCCGCATACTGGATGTTTTTCCCTTTTCACACCATTCTTTGTAAACCCTAGAAATGGTTGTGTGTGAAAATCCCAGTAACTGAGCATATTGTGAAATACACAGACCGGCCCGTCTGGCACCAACAACCATGCCACGCTCAAAATTGCTTAAATCACCTTTCTTTCCCATTCTGACATTCAGTTTGGAGTTCAGGAGATTGTCTTGACCAGGACCACACCCCTAAATGCATTGAAGCAACTGCCATGTGATTGGTTGATTAGATAATTGCATTAATGAGAAATTGAACTGGTGATCCTAATAATCCTTTAGGTGAGTGTGTATATATATATATATATATATATATATATATATATATATATATATATATATATATATATACACACACACACACACACACACACACACACACACAAATTAACTTTAAAAGAACATTATATGTCAGTAAAGATAATCAAAATGTAGGGTAAATAAGAAATCCAACAATAAATAAAAAAGAAAACTAAACTGAATAATATTGGCAGATTATCAATATGGTATATACTGTATAAAACATTTATATGCATTTTCATATTTAGGCAATTCTATAACACATAAAATCATTTCAATTTGTGTATGAGAACGACACAAATCTCAGGTACTACCTAACAAACTATACCAAAATATAGAGAGGTCAGGGGAAAAATTTCACTCTAATAATCAATCTTTAAAAGCAGAACCAAACACACACATTAAAACCCAGCGACTGTGACTCCAGAATGTAATTACTACCATCGATTTGCAATTGACAGTAAATTCCAGCTATTAATTAAGCCAAAGTCTAGGTAGGAGCAGCAATGGTCAGAAAAACAATACCCTGTAGGCAGGGACAGAGAACCTGGTCGCTTATCGATTGGGTGGAAATGAAGCGATACATCTGTATGTCCTCAGATGCGAGGTGCTTATGAGCTGCAGAACTGCTTCATGATGCGAAACCTCTCTATTGTAAAGAAACATCTTTAGGAAGCAGAATCTAATTCTTGGTCTAATACAATAAGCTCCCTGACTGCTATAATGGGTGTGCTAATGTAATTCCTGTAATGTAATGGGAGGCAGGCAAACTTCAGGATGGGGTCTCATAAGAACAAGCGCACTTGGGCTACGTTCACACCGCAAGCCTTAATGCTCAGTTCTGATTTATTGCTCAGATTTTTTTGTTTGGCTGTTCACTAAAAGTGGTCTATATTAGATTTGAGTGTAAACTGGTTACGTTCCTGAACTGATCTGCATGGAAGTAAACATGGAGGTTATTGAAATCAGTATTTATGCGTTCATTTAATAAGGCTATGTGCTGCGGAAGCCAGCAAATTTGTGGAAAGGTGATGAGGAAGATAAGGTTTTGCTTGTATAGAGCTATAATATAACAGCTCAACCGCCATCAACTGACTAACTTCACTGCCATCTTCCATATTCAAAGAATCACCGGTGTGTAAAATCCTTGGAGTGATCAGTGCAGAATTGTGATGAATGTCGAGGGACATAAAAGTAGCATGAATTCCGATACAACTGTTCAGACTGAGGTTTAGGACCACATATGGAAATCTGATCTGAGTCACATATTAGAAAACAAAATGGATTTAGGCCACTTATGTCTGCAGTGTGAACGTAGCCTTGGAGGCCCACACTGCCCGAAGCAAAAGCACATGCTTCCTCCTCTGCTCACTCTTCTAGATAAGGTGTAGGAGGACGTCACGAGAGAGCACTAATGAGAGAGATGCTGAGAGCTGGAGGTTTAAGCTCACTGTATGTTCAGCAACCACTGGCAGAAAGCTTGAGAGCCCCCACTGCGCAAGCAGCAATTAACACCACTCCTATTGGGCTCTTCACAGTGCAATGGGAAGCAGCAGGGGTTTTCCACGGAGCCGGAAAGGAGCTGACAGCGAGTCAGGAAGAGATTGAAGTTTTCCGGGAAGATTGCTCCTGAGTTTCCTTTTACACCTCTTTAATGTCTGCCAGGGATCAATGAAGGATGAGAAATGTAAGGTATGGGGTACATTACCTTCACTGGAGTCATTGGAGTACATTACACTTATGCATACTAATCCCAAGTATGCATAAATGTAATGTACTCCAATGACTCCAATGAAGAACGCCATTATCTGACAGTGAACTGTCATAAAGCAGCACATTTAGAAATTATGCAACGGAATCCTGCACCTTGGCAACGTAGACCAGTCTACCTATATTTACCTTATGTAACTCAGGCAGTTATCATGCTTCTAGCGCCGAAAACCCAGGAAACAAATAGTATATACATATATTATGTCATGTCATTGAGCAACAGTGGACCGTATTCTAGAGAAGGAAGGGTGTTTTAGACACTGACGATCCATCAAATGTTATAATTTGCTTTGGTTTCAGTACAGTAACATTTTAAAAGTAAATGTTTGCATAACCATGCTTTTTCTTACACATTATAAATGAGTCTTTACACATATACTATATAGCTGTGTTTATATTTTAGGAAGTGGGTCCTTCACAAGAAGATAACCACCACATTTGGGGGTCCTCTGCATCAAAAAGTTTGAAAACCTCTAGATTATATAATGTGATGCTAAAATAGCTTAAGAAAAGCCGCTAACAAAGCTTGAGTTGAGCTGAAGGATGTGTAATCCAACACGATGCATCTACCATGAAGAAAACAGTCATTTTTTGGTGCAAAACATTCTGTACTCTAACGTAAAAGTGCTTTCTGCTGTCCTTACATGCACACGTCGCTCTCTGTGGGGAGGATCTAGTCATTCTTTAAGTAGTACCCTAGAGTGAAAACCGTTCGACGTCTTCCTGAGGCGCGTCTTCCGAGGCCTCATCACCCTCTAAGGCTTTTCTCACTTCTTTTGAATACCTCCTAAAATTCTGACATCATTTAAGTGCCACTTCTTCACAAAACACCTGCCACAGCTTCTTTCACAGTGAGATTGCCTTCGCTCCTTGGTATTATCATCTTTTTGTGTGTGTGTGTGTGTGTGTGTGTGCGTGTCTGTTCGGCAGCTTAAAATGAGTGCTTTTATCAGTCTTATGGATGCACTCTGCTAAAGTGAGGTGCGTTTGGCGACCAATAAAGCGTAGTCACAGGTTAATGAATACCCTGGCTTTGCTGATGATGGGGAACTGAGAAAGCCTGAGCACACTTAACCTACGGCCTGCTCAGTGGCATCCATCCCGCTCCTAATGTGCATCTTCGCCCATGGAACTGGCACACTTTGTTCTTGCTGCCATTACAGACTTGGAGCGAGACCTGGCTGAGACCCAGTTGTAAAAAATGCCATATGCACTTCCGAGCTTCACTGAATTGACTGCAAAGATTTTTTTTTTGCTGTACGACGCTCAGCAATGCTGACACGGTACATACACGGTCCTGCTGTGAAGCACGCGTGAAGGGTGGAGACTTGGAGTTCTGCTCGAGCGTTTAGATGAACTCTCACAGTAGGCTCGTGTTGAGCTCCTTCCAGCACCAAATGTTCAGTCACATGGACATTTGGCCCCTTCCCCACCCCCGAGGACAATATGTTCACAAAGAAGAAAAGGTTGATGGAGACTATCCTACCAAGGAAGAGGGAGAAACAAAGAACGAGAGATTGAGTGATTGACAGGGTTATACAGGGAGAAAGAAAGTGAGTGAGGGCGAACGGGCGACAGGAACAGACTTTGACCTTGTCTCTTTCGAAGGTGCACTGCTGGGACATGATTCAGTCGGCACCACATTTGCTCACGCTGAGCCTAAGGCCCAATCGATTACGATCGAAGTAGGTCATCCTCTCCTCCTGTAGAGCCTGGACGTTCCCCTTTCTCCTTCTTTCTCCTATTTTCTCTCTCCCCCCTTCCCACAAGCCTTTTTTAGCAGGCACCACGTCACTGAGCAACGGTGGACTGTATCTAGAACATGGCTGATCCAGATCAAATTGTATTATTTGCTTTGGTTTCAGTACAGTAATAACATGAAAGCATTTTTTTGCATTTGTCATGCTTTTTCTTTATAAATAGGTCTTTATGCATATTCTATATATATCTAGGTATTTTAGGAAGTGAGTGTTTCACATGATCACCACCATGTTTGAGGGTCCTTGGCATCAAAATGTTTGAAAACCCGTGGATTATATAATGTGGTGCTCCAATGTTTTAGAAAAGCCTCCAAACAAAGCTTGAGTTGAGCTGAAGGATGTGTATTCCAACATGACGCATCCACCATGAAGGAAACATTCGCATTCATTTTCATTGGAAGGGTGTTTTCGACACTGCTGATTCCAGACAGGAAGTGAAGAGGAGAGGGTTTGGCCAGCACATCCCCTTCCCACAAGATGGTCTCCACCACAAAAGCATGTTATGCAACCCAAGCGTGCATTAACTCTATGGATAAAGGAACCGCAATTTTTGAGTAACTGCTGTGTGGTTTGTTTTGATGTACAGGCATTTAGGTTGAGGTTGATTAAATAGGCAATCAAGACATGAATTACCGAGCTCTTTAGATCAATTGCTGTAATCCTGTTCGTCATAATGGGTACAAACATGTAAACAAAAACAAAGCTCTATCATTTCTGAAAGGAGCAGTGATGGCGTGAGCACCCAAAGGAACGAGGAGATGTAATACCCCCATTACTAATAAACACGTCGTCTAAGTTAGTGGTTTTTCTTCAGGACCAAAATTCATCATCTTAAAAAAAAAAAAAAAAAAAAAAAAAAACACCATCACCAACAAAAAGTCTGGCCCCTTAGAGTTTGATTAGTCTTTTATCCACCTTCTATGTCGACAACAAAAGACAATAAGTGTTTTTTCTTTATTTGTACATTGCTAAGCCTATTTATATTGCCATCTTAACGAAACACGATTAAACGCTTAGGTGCATGTTGCTGTTTGTGCTTAGCATTGTCATCCAAGACCCCAAAAGACCAGCGACCCAATTCTAGGTTGCAACCACTGTTCTCAAACAACCTTTTTTAGCAGTCTCCAAAATTAAATGATTATAAAATGCTGATTACATTTTGGCAAGACTGGTACAAAAATCAATTCTCATTTAATAGAAGCCCATTTTTCTTTTCCTCTGCAGTCTATTATGCTCCAATGCATGAAAGTAGAACATTCGACACAGACGATGTGTCAAGTTTGAGGCAAATCAAAAACCGCCAACCTTCATCCTTCATCAAAAAGCCAGCAAAAACAGATGGGCGAAATCAGAAAAACAAGCTACTGTCAATCTCAAGCGATCACATCAGTTCCTGAACACATGTAGTCTGAGCGGTGCATGGATGAGGCAAGTATGGATGAATTAGAGAATCCATTAGCCCAAGAGCGTTGATGCAACGTTGGTGTGTGTGCGCGTGTGCAGAAGGGCATGCTGGCAATGTGATGGCCACGGGGTCTGTCTGAAAGAGATTAGGCAGCCCAGACTGCGCTCATACATTTGTATTCTCCACAGCCCCTCTCCTCAATTGAAGTGGAATCACACTGGAAGCAGGACGCTCTTCTCTCCCAGTCAGAATTGGGTAAGAGCTTGCCAAATGCATTGCGACAGGCCAAATGAATTTCAAGAGCGAATTGGAAAAAAAAGCCACTTTACTTTTACAGAGAGTTATGGAAGATTGACTACAATATTTGTGTTCCACACGTCATTTCATTTAACATTAACTGGCCCCTGTCAGCCATAATGTTTGAGTTATTTGTCGTGCACATGTGAGAGAGCACTGTTTGCCCGCTGGATGCCATTTTTGCAATCATCCATATTATTAATGTTACTTTACCATCTACTCTGCGCTTCGCCCCTCAGCATGACAATTCGAAAATGCATTTGGTAAGAGAGCCATGTGGGGAAACCTATTCTGCTCCAGCTGTGTCTATAGAAGACGGCTGTCCTTGCTGGATAACCTGAGCACTGCCTTCCTAACACACAAAGCAAGCAGGATGACTGCCGTCATCCGTCATGTGCTCCCTTTCACTGCGCTAGGTTTCTGTCTCCTTCACAATTCTTGGATATTGTCTGGAGAAGACCGTTTATTTCATTGTGAGACATATAATATTGCATATTACAATGAAAGATGCATTCCATTTCCGCAAGGTACAGTATGAGCGACGTGGGCTGTCTTGCGGACAAAACTCACGGGTGGTGTAAAAATAGACCCAACTGCTGCCTGACAAGCTGGAGTGGCTCTGTGGAGTCCAATGCTTTGTTTTAAAACCTAGTGAGCTGCCTACAGTGGGAGAATTTTAAAACAACAGGTGGACTTTTTTGCCTGAATTCTATGGGAAATGTAATCTCCCAAAGTATTCCTCGGTTTTTACACGTACACGAGGGTCACAGACTGTAAAAAAAGATGGACAGCGTGTTTCCGCTTCCTTCCACTGCAGAAAAAAAGAATAAGACAAAATATCCCATTAACGGTCATTGCTGATTACATCATGAGGTGGAGCTGCGGTATCAAGGTCCGGCCCACACTCCTGCAGACTTATTCGCAAGTACAGCTGTCGATCACGCTACACCCTATTTTTATAGCATCAAATAACTAACTTAAACCAAACTTATTGGAAAAATTAACACTTGAACATACATCTGTGTTTGAAGTGTATTTGAAGTGTAAGTTTGCCTTGCGTCCCATTTGATTACATGGAGAGGGTGGAGTTTATGACATATACTGCAGTCAACCACCAAGGGCGATCAAAATGCTTTGGCTTCACATTTCAGGGCTTGTGCGGCACACTTGGTCCACATACAGTACAAGCGATGCAAATTGATGAAAATGGTTTCTACACCAATATTTCAGTGCAGCGTAGGGTGAATTCAGGTTGACTGGGACACTTTTTCCCAGTCATCTCAAGTCATCTCAATGGCAAAAAGTGTCCCAATCACCCTGAATTCACCCTACATGTAAAAAGTGAAGTAGGCTAATACTTTGGGCTTAATGCACTGCAGAATCTTGTCTGTCAGTCTATAAGTATGTACGTATACAACCGGAGGAGGGTTGCATAAACTAGTCTTACAAGTTAGTCATCATTTTTTTCCCCTTCATTGTTCATAACTTTTTTAAGTCAGTTACATAAAACTGTAAACTGGTCTAATTTGATACCGAAAAGTAAGACTGATTACCCCTAACTAACTGCTAGTTGGTCATACTAGTACTAGTACTAGGTCATACTAGTCATAAACTGATAACAGTTAGATTTGACTTTCCTCTTCCTGAACCTCTTCTCAAAACTACTGTTAATTATCGCAATGTAAAATCTGTTGACCCTCTGTCATCCTCAGGCTCCATTAATGCATCCTTCTTACTCTGATTTCTCTTGTCCTTCTGCTGTTCTCTCTACCTACAACTCTGCTATCTCTGAAGCCTTGGACAATCACGCCCCTATTATAACTAAGCGGGTACCTTCATCTCATGTGTCACCTTGGTATAAACCTGAGCTCTGACTGCTTAAACAAACTGGCAGACGTCTTGAACGCCGATATAAGAAAAGTGGCCTGAAGGTGCATTATCAAGATTTCTGTGCTCACCAGCTGAAATACAAGTCAGCTCTTAATGCCACACGTACAGAATACTACTCCAACATAATTAACACTGCTAAAAGTTGACCTAATACATTATTCTCAACTGTTAACAAACTTATTAACCCATCATGACCCACCCAATCTTATTACGGGCTCAATTGACCTCTGCAGCTCCTTCCTCCACTTTTTTGTAAATAAGATAAAATCTATCTTAAAAACATTTATCAAACTCATCAGAAGTCTCCTCTAACTGGTCCTCACCTCAGTCCATAAAATACATCCTCTCTAGCTTTACTCCCACCAGTCCATCGTCTGTTAATGACCTTATTGCTCAAACAAGCTCTACTTGTCAGTTAGATCCAGCGCCTACCTCACTTCTTAAAAACTGCAAATCTGCAAAATCTGTAATCTCATCTTCTATTGCTCAACTGATCAACTGTTCTTTTTCTTCTGGGTCTGTCCCGCTATCATTAAAAACAGCTGCAGTCACTCCTATTTTAAAGAAACATGAGCTGGATTCTTCAGTTATGAATAATTTCAGACCTATATCTAATCTTCCTTTCATTGCAAAGCTGCTTGAAAAAGTAGTTGCCTTTCAGCTACAAGCTCATCTCTCAGCTAACAATCTTCCTGATCCCTTTCAATCTGCCTTTCGGTCAGGCCATAGCACTGAAACAGCGTTTGTAAAAATTACTAATGACCTGTTAATGTCTGCTGATTCTGGCTGTCTTACGGTTCTCATCATGCTTGACTTAACAGCTGCCTTTAACACTATATCTCATGCTATACTTACCTCTCGGCTATCAGCATCACGGGTAGTGCTTTATCTTGGTTTATATCATATCATATTTATAAACAATTTTTTTATTACTATTCATAACTTCAAATCTTCTCTGTGTTCTCTCCCTCCCCCTCTCTCTCTCTCTCTCTCTCTCTCTCTCTCTCTCTCTCTCTCTCTCTCTCTCTCTCTCTCTCTCTCTCTCTCTCTCTCTCTCTCTCTCTCTCTCATTTCCTCAAGGCTCTGTTCTTGGACCACTTTTGTTCAATATTTATCTGTTACCTCTTGGTCACATTATCATTATTATTATTATATTAGTCATGGTCTCAGCTATCATTGTTATGCTGATATGCTGATGACTTGCAAATTTACATATCAGCCCGGTCAGTCTCTGCTCTTCCCTTGGACTCATTGAATACCTGTATTGCTGACGTTAAAATCTGGTTACATAGAAACATCCTTAAATTTAATAATACAACTGAGATTACTGTTTTTGGTCCACCACCCCTTTTGAAAAAGTCTGAAATGAGTCTACCTATTGATGAGGCCACATTAATTCCATCTCACACTGTTAAAAATCTGGGTGTAATATTTGACTCTTCACTTGCATTTCAAGCTCATATAAATTCTATTACCAAGACTGCATTCTACCACCTTCGTAGTATTGCCAGACTGCGACCTGCACTCAGCATTAAAGATACCGAAACTCTAATTAATGCTTCAATAACCTCTCGTCTCAACTACTGTAATTCACTTCTTATTGGGCTGCCCGCTAGATCAATCACTAGACTATAATATGTAAAAAATTCTGCTGCCAGAGTCATCAATCAAGTCAAGAAATCTGATCACACTACCCCTTTGCTCTATAATCTACATTGGCTACCTGTTTCTGTTTCATTCAGCATAAAATTCTACTGTTAACTTTTAAATATCTTCATGGACTTGCTCCTCATTATTTACCTGAACTTCTGCACTGCTATTCTCCTCCTCATTCTCTCCGGTCATCTGACTAAAGACTACTTACTGTGCCTCGTTTCCGTCTTTCAACTATGGGTGGTAGATCATTCAGTGCTGTGGCTCCGAAACTCTGGAATTCTCTTCCTCTTACTCTGCGTGACACTGCTACTATATCATTCAAATACTATATCATTCAAACCTCAACTAAAAACATATATTTTCTTACAATATTTCCAACCCTCCTCTGTTTAGCTGTTTTTTTTTTCCTACTGTATATTTGTGTGTATATGTATATCTATGTTCTATATTGATGCTGTGTATTTGTTATTTTCTTGTAAAGTGACCTTGAGCTTGGTAAAGGCGCAATATAAATAAAACATATTATTATTATTATTATTATTATTTATTACTTCCATGGCCACAGATGTATAAAATCAAGCACCTAGGCATGCAAATGTTTATACTGCAAGCATTTATTTTAAAAACAACAACTAACATTTTAATATAATTCTACAGTAAAATATTGATGAAAATCAACTGATAGCCAAGCCACCTGTGTGCTTTGTGAGGATCACTATTTGCGTGTTACGATAAGTCTATTAGTGTTCTTAATCAGTCACTTACAAAGTTCCATGACCTCAGAAGGCAGCTGTCTACGTAGGCAGCATGCAGTGAGGCAGCTCACTAGGTTTTGGAATTGAGCTAATGTTTGATTTTCTCTCGCCCTGCAGCTAGACAGCGAGTGAAGAGGAGGCCAGTCGGAGAAAGCGTCAGAAGTACTTCAGCGCTGCCTGCTCTTCACCTACAGTTTGGAAGTATAGCTAAGTCTGTACGTGTCCGCATTTACGGTTGAAATCATATTAAGTATCAAACTTTTTACCACGTTAAAGATGGGTCATGACCTCCTCAAGATTCTACCCACACATATCTCCAGCACATTCCACACCGTGGGAGATGAATCATTTCTGAACTGCATTCAGCAGCAGTCCAAGGACGGGTTTGATTAAGCCTTTGACTGACAGCTGAGGGTAATGAGGGACACCTGATGGAGCCGGGGATGTCATTTAGAAAGAAAACTCCCCGGTGACTGACAGTGTGTTTAGATCACCTCCCTAGTGGTGTGGCCATCGACTCTAGAGTTGTTAAAACATGCAGGTGGCTAAAGCAGTTTGCTAAGAAATGCCAGAAGCGGAGCTTCTTAGTTCTAATGCTGGTTACAGAGGTACTGAATGTCATTTTTTTGGGTTTAAGAACTATTCCGAAGTTCTAACATTTTTCAGGAACCCAAGCATTGTTTGAAACTGTATAGTTTTATATAATATACAGTGTTGGGGGTAACGCACAAGTAATGCGACTTGTACAATCAGATAACTTATTTAACCCTTAAAGACCTAGAAAATTTTTGGGGCGCCTGACTTGCCTCTACTTTTCTTTGTTTTTCTCACTCATTCTAGCAGTTAGAATCAAGTGTCACATATCGTTTTAAATAGGAGAACATGAAGTTTCCATCTAGCTTATTTGAAGCCCCGATGTTACATTTATTTAGTCTGAGAATGGATTAAATTAATAGAATTTTAAGAAAAACGGCAGCAAAAATGTGCCGTTTTTACTGTGAACTCAAACAGAACTTCATGAAATTTAGATTTTTTTCCTTTAGACAGTTAGACTTCCAGATGAAATGTTGTCTACATGAAACAATCCCTCAACAAGTTATAGCCATTTATTATAATATTATTTTAGGCGTTTTTGAGTGAAAATATACTGAGTGTAAATGAACAAACGGTGGAAAAAAATCTTTATTTTTTTTATTGGTGGTTCAAAAGACCAAAGGGACTAACGATCAACAATCGTTTCTGTTTGGCTCAGGGGAACAACCCACATGCATTTCCTTGATGAAACAATGCAGATTTTGATGATGCATCCACGCTTACTATAGAGCCTGTGAATGATAAATCAAGAAATATGATACTTCTGAAAAGCTCTTTACGGTGCATTTTACAGCATACAGATTGGATTAGTGGTCTAAAAGTTATTAAACATTTTAGAATGATAGCTATTTTTAGCCACGGGCGGCTGTCTAGGTCTTTAAGGGTTAAAGTAACTAGTAAAGTAATACATTACTTTTAAATTTACAACAAAATATCTGAGCTACTTTTTCCAAATAAGTAACACAAATGACTTTGTTTTCTCATTTATTGACTAACGCCGCTCCTGTCCTCATGTTGAGAGAAATCAGGAGTAGCAGCATGGTGTGAACATGATGGTTATTGTAGTTCTAATCTAAATGTAAGCAAGCATTTGCTCATCTCACTTGCACAAAAACAGATTTTAATATTCCACAAAATGAAAAAAAAAGAAAAAAAAGAGAAAAAACTGTGAAATGCAAACTCAGAATATTATGCAAACCTGCAATAATTAAATGTTAAATAACACAAATATACTTATGAATTTAATCTCACTTTATCAACCAAAGTCTTTGCTGCTGATCTTTGATGATCCAAATCAACCATACTAATAAGCAATAATGACTTGAGATACACATCACATTTGTGTTTATTTATTTATTTATTGCTGAAGTAAGAGTGTTAAACTCCCGCGTCCTATTCATCTGTAATCCAGAATGGCAGCACAGCTGAAAGATTTGTTTGGGTTTCTCCTCTACTATACATACGTGAATTTGCATTTCCTTCAGCCTGAGGCTTATTCATTTCACTTTTGGTGTGAAAGAGTCTTTCGTTTGCCAAAAAGAATTTTGTTTTGTTATTAAAAAAGACAAGCAAACCAGCACAGGTGAGGAAAAGTAACACAAAAATAACGCAGCGCATTTCTAAGTAATAAGTAACTAAGTAATTTGTGTTTAGGAGTAGAACAATATTGCATTGCATTACTTTTAAAAGTAACTTTTAACTTTATAGTATATATTAACTGAGCATAACTATTTTAAAAATAACTTAAAGGTGTAGTGTGTCATATTTATGAGGATCTGTTGACAGTAATGCAATATACAGGTGCTGGTCATATAATTAGAATATCATCAAAAAGTTTTTGATGAAAGATTTATTTCACTAATTCCATTCAAAAAGTGAAACTTGTATATTATATTCATTCATTACACACAGACTGATATATTTCAAATGTTTATTTCTTTTAATTTTGATGATTATATAAATCCCAAATACCGTGGTCCTTAAACCAGGTACTGGTTGCTTTGGCACTGTGTGCAGGTGCCAAGTCCTGTTGGAAAATGAAATCTGCATCTCCATAAAGTTGGTCAGCAGCAGGAAGCATGAAGTGCTCTAAAACTTCCTGGTATACGGCTGCGTTGACCTTGGACCTCAGAAAACACAGTGGATCAACACCAGCAGATGACATGGCACCCCAAACCATCACTGACTGTGGAAACTTTACACTGGACCTCAAGCAACGTGGATTGTGTGCCTCTCCTCTCTTCCTCCAGACTCTGGGACCCTGATTTACTTTCATCAGAGAACATAACTTTGGACCACTCAGCAGCAGTCCAGTCCTTTTTGTCTTTAGCCCAGACGAGACGCTTCTGACGCTGTCTGTTGTTCAAGAGTGGCTTGACACAAGGAATGCGACAGCTGAAACCCATGTCTTGCATTCGTCTGTGCGTAGTGGTTCTTGAAGCACTGACTCCAGCTGCAGTTCACTCTTTGTGAATCTCCCCCACATTTTTGAATGGGTTTTGTTTCACAATCCTCTCCAGGGTGCGGTTATCCCTATTGCTTGTACACTTTTTTCTACCACATCTTTTCCTTCCCTTGGCCTCTCTATTAATGTGCTTGGACACAGAGCTCTGTGAACGGCCAGCCTCTTTTGCAATGACCTTTTGTGTCTTGCCCTCCTTGTGCAAGGTGTCAATGGTCGTCTTTTGGACAACGGTCAGGTCAGCAGTCTTCCCCATGATTGTGTAGCCTACAGAACTAGACTGAGAGACCATTGAAAGGCCTTTGCAGGTGTTTTGAGTTCATCAGCTGATTAGAGTGTGGCACCAGGTGTCTTCAATATCACAATATTCTAATTTTCTGAGATATTGAATTTGGGATTTTCCTTAGTTGTCAGTTATAATCATAAAAATTAAAAGAAATAAACATTTTAAATATATCAGTCTGTGTGTAATGAATGAATATAATATACAAGTTTCACTTTTTGAATGGAATTAGTGAAATAAATCAACTTTTTAATGATATTCTAATTCTATGACCAGCACCTGTATATGTTAGGCATAACTATGTTTTCAGTGGAGTATAAAGACCTTACATAAGTACGTTTCTACAGTAGCCCTAAACGGACAAACTTCTTTACAGAGCGCAAGCTACTCTCTGCTGTCTCAGACAAAGAAGTTGAAGTTGAAGTTGAAGTTTATTTGTCATTACACATGTACAAGTACAGTATAACGAAATGAAGTTTGGAGCAAGCCTCCGGGCGCAGCCGATTATTCAGGCGCCCCCTACGCCTCCAGAAATACAAGAATGCAATTTAGCAAGCATTACATAGCAAACACAACAAAACATAAACATAAACATAAACATGACACAGTACACGTGGTCACGTGATGGGATTTTTGTATGGAGTGGGAGAGGAGATAGATAAACAGGCAGGCGGTTGGAGGGGGTGGGATCGGGTAGGTTGTGTATGGTGCGAGTGAGTCTGAGATTGTGTTGTGTGAGAATGTTAGCCATAACTTCAGATGTTTTCGAGTTCAGTTCTATGGTTTGTCCTTGAAGGGAGATAAGGCAGTGCACAGGGAAGATAGCAGACAGCTGCCCGGCTGACCTCCCAACCGAGAGATAGGGACCAAGTGAGGTTCGTTGGGCTAGTTGATTAGGTCAGGCAAATACAATTTATTATTTTTAATCCATTTGATGATCTTCGGTAATTTGTCCGGATCATAATCAATCAATCAGATCTGGTCCTCAGCATTCGCGTCCGGTCTGTGCAGTTTCCCTAGACATTACGTCCAGCCTCATGGCCAGACCGGTTACAGTCCGTAAAGTTCACCGATCTGACCCCGATAGAGCCCACTCTACCCTGCGTATCCGCAGTCCGGACTGCGTTATACGGTTCAGTTCTCAATTCCTATCACTCTCTGATCTAATTCCTTCAAACGGTCACACATAACCCGAAGCATTCTTTAATTTCCACAGACAGCGGCTGGGTGAATTTGCTTGCAGCTGTCTTACCAATCTTCCGATAGGTCAGGGCAATCCCAAAGCCAAAGAATAGGAACCCCGCCATCAATAATCCAATCATGTATAAATCTTCCGCATCCTCCACGGACAGAGCCTCCAGGCACAGGACTTGCCAGTTGTTCCATGCGTCCCTCACGTACCCTGCGGCAAAGGTCCCGTCCGGGCAGGTGGGTTCTCCCGGGGCACCCTTCCTTAGTGAGAAAATCTTGTCGATTGCGCTGATTGACCAGTTAATCAATTCCATTTCAGTATTTTCAAGAGTCCAGCAAAGCAGCAGTCAGAGAGAAAGAGAAGAGACGAAACACTAGACAAAACAAAACAGCGCGAGAGCCAGCAGGGAACAGAGAGAAAACACGTCTGCACGGATAGAAGGACAGAAAGGAATGGAAGGAAGGCATCTTTGTCCTGTGTCGGCCACCGTAGCTTCTCTATGTGCTTCGAAAGGGATGGGTGAACGGTAGGCGGTTGCAGCTCACAACCTCACCACTAGATGCCGCTAAAATGTACAAACTGCTCCTTTAAGTAATTGTTACACAGATAAACTTGTTATTTTAAGACATTAATTTCATGCAAGCTGAGGACCTCACTTAAGTACAGGGATGGATTACAAATAATCCCCTTTTACAACCCTAATTTCTCTCCCCATTCCTCCAGTTTGCATCCCACACCCACAAATTTTTTTTTTTTTCACTAAGCAAGGAGAACAAGGACAATCAGAAGGTGTGGGCACCAGATTTCTTCTCATTTGCAAAGCATGACAGATGGATATCTGCAAACTGTCCATCAAAATCTCTGGGACTTCTGATAGATCACACCACACACGCTGGAGCTACGTGATACTGAAATTAAATGACCTGCACATCTCCTCTCAATTAATCCTCTGTCTCACAATACTGACAGTCTCTTCACTCCATTTTAGAGCAGACCCACTCCTCACTTCCTCTCTCTCATTATCGATGGGGATCTACTCGCCGGCTCACTTTCTCTCTCTTTTTTAAAGTGACTGGCCCCCTGGAGGCTGACTGCAGCTGCAGGTCTCTCATCCTTTGTTTCTTATACGCACTGCGAAAAGGCGCTTTGGTATGCCGCTCAGTTCCAGGCCCTCTTTCTCTCGCTCTCTTGCCTGACTCCGATGACTCCTCCCTTTTAGAGTGGGGAGGTGAACCAGGGGAAGAGCAAGGTTTGGGGAGGGGGACATAATTGTACTGTGATCACATCCAAAACACAAGAATACCACCATACCGGCCTGGGAGAAGTGCCACTCTCTTTGCCCTAAAAAATGCCCATGACTTGTGGTTATCAATGATCCCAGCGAGGAACCAGTGACCAGAAAAAACACCCCAAGGTGGAAAACAGAAGTCTTTAAAGGCTTCCTTTAAAGTCACTGTGAAATCAAAATGGACAAATCTTGTTTTTTTTTTTTGTTTTTTTTTTATAGAATATTGCAGTATTTATGATTGATCTGTGCACATCATTATTTTATTTTTTTTATTCATGTGCCATTGTACTCTTAAATAAAAAACTTCCCCTCCCTCTTGCAGTCACATCTTCTCTGATGACGTTTAATGGAGCGAGGGCAGAACAACCTGTCACTCACAGCAATAGCACACCACAACCTTCCAATCAATTCCTGATGGACAAAATCAAGTCCCGCCCTACATTTTTTTCTTGTTCGAGAAGACTTTTACTTGGATATGTTACAGGGAATAAAAGACTATCACAAATTCTGTTTCATGCCGAATTTAAAGTCTAGCTCACATAGCAGAAAGAGATTGATTTTCAACTAAAAATTATTTATTTTCACATTTATTTATGCTGAAAAAAACTAGACAGCCTGATCAGCTAAAAAGTGGCAAAACCTCTCTAGACTGGTTTAAGATGTTTCTTCAGTAGCTAGAAGTTGACAAATCTAATTCTTAAGTCTCGATTTCTTACTTTATACTGATTAAAAGTTTGGGGTCAGTGGGATTGTTCTTAAAATCATTCACGGTTTCCACAAAAAGATTACGCAGCACAACTGTTTTCAGCATTGATGATAATAAGAGACGTTTGTTGAGCAGCATATCAGCATATAATTTCTGAAGGATCATGTGACACTGAAGACTGAAGTAATGCTGCTGAAAATTCAGCCTTGAACACAACAGGAATACATTACATTTTAAAATACATTCAAACATAAAAACAGTTAAACAAACTGTAACAATATTCCACAATATTACTGTATTTTTGATCAAATAAATGCAGCCTTGGTGAGCTTAAGAGACTTTCAAAAACAAAGCATTCAAAACCTGTAGCTATGACCTTGGAAATATGATCTAAAATATATATTTCATATGTGCTGACACATGAAGGAGTCAGAATCTAATTAATGTATGTTGTTCTTGATGTGTGTCCACGTCTATCACATGTAGCAAAACTGCAGAATTTGCCAAAATGCATCGCAAGGAGCTGGAGCGTGGCGCCCGCCACCTCTGAACGAATGGCAGTTAATGCAACCTGACAGCCTGGACTGGGGTTAGGCCCACCCAGGTACATCTGGGGCTTGTAGGAACAGCTTGGAAGAGAGGAAATAGCACTCCAGGGAACCCATAGAGCACAGGAGCAGAAATGGAGTGAGGGAAAGAGGAGAGAGAATGGGAGAGAGAGGGAGAGAGAAAGAGTGAAAGAGGGAGAGATGACAGAGATTGGGCTAGAGTGAAAGTGGGATTGTGATAGAGAGAAGTACATGGGAGGAGATTGTGTCTCGAGTTAACGTTTCCTTATCTTGACAGGAGCTGTCCGCCTCTATGGTGCTGAAACAAGGCACATGGTCACTAGGGCCATTCAAAATCCCATTTGCAGCGCTGATGGGGGGAAACTGAAATAAACCGAGGGATCTCCACTGAAGTATGAGTTGACATTAAGTCACCTGGTTTCAGAGGATCCACACAGCAGCAATTTTTTATTTATGAATGCTAACCACAAACATGTATTTCTGCTGTGTGTTACTCTCATGTTAAATCAAACACTAGTGCATTCAGAAGGTTTCAGAGTATTCCAGTTTACAGATGATTTTCAAAGTGGCGATGGATCACAAAGGTTGATTAGTAATACGAAAATTGACTGGTAAACTAATTTATCTAGATTTATTCTACTGTATATATTTTGCATTTTTTATTTTACTTGAACATTTTTTAAATATTTTAACATTTTAATGACATTTTAGTAAAGCTTTAACAGTCTTGGCTATGTTTTAAAACTGTTTTAGTGAAATTTACATTTAATATTTTAATATTTTACTGGGTTTAATGTTTTAGCAGTTTCAATAATTTGAGCAATATTTTAGATGTGCATTGACATTGCTTTAACAGCTAGCGAAATTAACATTTTATTTTATATATATTTTTAAGTCAAATGTTTTAGTGGTTTCAACATTGTTTCAACGTTTCAACATTTTAGCAATGCTTTTACATGGATTTCGCTATACCTTAACATTGCTTTAACATTGTTTTAATAAAGTTAACATTTTAATAATGCTTTAACGTTGTTCAAGCAATGCTTTAACATTGCTTTAGCGTGCTGACAGTGTCCTGCGCTTTATCTGTTAGACAGTTTGCACTTTAAATTCAGACGGAAGTCTCTACTAGATCACAAGTAAACCTAAAAGCACCCAAATTATACAAGAGTGAAAAAAATCAACTAACCTCAACTGCCAGAATCACTACAGTCAGATTTTTTAAATCTATTACAACATTTATATATGTACGGCACAAGTACATGAAAGAAACTAGAGCAAAAATGTCTGTTTGTTTTTACTTTGCTTTTAAATTCATTACAAATGACCACAGTACAAAACTTGGTCTTTGAATATTAAACAGGGCCTGAGAATCAAACAGGATAAATGAATCTCCGCACAGATCACAGGACTGTTGAACTTGCAGACCATCTGAACTTGTCCCAGTGCATGGAGCAGCAGCGCACACAGCAGATGGATAAAAAGGAAATGGATGAAATAATAATGGCGCCATAAAATATGCAACGCTAATGTGCGAGAGCTGACATGTAGAAACCGGTCTGCGAGTGTGGCTGAAAACGGTGGCTGCATTAGTCACAAGGCTCTCGGGTTCCACCTCCCAATGCACTCTGGGAGGACTGCCACTGCCTGAAAAGAAATGCATTAAAATAGAATGAGCCTTGGGCTCTCTGTTGAGCAACAATGCTTGTGAGCCATGTTTACCTCTCAACACCGCTAATGTATCGGACTGAGATTTGGAAGGATTTCAGATTTTGATTTTAAGCGATGGGTGGTCTGTAGGGCAATCCAAGCCACATGACTCAGTGGCTATGTTAAATCACGGCAGTACGCGCTGTGCACTGCCAATAACTTTTCATAGTGAGCCGAATGCACATAACAAACGACAACGGCTGTATGTTTAGCAGTATGAACATTTCAATCTCAGTCTTTGGCTTCCTCTTGTGAATAAAAAGACTGAGTGATGTTTTTAGGCTACGCTCTGTGCTATTTTCCATACTGGAGTCCCTCTCAGGAGCATGTCACATGAATCGCATGCATTCCTGCTTGTAGTACTGAACTGGGTAACAGACCTTTAGAAGCTTTTGTTGCTTTAATTTTTAAATACAAAGACGAAGAAATACATGTACTCTAGCCAGTGAAGACTGTTTAATTTGTAAGTTTCTCTATCAAAACAAGGATTAATAAAATGTGCATTTCACCAATTAGTTGGTGACATAAGAGGATCTTTAAGGTTTTTTCATTACCAAATGAATGCTAAACTGAAGGTCCCGATATACTCGCGGCAGAGTTATTTTTTTCGTTCTTCGCTTAGGGGTAAAAATAAGTAGTGCTGTTAAATCAATTAATCGTGGTTAATCACATCCAAAATAAAAGTATGTGTTTACATAATGTGTGTGTGTGTGTGTGTGTGTGTGTGTGTGTGTGTGTGTGTGTGTGTATGTGTCATGGGCATTGAAACATTGTATGTGGGTACTTTTTTCACTTTTACCGTCTCTAATTCAGCACGTCTGTTCACCTACCCCTAACCGATAAACACTTTATTATTAAACACACGTTAGACGCTTTATTTCCACTTTTAGAATATTTTCTTGATTTTTATTGAAAATAAATGCCTTTTTGATTCAATATGTGATGGAAAAAGGGAGTAGAGTGAGTTCGGCAAAAAACGGATTCGAACCTCGGGTCGATTTGCGTCAAACCTTCCTGGCATGCACTTAACCTCTACACTGCTGCCACTGTAAATACCAGACGTTTAGTCAACAAGGTGGGCCATTTGCATTTATTTATTAGTAAAGAAAAAATTCTGGGTGAGGACCCACCCACATTTTTTTTGCTTCCGACGTGTGTACTGTGTATAATTATTATGTAATACACACACATACATGTATATATTTAAGAAATATTTGCATGTATATATTGTATTTATATTTATATAAATTATATTATATACAAATATTCTATATATAAATATATATATTTTTTCTTAAATATATACATGTATGTGTGTGTATGTATATATACATAATAACTATACAGTACACACACACGTAAACAAACTTTTATTTCGGATGCGATTAATTGCGATTAATCGCTTTGACAGCACTACTTTAAAGAATTGCAACTTCAATCTCTAATACTCGCGGATGTCTGACCTCAATGGATTTTCACATCAAAGAAGGCGGAGCCCCAGAGCCACACCTACTTATTACATCATCGCCACAGACCAATGGTAGTTTGAAGGCGTTTATCAGGCAGAGTGAACTTTCCAGAAAGTTTGCATCGACAAGAACTTTTGGCTTGATTTTGTTCAAAAGGATGTCACACCAATTTGTTTTTTTAATTTCGCTTAAAGAACATAGTGCCCTAAACAGCCACAGTTTTTTGTTTAATGCCGCTAGTATTTATTCATTTATAAGATATGTGCGAAAATATTTATTATATGTATTTTTTATATACATGTATTTTTATTCTTGTAAACAAAGAGACATTAAAAGTAAGGTCTCTTTAAAAGCAAAAGCACTCTCCTGCTGGCTGACAGAAACAGAGTGAATCAAGTTCCATTTGTGTGGTGGTGGGGCACTAAGAGAGCAGCTCACCTGTGTCTTAATATTTCCATCAAGCTCTCGCTCGCTCGCTCGCTCGCTCGCTCTCTCTCTCTCTGTCTCTGCCTCTTTTTTCTCTCTCATTTAACTTAGTGCAGTGTTCCAAAGGCAGGTACGGAGCCCCTAGGAAAGTAATGTGTGTGTGTGTGTGTGCAAGACAGACACACAGACTCTGTTGGAAGCACGTAGACTGATGACTCAGAGGCCACTATGCACCAGAACAAAACACAAAAGAAAGGGAGAGGGAGCAAGAAGGAGAGAGAAGGGACCAGAACACATTGTTAGAGAGGAAAAAGGTCCATGTCCAGAGGTGTGTCTGGCCCTTTTTGTGCTGAGAACCGACAGAAAGAGAATAAGAGGACAGGAGAGGTTAAGTACCTGAAAATCTCCTCACACAATGGCAGTGTGATTTGATCTGTCTGAAAGGTGCTGTTGTCACGGCTGTGCAAGCGAGGAATGTCAAAAAGTAGCAGTACTTGGGTACCAAGTCGATACTAAAATTAAAAAAAATTGGAACAATACGATACTTTCTACAGTATTGACTCAGTTTTTTACCCGCACTAAGGAGGTCTATAATACCTGGAGAAAGACACTCTTTCTCAACAGTGGTACATTTTGAGAAAATCACAATTGAGCTAGAAATGGCATGTAACTAATTATAACAAAAAAATAATAATAATAAAAATATATAAATATAAAAATAAAAATAAAACGTAACCATACACATATATACACTCACCTAAAGGATTATTAGGAACACCATACTAATACTGTGTTTGACCCCCTTTGCCTTCAGAACTGCCTTAATTCTACGTGGCATTGATTCAACAAGGTGCTGAAAGCATTCTTTAGAAATGTTGCATTGCAAATGAAGCATTCCTTGGTAATTGGTTGATCTAAAGCCGACAGCCGATTGGTTGATCTATTACATACCTTGAGTTCTGTCATATTTTATTATAATTTTCTAAACTATAGCAAATAAACTGGGATAGATGTTAAATGGTGACTGTATAATGGCTTTAAACTTGTGAACCTTATGCTGCGTTCCAGGCAGGTTTTTGAGCCCTTAAGTTATGACTTCAAACCACGACTCATGACTCTGTAGCGTTCCAGGCAAAGTCACACCAAACTGCCTGAGCGCAAGGAATTGTGGTAGCTAGATGTAAACACAGCATGGCGGACCGTACGGGGCTTATGCTCATTTACAATCATTTCTATCGCCAAAGGTGCTTACTCCTCGCTTATTTGAGGGAAACAGAGAATTTGAGGAGAAAAAACGGCGTTATACCTTTTATTTTATGTTATTTGTAAAATACCGTGTACGACTTTCATAAACACCGCATCCGTAGGGGCTGCCATTGTTGTTTCACTTTGTGACGTCAGAGCTCGTAACTGGGAGTGCATCGATCTAGTACGAGTTCACGGGTGGGAAGTCACGGGTTTGACTGCCGTTCCAGTGCTCTTTCACGGGTTACGGGTTGCCTGGAATGCGGCATTACTAATTGGTTAAAAACAATTTAGCTAATTAATCTAACAAGAATAATAATTGAAGTGTTTATTCAATTTAATTAAAATGTAAAGCATTTACATAAATAATATAGAGCCAGATTTAATAAACATAGAACTTATACAACTTTGCTGCTTGAGAATCCATAAAAAGCCTATTTTATTAGAATCCGGTGATGAAACTGGTAGAATATTATTGTTTTTCATATGAAACCTGATATGATTTCTTTTCTTGGTATATATTGTGTACTTGAAAAGATGAATTTCTACTACTACTGCAAAACACTGCCTACATGATGATTAAACGCTCTGTCTTTAATTATAATCTATAAATATAACGTTTTGTCCCTGCGTAAGGAACGGCTCAGTTGACCCTCATAAGCCCACTAAGAATGCACTGAACCTCATATAAAGAAGCATTAGCTGAATTCACTGTGCTCAGAACACAACTTTTAATTCATGAACTTTACCCAATTATTTCCATTATGGGGACCAATTGGGCATGCTGAGGACCATAGGGACTATAAGAGACTAGAGACTATAGGACCTAAAATAAGTCTCACAAGCTTGCTGCATGACAAAGAAATATGGGGTTGATAGGAAGAACCTAAGACAGAGGAAAAAACTGTCCAGGTAAATGCTCAGCCAGAGAAAAGAGAGTAACAGAAAAGCTGCAGACTAAGGTATAAAAGATAAAAACAGAGTTAGAGGAACTAAGATTTAAGAAACATCCAGATAAAAAGTGTGGACTGACCAGTTATTTTCAGTTATGGCTGATTGGATGCAAAAAAATGAAAAGAAAAAAAAGTAAAATATTAAAACTGTATTTTTCATTTCTCAATAAGTTTAATCAGCAGTTCATTAACAATTTAACTGATTTGAGTGATTATTAAATTCAAAATTACATAAAGCATTATGGGCTTATTTGGATCACAGATGGGCTTATGTATTATTCTAGATCTTTCACGTTTACAATTTAAAAAGTAACTTATTTTTGTCCATGTTTAAATACTACTGATCTTCAATTTTAAGAACCACTTACTGGAGGACTATGCACATCTTAGAAATAAAGTTTTGCACAGGATTAAAGGGGCTATATGTAAGAATTTTCATGTATTAATTGCTTTTTTATTGCAAATGTGTGAGCAGCTTGTAACAAAACCTAAAAACAAGACCTTCCCGACTGATTTTACAGGTCGTTTTTGGAGATGTGATGTGTTGGGGAAAGTTACTTTTAATTACAATATTGAGTTATTGCATTACAATATTGTGTAACTAATTGAGTTAGTTATTTTTTATAGAAAGTAATGTGTTACATTGTTTTTTCTCACCTGGGATGGGCTTGCTTTGTTTTTTAATAACAACAACAAAAAAAGTTATATTATTGGCACATGTAAAGACCCTTTCACAGGAAAATGAAATGAATAAGCCTCAGGCTGAAAAAAATGGTAATTTTACAGCACACATGTACAGTAAAGGACACAGTTAAAAAAAAAAAACTGTTCTGCCATTCTGGATTGAAGAAGAATAGATGCAGAAGAACAAAGTTCAACACTTCAGCAATAAAAAAATGCAAAATATGAAGCACAAATGTGATGTTTATCTAAATAAATTTTTACTTAGTATGGTTGTAGTGGATCATCGAAAGTCAGCAGCAAAGACACTGGTTAATAAAGTGAGATTAAATACATAAAGTACATTAGTGTAATTTAATATATTTCATATATACACTCACCTAAAGGATTATTAGGAACACCATATCTAATAATAATATACTGTGTTTGACCCCCTTTCACCTTCAGAACTGTCTTAATTCTACGCGTCATTGATTCAACAAGGTGCTGAAAGCATTCTTTAGAAATGTTGGCCCATATTGATAGGATAGCATCTTGCAGTTGATGGAGATTTGAGGGATGCACATCCAGGGCACGAAGCTCCCGTTCCACCACATCCCAATGATGCTCTATTGGGTTGAGATCTGGTGACTGTGGGGGCCATTTTAGTACAGTGAACTCATTGTCATGTTCAAGAAACCAATTTGAAATGATTTGAGCTTTGTGACATGGTGCATTATCCTGCTGGAAGTAGCCATCAGAGAATGGGTACATGGTGGTCATAAAGGGATGGACATGGTCAGAAACAATGCTCAGGTAGGCCGTGGCATTTAAACAATGCCCAATTGGCACTAAGGGCCCTAAAGTGTGCCAAGAAAACATCCCCCACACCATTACACCACCACCACCAGCCTGCACAGTGGTAACAAGGCATGATGGATCCATGTTCCCATTCTGCTTACGCCAAATTCTGACTCTACCATCTGAATGTCTCAACAGAAATCGAGACTCATCAGACCAGGCAACATTTTTCCAGTCTTCAACTGTCCAATTTTGGTGAGCTCATGCAAATTGTAGCCTCTTTTTCCTATTTGTAGTGGAGATGAGTGGTACCCAGTGGGGTCTTCTGCTGTTGTAGCCGATCCACCTCAAGGTTGTGCGTGTTGTGGCTTCACAAATGCTTTGCTGCATACCTCGGTTGTAACGAGTGGTTATTTCAGTCAAAGCTGCTCTTCTATCAGCTTGAATCAGTCGGCCCATTCTCCTCTGACCTCTAGCATCAACAAGGCATTTTTGCCCACAGGACTGCCGCATACTGGATGTTTTTCCCTTTTCACACCATTCTTTGTAAACCCTAGAAATGGTTGTGCGTGAAAATCCCAGTAACTGAGCAGATTGTGAAATACTCAGACCGGCCCGTCTTAAATCACCTTTCTTTCCCATTCTGACATTCAGTTTGGAGTTCAGGAGATTGTCTTGACCAGGACCACACCCCTAAATGCATTGAAGCAACTGCCATGTGATTGGTTGATTAGATAATTGCATTAATGAAAAATTTAACAGGTGTTCCTAATAATCCTTTAGGTGAGTGTATTATTTATATGTATATATTATATATATATATATATATATATATATATATATATATATATATATATATATATATATATATATATATATATATTTCATTATTGCTAGTTTATGTAGTATTCTGAGACTGCATTTTACTGTTTTTATAAATTTTTGAGTAATACTGAATCTGTTTTTTTTTTTTTTTTTTTTGCAAATGAGATGAGTAAATGCATCCTCACATTTAACCTAAAATGCCAATAACCGTTATAACCGTTCACACAGCGCACACAACGCCTCTGCACTCATTCCCATTTTTTCCCAACATGTGGACAGGAGAGCTGTCAGTCAATAAATGGAAAAACAAATTAACTTGCATTACTTATTTGAAAAAGTAACTCAGATATTTGTTGTAAATTTAAAAGTAATGCATTACTTTACTAGTTACTTGAAAAAAGTAATCTGTAACTCAGATTTGTACTTGTAATGCATTACCCCTCAACACTGGATGTGACATTTCCATGTACTCCCATGAGCTCTTGCGATCTATGACACATGACATGTTCAAGATAATGCCGAAAGAGCTATTCTGTACTGTAATGTTAATTTGTCATGCACAGAAAAGGGATCAATTCAAACTATAGTCTCACATAGCCAGATATATATATATATATATATATATATATATATATATATATATATATATATATATATATATATATATATATATATATATAGTTTCAAATATACTTTATAGTCAAACTATCATAACAGCATAATTTTAATTACTTCATCTGTTGACAGGGTACCAATGAGTTGCAGAACAAGCATGAGCATCAAGTTGCTGGCTGCAGTTCACTTAATGACCACCAGTGTCGCTAATAACAAGGGCTTCTGAATTCTATGTATAAAAAACATAAATACATACATACATGCATACATACATACATAAACATAGCTTTTAAGGTTTTAGCAAGTCAAACTTAAATCTGTTACCTACATGTGCACTATTGCTGCAGCATTGTTTTGATGGATACAACATCTTTAATATTACAGTTCAATTTCTACTTGCATTGCATCTTTAAAATAGGAGTCTTACTGTTGTGCTGTCTTCACACAGCAATATGTGCCAAGGCTTCTATATAAAGCTCATCATTATGTCGCCTTCTCTGTCACATGAGTATCAAGGAGGCAAGCTGCGTCAAATATATGCAGAGCAACCTGCACAGCGGAGGCACTAAACACACAGTGATAATATATGCAGAGCAGATTTCCTCAGTAGGGAGAGGAGCTCGGGCTCTGAATACAGCCTTATAAGCACCCCAGCCTTCCTTTTTTAAGATAAGGCACACAAACCTACCCTAACGCAACGTTCAATCTCTTCACAGGTTTGCTCAAACTCAGAAGGCATAAGAAGTGGCTTCGAAAACAGACACCTGCACATTTTGACATGGCAACGTCTGTTCTTTTTAGTTTTGGTATTAAACGGAGTATTGTTTATGTCGTATCAGAGTCAGCATACACATAGCAGAACAAACTGATGATGAAAGTCACTGATATGTTGTTGCTGAAAGACACACCAGAATTTCAATGCCAGCTGAAAATTCCATAAATTCATGTCTGAAACAGATATGCACAGAAAATGATACTTTAACAGATCTGGGGACGTATTCACAAAAAAATCTTAAGGCTAAAAGTAACTCCCAACTTGCCGATTTATAAAAAGAATAGACGTGTAGGTCCTAATTTTAAGACTCCTAAGCATTTTAGTGCTAAAACCAGTTCCTAAATCTGTGAAAAGTTAGGGGTAGACAAGAGGACTCCTAAGTCACTAAGACCAAATCACAAACAATCCTAAAATGGCTGTTTCCGGCAATCCGCCTCGGCAATCCCCCATAAAGACACTGTACACCATTGAGGCAATAGGCGATAGAGCAATAAATATTTTTGAATTATAGATTTTAAGCTGCGATGACAAAGTTTATTTATGCACCAGCAACAGGCATTGAATCATGGAGAATAAAACATTGTGGTCAAGTTGAAATTAATGTCATATTGTCAGCGCAGAGAGTCTTGTGGGCAGTTCAGGTGAGCTGAGTTTGAGTTCCGGTTGTGGACCTTTCCCGATCCCGTCCCCCCCTTTCTCTCTTCCACTTTGCTTCCTGTCTACTCACTGTCCTATCATAACAAAAAGACAAAAACTGAAAAAATAGAGTAAAAGAGTAAAATTTTATGTAATTGCAATGTATTTGGTGTGCTGTCTGAGGGGATCAAGGGCTCCAAGCTCAGAATTTAGCCCAAACCCAGAGCACTCTCTCGTATTCCTGGCTCGGAATAGGAACAAGGCGAGAGGGTGCTGGAGGGATGCAGAAAACTGACGAGGTAACTAAGAGAGCCGGCTGTGCATATCCAGTATATGCCTCCTCTCAAGCTGATTAGATAGACCATTTGAATGTACACCTCCCGAACTTTGTTTATAAAACATAATTTGTTGCTTGAATTCTGCAATCTCTCGAGAAGCAACCTCCCCTATCAGCCAATGACTGTGTGCATAGTTAGTAAGCGTGTTGACATCATCCATAGCAACAAGATCAACCCTGCCCTTTCTCTTAGCTTAAGACTTCTCTCTATTCCTTGGTAAAAGTTGGTCTCAGCAGCTTTGTGAATAGGTTTTAAGAGGAAACTCTGGTCCCACTTTATATTAGGTGGCCTTAACTAGTATGTACTTACATCAAAAAATAAGTACAATGTACTTAATGTCTTCATATTGTATTGCAAAAAACTTTTGCTGATATTGAGGTGGGATACGGGTAAAGTTAGGGGCAGGTGTGGTGTTATGGGTAAGTTTAAGGGTAACGTTAGGGACAGGTGTGGTGGTATGGGTAAGTTTAAGGGTAAAGTTAGGGACAGGTGTGGTGGTATGGGTAAGTTTAAGGGTAACGTTAGGGACAGGTGTGGTGGTATGGGTAAGTTTAAAGGTAACGTCAGGGACAGGTGTGGTGGTATGGGTAAGTTTAAGGGGCAAAGTTAGGGACAGGTGTGGTGGTATGGGTAAGTTTAAGGGTAACGTTAGGGACAGGTGTGGTGGTATGGGTAAGTTTAAAGGTAACGTCAGGGACAGGTGTGGTGGTATGGGTACGTTTAAGGGTAAAGTTAGGGACAGGTGTGGTGGTATGGGTAAGTTTAAAGGTAACGTCAGGGACAGGTGTGGTGGTATGGGTACGTTTAAGGGTAAAGTTAGGGACAGGTGTGGTGGTATTGGTAAGTTTAAGGGCAAAGTTAGGGACAGGTGTGGTGGTATGGGTAAGTTATGGGTAAGTTTAAGGGTAAAGTTAGGGACAGGTGTGGTGGTATAGGTAAGTTTAAGGGTAACGTTAGTGACAGGTGTGGTGGTATGGGTAAGTTTAAGGGTAACGTTAGGGACAGGTGTGGTGGTATGGGTAAGTTTAAGGGTAACGTTAGTGACAGGTGTGGTGGTATAGGTAAGTTTAAGGGTAACGTTAGTGACAGGTGTGGTGGTATGGGTAAGTTTAAGGGCAAAGTTAGGGACAGGTGTGGTGGTATGGGTAAGTTTAAGGGCAAAGTTAGGGACAGGTGTGGTGGTATGGGTAAGTTTAAGGGCAAAGTTAGGGACAGGTGTGGTGGTATGGGTAAGTTTGAGGGTAATGTCAGGGACAGGTGTGGTGGTATGGGTAAGTTTGAGGGTAATGTCAGGGACAGGTGTGGTGGTATGGGTAAGTTATGGGTAACGTTAGGGACAGGTGTGGTGGTATGGGTAAGTTTAAGGGTAGGGTTAGGTGTAAGGGAAGTGTCAACAGTGTAATTATAAATGTAACTACAAAAATTAATTACAGATGTAATTACATGCAGGTATTTTTAAAAATGTAAGTACAACGCAAAAACATGTAAGTACACAATAAGTGCATTGTATCAAACGATTAATTTAAATGTAAGTACACAGTAGTTAAGGCCACCTAATATAAAGTGGGTCCGAAACTCTTACTGCTATTTAGAAGAATACTTAGTGGTAAGATCAAATGTTTTGTGAATGCAGCCCCCAATATCAGAAACTTTGACTTTAAAATTAGAGCATTTATATTTAAATTTGTGCAAATTTGTGTATTTTTAATATATTTGATATACACTATATTGCCAAAAGTTTTGGGACACCTGCCTTCACATGCACATAAACTTGAATGACATCCCATTCTTAATCCGTAGGGTTTAATATGCAGTTGGCCCACCCTTTGCGGCTATAACAGCTTCAACCCTTCTGGGAAAGCTTTCCACAAGGTTTAGGAATGTGTTTATGGGAATTTTTTCTGACCATTCTTCTAGAAGCACATTTGTGAGGTCAGGCACTGATGTTGGACGAGAAGGCCTGGCTCGCAGACTCCACTCTAATTCATCCCAAAGGTGTTCTGTCGGGTTGAGGTCAGGACTCTGTGCAGGCCAGTCAAGGAAGAGGCCATCCTCAAACTGTTCCCACAAAGTTGGGAGCATGAAATTGTCCAAAATGTTTTGCTATGCTGAAGCATTAAGAGTTCCTTTCACTGGAACTAAGGGGCCAAGCCCAACCCCTGAAAAAAAAAAAAAAAAACTTTACCAAACTTTACATTTCACCAAACTTTACATTTGGCACAATGTAGACAGGCAAGTACTGTTCTCCTGGCAGCCGCCAAACCCAGACTCTAGAGTCCAGTGGCGGCGTGCTTTACACCACTGCATCCGACGCTTTGCACTGCACTTGGTGATTTAAGGCTTGGATATGCTGATATATGACTTGGATATATTTGTATTTATAACAACAAAATCTCTGTTTGGCATATAGTTTGTTTTAAGTCAATAATCAACACGCATAAATATGCAATTTTCCTATACAGCATTTTTTAATTTTGTTAGATTCAAAAGCACTAAATAACATGTAATATTTTTATATTAATCTCTTAATTATTCTAATATTAATATATTTTTGTCATTCCAAAACAACTAAGGGCTAATTTAAAATGATAAATTTCAGTGTTTGGCTCAATGTGTCCACGACTTTATGTTGGCCAAGAATTTTCAGCACCAAGACTCAATGTAGAAATGTGTGCCTACTGTAGTTGTGAAAGAGGAGGACAGATTTTTGTCTGTGCAGAATATGGCAGACTAGGTTCTGCGTCAGCACAGAACCGCCACCTAATCAAGGCACGAGCTTGGAAAGAACTCGCTTCATCACTTGGCAACCAAACGCAAAAGCACATTTACCAAAACAAAGCCTTTGTTTCCCTCTTCAATATCATTGCGGAAAGAATTAAAAAAAAACTAAAAAGAACACGCACATCTTATCATTAAACACCTTGGAGGAGAGAACGCGCATAAAATCTTGGACAATGTTAAGCGGCTCAAGCCAATTTCCACAGCGAGTGACTCCTGTCCTGTTTGGATGGAAATATCCTTGTATAATTTCATTAGTTTTTCTAGGGGATCTGCAACGGGTTAAAGCCACTGCCAGACGCCCCTCGCTTCATTGGATTCAATACATACGCTTGTCCTCAGGGAAGCAGTTTGCGACTGCATTATTGTTCCACCAGTTGTTATTATGATACAAACAGTGCTAGATTTGTTTTCTGGCATGGTTCACCAGTCGCCGTGTCCGTGGCTTCACGACTAGTACATTTAAAACAGGGGGGAGGAGGGGGGAGAATAAAAAGTGTATATTCCCTGATCGAGAACAGATATTCGAAAAAAATAAAAAGATAATGCAAAAGTAATTGAGACTCATCCAATCAAAGTTCAAACAAACTAAGCTGTAAATTGCTTTCTAAAATTAGAACATTTTGAAGTGTTATAAATATTCTGAAAGAGTGCAATCCTTTTTCCAAGGGAATAATTGAAAATAACACTAGTACATCAAGGGAATATTGAAAATGACACAATAACATTGAAACGAACAACAAAATAAATGCAGCATGATGAACGCACAATTACTGAACTAGAAAACCGAGAGGGAGAGAGAGATTCAGGATATTCTTGAGGGCCAAAGCGATCCTCTTGGGTAAAAGACAACAGCTTCAATATTTCAGTAAAAGTCCTTCAATAATAATGACACCATTTCTCTTTTAACTGTGCCGATACCAATAGACCTTGAGGCACAAAGAAGGGAAAAGGCCCTGTGTCGTTGCCCTGGGGTATTTCAAAACTCCTGCCAAACACAAACAGTATCCTCGCTGAACCCGCAGGCTGCCGACTGCATCCTCCCTCTGCGGAATTGGAAATGGAAAAGAACTCTTGCCTCTTCAGGTAGGGACCGTCTCCACAGCAACCAGAGGATCCAGGAGAAAAGGAAAATGTATTCAGTCCAGCGTTGACAAAAGAATGGCCCCCAACAAGCTCCTTGAGAATTGCTATTATTTTGCCTACTGAAAGCCTGTCACATCCTAATCTAAACACTCGTAGCCCATATATGCTATACTATACTGTTGCTATATTAGATATAAACGTGGAGGTTTTATAAGCTCAGTCGTGTCAATCCCATGCTCATTTATCAGTTTAGACTGAAAAAGCGAGTGCATTCACATAGTGTACAGTATATAGTGGAAACAGGTCTTCTTATCTCGCTCCCTAACGGTTGCTAGGTTACAAACTAGGACATGGCTTGACACATGCCGGGGGGGCTACGGCTGATTTCATCAAAGTCTAGCTCTCACATCTGTGAAATATGCACAGCGTTTTTAACTTTAACTCACATGCATATCAAAACAAGTCGAGCGGCAGGCTGATTCAATCTGGCGAGCGTGAAGAGAGAATACTAACCCGGAACATGCAAATTGGCTAAGCAGGAGAGTTTTAATTTGTGGTGGTGACAGTTTTCTCAATGCATTATTCTTAGAGCATCTATGCGTTTGTTGCTTACGGTACAAGATCACTGCTGCATTGTCTGTTCAACAGCTAATCAACAGCTGTAAAGCTTATATCGCTTCCATCAACGTTTCATTACTAGAACATTACTAATATTTTTTAACTGTATTGTGTATTAACAGATAGATTTGTGTCACCCAACAAAGATTACATAAGCTAATGCAATGGTGCCAAGGAGAAACCCTACTTCATCAAGCAGAACCGGGATTGTCAAAAATACCAGGGCAGGGTTGTTACAAATTACACAGGCACTGAAGTAGCTCAGTGCAATGAAAGCCATCATTAAAAAGGTACAAGAATATGGAACAATGTGAATCTGACAGAACTGGCCATCTTCCAAAAAGGGGTGCTGAGACGAGAATAAGTTCACTCCAGTCCGACATGACAGATGGGAGAAACTGAGTATGAGATTATAATAGCATTCGGAAACCTTGCTTGTATGGAGACTGTCAAGACAAAAGCTACAGGTTTTTTTGTGTGTTTTTTTTTTTTTAGACCCACAATTGGACTGGAGATCATCCATAAGTACAGTATGTGACTTTTTCTCTAAAAAGGTTTTTTTCTCTTAACTTTTTTCAGTATTTAAATGAATATTTCATTCAGTACTGAGAATTATAAAACGGTTAGTTCTTAATCCAGTCCTTGATTCTAAATGGTCAATAGCTGTGTTTTATTCACGATAAAAGACAGCTATGACCGCTTCACCCAGCGGTTCTGTGTATCACTACACAACACCCTTAGCAACCACTCTTAGCAACGTAGACATATGTTTGTTCTCATTGATATTGTTCATTGAAGCTTACTGTATTATGTAGAGTATTGTGAGAGAGAGATCGAGTGACTGAGTGTATTACCTGCATTCAGACTTTGCATATTCCATGTCATATGTTTGTAATAAAAAAATCATTTTGAATGTCCTCTACGATATCTTGTCCTTTTAACAGTTAAAGGTATAGTTCACCCAAATATGAAAATTACCCCATGATTTACTCACCCTCAAGCCATCTTAGGTGTATATGACATTCTTCTTTCAGACACATACAATCGGAGTCATATTACAAAATTGGATTAGCCAGGATATTTTTTAATATAACTCTTTGTATACGATTGTATTCGTCTGAAAGAAGAATGTCATATACACCTAGGATGGCTTAATTTTCATTTTTGGGTGAACTATACCTTTAAGGGGTTTTCCCGTGCCCTGACACTGACAGCGCTAGTCAAAGCATTAGTCAGTTGCGTCTTGTTCCTGTGTTCACAAGTTTCGGTCCTTTCAATATAAAAGGCTTCATCACTGACTGGACTCTCAGTCATAAAGACTTCTGTTGCTGTTCACGGTCAGGGACAATTTTTTTCCAGCAGAAGGAAGGCTTTAGTGAATTTACTTAATGAAAGTTGCATTGATACATTTTTTCTGCTTTAATATTTGTATTGTGTGTTAACCGTTTTATAAAAGCTATAAGGTACTCAAAGCTAGTGCTGTATCGTGAATAATTCACGGCTGAAGGGGTTGCAGGCATTAAATTAGCCTAAATGATCCATAAAATTAGTCGGTATGGCTAAATCTGGCACATTTACATGATGGACACAAGTGAAGACTTCCAATGCAAAAGCCTCTAAAAGCCACCTCGGTCAAAAATGAGATTACAATACTGAATGAGCAGAGTGAATGCTCTACACACATAGCATACATTCATCAAATACTTTCACTTCAAACCCACTAAATCCCAGCCTCAGCCCATTCAGAAGTGCTGGTTCTTAGGTAGAAACCTATACATAGGAGCCTGACAAAAATGCTAATTTTAAAAGAAAAACGTCAGACGGATTTAGAGGCTTTTGCATCTGAAGTCTTCAAGTGCTCATGCCAGTTAACGTATATTTTCTCTTAAAATAAAATAAACATAAATAAAGCAAGTTACTTATAGTGAAAAATATTTTTTAGAGTATCGGACCATTAGCTTAACATCAAACTCTTGAAAATCAATGGTCTTTAGTCAGGGCGAACACCATGTTTATTTGCTTGTGAACTGAAATGAGGCTATGAGTGACAGAGGTACAGTCTGTCCAGTGCATTGTTTTTGTGTATCTGGTTGTTAGTCATGCAGCTGATGCAACATGAAATAAAAGAATTCTGTTGACAAAAATTAGTATGAAAAAAAAGAGTGAAATAAGTGCAATTATATTGAACAGTCTGTATATTTGTCCCTCAGAGTCTCATTTCCATTTGGAAAAATGTGAGTACTATCTATGTGCTGTATTATGTTGCATATGTAGAGTGTTCAGCATCAATAACTGACTATTAGGATGTTGTCTTAGAAGTCAGCTGTCTGTGTAAGCACTAGCCATTCTGTTTTGGAACACAGCTTTAGGGTCTCAGTGCAAAGCACAATGCTGGCACAACACACAGCATATCACACTGAGAGTGTATGATGCTTCGGGGATGCATTTCTGCAGCAGGGACTGGAAATCTCAAAGATGGATGGAGTTAAGTACAGAAAAGTCCTCAGGGAAAGCGGCGATCTGTAAGAGAACTGGGACGAAGGATCTGAAACAAACCGTAAAAGTGCCACTGGAAAGGTTTTAAAACAAAAGGGTTAACTGTCTTGCCCTTGGCCAGTCCACATCTACTACTCAATCCGGTCAAGCATCCATGGAATGGCATAGAAATTGCTCTTTGAAAACATTTTGCTGATATTGGGCCCATTAGAAGATGAATTTCAGAAAATGAAACTAACCTAAAGACAAATCACAGCAGGTGTGAATTACCCCGTATTATCTCCTGGGTAGGAGATGTAAACTTGTCCATACAATTTTGTCTATTTTCTACATTGTATTATATTTAGTTTTGTTTAGTCAGTGGTGTATACTCAACTTTCGAATATTTGAAAAGCTATTTAAACCACAAGAGGTCTCAAATAATAGTCTTTGTCGCTGTGTGAACTGCTAGTTGAACAGAAGTTACCACATTCGTCATTAATGTTAGACAAGTCTTGTTTTACTCTGCACTACTGCAATAGCATATTAGCGCTCTGGACTTTGTGTGTAATGACTTGAAATGTTAATCACACTGATGCTGACATTTGCTTGTAATGTGAGCATGTTGTGATAATCATAGTGTTTGTTAATACACAAAAGAGGATGGATTGGTAATGTTCAGTACCATGTTCATGTCCTTTGATACAATGCAGATATTTATACATTATTCACTCAGTTACAAATTTCATGTTCAATTTTATGTTCCTTTCATGTTAATAGCAATGCTTTCATTATCATAAGCTCAAAATCACCTGAATGACTCGCAGCGAGTTCTTAAATCAAAAATGTGAGACTTTTTCAAAATGTTTTTGAAATAATATTTGGTCACACTTTAGATTAGGGTCCAATTCTCATTATTAACTACGACTTTTTCCCATCAAATGTTCATGCAACTCCTAATTAGGGGAGAGCGGGGCACAACCTAACGCTTTTTGACTTTCTCAGTTTGTGTAAATCCACTTGGGGTTCAGAGTATTTATTTTCCCCCACATTAATTTCTCACGTCTAGTACAATTATGTGGTTTTGTTTCATTAATACAGTGTATACTTTTTTCTTGATTTACCCCGAAAGAATAGAAGTGAACTGTGACAACATGCCCCATAGGTGGGGTACATTGTAACATGTGAGGGGCGCATTGTAACATCACCAAATGACAGCTTAAAATGTTACCTGATATAATCAAAAAATATCCAAGATAAACTAAAATATTTTGTCAATAAAATACAATTATTAATTTTTAAAATAAAATAATGCAATTTTTTAAATCATTTTAATCATTAAAAATATTTTTTTGAGTTTGACAACAAACACATTGCTAAATACAGCTATACAGCATAGTTCAAAACATAATGATAATGAATCATTTCTGAACATGACTCTCAGTCATTAGTCACACTTTTCTCATGGTTTCTCAAAAGAATTCATAAAAGTATAGAATAGAATAGCATATTTCTAACAGGGGCTCATTGTAACGCAGTGTTCCAACGCACCCCACCTCCGTAACTGGGATTTAAACCGCGGCTCGTGTCTTCTGCTGTTAGATCAGCATTAAAGAACCATCTCAACTGTTAAATAACAGATATAAGATTACAATAATATCAGATGTGTCTTATTTTAAATGAACACAAAAAACAGAGATGAAAAATAAACTTAAGACATTTACTTTTGCTATGATTAAATAAATGTTCAGTGTTATCTTCCAAACATTTCTTAATTTTGGTGCATTTTTTTTCTCTAAATAGTGTTGATATGGCAACTAGTAAATACACCGAGTTTCATCATCCTGGCATGTGTGGAAAGTGTTAAACCATGTGTTACAACTAACCCCGCGTTAGGTTGTGACCCGCGCTCCCCTACTGCTTATTAATAGTTGATGAGGTAGTTGTTAAGTTTATTGGGTAGTATTAAGGTATGTAGAATATGGTCATGTAGAATAAAGCATTAATATGTGCTTTATACGCACTAATAAACAGCAGATATCCATGTAATATGCATGCTAATAAGCAACTAGTTAACAGTGAGAATTGGACCCTAAACTAAACTGTGACTGAATATTCTTATGCTCACAGTAAAAGCAGAGTAAAACAGTAATATTGTGAAATATTATTACAATTTAAAATAACTTTTCTTTCTCTCTCTCTTATTTAATTTTAAAATGTGATTTATTCTTGTGATGTCAAAGCTGAAACTGCATATTCTATCCCCTTACACTAACCCTAAACCTACCCATCAGAAAACTTTCTGCATTTTTTCATTTTCAATCAACAACATCACGGCAAAAAATATACCCACAAGGACAAAGACTTCGAAGATTGCCATCTTTGCGGGGACATTTTGTCCCCATAATTTAGGGTTTACCAGGCCACACACACATTCTTTGTGGGGACTCTCCAAAGACGTAATGGTTCTTATACTGTACAAACTGTATATTCTGTCCCAGTTACACTAACCCTACCCATCACAGGAAACATTCTGCATTTTTATATAAAAACAAAACAAAAAAACCCCCAGAATTTTGTATGATTTATAAGCTTGTTTCCACATGAGGAACACAATTTAGGTCCCCACGAGAAAAATGTACACACACGTTTCTGGGGACTCGCCATAAACGTAATGGTTCTTATACTGTACAAACCGTATATTCTATCCCCTTACGCTGCCCCTACTCCTAAACCTACCCATCACAGAACGCTTTCTGCATTTTTACATTTTCAAAAGAACTAATTCTGTATGATTTATAAGCTTTTGTACCCATGGGGACCTCAATTTAGGTCCTCACAGTGACACGAGTCCGCATGAGTCTGTGTGCATTCAGGTTGAAGTTCCCACCAGACTAGAAAAACATGTCCACACACACACACACACACACACACACACACACACACACACACACACACACACACACACACACACACACACACACATTTATTTTTCTCTGAGTTTAATTTGCAAATGTCATACAAATGTCCTGCAGAGTGGAAGCTTGAATTCAAGCTCAAATGCACACGCTTGTTTAATAAGATGGTCACATTGCCTGTCCCATATGTCTTCTTCAGTGCTGCTGCCCAAATGTCTAATCTCACCCGTTCTGTCACAGATTGTCCCTCTCTCACTTCCTACAGAAATAATCATGTGCTGCACCGAGAAAACAGGTCTGATATTAATGTCGAAAAACCTGTAAAAAGTACAGTAAATGCACTCAGTTTTTATTGTTTACGCATAAATGACTAAAATACAAGTTTACCAGCACAGTTGAAAAGGAAACAACGGCCAGTACGAGGGTCGTTAAGAGCGTCTAATTAAGCCATTTGCCTTGTGCGACAGTGCAGTAGTAATTGCTGCTCGGCTTTGACAGTACTGTTGTATATTTGCTACTGAAATTAAACCATGTAATTAATTGGACCAACACAAAGTGGCTCACACTGGCCTCTTTCAGCAGGATGTAGGTAATTAGGGGATTGTGATAAACACGGAGCACCCTCGAACGGTAGCGCAGCGGTCATGGTGCTTAAAACCCATACATCCAAATGGCTTCCTCTGATTGCCCGCATTCACCAAAGCATTCAACACAATCGTCATCAAATTGCACCCTGCTCTTAGAAAAAATAGCCTGCTCTTCAGGTATCTAGCGATTATCCTGATCTTTGTAAAGGTTGCACGACACTGCAAAAACAGCACCTCGGCTTCACCTGCACGGCAAGCAGTCAGAGGGGAGAGTCAAAAGTGAGTGACTAGGACCGGGAGAGCCGAGGAAGACTGCATGTACACGCACCAAGAAAAGCAAAGGCGTTCCAGGCAAAGCGCTGAGCTGATTGCACCAGCTCGAGTGTCTCCTGCAATCATGGCTCAAGGCACGGCTGATCTGATTACGTCTCTGTCACTGATGATTTGTGAGAGGGCTCAGTGTTCTCCCGCAAAGAGTGGATCCCATCCGAGGAGCTCGAGAGAAAGGCGAGAAAACGCTTTGTAATCCCGCTGAATGCGAATGGCGGTCACTTGCATTCAAGAGGGAAGTCCATTTGCTGACCTCACTGAATGATCTTAAAAAACCATCCTCTAGAAGAGCCTTTTGACTTAGCTTTTCTTTTATTTGATGGAACAAAGCATCAGATTCAATAACAGAAAATTAAAAAGTAGATCTGGGAAAGCATGGTTGCTGCACACACTCCGAGACTTGAGAATGTAGGCCAATATCTCTAATGATGATTAAAAGAAGCAATCTTTGAAGGTGCTGCGGGCTGAACGCTGATTCTAGAGCAAGGTCGGGCTTGATACATGGTGAAAAACCAACAATACGTGGTAAAGATCAAAGAGAAGAGTGAATGAAAAATAATGAGAGAGCAGTGAGTCTCAGATTAGGCAGTTGAGCAAAAAGGTGCGATGGTAAAATAATGAGAGCAAGAGAAATCCGGGCCCAGCCAATCTGAGGGCCTGTTAACTGCAGCACGGACAACAATGGGTCTTAAATCATCGCGCTCAAGTGCACAGGAAGCATTTCAAAGCCTAAAAGCAGTCGTAAATCACAGCAGCAATCGCAGACAGCGGGGTCACTTCCTGTGTGTATTCGGCTCTGCTTCCCATATGAGTCCATACGTAACTATCAGAAACGTCTGATTTACATTCAAGGGGAAATCATTCCCATGACACTAGCGTCATCAAACAACATTGCAAAAAAAAAATTATGAAAATTGTTTATTATTATTATTAATAAACATTACATTTTCTAGAATGGCATTTACAGGGTACAACGGGGCTAAAGGCTCCACAGGGGAGCCTGCCCACACAAAAACTTGCCTCAGCACTTTCCAAAACATCCGCTTTTCAAGATGCATGTGGAAATTTGGCTGATCCTTGACGTGATTGTGGCCAGCAGCGCAAAAAGTTGATTCTTTGCTAATTGGAACTAATATTTTATGTTTTTTAAAATGTTGTAGATTTAAGTAGCAAATGAGAATCGTTGAAATTATTGAATATATTTTGAAAAAAGGTCTTCTCAATGATTTTCAGTTTATTTTTCAAGGTAATTAAAGCAACCGTTTTTAAATAATGGAAAAATATGTAAAAGTATGGTATTTGGGTTAAAAAGTGTCCCTGATGTTGGGAAGAAAGGCATGATAATAAACAGCTGCTGAGTTTTCCATTTATTGTCATGACATGGTTAGATATATATATATATATATATATATATACACACACACACACACACACACACACATACTCACCTAAAGGATTATTAGGAACACCATACTAATACTGTGTTTGACCCCCTTTCGCCTTCAGAACTGCCTTAATTCTACGTGGCATTGATTCAACAAGGTGCTGAAAGCATTCTTTAGAAATGTTGGCCCATATTGATAGGATAGCATCTTGCAGTTGATGGAGATTTGTGGGATGCACATCCAGGGCACGAAGCTCCCGCTCCACCACATCCCAAAGATGCTCTATTGGGTTGAGATCTGGTGACTGTGGGGGCCATTTTAGTACAGTGAACTCATTGTCATGTTCAAGAAACCAATTTGAAATGATTCGAGCTTTGTGACATGGTGCATTATCCTGCTGGAAGTAGCCATCAGAGAATGGGTACATGGTGGTCATAAAGGGATGGACATGGTCAGAAACAATGCTCAGGTAGGCCGTGGCATTTAAACAATGCCCAATTGGCACTAAGGGGCCTAAAGTGTGCCAAGAAAACATCCTCCACACCATTACACCACCACCACCAGCCTGCACAGTGGTAACAAGGCATGATGGATTCATGTTCTTATTCTGTTTATGCCAAATTCTGACTCTACCATCTGAATGTCTCAACAGAAATCATCAGACCAGGCAACATTTTGACTGTCCAATTTTGGTGAGCTTGTGCAAATTGTAGCCTCTTTTTCCTATTTGTAGTGGAGATGAGTGGTATAACAAGGCATGATGGATCCATGTTCTCATTCTGTTTACGCCAAATTCTGACTCTACCATCTCAAAGTCAAAGTCAAAGTCAGCTTTATTGTCAATCTGAATGTCTCAACAGAAATCGAGACTCATCAGACCAGGCAACATTTTTCCAGTCTTCAACTGTCCAATTTTGGTGAGCTTGTGCAAATTGTAGCCTCTTTTTCCAATTTGTAGTGGAGATGAGTGGTACCCGGTGGGGTCTTCTGCTGTTGAAGCCCACCCGCCTCAAGGTTGTGCGTGTTGTGGCTTCACAAATGCTTTGCTGCATACCTCGGTTGTAATGAGTGGTTATTTCAGTCAAAGTTGCTTTTCTATCAGCTTGAATCAGTCGGCCCATTCTCCTCTGACCTCTAGCATCAACAAGTCATTTTCGCCCACAGGACTGCCGCATAGTGGATGTTTTTCCCTTTTCACACCATTTGTAAACCCTAGAAATGGTTGTATGTGAAAATCCCAGTAACTGAGCAGATTGTGAAATACTCAGACCGGCCCGTCTGGCACCAACAACCATGCCATGCTCAAAATTGCTTAAATCACCTTTCTTTCCCATTCTGACATTCAGTTTGGAGTTCAGGAGATTGTCTTGACCAGGACCACACCCCTAAATGCATTGAAGCAACTGCCATGTGATTGGTTGATTAGATAATTGCATTAATGAGAAATTGAACAGGTGTTCCTAATAATCCTTTAGGTGAGTGTGTATATATATATATATATATATATATATATATATATATATATATATATATATATATATCATATTTAAAAACATGATATTAATCATATCATATAATAAAATATAATTAATTTTTACTACTGTATGTCGATATTAATTTATTATGGGATGTCCTTCAATGCTTTCAGAATCTTTACTTTTTATTATTTTGTTTTGATATTTTAAAATATATTTCTATATTAACATTTTAATGACAGCATATTTATTGAACAAAAATAGTACTAACTTAAAGTTATTGTTTTAAACAAGTATTAGAAATGATTAAAAATCATCAAGAAATTATTAAAAACATATTATTTTAGCTAAAGTATTTGTATCAATACTTTGTGCGTTTTGCCCCATGCTGGTGAGCCTTTTACCCTGTGTGTGGGCAAAATGCCCCCCTTGCCACCACATACATTTATAAGATTTTTTTAAACAAAATAACCCACTTTTATGATTTATTTCCACACAAAATCTTTCTCCATAAATGTTCAATACAAACATGTAAATTTTTCTGCAATGAACTATGCACTACGCGAGTTGTGAAAAGCACATTTTTTTAAGGTGTGGCGTTGTACGCTACTAAAATTAATTATTTAAATTAACAATATTAAATGATCAAATTAGAACAATACAAAATGTAACAATAATTGAAAAACAATGTTACAATTAGGATTAAATTAAACACTCTTCCCATTTGTGATTGGTCAGACAAATAAACAGTCCCACCCCCAAACTCATGTCATTGGTTGAGTCGATGCTATTCTGTCCAGTTCAATTCAAAAGCATTGAAAAAAAAAACAAAAAAAATAATATTCACGCAGAAATTACACGCCTTTGAAAACTTAAAAACACAGTCAACAACTCTACATGTATTTCTATATTTGATTTTAATCAACCAAACTCTGATACAAGTGTTCAGATTAGGACCAACTTTAGAATTTGCTTTCAACATTCAATTTAATGGCCATGGATTATGACACACGCAAGGAAAGCCGCACAGCAGGACTTCTTATGCACCCTCAGCGGAGTTGATTGGGACACTGCAGTGAGGAGATCTGGCCTCGTAGAACGACAGGAAATTTTGAAGTTTCGCTAATCCCCTTTTTCACAGCAAAGCCACAGAGAGAGCAGAATGCTGCTGCAATTCCCCTTGTGCGAGGGCATGAATCACACGTCTGCCGCCAATATTATCATCACTGTGTGCTCGCTGTGAGCTCGTCTATCTGTGAAATTGTGTAATCCTTGGAGATATTGCCAAGAATAATTTTATTATCTCTCTAAATAGCAAAATGAGCTGTATCCAGTTCTTCAAGTCCCAATCCCCAGTCTTGCCAAATGTTGTTTAAAAATAAATGTGCAAAACTTTTGTAAACATGACCGAGATATATGATTGTGTTTTTTTTATTTTTTTAGTCTTCTTCTGAAGTCTCCATTTTTTCAAAAGGATGGATCCACGACAGCCCATTTCAGATCTCTGACAGAAAATCTGACAGCAAATTCATAGGTGTCTCCATTTTCCGAGGCCAGAGCGTGTTGTTTCAGGGTTGTTCTCAACTCTGTCAGGGGAGAAACGAGTGGGCGGATCCCAGGCTTGCACATTTCAGACCTGGAGACTTGGAGCTTCACTTCTCACCACTGTGGTTTCTGCTGTTCAACACCCTCTACAAATAACACTCTATTCTTAGACGGACATCACAGAGGTGATTGGCTGTCAACAGTTAATGACTGCACTGCTGTTATTTCGGGAGGTTTGATGGAAACAGTTTTTAATTAGGTGTGTGGGTATAACTTCACAGGTTATGCAGATTACAGATATTACATTTATACTCCTTCATTGCTGCCTGTTATTATCATTAATTTGATCGAACGGTTCATATACTTTCCTTGCAGGGGGAAAACACTTTGGGAATTTAAGATGTTTCATTGTGTAATGAAAAGCCAGGCTGTCAGGTCTGGGATATAATGATGGCACATCATCAAAGTTGTAACACATGGCTGCACTAAGAACTTCATTAAAAATTATGAGGCCCTTGATTTGTGTCATGCAGTGACGCTCAGGCTTAAGTAGAAATATGGGATTTAGATGGTTAAAGTTGGATTAGCCAAATTTTCTGTTTGTGCATCTTTGTGGACCAATACACTTCACAACACAAAGCTATCAGAACTCATCAAGGCCAATTAGCTTTCCAAAAACTATTACATTTCCAATTTCTCCAGGATCTGCATTAAGCACTTTACAAAGTTTACCAAAGAGATTCATAGACAACATTATGTTTTAGAAAATAAAGAAAAAGAAAAAATGTAATTATGACTTGAGATTTATTCAAACTCTTCAAAGAATATACAACTTTGTTATCTGTGTAGTGCTGAAGTCACAAATTAAAATTTCATTTTTTTAACTGACAAACCACCATAATGTCAAAAATACATTATACATACAAACTCTTACAAACTAACATTTAGGCCAACAAACATAAAAGGTTATAAAAAAATGAATGTCTTTTCATTTGCACTTATTGTAAAAGTATTTGTCAGTTGAATATTGAGGAAATCATATTATGGTCATTAGATTCTTTTATACATTATATTTTGTATATTATGTATTACATTGCCTATTTGATATAATAATTTTTCTTATGCTCAACCAAAAGACTTGAAATAGCTATTTACAAAAACATATTATAATATAGCTAGATAAAAATATAAAATATGAAATGTAATATAATCTAATATACATATGCAATATGAATTCTATATACACAAAATAGCTCTTTAAAAATATACATTATAATATAGATAGAATATATAAAATCCATCCATCCATCCACCCACCCATCCATCCATCATCAATTAGATAATTTCAGCGGAGCATAACAAAAATTATTATATAAAATATGTAATGTAATATAGAATATAATGTGTACACAAATGCATTATCTATAATACTTTCTATGATTTTTCCCAGGTTTTCTATTGACTGTGTATAATGGTTAGTACGCTGGTCATATAACAAAGTCAACGGGTGTTTTTTGCTACAGCCCTGGGATGGTTTTTGGCACGGTTGAGCTAGTTTTAGTGCAGGTGTAAGAAGAGGAATCCAGGCAACTGGAGACTGATTTCACCCCTCACAGCTCACAGCATGGCTGTCTCCCTTTAGCAAGGGCTTGGGTGAGATCCAGACCGAGCTATTTCTCCTCAATGTCACATTTAGTAAAACACACACCGCAGGTCTGGAGCACAGAGGAATGGGAGTAACCTTAACCCTGTTGCTGCAGTTACCGAGCATTACTGAATCAGCTATTAATCTTAACGCAATTGTCGAGCATTTCTGGAAGGTGTGGGGAGCAGAGCAGAGCGGCTGGTTTTAGACAAAGCCAATATTTTCATTCCAGCTTGAAAGTTCACATTTCTCTTAGCCAATACAACCTCAGCATCAACAGCTGACCACTCACAGGGTGCCAAGAGCTCAGTGGCATAAGGTTTGCTCGATCCAGACCGCGGCTCTCTAGTTTATTGCCTAACTGCTTTGCCCATCACATTGATTGGACTGCAGTCACAGGTCTATTCTCAGAAGCGGCGCTGAAATGACACATGCACTTAAAGTGATGGCTCTACAACTAGTTGCTTCTTTGAGGAGGGGAAAATTGTGAAGAACTCTTGTTTTCAATAACACTGACGGTACAGAGAACGAAAAGGTCAGAGAAATGCTCTCATTACTGGTCCACATTTAAGCTATTCAAGGCAAACAATAGATCACTCCCAAATCACAGTGTTTTGAGTCACTGATCAATTATTCCTTTTTGCCCACAACACACTTTTTGTGTAGTCGTTTAGAGCTTGACTTGGAGACTGTAATGGATTGCGGCTCTCGCTGGAGCAAACTGCTTTTGATGGGGTCCAATCTATAGTGTACACACCAGTGATCCACAAAGGATAGCCCCTTTTCACCGGTAAGGGGCCGCATCCATCATGGCTTTCTCGAGTGGCTGTGCATTAGGAGATGCCCTTGCTCAGATCAAGGTGCGCCCTTGAGCCTCACGAAAAAAACGAATGTTTGATCTGGGAACCGTCCAGAGAGACCACAACTTTGCCGTATAAGGCGATGACCGGGAAACCCCACATCAGCATGCAGGGGCAGGCATGAGTGAACAAACAGAACCTGCTGCTTGTCAAACATCACGCCTGCATCTGCGCATGGAGCGCTGGCTATTAGGGGGGGAGGGGCATGCAGCATTTCAATGAGACAAAGACAAAAACAAGATGGAGAGAGAGAGAGAGAGAAAGAAGCACTATTAGATTTCTGCTGTTGGCAGATACTCAAATAAAACTGTGGAAATCCATCAGGCCGTGGGATCGATGGATCAGTGGGTCAGTGCCATGGCAGTCGGCCTGCAGCTGTGTTGTCATGGGCGACGGGTGAATGATTAAAGGTCGAGGGACAAGTGTTGAAGAATTGTGACAAGTTTGGAAAAAGTCACTGCCGGATTGGTGTGCCCAAACACAGGTCAAAAGTAAAGCAAACAGAAGCATGACATATTTACTGTATGTGGAACAACTGGAATGAAACTGATATTCTCACTTACATAAATGAACTATAGCGTTCTGCACCCACTAGAAAAAATGATGTCTGGTGTCTGAATTTTTGGTTTGACTGTATATCCCCCACCCACTAACAGGTGCCGTGATGAAGAGATAAACTGTGTTATTCACGTCACCTGGTCATAATGTTATGCCTGATAGGTGTATATACATATATACATTTACATTTAATGAGCAAAGAAATACTAAGTCTGCCTTTAAAATGTAATAAAAAAAGGTAGAAAAAACCAAAAAAAAACAAAAAAAAACACGGAACTGTGACAAGCCTGGGCAATAAACACAAAGCGTATATGAGTGCTGGTTTCCAGCATGTCAAGCAGATAAGTGCTGTGCCAAGGGCTCTTCGGATGGTATGAGATGCACAAATGACAAGCAGTGTCTAGAGCAAGTGTCAACGGCATGTGACAGAAACAATAGGTCTGCATGGGTAGATCCCCCCCGCCCCCGTCACTTCATAGTTTCATCAGCTCGGCCCTTGTACACCTGATTGACTTATTCTACTAATCTACATATCAATTACATAAATTATCTCCACCTTGCTGGCAGGGGTGCTTTGAGTGATGGGATCTGGGGCAGGATGTGATTATTGGTCAGTGGAGGTGAAGGTTTCCAGTTTGCTGAAGATGCTTTAGAGCTGTATGGAAATGCAGCACAAGCTCATTAGAAACCAGTGTCATATTGTCCATTATAATCATGCATAAAATTTGTTTTAGGGATGAAATGCTCTGTGCATCAGAATGCATACAATATACGGGGATGAAATTTACATGATTTCCTGCCACAAAGTGCTGGAAAGGACCTGATTCACGTCCATGTTGAATGAAGGGGCGGAATTTAAAAGCGCTCTGCCTCTGAGTCATACAGTCATCAAACTGATCTGTCAATTTTGTGAGCAAGCTGAACTTTATCGGTCGTCATTGCATCAGGGTTGGACACTCTGACAGCCACATTCAGTTGTGGGACTTCAGTAATGGCTTTGGAGATGCCTTACAAGAGCGGTGATGTAATTCACAACGTGTCGACTCCACCTCGGCTCCGTCAGGATTGCTAGCCCTGTTTCCACGCGATAAGGACACTGAAAATTCATTGCATATTTTGAGGCAGATGGATGGGAGGGCAGGTGAGATTAATGTTGAGACGGAAGCAGTGAATCGGACTGACAATACCAGACAAAAACTCTGAAAGGGCCATGATTCTGCTAACAGTTGCCTTGATGATCCCATTACTGTGCAGGATCACATTCCCCCGTTGAACTACTTGTCATTGGGGATGAAGGACTGATCCCTCTAACCCTCTCTGTTTAAAAGGATCATTTAGCACTGTCCTCCCAGACTCTTCAGATGGAAAGCTCGGCTACAATAACTTCGCTTTGTGTGGGAGGTGACACATTGATTGTGGCTATCCAATGTCCCCACTCTTGTTGCTTCCCTCTTCCACTAAGTGTCCAGCAGCCATAAATGTGTCCAGCACTCAGACAACAAAAATAACACATGACTGCTTTACTGATGAACTACTACATCAAAATCAAAAGTAATCTTGTTGGTTACACCATCTTCGTTATGAAGGTTAAGATAAAAGCTATAATTAAGGAGAGTTTACATGTTAAAGTCCATTAAAAAGGTATGGGGAGGCAAGTAAGCGTGGTATCCCACCATGGAAATATGACTTGTTCAAACCAAATTTTCAGCATAAAGAATGCATAACTCAATGCATCTTTATGACTTCCTTCACAATGAATCCATAATATTGTTGTGGAGATATTTGTTTTTTTTGTGTCTTTTTTCTTATCCAGAGGCTGACAATTTAGTCAAGTTTTGAATTTTTTTTAGCACTAGTCATACACATTTTTTTAACAGTTTTGGTGATTTATTTTGTAAATATGCTATACTCTCAAAGTCATTACTTTGGACTTGGTGTGAACAGGACTTAAAATACATTATACAACTATTAATTCTGGTTGATTAGCCAAGATACATCCCTAGAGTGCTGATGTACAATACAGTACAACAGAGTAATCTGTGTTCACAGTGTTCCACATCTCAGTATGTGAGAGGTACTGGGTGGAAGTAGAGATGTGTGAGTTTTCGAGGAAGTCGTATTGTTTGAAGGTCACTCTAGTCGTATTGTTTGAAGGCCTCTATGAAACTGACAACTGGTGGAGCTCTGCTTTTCCACCACTTACACCATATGTATCAGTTCTTTCATTAAAATAATACTTTTATTAAAATAATCAATGACAAAAGACTAACAGATGACTTTACTTAATCAGCAGCTTTGTTCCTCTGTCTGCAGCAGTAAAGCAGATCTACACTGACCGCTTTGAGTTCATGCAGATGTGCTGCAACCCTGAGCAACTGGCAATACTGAGCTCTGTTAAGCTGCTCTGTTTCATACAATGCTGGTTTGAGGAATAGCAAAGGCAAGTGTCTGACAAAAAAAAAGAAAAAGTGGAGCAGTGTTAAAAAAGCCTTGTAGTAACATCTGCATTTGACTTGAAATTTAAATTGAAAACCATAATATATCCATAAATAATATTAATAAATATATCCACTACTATTCAAATGTTTGGGGTCAGTAAGATTTTATAATGCTTTTGAAATTAGTTTTGTGTGCTCACTAAGGCTGCATTTATATGATCAAAATTTCAGTAAAACAGTAAAATTGTAAAATATATATATACATACACATACACATACACACACACAGAGACTAAAGTATTGGGACACCCCTCCAAATCATTGAATTCAGGTGTTCCAATCACTTCCATGGCCACAGGTGTATAAAATCAAGCACCTAGGCATGCATACGTACTCTCAGGAGCTCAGTGAATTCAAGTGTGATAGGTTGCCACCTGCGCAATAAGTCCATTTGTGAAATTTCCTCACTATTAAATATTCCACGGTCAACTGTTAGTGATATTATAACAAAGTGGAAGCAATTGGGAATGACAGCAACTCAGCCACGAAGTGGTAAGCCATGTAAAATCACAGAGTGGGGTCAGCGCATGCTGAGGCGCACAGTGTGCAGAAGTTGCCAGCTTTTTGCAGAGTCAATAGCTACAGACCTCCAAACTTCATGTGACCTTCAGCTTATCTCAAGAACAGTGCGTAGAGAGCTTCATGGAATGGGTTTCCATGGCCAAGCAGCTGCATCCAAGCCTTACATCACCAAGTGCAATGCAAAGCGTCAGATGGACTCTAGAACAGTGGAGAAGTGTTCTCTGAAGTGACGAATCACGCTTCTCTGTCTGGCAATCCGATGGACGAGTCTGGGTTTGGCGGTTGCCAGGAGAATGGTACTTGCCTGACTGCATTGTGCCAAGTGTAAAATTTGGTTTATGGTTTAGATTATGGTGTGGGTTGTTTTTCAGGGGTTGGGCTTGGCCCCTTAGTTCCAGTGAGAGGAACTCATAATGCTTCAGCATACCAAGACATTTTGGAAAATTTCATGCTCCCAACTTTGTGGGAACAGTTTGGGGATGGCCCCTTCCAACAAGGTCCATAAAGACATGGATGAGCGAGTTTGGTGTGGAGGAACTTGACTGGCCTGCACAGAGTCCTGACCTCAACCCGATAGAACACCTTTGGGATGAATTAGAGTGGAGTCTGCGAGCCAGGCCTTCTCGTCCAACATCAGTGCCTGACCTCACAAATGCGCTTCTAGAAGAATGGTCAAAAATGCCCTAAACCTTGTGGAAAGCCTTCCCTGAAGAGTTGAAGCTGTTATAGCTGCAAAGGGTGGGCCAACTCAATATTAAACCCTATGGATTAAGAATGAGATGTCATTAAAGTTTATGTGCATGTAAAGGCAGGCGTTCCAAAACTTTTGGCAATATAGTGTATATATATACACACACAGACACATGTTCATGCACAACTTCTAGAAAAAAGTTTTTGTTGTGATTTATTGGGTTGTTAATCTCCCACTATTTGCTGAGATGAACAGATAATAATTATTAATAATAATAATAATAATAATAATCATTATTAATTGGTTATTATTATTATTAATAATAAAAACAATCTGTTTTATCTCAACAAAAGGTGGGAGGATAACAACCAAATAAATCACAACAAAAACTCTAAGATCTAAAGCATAATCCTAAAAGCACAAAAATAAATGCTTAAGCAGCTAGAAACTCCAGCAGGTGATTAAAGCTTGTAGCACAGACCAGCTATTTGACTTTGAGGATTATCACTGGAATATGACAAGCTCACTGGACACTCAACATATGCTAGAGCTCAGCAGGAAGACAGGTTGTCAATGCTGCACACAATCTTTGATTGACACAGGTGTCAAAAAAAATGCCTGGCAAGGAGCAGTGGCGTGAAAGGAGCAGGACATGAAAAGAAGCACATCTGGCCCACACTTTTATCCAACAAACCCATCCTTCCTCTAAATCTGCAGTGAGTGCAAAGAGCACAAGACCACTCCCCATGTGATCTATTAAGGCACAGATCAAAGCATGCACATGACGTACTAAGCGAAACTGAGGGCATGCGCACACATATCAGTGTGCTGTATCAACAGCCCGCTTTCCAGTGTAATAAATCTCCTTAATCAAATCAAAGCTTTTTAGAACCACTGGGTCTGAGCAACCCGGTCGATAAAGAGGAAATGCTGAATAAATGCTGAGGGCTTACCGTGGCCTCCCCTCGTGAGGAAGGGCATCCTGTTGATGGCGATGGGTACGGTACCATGCTTGTTATGGAAGTGATGGACATGGTGTGTGGTGCTCAGGCTGGAAGACACACGAGCACTGGCCGTTCTGTCCGGCACCGAGGCCAACAAGGCCAGAGATAATACCAGTCTCCACCAAGCGCCGAGGCCCAGCCAGCTGCCTCCACCACACTCCCAGCCCAGCAACACCACATCCAGCTTGGGGCAACAAGGCCCGGCGTAGACCCTTCCACACCCCATTTGTCCCACCCGTTGGAAAGAGTACATCTCAGAGAGTGGTGCCCATGTCTATCATTATCCACGGGTCAAGTAAATGATGCAGAAGAAAACAATGCTACACAAAACCCAGAGGCTTTCACAGTAGGTTTCCAAAGAGACGATAAAATCCTCAAAAAGAAGAAATTCCTTTCAAGTATGGCTTCAAAAAAAACAAAGGGGAAAAAAACAATTGGGCAGTTCCTCCTGGCTTTCACGCTCAGCGACTATCAAAAAAAAAAAAAAAAAAAAAAAAGAGCTTGTCTGAGAGGAGAAGGAGGGCAGGCTCAATCGAGTCGATAATCATATGAGCTGCAACTCCCAAAAGCGTTCTAATCACGGTCGCATGGATCAATATTTCTGGATGCAGATTTTTGCGACTTAATTGATGAGAGGAGAAACGCTCCAGGTGGAAGAGATGCCGGGAGGCGTCTCCCTTTGAGTTCCCAGCCTCAGGTACGGCTTACACGCTATTTAGACCACTCTCCCTCAGAGGGCAGCTCCTCTATCGCGCAAGAGGAGATAAGAGACATCCCGGTGGCTAATGGATTATTCTAATACTGATTAAAAGATGACAGGAAACAGAAAGGAGGAAACAGACAGAATGAGACTGACCCGGGCACGATGAAGGCAATGGAGTGCTCACGTTTCCTTTTCACAGACGGAGAGATAAAGAGACTTCTGCTGCAGCATGGTAGAGGGAAAAAGCAGCAAATAAATAAATAAAGCCGGCTGCAGACGCAGCGCGAAGCTTCTCCGCTGCAAGCTCCCTCTTGAAGTGGAAGACCTGGAGCGGAGCTGGATCAGTTTTCCAGCACCATCCTGGATCACTCTCTTGGATTCTTGTCTCTGCCTCTGATGCAAACACTGTATCGATTAGCACTGCATTTTATCCCTCTTTTCTCTTTTCCCTCCCCCTTTCCGATAAGCATTCACTTGCTAATGTGCTTAGTCTGACAGTGTTACCAGCAAATGCCCCTCACAGCCGAAGTGTGGACGACCAAAATCCGTACGTGCACCAGTGCGCTGAAATGCATGCTAATTCAATTAGGCTCCTTGCGATCCTCGATAGATCTTCTCCCGGGATTGATGGGATCGAGAGCAAAGACTGAGGAAAAAAAACAACCCAGAAACAACAAGCGTTGCTTGCCGCAAGCGTGAGGTGCAGGACGCACGGTCCTCCTTCTGGATGCTCAAGCAGAGACTGCTACAGAGATGGAGAGAGAGAGAGAGAGAGAGAGAGAGAGAGAGAGAGAGAGAGAGAGAGAGAGAGAGAGAGAGAGAGAGAGAGAGAGAGAGAGAGAGAGAGAGAGAGAGAGAGAGAGAGAGAGAGAGAGAGAGAGAGAGAGAGAGAGAGAGAGAGAGAGAGAGAGAAAGAGAGGAGAGCAGTGCAGTGTGTGTCTGAGGAAAAGAGAGAAAGAGAGGGGAGGGGTGCGCAGGGAGCAGGCGATCGTAGTGCATAAGCACACATGCAGACATAGAAAGAAGCCAAAAAATGGAGAAGAAAAGGGAATCAGTTGCACGGCACACACACAACCAGGAATACAAATTCAGGGTGCTGCGCACGCTCACCGCAGCCTCTGAAACACCAGCCCTACACTGCAGAACTTGACCAGTGAAACTAGCAATAGAAGATGCTGTTTATTCCTGCAGTGATAAATTAAAGTGGTAAAGAAAGAGAGAGTTTTGAAATGGTGTTTTTGCATTTTACAAGTGGTCTATTTTCAGCCAATGTGGAAATCACACTCAGGAAATCTGAAAAGTCTTGCTGGTGCCAGATGCAACCCCCTCGACCAAGATAGCAGTAGTTGGTTCCCGATCTTGTTGAATAATTTAGTACCAGACAAAATTTGATGGCAAATGCCTGCCACTGTCTTTCTCTCATATTTTCTAAATGATTCAATTCCACACTCATTTGTTTTGGCTTCTCTATTAAAAGATGTGTTCATTCATATAGAATAAACCATAAACCAAATAAACCAAATCATTTACTAACTACAAAGGGTTAGACAGATACTCAAGTTAATTCACGTAAATTTGACTAAAGGCCCATGAGATCAATTTTGGAGTTTTGTGACTTAGACAATCTTCAAACTAAAACAACATACTAACATACTCCTAAACGCTGGCTAAAATGACTTTCAAATAGATTCACATATACTGTACACACACGCATACTGTATGTGTGTGTATATGTATATGTATATACATATATATGTGTGTGTGTGTGTGTGTGTGTGTGTACAGTATATTTGTATCTATCTGAAAGTAATTTTTGCCAGCGTTTAGGAGTATATATACACACACACACACACACACACACACACACACACACACACACACACACACACACACACACACACACACACACACACCAGATATAATTTTTTCTAGTGGGTGCAGGACACTATAGTCAATTTATGTAAGTGAGAATAGCAAAATAAAGTAATCTGTGACAAAAAAAAATTATCATACAGTGGACTACCAGTAAAATCGATAAACATTTATAAAAATTTGGGACCAAAATTATTCGGACACTTTGACCAGAGCATGTTTTGCTTAAAGCTCCCTGTAAAGGCAATTCTGAGTTTTGTTTCTAAACATATTATAAACGTTAGAAATGTGTTGCTGAAACACGTTACAAATACTGTGAACTGTGTAGTACTGAATTGTGGTGTTAGACCGTTAAACAGTTTTTCAAAATTTTTTTGTTCAGGATTTTTTAGGCGGGGCTAAAATGGTGGCTCGATGATGCACTGGAGCCACTGAGCATATGGCCCTTCCCCCAACACTATCATAACTGTTGATGACGCACTGGAGCCAGTGAGCATATGGCCCCTCCACCAACACCATCATAACTGTTGATGACGCACTGGAGCCACTGAGCATATGGCCTCCCCAACACCATCATAACTGTTGATGACGCACTGGAGCCACTGAGCATATGGCCCCTCCCCCAACACCATCATAACTGTTGATGACGCACTGGAGCCACTGAGCATATGGCCCCTCCCCCAACACCATCATAACTGTTGATGACGCACTGGAGCCACTGAGCATAATCCCTCAAGGGGTTGTTTTGACAAGGGCCAAATTGTGATGCTAGACGACTGGGTCAGAGCATCTCCAAAACTGCAACTCTTGTGGGGTGTTCCCAGTCTGCAATGGTCAGTATCTATCAAAAGTGGTCCAAGGAAGGAACAGTGGTGTACCAGCGACAGGGTCATGGGCGGCCAAGGCTCATTGATGCACATGGGGAGTGAATGCTGGCCCGATCAAACAGACGAGCTACTGTAGCTCAAGAAGTTAATGATGGTTCTGACAGAAAGGTGTCAGAATACACAGTGCATCACAGTTTGTTGCTTATGGGTCTGCATAGACCAGTCAGGGTACCCATGCACGTGTCGGCAACAGTGGACACGTGAGGATCAGAACTGAACCACGGAGCAATAGAAGAAGGTGGCCTAGTCTGATGAATCACGTTTCTTTTACATCACGTGGATGACCGGGTGCGTGTGCAACGCTTACCTGGGGAACACATGGCACCAGGATGCACTATGGGAAGAAGCCAAGCTGACGGAGGCAATGTCATGCTTTGGGCGATGTTCTGCTGGGAAACCTTGGGTCCTGCCATTCATGTACTTTGATAGGTACCACCTACCTAAGCATTGTTGCAGAGCATGTACACCCTTTCATGGAAACGGTATTCTGTGGACTCTTTCAGCAGGATAATGCGCCCTGACACAAAGCAAAAATGGCTCAGGAATGGTTTGAGGAGCACAACAATGAGTTTGAGGTGTTGACCTGGACTCCAAATCCCCCAGATCTCAATCCAATCGAGCATCTGTGGGATGTGCTAAACAAACAAGTCCGATTCATGAAAGCCCCACCTTGCAACTTTCAGGACTTAAAGGATCTGCTGCTAACATCTTGGTGCCAGATACCACAGCACACCTTCAGGGGTCTAGTGGAGTCCATGCCTCGACGGGTCAGGGTTTTTTTTTTGGCAGCAAAAGGGGGACCACCACAATATTAGGAAGGTGGTCATAATGTTATGCCTGATCAGTGTGTGTGTGTGTGTGTGTGTGTGTGTGTGTGTGTGTGTGTGTGTGTGTGTGTGTGTGTGTGTGTGTGTGTGTGTATATATATATATATATATATATATATATATATATATATATATATATATATATATATATATATATATATATATACACAATGATGATAATACAGATGTATACAGATATACTACAGCTTTTTTTTTTTTTTTTTAGCTTTTTTTAATAGCTTACACACTAAGCGGATACTTAAGGCAAACAGAACTTGTCCTCTTCCATTTGTTTTGTAAATATATACTTTATTCAAGTCACCTTTATTGCTACAGCGCTTTATACAATACAGATTGTTTCAAATCAGCTTCACAATTGTACATTATGCTGTAATGCAGCTTTAACAAGCGAATAGTGTCATTATACAGCTCAAGTCAGTTGCTGTGTTGACCGTCCTTCGGATGAGACGTTAAACCGAGGTCCTGACTCTCTGTGGTAATTAAAAATCCAATGGCACTTCTCGTAAAGAGTAGGGGTGTAACCCCGGTGTCCTGGCCAAGTTCCCTCCATTGGCCCTTACCAATCATGGCCTCCTAATTGGCTCTATCACCCACTCTCCTCTCCACCTATCGCTGGTGTGTGGTGAGCGCACTGGCGCCGTTGTACTGTGGCTGCCGTCACATCAACCAAGTGGATGCTGCACACTGGTGGTGGTTGAGGAGAGACCCCTGACATGACTGGGAAAGCGCTTTTGGTGTACAGTAGTACATATGAAAGCGCCATATAAATGCCTCATTCATTCATTCATTCATTCAGTCCAGTTCAATAACTGTAAAGTTTATCAATTGTGCAACAATTGTGCATACATACTGTATAAACAGTGTATTTGTGCACATATATATATATATATATATATATATATATATATATATATATATATATATATATATATATATATATACATACACTCACCTAAAGGATAATTAGGAACACCTGTTCAATTTCTCATTAATGCAATTATCTAATCAACCAATCACATGGCAGTTGCTTCAATGCATTTAGGGGTGTGGTCCTGGTCAAGACAATCTCCTGAACTCCAAACTGAATGTCAGAATGGGAAAGAAAGGTGATTTAAGACGGGCCGGTCTGAGTATTTCACAATCTGCTCAGTTACTGGGATTTTCACGCACAACCATTTCTAGGATTTACAAAGAATGGTGTGAAAAGGAAAAACATCCAGTATCACGGCAGTCCTGTGGGCGAAAAATGCCTTTTTGATGCTAGAGGTCAGAGGAGAATGGGCCGACTGATTCAAGCTGATAGAAGAGCAACTTTGACTGAAATAACCACTCGTTACAACCAAGGTATGCAGCAAAGCATTTGTGAAGCCACAACACGCACAACCTTGAGGCGGATGGGCTACAACAGCAGAAGACCCCACCGGGTACCACTCATCTCCACTACAAATAGGAAAAAGAGGCTACAATTTGCACAAGCTCACCAAAATTGGACAGTTGAAGACTGGAAAAATGTTGCCTGGTCTGAAGAGTCTCGATTTCTGTTGAGACATTCAGATGGTAGAGTCAGAATTTGGCGTAAACAGAATGAGAACATGGATCCATCATGCCTTGTTACCACTGTGCAGGCTGGTGGTGGTGGTGTAATGGTGTGGGGGATGTTTTCTTGGCACACTTTAGGCCCCTTAGTGCCAATTGGGCATCGTTTAAATGCCACGGCCTACCTGAGCATTGTTTCTGACCATGTCCATCCCTTTATGACCACCATGTACCCATTCTCTGATGGCTACTTCCAGCAGGATAATGCACCATGTCACAAAGCTCGAATCATTTCAAATTGGTTTCTTGAACATGACAATGAGTTCACTGTATTAAAATGGCCCCACAGTCACCAGATCTCAACCCAATAGAGCATCTTTGGGATGTGTTGGAACGGGAGCTGTGTGCCCTGGATGTGCATCCCACAAATCTCCATCAACTGCAAGATGCTATCCTATCAATATGGGCCAACATTTCTAAAGAATGCTTTCAGCACCTTGTTGAATCAATGCCACGTAGAATTAAGGCAGTTCTGAAGGTGAAAGGGGGTTAAACACAGTATTAGTATGGTGTTCCTAATAATCCTTTAGGTGAGTGTATATATATATATATATATATATATATATATATATATATGTGTGTGTGTGTGTGTGTGTGTGTGTGTGTGTGAGTGCCATGACAAGCTCCTGTACACGCCACTGCACACTGAACAAGCAAAAGACAAAGTACTATTTTGCATTTGTCATATCCGTGTGTAGTTTGGCGTGTATGGATAATCATTTAAGTGCCACTATGCAAAAACACCATTTTTAGAAGAGTTAAAATAGTATCAAATAAAGTGTTGGCTTTTGCAAGAGATGTGTAATGTTTTGCATATTGGGGGTGTTGATGGACTTGATCTACTCCATCTATGTTGTGCTCATCACTGAATCTGATCCAGATGTAATCTTTGACAAAAACATGGTTTTCTCAGCTTTTTGCTCAAAATGCTGCTTTTTTTAAATGAAACTTACCTGTATTCGAGTGTTGATGAATAAAATAATGAAACTAGAATAAAAATGATTTGGTCTGTTCTTTCTTTTGATATATTGCATATTCAGATAATCATACAACAAAATATTCTGTGGGCCATGAACTTTTTGTGCAAACGACCAAAAACGCTATCGGTGGCTGGCACCTAAAAAAAAAAAAAAAAAAAAAAAAAAAAAAACACTGACTAGGAAAGAGTTAATGGTGTTACTGGTAAAAGCAGAAGTTTTTAATCAGTAAAAATGTATGGACACTACAAATGCTGATCGTTCCATCAAAGTATGTGAGAAAGAGAGATAGAAAGAGAGAGAGAAAGAGATGGACTGAATCTATGCTCCATACATCAGATAAATCACCCAGGATAGAGATCTCAGTTGGGATTGCCTTGCCGGTTGAAAGGACGTACGTGGAAAAAAAGGCCGAACAGCAAAGAGCCAAAGCCACCTTTCATGGTGACAGGAGGGGAGAAGCAGGCTATTACTCAGACACAGAGAGGGAGGCGAGGGGGGCTGGCTGCCGCCAATGAGCTGGGTTGATTGAACAGAATGGAGAAGAGGAGGGGGCAACTCCGTGTCATGGCAAACAGTGGCCAAGTCTGTAAATCTACAACGTCGGGTGCGGCTAACGGCCACAGTTAGCCACACTGTCGACTCTGCTCCAATGAACACGGAGGCCTGCTCGTCGAGATTTAGCCCCAGGGCAGGCCGAGAGAGATGCCCATCCCACTGTAATCGATTCTCATTTCTCTGCAGACCGAGAGCTGGAGATACACAGGAGATAACCTTGAGATCAGGTGACACGCAAAAACATCCATACCAAAGGATCTGGGATGCAGCGTCGAAAAATAATCAATGATAGTAGTCGCCATTTTCTATCTAGAGGTGGAGAGATACATGCAGCTCCGGTTGCGTAATGAGGCCTAGATAACCTCAAAGACTGATGATGATGAAGGCTGAAGTGGAATTAGGGTGCCGGTAATTCATAAGAGGTGTCATCAATTGTCAGTCTGGTGGATTGGGGACATTCTCCTCAGCGGCGATGATATCTTTATGAGGGTTCTGAGATGAAAGGCTGGTATTAATCAATTTGCCAAGCCCGGGGTTGCTCAGCACGATAAGAGACGATGATATCTGGACTGCGCGCGCTTCTGGGTGTTAGGCGTCCCTGAGTTTAACCATCTGCCACCAGGCAGTCTAAGCTAATGGCCATCTTCTCTCCACACAGCATGCTGGGCTACTCAGTCAGAGGGTTGAGAAGGCACACAACACATGCGATAAAGGTGCTTACCAGGAGGCGAAGCACCAATCATGCCCATTGTGTTGGCTTCAGAATCTGAAACACTCATGGTATTAGAACATGCTGCTGTTAGCAGACTCTTTCAGTGGAGGAATAAACAAAACAGCGCAGTAGAACAGGTCCATGATTACACACACACACGCACACACACACACACACACACACACACACACACACACACATATATATATATATATATATATATATATATATATATATATATATATATATATATATTATAAATATATACACATATATATTATAAAAATATGCATTAAGTGTCCAAAAACATTACATATTTAAGTATATTCTTTGAAGTATATTATTTCTGTAAAAGTACTTACTATTGTGTACTACTTTTTCACAAGGGTGACATGATGGTAAGTACATGACAGCATTTTCATATTTATACTTTCAATACTTTCTGTTCAATATGCAGAGAAAACTGTAGCCAAGCCATTCGTACTGTGGGTTGATTTCATCAACCAAGCTAACAAACACAGCAACATTAGCTTAACCAATCGCTTTTGGGAGAGGACTATCTGTTTCCAAAACAATGGAAGAGGGAGGGAATGTTTGGGAAACCTGCTTGAAAACATTAGTTTTGCAAATCCATTTCCTGACAATAGCGGCACAGAAATGACTCACTTCACCTTTAAATGCTGTCGCCCACATTAGCACAGCTTTTTTTTGTTTATGCTGACACGCTAATGACTAGCTTATTGTAACATTCCCTGTTGGTCTGGAGAATCGATCTCAGACGCTATTGAAGAGCCTCGTTTATTCCTTAATATTGTGTAATTCAGGATAAAACCAACAGTGTAATGAGTGTGTGGGGATAAACAACAGGAAGAGAGACATCATATGCACTTTCCTGCATCCTGAGCATTTCCACCCAAGACATTTGTACAGTAGCCCCCAGGGAAGACAAGGCCGGATTAATAATGGCAGTTTTGGTATAATTACTCATAATGCCTGCCTCCTCTGGAACTAATGGCCCGCGGTTGAGATATCTGCTGGATTTAATTCAACTTAAAGAGACAGCACCTCACATTGCTCTTTAGGGGAAGGGAAGAAGCCCAGTGTGAATACACGCCTGGCTGCACCTAAGCGCACTCATCCAAAACCACTGTGGTGCAAAGATCGTTTGACAGGTTAAGATGATTGCATTGCCTTTTAATCTGGCCATGGTAAGTTTGTGTTTGAGATTTCAGCCATTTCAAAGGACTTCCATTCATAAATCAGATATTGCGTCTTGATTTATGAAAACACAGACTATATTTTTCTTTTGTCTGCAGCACAAAAGATAAGGAGAAGGTATTAAGAACTCAGGAAATGGCACGAGTGCCATCTACTAGTGGATTCTCCCTTATCAGAACAAATTTTGCCTGAGACGGTTCTGCTCTGGTCCGCTGAGAGTATATTAAAGCAAACAATATTAAACCAATAGGATCTGGATCTTAGGACCTTAGAGCACAAATATAAGGTATAAAAGATGTGAGATCCAAAGCATATGAAATTTTTCCTTAAGGTAATATAAAATAGAATAGAGATTATTTTTGCTGCTTCCTAAGATACCTTGTTTTGACTAAATTAAGGCGTATGACGAATCCTTTATAGAGCAGCCAATCCCAAAATGCAACTCACTCTGTGAAGAAATACATCTAAGATGGTGGATGAGGTGAGAAATAGAGGTGAAAAAAATATTACAAGTAAACATTTCTCTACTGAAAATATATACAATTTAAAATAAGTGTGTTCTGTCTGAATATATTTTGAAATGTAATTTATTCCTATGAGGCAAAGCTGAATTTTCAACAATTACTCCAGTCTTCAGTCACATGATCCTACAGAAATCATTCTAATATGTTGATTTGTGCTCAAGAAACATTTCTTATTATCATCAATTTTGAAAGCAAAAGAATGTTCAAAATAACAGAATTTATTTGAAATAGAAATCTTTTGTTACGCAATTGATACCTTTAAAGGGATAGTTCACCCCAAAATGTAAATTCTGTCATCATTTATGCGCCCTCAAGTTGTTCCAAACCTGTATGAATTTCTTTCTTCTGCTGAACACAACAGATATTTTGAAGTATATGGGTAACTAAACAGCTGATAGGCCCCATTGACTCCCATAGTATGGAAAAACAAATACTATGGCAGTCAATGGGGTCCATCAACTGTTTGGTTACTGACATTCTTCAAAATATCATCTGTTGTGTTCAGCAGAAGAAAGAAATTCATACAGGTTTGGAACAACTTGAGGGCGAGTAAATGATGATAGAATTTACATTTTTGGATGAACTATCCTTTTAAATGTTACTTTAAATTAATATAAAAGTATTACGTTCTTAAAATCTTACAACCCCAAACTTTTGAACAGTAGTGTACATATGCACACACACACACACACACACACACACACACACACACACACACACACACACACACACACACACACACATTACAATATTATTACTTTACTATATTTTTGATCAAATAAGTGCAGCCTAGATGAGCAAAAGAGATTTCTTTTAAAGACAATAAAAATATTACCGACCACAAACTTTTGACCAGTACTGTATTTTATGCTTAGAGTACTGTTCCATTATCTTAGCAACATGCTAACGTTAAACTAAAAACTTTCATTCAATACTGACAAATATCAATAAAATAGTTCACTGAAGTTAAACAATGTTTGTATATATTTTTATTAGTTTCACACAGTTGGCTTAGCAAAATACTGAACTCAGTTGTGATCTGTGTCTCCCGGAATGGAGTGCTATTTATGTTGCACATGAACTTACTGGCCAATGTAGACGTTCCAAATAATGGGTTTCTATTATGGTTGGGATGCTGCCTTAGGACAGGGCCGTAACTACCATAGACATTGAAGGGACAAGTCCCCCCCAATATTTGAAATTCTTGCACTGCTCTGCTGCACTTCATTATGCAGCGCTCTGTATGTTATTGTTAGGATGACAAAAAGGTCTAAAAGTTACATTTTAGTCTGGTTTGTCTTAGTGGTTTGTCTCAGCGACTAACAGCGCTGGCTTGAGATGGCCAATCAAATCAAAGAAGGCGGGGTTTACGTTCTCTTTTGGCTCGTGCACAGTCTTCACACACACAGACGAGCACGTCAATATATTGCGTCAATCTATCGCTTAATTCCCTTGCGGAGAGAGACTCTATTCTTTCCGGTGAAAACAAAAAACAAAATGCACACAAACGTGCCCCTGCTCTTAATATGCAATCATTGATGAACATCTTTGATTTTAATGAAAAAAAAAAAAATATATATATATATGAGAGCGGATTAGAACCCGGAACCTTTGACACGGTTTACAAAAAATTCTACCACCACACCACTAAAGAATTCATGTATTAACTGCAGATCTATGTATTTATTCACTATGCAAAGAATCTCAGGACATAACTTAGAATTTGACACAATTTGACACAATTTAATGCAAAAATTGTTTGCAAATAGTCCCAAAAGGATTATTTCCCAACTAGTAATTCTAGTCTTAGAATTTTGTTCACTGTTCTGTTTCTTTATGCTTTATAAAAATTAAAAAAAAAATTGGTCCCCTGGCCATCAACTCTGGCAAACATTAACCTGAGTGGGTAATGGTCTGAGGAAACTGCTCATACATAACAGACAACTTCCTATGTGAGCCCAGCAGTGCAAAACAGGGCAGGAGCACAAGAAATCCTCATCTGCTTGTGGAGCATACAGTGAGTGTGTGAGAAGAAGCATGCTGCTGTCCATGTGTTCTGCAGGCCTGCCCACATGGTGTCAGTGCACCAGGAGCCTCATCATTCATAGTGGGTGGCACAAAAAGGGCAAAGAGACTGTACAAGCATGTGCACGCACTTAGGTAGGAGGGATTGTGTGTGTGTGTGTGTGTGTGTGTGTGTGTGTCTGGGGGCCAGGTGCCACTAGAAATGAACCCAACCATCTGTGACAGAAATACTTCTTCCCATTATGTGAACTGTAAAGGCCCACCTGTGCAAAAGCCAGCATTTTGGCAGGGTGGGATCCACTCCAGGAGCAGTAGGCTTTAATTTCAATTAGGACAGCTCACACTTGTTCTCAGTGCCAACATTGGACAGATACATCTGAGGGCACAGTGTTAAAGGACCATATCAGCTGAAGCATTTAAAGAGCGACACACCAATCATTGCATTTCTTAGAATTTTGGTGAAGGGAGTCAATAGACTCAATATTTAATTTGACACGAATCAAAACAATGATGTAATTTCTGTTCCATGCGTACCATCTTAGGTTGTAGGTCAAATTTCTTTTCAATGAAAATGTACAAGATTCATCATATGAACTAAACCATACAGACGTAGACTGACAATGGATTTTGCCAATGTAAAATAACTGATATCTGATTAATTAGCAAATGACCATTACATGTATTAATACAATCAGCATAAATTTTACATTACAAAATCTTATCGACTCCAACAGTAGTGCATGTCAAATGAAATGTCTAAAGATGAATGCCACATAATAACATGACTATCAAAAAACATACACAGATACTAAGCTTCCAGACTGTAACAACATTAAGCCAGACAAGAGGAACATCAAAATAAAAGTAATTTCTGTAAATTAGAAAAAATAAAAAATAAATCTGAATCCCAATAGCCCTAAACATCCTTTGGTTATGCCAGTCACATCCTGTGCTCATAACCCAGGGTAGTACTGTCATCATCGGCCTTATCAGATGCTGTATAATCCTCTTATGTTGAGGGGGGAGGAGGTTTATATACTATATGCAAGCTGCGTCTCATCGTTTACCCCTTGATGTGATTAAGCTTGAAATAACCGAGCCAATTTTATGGATATAGGGAGGATCAGTCCTATTGCCTTTGTGAAAGTTGCATTTGAGAAGGAAGCTCTATGGTGGGTGCATGGACTCGTCTGTAGGTGTGGTAATGGAACCATCTAGTATTGATGAGATGGTGTTACATCACCTGAATTATTTTGGCTTTCAAAGGCAAAATTGTGATTTCTGAATAGACTTTTTGATATGAAACTAGTTTTGAGTTATTATGTCATAAGCGATGCCAGAATTTGAGGAGGCATGTTTACGGAGTGGCTGCAGGTTCCAGTCAATTGGCAGTGAATTGAAATTTTCTCTTCCTTGATCATTTGAATTTACTGTTGTGGATCACAAATACGGCTGAAAAGCCCTTGGAATTATCTAATAAGCAAATTACTTAAATGAATCCGCTTAGAGGTGAGAGATTAAATCTTTTCATGTGGAACATTCAGTAATTCAAGAAGGCATCTGAAACCAGCCAAAGGCAGGTGCTGAGCAAAGATAGAGCCAGACTCACTCTTAAACTCTCCGCACTGTTTACAAGAGCACATCGTACTGCTGCACAGAAAGATGATCGGGCTGTCAGATAAAGTCCATTGATTCATGCTCCTTCTGTAGACCAAAACTTCTTCAAAGAGTTGGATGATATTATATATCTCATCCGATATATGTATACACCGATCAGGCATAACATTATGACCTGAAGTGAGTAACACTGATTATCTCTTTCTCACTGCTCCTGTTAGTGGGTGGGATATATTAGGCAACAAGTGAACATTTTGTCCTCAAAGTTGATGTGTTAGAAGCAGGAAAAATGGGCAAGCGTAAGGATTTGAGCGAGTTTGACAAGGGCCAAATTGTGATGGCAAGACGACAAAACTACAGCTCTTGTGGTCAGTATCTATCAAAAGTGGTCCAAGGAAGGAACAGCGGCAAACCGGCAGCAGGGCCATGGGCGGCCAAAGCTCATTGATGCACGTGGGGAGTGAAGGCCTGTGTGGTCTGATCAAACAGATGAGCTACTGTAGCTTAGATTGCTCAAGAAGTTAATGCTGATACTGGTTCCTCGCAACTTACAGGACTTAAAGAATCTGCTGCTAACATCTTGGTGACACATACCACAGCAAAAGGGGGACCAAAACAATATTAGGAAGGTGGTCATAATGTTATGTCTAACTGAGATATATATATATATATATATATATATACACACACACACATATACACACTCACCTAAAGGATTATTAGGAACACCTGTTCAATTTCTCATGAATGCAATTATCTAATCAACCAATCACATGGCAGTTGCTTCAATGCATTTAGGGGTGTGGTCCTGGTCAAGACAATCTCCTGAACTCCAAACTGAATGTCAGAATGGGAAAGAAAGGTGATTTAAGCAATTTTGAGCGTGGCATGGTTGTTGGTGCCAGACGGGCCAGTCTGAGTATTTCACAATCTGCTCAGTTACTGGGATTTTCATTCACAACCATTTCTAGGGTTTACAAAGAATGGTGTAAAAAGGGAAAAACATCCAGTGTGCGGCAGTCCTGTGGGCGAAAATGCCTTGTTGATGCTAGAGGTCAGAGGAGAATGGGCAGACTAATTCAAGCTGATAGAAGAGTAACTTTGACTGAAATAACCACTCATTACAACCGAGGTATGCAGCAAAGCATTTGTGAAGCCACAACACGCACAACCTTGAGGCGGATGGGCTACAACAGCAGGAGACCCCACCGGGCACCACTCATCTCCACTACAAATAGGAAAAAGAGGCTACAATTTGCACAAGCTCACCAAAATTGGACAGTCAAAATGTTGCCTGGTCTGATGATTTCTGTTGAGACATTCAGATGGTAGAGTCAGAATTTGGCGTAAACAGAATAAGAACATGAATCCATCATGCCTTGTTACCACTGTGCAGGCTGGTGGTGGTGGTGTAATGGTGTGGAGGATGTTTTCTTGGCACACTTTAGGCCCCTTAGTGCCAATTGGGCATTGTTTAAATGCCACGGCCTACCTGAGCATTGTTTCTGACCATGTCCATCCCTTTATGACCACCATGTACCCATTCTCTGATGGCTACTTCCAGCAGGATAATGCACCATGTCACAAAGCTCAAATCATTTCAAATTGGTTTCTTGAACATGACAATGAGTTCACTGTACTAAAATGGCCCCCACAGTCACCAGATCTCAACCCAATAGAGCAATTAAGAGCAGTTCTGAAGGCGAAAGGGGGTCAAACACAGTATTAGTATGGTGTTCCTAATAATCCTTTAGGTGAGTATATATATATATATATAGGGCTTTCAATCTATTAAAGTTTTTAATCTTTAATCTAATTAATTACACATTGTGGTGATTAATTCATCTAATTAATTGCAAATTAATTGCACATAAAATTTGGCTGAGAAACTACTCCCAAAAGATAAAGTCATTATTTTTTGGGGTGAACTATTCCTTTAATGTTTGTTTTTATTAATATGGAAATATGAAATAATTTTTAATGAAATAAAATTTTAATGAAATCACTGATTCAATCAAAAAGTAGATTCAGGAATGAAATGCCACTGTGTATTTCAGTTCTGCTTTGTCTTTATATTTTTTGGCAAAACAGACTAAAAATAACACCATGTTGTCTAAAACAACACAATATGAACTTATGTATTCTATTAAACTGTTGTATAAGATAAGTATCGCATTTGCACTCGTGTTATTCTGGACAGAAAAACAGAACTTGTGTGATATTGCTTATATATCATGATGTAAATGTGAGGGCGTTTTCACAACTGGCAGTTTAGTTCAAAACGGGGCATGGGTTCACATGAAAAATTGGTAATGTGAAAGCTGTCATGCGGACCCGGGTGAGCTAAGCGGGGTACTGAATTCGAGACTGCCTGAAGGAGGTGGTCTGAGTTCGGTTGCACAATTTACCTCGGATACGAGCGAGAGTGAGCCTGCAAGTGTATTCGCGCATAGCACCAGCACTCTGACAAGGACCACAACAAACATGCCCAGTGTAAAAATGCCCTGAGACTAAAACTCAAACGGGCATTTTTGCCTCATATCTTGAATTTTATGAACTGCATTCTATAAGCTTCATCACACAGTGAGTTGCTGCCCTGCATCATATTCTTTATCAATCAACTGTATGAAATGTAAGATGATCTAATTAGGTCTGGGCGGGGCATGTGCGTTAAATGCGCTAATTTTAACGCATTATTTTTACCGTAACTAATTAATCTACAATGGAATTAGTGCTGACAACCTCTGGATACACTTTTATTTTAAAGAGGCCACATTATGCCCCTTTACAAAGTCTTTAAGTTGTTTTGGGTCACCTAGAATAGGTTTTCATGCTTGAAAGTAAAAAAAAAAACAACAACATTATTTTTCCACATATTTTACATTGTTGCAGCACCTCTTTTCCCAGTCTGTCAGTAACACTCTGTTTATTTCCTGTCTCTTTAAAAGCCCCGCCTTCCGAAAAGCACAATGTGCTCTGATTGGTTGGCTGGATCAGTGTGCAACTACTTTGAGTGTGTTTAGGAAACATCACGCCCCTTACCATAACTGAGTTTCAACAAACTACTATTGTAAATCAACCAAGCCTTGTCCCTTTATTTTGCGTATACCCTGGGCGGGATTGATTTAAATGAGGAATATGACGTGTGTATGAGGAATATGATGAATGTGATATGTATGTTGCCGGAAGAAAACTCAAGACTGCAATCGAGGCATTTCAGGGAGTTCAGAAACAGTGCTAACAGATATAGAGAATAATTAACTTTGGAGTGGATTTTGTGCTTTGTAACTTTGCAGACCTTTTTCATGCTTAAACAGTAACTTACACACTAAAGAAAGTTAGGTCATCTTTAAAGGAAAATGAAAAAACATGCTAATCAAGGGATTGTGGATAAGGATCAAATATAGGAATCTGTATTGATACCCAGCTTTAGTGGACATCAGAATAATTTTGAGCATTTTAGCATTTTTTAAATTTCCATTTTCATTTCTCCACGTTAATGCGCATAGCTTTCAATTCCAAACCTATGCGCATTAATATGGAGATGGTCTTCCATAACAGCTTCCACTCTTCTGAGAATGTTTGCAAAATGGCTTATTTTTATGTTGAGCTGTGTGTCCAATTTATAATCTCTCACATCGGGATGATTCAAATCTGATGTAATTATATTTGAGGTCTGAATCTATGGATTCTGTAGAGTAAAGCGAGCCAGCCAGCAGTCCATATGACTCTATGTGAGCGTACATGTGAGTATTTACTGCTGGGAAAGCAGCTTGCACCTGATTCACACATTTATGTTTGTGTGTTTATGTAAGTGGAAGGAGGTGGTGGATGGCCGAGGGCTGCGTGTGGTGGGTCTGTCAGCAGGGTTCAGCCTGCAGTGGAGTCCAGTGATGTGTAAATCAGGTGAAGGTGTAGCTGAGGGCCAGCTTTGGACCGGCAGAAGTCCAGTTCAGCCCAGCTGAGGAGCAGCAGATTGGACAACCTGTCTCCACTGCCGCCCTCCGGACATCATCCAGCCCACTGACGTTGTGGCGAGGTGACAAACACAACCAGGCCCAAACAACCGCAATCATCTCCGTAATGGCCTTGTCCACAGTGGCCCACGCGTTCGCTAGCTAAACTAACTAAGACATAACTGCACTGCAGTGCAGCTAGTGCCTGAGGAGAAAAACGATGCCTGTCTTTTCCTTAACATGGCCGGGTTTCTCCGCCAACGGAGGCAACATCTCGCCATTGACCTGTGGAAGACATTCTATCCATCTCACGTTGGGAACAGCAATTGCTAAGTGCCAGGGCAGACCCATTCATAATCAGTCTGAGCAGATCACTGCTAATGCTAAGAGTGCCGGAAGAGGGATGAGGAGAGCCAGCGTCACAGAGGGTTCATTCATCAGGCACCTGCAGTGGGTCTGATACTGATACTAAAATACCATTCCTCCCAGGCCCGGACTGTGGGGGTGTGCATGATGGATGCACTAGATATACTGTTCCCACTCCACAGCAACCACACACAGCCCACGGCTAACAGAACGTAAGCTGTGCCAGGGAATGGCTTAAACGTGGCCGAGTCATCGAATATGAACACACTTATTACAGTGTTGCCAAACATTTTCTTTAGGGAACTCCCAAAGCCCAATTAGTTAGGCTAAATTACCCGTTCATCATCAACTAATATTACTTGTATTACAAATCTCACCATAACATTATAACAGCATTATAACATAATAATAATAATAATAATAATAATCACTTTAAACCAACAATGTGAGTGTGGGTGAAAAGCAGATTCATCAGGTCTTCTACTTCATAACTTAATGTGACACATTGCATAAGGCAATTGCACATCTTTCACAGGTTTGGACAGTTCGGGGAAAATCAGAGAGCAACTTTACAACTTTACAGATGATTAAAGAGGCACTATTTGCACATTTACTAAAAAAGAAAATTATATAAAAAAATGATATGGATGGATTGGATGAATGGTTCACCCCTCCGCCATGTTCCCATTGGTATCCAAGTATCAATATTATACCCACCAATTTTCAACTTTTTAAAGATTTTATAGAGATTTTTATTTGTTTATTTATTTATTTTATTTTATTGAAAGAAATGAATTTATATTTGAAAATATTTCAATGTCACTGTTCTTTTGAGCTTTCTATTCATTAAAGAAAATATATTTAAAATAAATTTAAAAATGTTGATAAAATAAGAAATGTTTCTTGAGCATCAAATAAGAATATTAGAATGATTTCTGAAAGATCATGTGACACTGAAGACTGAAGTAATGATGCTGAAAATCCAGCTTTGCCTTCACAGGAACAAATTACAATTTGAAATGTATTAAAAAAGAAATAGTTACTTTAAATTGCAATAATATTTCAGAATATTACTGTTTTTACTGTAGGTTTAATCAAATAAATGCAGAATTGGCGAGCTAAGGAGAAATCTTACAACCCAAAACTTTTGAAATGCAGTGTATATATTTATGTATATATTAAGATAATAGAAAATGAAAATATAATATTTTAAACATATTAATAATATTAATAACGTATTATAAGTTTATAACAATGCAATTAGCATAATAATATTAAAGTCCCCTTGTAGTCAATAATTTTATCCCTTAAAACTCATCTTTGATCACCAAAATGACCACTTTGAAAAAAAAAAAAAATGCCTTAAAACACCCTTGCCTCATATATGCAGTTCTATGAATATGCAAATTAGCCCCACCTCCACTCACTCACACCAGCTCAGAGATCCACTCCACAAGTCAGTTTGTGACGTCAGAAACACCAGCGATTTCAAACTGCGTTTTTGAGACGGTCTTTGGGTCACTGCAGTATTAAGGAGAAAATACTAAGCGATAATTTTGACTTATGAATTTGCTCATGGCTTGTCTTAAAGCATATTGACAACACCACATAGACATATAAACAACATTAAAACCTTGCTTTTCACCACAGGGGAACTTTAACATATAATATTGTTCTACATTATAATCCATTCTAATATTTTAAGGCAGAATTTCTGTTACGGTTTTAACAAAACCGAAACCTCTAGTACTCCCTAGAACCGAATTAAGTACCCGTGGGGGGTACACATACTCCCGGTTAGTAATTATTACTTTAACAAAAAAATAAAATAAAAAAGTGTCTCTACTCCCACACAACCAAGTAACATTTATTAAAAAACACATCAAGTCACCGGTACACACTGCCTTATCATGTAGGTGGCTGAACACAGAGCAGCTCCCACAATTCCCAGGTGCTTCCCACCCCCACCGCACGCCGAATTGTGCTGTGCTTCTGCAGTGTCAGCTTTCTTTGTTCCTTTCATTTCCTCCCAGTGCCCTCCCTGGCTTAAACCTCATCCCTGATTGGCCGAACATTACCCAGCGTCCATCAATCACACGCCTTTCTCTGATGGAGACCACTCAACACGTCGCTTTCTTACAAACTATTGGCAAGGCTGTCAAGAACAACGAGGGTCACCGGTCTGTGACCATGTAACCGCGAGAGTGAGCCTGCAGGGAAAGGACACCGTGAAGCGAATTGAAGCTCGCCAGGCTATTGTGTGAGGTTACAGTCATGCATACGATTATTTGCCCACAAAGCATCTCCATAGTGCTGATGGTGGGTTTGAAATGCGCGAGTGGGAGGAGGTGAGGGCTTTGGGCTGCTGCTGTCTTTGGCTCTGCTGTAAACAGCCCTGGCTAGACTTCTCGCTAGCAGGCACGGTGAGTCATGTCACCTAGCGGTGCACACAAACACATTAGCTTTCCAATTAGAGCCAACCAGGTTCTCCTCCTCACGCTGGGGCCAAAGTTGGGCCAACCTCATCCCAAGGTTTTTGACGTGAGAGGAAGTGAAGGGGACAGCAGGAAGGAACAAGTGAGTCAGAGGCCGAACAGAGGACGACTGAAGTAAAGATACCACTATAAATGGGTGGGGAAGGACGGGACAAGACCCAATGGGCAGGTGTCCTCGTTGCTGCTTGTTTGGAGTAGGGCAGAGTTGATGGTTGCTCCTCTGAAACACTCCATCAAAAAGCCATCGGAGACGTAGATCTATCTCATGCTGGGATATTTTTAGGTCGCCGTCAAGGAACAGCATCTCCTAGATCTATGATGTGTGCATCAGACTAAAACATTCTGGTGACATTTTACATTAAGGTTTCATTGTAAAGTGTTACCAACATTGTATGTCTTCCAAGGCATGATATCCTGCTGTTCCATTTAAATTTTAATAACAACCCAGTTAAACATTATATATAGATATAAAAAAAGAAAAAAAAAAAAATTGATTCAAAAAAAAAAAAAATTTATTAAAAATGAAAAAAAAAAAAAAAAAAAAATTATATATATATATAATATATATATTTATATACACTCACCTAAAGGATTATTAGGAACACCATACTAATACTGTGTTTGACCCCCTTTCGCCTGCAGAACTGCCTTAATTCTACATGGCATTGATTCAACAAGGTGCTGAAAGCATTCTTTAGAAATGTTGGCCCATATTGATAGGATAGCATCTTGCAGTTGATGGAGATTTGTGGGATGCACATCCAGGGCACGAACCTCCCGTTCCACCACATCCCAAAGCTGCTTGAATCAGTCTGCCCATTCTCCTCTGACCTCTAGCATCAACAAGGCATTTTCGCCCACAGGACTGCCGCATACTGGATGTTTTTCCCTTTTCACACCATTCTTTGTAAACCCTAGAAATGGTTGTGCATGAAAATCCCAGTGACTGAGCAGATTGTGAAATACTCAGACCGGCCCGTCTGGCACCGACAACCATGCCACTCTCAAAATTGCTTAAATCACCTTTCTTTCCCATTCTGACATTCAGTTTGGAGTTCAGGAGATTGTCTTGACCAGGACCACACCCCTAAATGCATCGAAGCAACTGCCATGTGATTGGTTGATTAGATAATTGCATTAATGAGAAATTGAACAGGTGTTCCTAATAATCCTTTAGGTGAGTGTATATACAAAGTTCTTTTAAAAGTAAATTATTTAGCTTTGGCAGACTGCCTTCCATATTCAAATTTTCATACATTTAATTTTTGGGTGAACTATCCCTTTAACTCAATCTTCTTGCAATCACTTAATTCTCTATAGGGCACAGCTGATTGGTTTCTGCTGTATCAGCAGCCAATGAGCTAGCTCAACCTTTAAATAATGGTCAGTAATTGCTATAGCAGTGCAACGCACTTTCAGAAACCCTTCTCCTTCCCCAGCTCCACCTGTATAGATCTGCTACAGGTAATTCATGTACACTATATTGTACAGCAGCATGTCTTCCTTGCTCACAGCAGTGTGTCGTGTATGTATTGGCAGTAGCAAGTCCCGTACTTGCTCTACAGCAGCAGTAACAGCAGCAGCAACAGAGCAGATCTATTCCACCAAAACCAAATATATCAACATTGCCATATGCATCTATGCCAAAACACTCAGAATTGTCATGACAGAAATATATTTATACTGTAAATAACAACAATATTTTTACTGAATATTTTCACAAAATTTGTGACATTAATTTATTTTTATGACCATACAAACCTTCAGATGCTCATATTCTAATATTGTGATTCTTCAAAGGATGGGCAGGGCACCAAGCGCTACACATGACCAGGAAAAGCTCAATGTTTGACAGCCATTTCACACATTATTAATTCTTCTGGTGTTACGAATAACAGCATCTGTCATATTCTCTCCATATTACCTCACTGCGACTGGGTGAGACAAGTTTGTGAACACCGAACAGACGTCACTGACATGCAAATGTGGTCAGTCATGTGTTTAACAGTCAGTTATATCAGTCCATTATGTGAATATCATGATGACTCTTTTAAAGTAATGCAAGTAGTGCTAACCTAGCAATAAATGTAATGAATTTCACAACATCTCAAAAGAAAGTAATGAAATTTAAATTATATACATTACCGTTCAAATGTTTTGGGGTTGTAAAATATTTTTGAATAAAGTCTCTTGCTCACCAAGGCTGTGTCATTTGATCGAAAATACAGATTTAAATTTTTTTTTTTTTTTTTTATGTGAAATACTTTTACAATTTAAGAACTGCCTTCTGTTTTATTATATGTGGGTACATGACATACAGTTTCTGCCAGTCTCATGTTAATCTTGAGTACCTATAGAGTAGTACTGCATCCTTCTTATGTCTGAAGAGTCATCGTTTTATCATATTTATAAAAGACAGATACGCTGTACTGATTCTGTCCCAAGCTGAACTCGTGAAGGCGTGCAGTGGGCGGAGCTAAAGAATCACAAGCACACACACAGACACTCCCTGGATAACTTTCGATTCACTATACGTTTGTGTTGTTGACATTATACGCACTTAACGCTCGCAGATTGCCAACAAAACACAGACATTTGATGCAGTTTCAGTCACCGCCTGTGGTTTTGCTGGCTTATTTGAGAAGCTGAACAAAGGTTTTCTTTTCCTCACAACCAGAAACACACTTCTTTAGATGTCCTCATCTTTTGATGAGCTCATGTGCATATCCGGGAGAAGTGCCCATCCAAGGGATTCCACCCTTTATGACGTCATACAGGGCCATACTCAGAAAAAAACTTGCCGAAACTTCTTTGAATCCTGAAGGAGTGTATTTGCCACAAAAATACTCCATCATACAGCCAACTCATTTTTTGAAATTTAAAGTCAGAATGGATGCGTTAAATAGCGTTAGACTCCCCATTTAATGTATTCCTGTGACGGCATAGTGCTGTCAATCGATTAAAAAAAAACTAATTCCACATTTGTCTGTAATTAATCATGATTAATTGTACCTAACATAAAATTTGTACATTGTAATAATTTTTCCAAATTAATGTAGAATAATATCAAGTTATGAAACACTTCACTGCATAAATTATAATTGAAAATAGATTAATCCTTATTAAAGCTACAAAAGTTATTCAGTCAAGAGCATCTTTTTTTGCATCTTATCGTCTTATCGCGCTTGAATGGTTTAATAGCACTTGAATGAGTGTTATCATATACTGTAGCAGCCAAAATGATGCTGCATCAATTGTGTTTATTTTATTTGTGTTTATAATATATATATATACACACACAGATCTACAGAAAGTTCAAAAACATTTATTTGAGATGGAAATCGAAAATAGGAACATTTCCTTACTGCCGCTCAATGTAAATGGACACAAATCCCCTGCTGCTCCAGTCAAACACTTCCGAGTTACCTGCCATTATGCACTTGAATAGATACACAATGTAGCAGTAGTAGCTGTTCATGGATCTGTGTCCACATACTGTATGCTGTGGAACGGTAAATGTGATACACCCTCCTTGTGAAGCAGCGTGTGCTTTCATGTAGCAAAGAAAATATAAATACCACCAAAACACCGTGAAGTTTCCCTTCCCCTGCTCTCCAGAGCATTACATTAGTCCTGGAACCCCAGTAGCTAAAGGGCTAGCAGCCTTCACTTGGGTTTTGAATCAACACCTCGTCACAGTCTATTAAGAGTCTGATTGCCAGGTAATTATTATGCTCCCAAATTAGATCGGACCACATTGAAAGTAAATTAAATAATCATGCATTAACAGTTGCTCATCCAATGGGATGGCTGTACACACACATTAGGCTGATGCCAAAGACGCGTCCATAAAGGTAGAACGTGAAATCCCTAGGGCTCAGGTTGATCACAAAGCATACACTCTGCTCTGACAAAGTAGATGACATCAAATATACTAATGAGGATCTTGAAATTAAAATGAATTTGGAATTAAAAAACAGCAAGGAGAAAGCTTAACGTCTGAGGAATATGTGTACACATACTACGTGTCTTAAGAGAATTTGACATTATATCCCACACCTTATAATTTTACACTTAAAATAATTATGACTCATTTGAAACTTGTTAAAGGAGCATAACTACAGGAATGACCTGAGGTAACAACAAATGGATTATAAATGGAATTGCAGCACTTTCCTCTTCTGCTGTAAGTTAAGGTCAGATGACAGGCTTGATGCAACGCCTTAATGCATAATTCATCTGTTGCAGTCATTTGTATGAGACAACGAATGCTATGAATATACCATTACCTTGATTATAACTTCATCTGAAATGAAATATACCGCAGTGAGCATCGGCGTTATTCACTACGGCCTCCAAACAGGAATCATTTTTATTATTCATTGGATTGAGTAAGCGCGCTACTGGGGTGATCCATAAAAGCTATCGTGTGAGGAAGTTTTTCCTATTTTTGCTGAGTAAGTGGCCAAGAGGCCTGTTTACGCATAATGACCTGTATGTGTGTCTACAGGAGAAGTGGACAGGTTTGTGCCGTACACAGAGAAAAGCCGGCCAGTGGAAGCTGTGCAAGGAAAGAAATACAGCCAGTCACATTGGCTGAGGTCATTCCAGGGAACCGCACTAGATTTTCACTGAAGATTTTCAGATCTGCTGCTCTGGCATGTGCATGCTATTAAGATAGCAAACAGCATCTATTGTTTGTTTAGTTTTTTTAATAAAGTGTACACCCCTCCCCACTATGTGGAACTCAATCTCACCCTAGTTCAGTAGTCAGGGACTGATCAGGGAGTCGGCCATTTTAAGGGCTGTCTCAATCGCATATTCTTTCCAGTGCACTGAAACGTTCGCTCCTTAAAAAGTCCCATAATGCACCGCAAATCCCAGGGTCTATCGATGCTCACTATGTTCACTTAACGGAAGTTCTGAAGCGTGAAAGTTAAATCACGTCAGCCAACTCATTACACATAAGGGCCGATGTTTTTAAAATAGAAAGCATTATTTTATTATATTTCAGGATAAACATAGACAGGTAAATTAACCCAATCTAGCTAAAAATTTATTTACATCTGAAATGTTGCATGTGTATGTAACAAGCAAAGTATTTATCATAATGTACTTTAAATAACATTACAAGTAATGTCAGAAAGATATCAGTTCTGCTGTTGTTCATAAATACCAGTAATGATGTTGTACAATGAAGACGTTGTGACATCGCCGGAAATAGAGTCATCAGTGTCTCAATGTGTAGTGAGCCAGCGTCCTTTTCCTGTCCTTACCAGTGCCCGAATTCGTGTACACGATATACTGATTCATGAGCTCGGGAGCTAGGGAACTGATTGAGACACACCCATCGACTAACGCTCCTTCATCCTCTTCCATTGAAGTAAGTGAAGCCGTCAGTGTCCAGATAGGGCACTGACATCTTGGAGCCAGTGGAGCTGCAATATCAAGGTCCCGCCCACACTCCCGCCTAATCAACAACTTTTGTGAAATAATGGAGAGATTAAATTAATAGCTTCAATCTCTTCCCAAAGTTCCCGAAAAATGTTCGTTAGTGTCTCAGTGACTATACTTCACTCAGAGAAGCTGTCAATCATGGTGTCACACTGCCGTTTTTAAAGCATCAAATAATGAACTAAAACCAAACTTATTTAAAGAACGAAAACTTGAACTACACCAGCGTGATAATACCTGCCTAAAATGACAGAAACCATCTTTGGAAAAAATTTATTTTAATTTGATTGTTTAGTTTGTCTATGTCCCATTACTTTACATGGAGAGGGCGGGGTTTATGACCTATATGACGATCGGGGCGATCGAGACACTTTGGCTTCACATTTTCAGGACTTGTGTGCCACGCTTGATGTGGAAGAATACGCCAATATAGGAACACATAGCATAAACTGTATACCAAAACACAAATTTTACAATAAAAATCAAATAAAAGTAAAAATCAAATAAAAATTAAAATGCATGAGAAAGAAAAATATACTGACATTCAGTTTGAAATGTATTGATAATTTTATTTAGAAAATGTGCATTAAATTGACAATAACATATATATATATATATATATATATATATATATATATATATATATATATATATATTTTTTTTTTTTTTTTATCTTTGTAAACTTTGATACAAAAACAAACAAAAAAATCTATCAGTTTCCACAAAAATATTAAGCAGCACAACTTTTTCAACATTGATAAGAAATGTTTTTTGATATTAGAATGATTTCTGAAGTATCATATGACATTAAAGATAGGAGTACTGATTCTAAAAATTCAGCTTTGCCATCACAGGAATAAATTAATACATTTAATTTATAATAAATGTAAAAAATTAAATAAATAAAAATAGAAGTTAAAATAGAAGATATTTTAAATCATTAGACTTGCTTTGAATGTGTAGTAACTTCCATAAAATAAAATAAATAAAACATAAATAAAATAAATAATGATAAAATAACATAAAAAAAAAAAAAAAAAAAAAGGAAACCTATGAGTTTAAAGATAATGTGACCTAATTTTGATGGAGAAAACTTGTTAGGACAGTACACAGAAGAAGAACAAAAATGTTAATTGATGATTGCATGTTATTGGACAATAAATACAACATAAGTTGCAGAAGTTTTAAAAATAAAATAAAACACTAACCACAACAAGAACAAGATATATGAGACACGTTGCCACTACAGAAAAGAAATATGCTGATTAGTATTACGGTTTTCTTTTTGAGGTACAGCTGCTATTTTTTATCATTATCAGACATGTACATTAAACATCCATTGGATAGAATTACATTAATCTGCTTATGTTGCAGGTTCCAGAATGCATGTGTATACATCAACGTCACATTGAGCGGACAATATTTTCACCCATTTCCCCAATGATTTACACTACAGAGAGCCTGTTTGGCAGAAATTACCATCATGTGATGTTTTATGATGACACATTAGAAATCAAGTGGAAAATGTCAGAAAAAAGAAAAGAAAAAAAGACTGCTTTCATGACAATTATATATGGTGAACGGTGCTAAGGTTAGGTACACCTTTCAAATGCAAAATGCACCCCCACCGCACTTAGGTAACAGGCGATCAGCCTCATGGGTGGTCAGCCTCCACAAACGCTGTATTTACTTCTGCTGCTCTCCATCTCATATTCGCCAGCAGTGCCGGTAATAAATTAACAGCTCAGAACTGGACCATTTCCTGTTCCCCTGAATCCCGACGCTGGGCTGAAAGGATTTCTCCCCTCGGCTGCAGCAGCCTGTGGCTTATTATGCTGTTATGAGTCCATTCAGAGAAAAACTCTGCTGTTAAAGTGATTTAGCAGGATGGCTTGGCAGAGGTGAAAGGAAACAATACCGAACGGTGCACCAGTAGTACCACTGTGCATGACTCCACTTGGCCTGCTCCCTTCCAAATGTGGCTCCACCAGCTACAGCCCTTCCTATTAGATAGAGAGCACATTTCCCCACTCAACTCCTCAAAGAATCCATAATGAGAGCACTGCTGTATGAGGAGATGGTGGTTTATAAATAGACTCGTGCACAAACAAACACAAACATACGAATGAGCATACTGTATATTGTTTCTGAAGAACCACGCTTTCCTACTGCAGAGTAGATGGGGCAATATGAAACGGCACTGCCAGTAAGTCCACCTGGCGTTCATTTCACCTTGTCACCACTGACATAAACCCACCATTACGGACACCCACCTGGTTTCAAGAGCACATGAACAAGGTCCTATAGGCGTTTGTGCACTAAGGCCCTGATTTAGTAGAGGTTTGCATGAATAAAAACTTGATAGCACATGCAAAAAACATACAATTGTGAAAGGAAAAGAACTGGGCAATAAAAGCACATCTTGCCAGATTTTGCATCTGTGCAGATGGGTTAATTAGCACAAGTGGTTCATCAACCGAGAAAGCCACTCTATGAGTAAATTAATATGACTGAAAGGCAGGTGGCAAAACAGAGACTTTAGCCCTATTCAGACGGTAATTGTTTCTCGTGCGGTCGTAAGGTATTTTCAACATTTACAGGGGCTAGTCAGTGATTTTTTTGCCGTCCGAATCCAGAATGTCAGTGTTTTTCTCCCACCACCCACGTAAAAATCCCCGGCCGAATTACCTACTGTTTTTCGACAAACACCAAGGTCATGTGGTAATTTAATTGCCGTCCGAATCCACATCTCATGAGTTTTCGAGAAGAGATTGCTTCAAAATTAACGGTTTATATTCTTTTTGACCCCTGCGGAGCACCGTATTGTTGCGCTTTGCTGTCATTTGGATGTATTTTAATGATCTAGCCTACACTTTTATTACTGAAATGCTGGAAAGTATTTACAACAATAATCTTTCATCACCGCTCAAAAGAAAAAGAGAAAAAAAACACGTAAACATTTGAAATGAGCCATTATTATGGCAGTAATTAACGTTATATAGATTAAATTTGCAGCATTGTATTAATTTATTTCTGCTCATTTCTATTTCTTATTATTCCAAGCATATGACATTTTTACAGCAGACAATCATTCGACTGACCACGTGAGCAGCGTTCCCAGGTACGCAGAATCACAAAACTCGCTCCTCCACCGAGAATAAATCGCCATATGAATGCACGAGTTTTATCACTGAGGTGGCATGCAAATTTATTTTTACGGACGTCCACATGAGAAACAATTATCGTCCGAATAGGGCTTTTGAGAACAGAAGGGAAAAACACTGTAAACCAATGCTTGGTTGTGGGGATTAAGGGGATTCTTTCTTTCTCAATTCTTTCTTCTTGTTTTATTCAGAATTATATTTTTAATATGGAACAATAAAGGCCCGGAGTCAGTGTGAGAGAGTTTGTGGCTAGTGGATGGAATTGTCACATGCAAGTTTTGTCTTGTTGTATTCTGTATAAATTATAATTACAATCTATTATTGCAAAATTTTGTTGTATTCTGTATAAATTATAATTACAATCTATTATTGCAAAATTTTTCTGTAAGGGAACACATGCGCTATATATATATATATATATATATATATATATATATATATATATATATATATATATATATATATATATATATATATATATATATATATATATATATTCAGATGCAAAAGCCTCTAAAAACCACTTCAGTCAAAAATGAGATAACGATACTGAGTGAATGCTCTCCACATATAGCATACGTTCATAAAATACTTTCACTTCAAACCCACTAAATCCCAGCCTCAGCCCATTCAGAAGTACCGGTACTTAGGTAGAAACCTATACATAGTAGCCTGACAAAAATGCTTATTTTAAAGAAAAGCGTCAGACAGATTTAGAGGCTTTTGCATCTGAATATATATACACACTCACCTAAAGGATTATTAGGAACACCATACTAATACTGTGTTTGACCCTCTTTCGCCTTCAGAACTGCCTTAATTCTACATGGCATTGATTCACATATACACACATACATACATACATACATACATACATACATATACATATACACTCACCTAAAGGATTATTAGGAACACCATACTAATACCGTGTTTGACCCCTTTTCGCCTTCAGAACTGCCTTAATTCTACGTGACATTGATTCAACAAGGTGCTGAAAGCATTCTTTAGAAATGTTGGCCCATATTGATAGAATAGCATCTTGCAGTTGATGGAGATTTGTGGGATGCACATCCAGGGCACGAAGCTCCCGTTCCACCACATCCCAAAGATGCTCTATTGGGTTGAGATCTGGTGGCTGTGGGGGCCATTTTAGTATAGTGAACTCATTGTCATGTTCAAGAAACCAATTTGAAATGATTCAAGCTTTGTGACATGGTGCATTATCCTGCTGGAAGTAGCCATCAGAGAATGGGTACATAGTGGTCATAAAGGGATGGACATGGTCAGAAACAATACTCAGGTAGGCCGTAGCATTTAAACGATGCCCAGTTGACTAAGGGGCTTAAATTGTGCCAAGAAAACATCCCCCACACCATTACACCACCACCACCAGCCTGCACAGGCATGATGGATCCATGTTCTCATTCTGTTTACCTCAAATTCTGACTCTACCATCTGAATGTCTCAGCAGAAATCGAGACTCATCAGACCAGGCAACATTTTTCCAGTCTTCAACTGTCCAATTTTGGTGAGCTCGTGCAAATTGTAGCCTCTTTTTCCTATTTGTAGTGGAGATGAGTGGTACCCGGTGGGGTCTTCTGCTGTTGTAGCCCATCCGCCTCAAGGTTGTGCGTGTTGTGGCTTCACAAATGCTTTGCTGCATACCTCGGTTGTAACGAGTGGTTATTTCAGTCAAAGTTGCTCTTCTATCAGCCTGAATCAGTCTGCCCATTCTCCTCTGACCTCTAGCATCAACAAGGCATTTTCGCCCACAGGACTGCCGCATACTGGATGTTTTTCCCTTTTCACATCATTCTTTGTAAACCCTAGAAATGGTTGTGCATGAAAATCCCAGTAACTGAACAGATTGTGAAATACTCAGACCGGCCCGTCTGGCAACAACAACCATGCCACGCTCAAAATTGTTTAAATCACCTTTCTTTCCCATTCTGACATTCAGTTTGGAGTTCAGGAGATTGTCTTGACCAGGACCACACCCTAAATGGATTGAAGCAACTGCCATGTGATTGGTTGATTAGATAATTGCATTAATGAGAAATTGAACAGGTGTTCTAATAATCTTTTAGGTGAGTGTGTATATATATATATATATATATATATATATATATATATATATATATATATATATATATATATATATATATATATATATATACACATACACATATATACACACACATACATACATACATACATACACACACACACACACACACACACACACTACACACACATATATTGTGTAGACACAAACTTTATTTTGGATGTGATTAATCGCGATTAATCAATTACCCAGCACTTAATATATATATACAAATATACACATATATATACACACACACACACACACACACACACACATATATATACATATATACAAGATATAAGATATAATTAATCGCATCCAAAATAAAAGGTTGTCTACATAATATATGTGTGTAGTGTGTAGTGTATATATATATATATATATATATATATATATATATATATGTGAATGTGGTTTGAACACAACAAAAATCGAACAAAAGAATAGAACAGAACAAAAATCCTTACTGTTGAGCCTTGATACACAATCATAATGTAATTTATTATTTTGTTATATTCAAACCACATGTTTTAAAAATATATTTTAGATATAAATCATGGTGCAGTGATGTCAACAAATAAACAATACAGCATTTTTTTCTTTGTGAATTATGAATCAGGCGATATCATCCTAAATAATATCCCAATCAGCTGCTTATCACAGAGTGAGCTTTCAGAGCTTTGTAATGGATTCAGTCACATAAAAAAAAAAAAAAACACGGTATTTTAGAGAAAATCAGCTATTATATTAGTATTTATTAGTACAGTTAATTCTTAAAATCACCTGAAATATACCCATATGCAATTTATTTAATTGCATGTGCTCTTTATTATCAATCTTTAATAAACCCTTTTCTTTGGGTCTTAGATAAGGATCTAAGGCCAGATTTACTACCAGCTTGCGCCAAGTGCAAACCTTCTTTTGGCGTTAAAAAATTATTGCCAGGAAAAAAGAAAAGGCATGGACAGGGTTATTTTTGAGGCTAACATTTTTGAATATGCATTTGTAGGAGTTTTCCTTTTTCAGATGCAAAATGTATGAGAGGAGAGTTTTTAAATGAATCATGCAAGGTGATTTACTAAGGTTTGTGCTCGTCAATTTACTGATGTTTGAGCCATTATTTAATGCCCCAAAAAAGCACGTCTTAAACCAGACGCTAATTTGTGCTGCTCTTGCTAGATTGGGTAGGTCATCATGGAAATAATCCAGCTGTGTCTGTGTTCTTTAATTTGCGCATTGTCAATAAATCACAGCACACACAGAACATTCCACTCTCATCTGCGCTTTTTTGGAATTGCGCTCTCACATTAATTTGCCCTGTTTAGTAAATCAGGCCCTAATAGTGCAGCATGCCCCATTTTGTTAACAGTTCAAGGCTTTCACTGCATTTTCACAGACACTCCTTTAAATGTTATTAAATAAAAGCTTCTGATTCAGACTGTTACAACAGATAGACTCTTTAGTCATCCCTGTTGTTTAGCTCAATACATTCATCTATTACGGCACACAGTTGTCATTGTGAACCTGGAGGATGTAGCCTTGGGTTTTAGAAATAAGAATATTCCTGTGCTTGAATGACACATTCACAGAAAAGCAAAACATTACTTAAGCTACGTACTGTAAGGTAAAACTATTTAAAACAAATATTTGGTGAGCAGATACTACATCTAAGTGGCTGTTTTTTCAGTCAGATTACATTAACATTGGACAATGTAGTAGAGGAACACATTAATAGAGGTATGAATGGCATCTATTGGCAGCCATTAACTCACTAGTTAACAAAGTTCCACTGCATTTATATTATAAGTACAGAACGGTGATTCCTCATGTGGTTTTCTGGGCAGTGTTGAAAGATTCACTCTGTATCCGTATCAACTATTGTAAGTCTAGTTGATCTCCAGCACGTAGTTCTACAACACGTGGAATATGTTGATCTTTATATGCACTACACAGCAAACACATTTCTTCAACACATCTACAAAATATCTGAAGTGCAGAATCTGCAGTGCATTTTGTTCTCAGTAAATCTGTGTTTATCAATAATAATAAAAGGGAAGGTCACAGAGTGTCGTAACACAGGGTGAGTTGTAACACAATCAGCTAAACCAACAAAAACATAAATAAATAAAAAACAGTGTATATTTACACCAAGTGCAAGAATACACCAAGTGCATTGTTGGCAAGTGCTGTTTGCACTAGCTCCGCCTGTTAGACCAAACAAGATTAAAAAAGATGCACGTATTCCAACATCTTCATTGGCGTAATAAGTAAAGATCGACCCAGGTTCGAATCCACCTTTTTCCGAGCTCACTCTTCTCCTGTTTCCCACAAATCACATCAGAAAGGCATTTACTTTAAATAAAAATTACGAAAATGTTCTAAAAGTGGAAATAAAGTGCCTAATGAAATGTTTAATAATAATAAAACGTATTTATTGGGCAGGCTTAGGGATAGGTGTAGAGAGGGCTTTTATTGTCCGGTTACATAAGTAACCGAGACGTTCCCTTTTCATCCATTTCATCATTTTAATAAATATAATAATTTACACTTTATATTATTATTGTATCCGGTTAATGTACAACAATACTGAGGTGCAAATAGTATGTATCTGTCAAAATAAATTATAAATACCATCTAATTACAGTTTACACATATTGCAAAGAACCGCTACTTTTACATGGTGTAAATAGAATATATTACTATTTTCACTTAGCATGCTACTTCACTCAGTATATATATTAGTATAAATAGCATCTACAGCTATTTGCACTTAGTGTAAATAGAATCTATCGCTAATAAAATTTGGTGTAAATAGAATCTAGTTGCTATTTACACTTGGTGTGAATAGCATCTATCGGGTTACATACGTAACCGAGACGTTCCCTTTCAGTCGGTCACGTTCGGCGTACGTCGGAACTGACCGACGAATTGGGGATCCTACCAACACGCCAAGGATGCTGGCCCTTCCAGCGCCCGGTTTGAGCTCGCTGGGGAGCCCCTATGTTTGGGTGAAAGTCAGGGCCGTCACAGCTGTTTTCCTGCAAGACCCACTCAGAGTGACTATTGGATAACGCTGGGAAAGCGTGCCCATCTCGGAAGATGGAACGCTGCGGAGCCACATCCTTATACACATAGGGACTAGCTATGGCGGTCTCTAGGGTGGATCCAGCCTGATCCCAGGGGGGAAAGAACACCCTAGAGACGACAGAGCGGGCTCTGTCAAGGGAAAGACACGGGGCTAGCCGAGTAGGGTAGCAGGTACCGTGGAGAATACACCTATGGGGTTGGCGTTAGGGAACCGCTACATATGGACACCCATCCTACACACACGCTCCACAAGCATACGGGTGTAGGCCTAGCATCAGATGGCCGCCACGTCTGACACCAAAGGGGTGACGGAGGAGCTTGACAGGGTTCGCCATTGCTGGGGAACACAACTGGAGAAGAATAGATGCACGTATCCGGCCCAGGGTGCGGGAGTGGCGTTTGCAAGCGGACACAAGAACGGGTACTTTGCGCTTACCGGCCACTAGGGGCGAGTACGTGGGAAGAAACCGGCTCTACACAGAGGCTATAAAATCTAGCGAATGTGTTAGGTGTCACCCAGCCCACAGCTCTACAAATGTCTGCCAGCGAGGCGCCTTGAGCCAGCGCCCAGGATGAAGCGACACTCCTAGTTGAGTGTGCCCGCACCCCAAATGGGCAAGGCACGTCTTGCGACTGGTACGCTAAGACAATAGCATCCACTATCCAGTGGGCTAACCTCTGCTTGGAGACCGCCTTTCCCTTCTGCTGGCCTCCGTAACAGATGAAGAGCTGCTCTGAGGTCCTGAAGCTTGGAGTCCAGTCAATATAAGTGCGCAGGGCGTGGACGGGACACAAAGCTAGGGCTGGGTCTGCCTCCTCCAAGGGCAGCGCTTGCAGGTTCACTACCTGGTCCCGGAAGGGAGTGGTGGGAACCTTGGGCATGTATCTGGGCCGGGGTCTCAAGACAACGTGAGAGTTACCAGGGCCGAACTCTAGGCACGATTCGTTGACCAAAGGTGCATGCAGGTCCCCTACCCTCTTGATGGAGGCTAATACAGTCAGGAGTGCTGTCTTAATGGACAGGATTTTTAACTCTGACTGCAATGGCTCAAAGGGAGAACTCTGAAGTGCCTTGAGCACAAGAGTTAAGTCCCAAGAGGGTATGGAGTTCGGGCGAGGAGGATTTAGCCCCTGATTTAGGAACCTGACGATTAGATTGTGCCTTCCGACAGACTTACCTCAACTGCATCATGATGTGCCGCTATAGCTGCAACATACACTTTAAGGGTGGAGGGAGACAGCCTTTGCTCCAACCCTTCTTGCAGGAAGGAAAGCACGATACCAATCGAACACCTTCGGGGGTCTCCTTGGCAGGAAAAACACCACTCAGCGAACAGGTTCCACTCTAGCAGAAGTGATGGTGTCTACCACTGCTTGTGGCAGGCCACCTAGAACCTCCGGGTCCCGTCCAGGGACCAGACATGGAGTTTCCAGAGGTCTGGACGCGGGTGCCCCATCTCTGAGAAAGGTCCTTATCAGCTGGACGCGCCGGGAGTGGAGTCGCCACTCTCCCGGAAGTGCCATTTCAGGGCTGCTTGCCCTTGTGCTTGCCAGCGGGCTTCACGGGACCCGTGAAGGGTTGGGCGCCTCCCTTGCATCCAGCCACCTGCTGCCAGGGTGGAGGCTGCTGCTTGGCTTTAGTAGGGGTGGACTCAGGGGGGATACCCTCAGCGACAAGCAGGCGGAGGTGCTGCGACCGACGACTGAGTGGAGGCAGCAGCTGGTCGTCGGGGCAGGACTTTTTTTCCCCCTCCGTCTGCTTCTGGGCCACCAAGAACTTCTGGGCAAAGTTTTCAGGCCTGCCTGACAGACAGGGGCATTGAGGAACTGATCTTTGTCGGGCTCATGCATATCTGCCAGGTTTAGCCCCAAGTGACGTTCCTGGACCACTAGTGTGGACATCGCCTGACCCAGGGAGTGTGCAATGACTTTCGTCACCCAAAGAGCGAGGTCCATTACGACACGCAGTTCCTGTATAACACCTGGGTCGGGACTAGCCTCATGCATGCAGAACAGAGGGTAGCAAGAGAGGGAAAACAGTGAAGAAAAGTGAAGGCGCGTCGTCCATCTTTTTTTTACAGTCTATGAGTGTAAATAGCATCTATTTAGCCACTGCCTAAAAAACAAAAAACAAATAAAAAAACCCGACAGAAATACAATCACCTGCACACGACCTCCACCTAAGTTGACCATAGATGATGTCTCTATGAAAGATTAAAACACATTTAACGATTTTGAGACGAAAAGAACAAAAGACACATATATAACATGAAACATTATAATACTCCCCTACTCTTTCAGTAACACTCCACTCACATGGTAAACTATCAATGTTCTTAATGCTCAAGCTGCTGTCATTTTCTCCTCCTCTTGCTTTTGTGGTTTGTTAAGCACATGCTATTGTGGTTGCAGGGGGCTGGAGGACTGGAGGGTGCATGCGTGTTTGCTTATTTTGGCCATGCTGAGGAACATATGCCCTGAGCCGCCACACCGTCTTCAACTCATCTCCAGCATGCTCGACCACACATTCTGTATGAGTCTCCCCACTGAGGATTTCATGGCCAATTGAACTCTCCCAGAATACATTACACTGCCCCAGCATGCATCACACACACGCACACAATGAGAAAACACACATGGAGCGTTACAACTTCTGGCAAAATCTACATTATTTGAGGGGGTGGCGATCATGCACCTCCATGGGGTGTGCAAAAAATGGCATCAACACCACACCCACATGATGAAGAGAAAAGAGCTGTTACAAATGTGGGTTTCAGTACTGTTGGTCCAGTTATATTTTCAGTACCTCAATATGTTTTCAGATAATGCCATTGATTTGACACTCAGTTGATAGCAATTGTGACATGTTGATCACAAAAATTAATTTAGACTTTTCTTAAAAAAAATCTTGCTTGCATGGAAGAGAATAACAAAACGGAATTTACTGTATAACGCGGATGTATAACTGTAAATATTAAAATACAGTTTCAATAGTAGTCACAAAATGTAAACAATGTGCATGCTAACGTGATTTCAGCGTAAAAACAAATCCCTAACCATTTCTGTGTAAAGATCAACTTCACTGGCATGACAACATAATGCCTAACCTTGATGAGTGTAAAAAGATGAGATAAACATTATATCTAAAATAATATAAGCAAGCTTTAACAAAAAAAAAAAAAAATGTAAGTGCTGTTAAAAGCGTCACAAATTTTGCTTTTGCAGTAAATCCTCCAAAAATTGGTATCATTCACTTCCATTTTAATGTTCGACCGTAAACGACAAAAGTGAAGGAATGTCTACATTTTCTTTTTTGATAATCAACACACAAATGTTGTTGATTGATTAACTGGTATTGAATATTTGTTTAAATCATTATTATTGGAAAATTCTAAATTAGCACTGCATGCATTTTCACAGAAAAGACAATTCCAGAATGCACTGCGACAAGATCACTGAAGAAAAAAATAAATCTCATCATAAATAGTTAATTATTGCTTTCTATGTATTTTTATGCTTATTGGAATATTTGCCATTAGCTTACCAACATGCTAATGATTACGGAACCCCTAATGGGACATGGTGAAGGGAAAAACATATGAGATGAGAGAAAAAATATTTGTCAGTGCTTTTGCGTTCTCTCACAAATGTTATGCGTTCCCCCGAGAAACTTTGTGTTCGCCCCCAAAATGTTTGCAAAATTTCTCATGTGAACGCAAAAGTTTTGGTGAGGGAACACAAAGGTTTTGTGAGAAAACGCAAAGTTTCTTAGGGGAATGCAAAACATTTCTGAGAGAACGCAAAAGCATCGACTTATTATTAGGGGTGTAATGATACACTCAGATCATGATTCGATACATATCACAATTCTGGGATCACAATACGATACATATCACAATATTTTGAAAAAACAAATATAAAAAAAATAAAAATGAAACTGAAATTCAAATAACAGATTTATTTATTATTTATTAAAACAACCCAACCACTGGGTTAAAACAGCCCAATTGCTGGGTTAGTCCATTTTTAACCCAGCATTTTTTAGAGTGTATAGATCCTTCTGTATGCAATTAACAATTGACTAGGTGTGTCACTGAACAATAAAACTGAATTTTAACATGAAATTAGAATTAGGATCGCTGAAACCTAAGAGAGAAATAGGTAAAGTTAGTAAAACAATGGTCACACCAGAATAAAAATATTCATGATTCTGACCCTGAAAATACAGAATTATACTATGCATAGCCTATAATGTAAGCCCTTTTTACTGCCATTATCAGGACCCACAAATATTGCCCCATTGCATTATTATACACTATATTCAACATTAAATATAGTAGTTTAATGTAGTACTGTTACTGAAACGGTGTAATTTTTTATTTTTTTCTAAAGCAGTATTCTCACGCTTTCAATGTGACATACGTTGAATCTCTTTTCATTTCCAGACAAGCCAACCGCACAGATTAATGCACTTAAATGATAAGAATAAACAATCTAAAATGCTTTGAATCATCATAATACCAAACCTAAAAACGCAATATGGTGAGTTAATTTATGCTTTCATTTCGAGGAGTGCCGCTTTAAATGATGTTTGCGCTTTCACTTTGAGGAGAGCCGCTCCAGAGCGTATGCGCTTCAGATGATCAATGACAGTTCTAAATCGCAAGAAAGGTTGTCAAAATGACTATTCCCAAACTTAAAATTGTTAGTTCATCCAAAATTTTTAATTCTCTCTTCATTTACTCCCTCTCATGTTGTTTACACACGTCACGCAAGCATTTGAACGCCCGTGTTTGCTACAGTATGCGCGTTGTAAATCTGTTCATAATATATAAAGCCATCTCTTCAGAAGACTTGGATTTGGATTATACCACTTGATTGATTATTTTTACGATGCCTTTATGACCTTTTTTTTTAGATCTTTTAAGTTTTAGGGGAATTGACTTTAAATGGAGGGACAGAAATCTCTCAGAATTCATAAAAAAATATCTTCATCTGTGTTTGGAAGTTGAACGAAAATCTCATAGGCTTGAAATTACATGAGGGTTGACAGTTTTGGGAGAATTATACTTTATAAATACAGTAAGCTGAGTCTTAGATAAAACTAACTCTGTATCGCGAGTCATATTGAACATACACAATACGTATCGTCGCGTTTTTATATCGTGATTATTCCTCATATCTAAATCTCATATTTTTTCCACCACCATGTCTCTTTAAGAGCTCCGTGAATGAATAACTCTATTGAAGTCAATTTTGGAGTGATAGTTCCTATGATAGTTTTATGAAACCTTAGCAGGGAGCTAACTATTTAGGCAGTAGGCAACAAAGCAGTTCACTAGGTTTTGGAACAGAGTTGATATGTTGTGTTGTAGCATTTCTCATTAGTAAGTCACTTTGGGTAACAGTCTAAATGAATAAATGTAAATGTTCCATTTTGTTGATTTATTCAGCACATTTCCCTGTGCTGAACGTGAGCTGTTCAAAAACATTTTGTGATTATCATCAAACCAGCGAGTAACACTGAAATGAACTCTGAAAACAATCTGGTCCAACAACACTGTAGCTTTTCTATATGTAAATTTGCTTATAGAAGTATGCTGTTTTCAGTACAACAATGTCAATCTTTCAGTACTTATTTTAAATGGATTTAGGCAAATTTCTTTTTTAAAAAAAATGTCATTGCGTTCGAGTGATTCTGTGGTGCTGTGATGCTGGAATGTTCACTGCTCCAAGGCCTTTTAACTAAGAGTGTATTTTTCGCACAGCACTGCAGTTTACAACAGGCTCCACGATTGCACCATTAACTGGCTACTGTGCTCATTAGCTTGACAAAATAAGGGGCCTTGACATTTTCCAGCCCACACAGTAATGTCTACGCCTCGTAAACACACGCGCAAACAAACAACACACACACACACACACCACGGCCACCACTTAATCTGGCCATCTTATTTCCGAGGGCAGTGGTCTGAGATTATAACGCTGGTATGAGGAACATTAAGGCTGTGAGTCAGAGAGACAGCAGATAAGAGAGTCGAGGGAGAGCAGTCATCCCTCATTCCCCAGATAGGACTCTCATCGCTGGGTGACTTCTGCATGGCAGGTCTGGCACAGTCGTTTAAGCTCCTCTCCAATTAGCAGCATGCAAAGGGCACAGGAGCAAGCACTTTTTGATGCATTGTGTGCGGGCGCTGAGGCGGGTTTTGATAAATGTTTGAGGTAGATGAGGATTATTGCCTTTTAATGATCCTTTTAAGGGAGTCATTTCAACAAAACATTATTAAAAAATACAACAAAACCCACTTAAAACCACTGACTAAAGCCATTCACTAAAAATGAACAGTGCCTAGGTTATTTGCATGCATTGTCTGCGCAGTTTTATCATCTAGAACATAATGCATATATTTAATTTAATAATAATTATATACACCGATCAAGCATAACAGGTGAAGTGAATAACACTGATTATCTCTTCATCACGGCACCTGTTAGTGGGTGGGATATATTAGGCAGCAAGTGAACCTTTTGTCCTCAAGAGTTGATGTGTTAGATTTGTTTATGCACCATTCTATAAGTCTGTATGTATGCTTGAGTTGTTAAAAAAATATAAAAATATAAAATATGAATATATTAATATATTGCATTAAATATTTAAAAATACACTAATGAAAATGATAACAATACAATAAACTATATGTTCAGTCAGCTTTAGGTAGATCCAACAAGTATCAAATGCGGTTAAATGACAAAACGGCAATATCAAACAAGAGTTGTGTGGGGGTAAATGCATGGTGCATTGTGGTCAATGGATCTGCCTGAAGCGCACCTTGGTCAAATATCGAGGGGTCGAGGGTCTGTCCAAATAAACTTCCCTCGTCCACTTGACGAAGTTGAACGCACTTCAAAATGGCAGTGGGGATTCCCCTGAGGAGACGTGCATTAGCGTATGTCTAAAAGTGGAGTTAAATGCAGCCCAAACCAGTTACTTATGAGGTTCCATGACAGTTAGGGTGCTCCCTTAGAAGGCATCTCCCTATGTAGGCACTAGGCAGCACACTACGTTTTGAAACAGAGCTCTTGTCTAGAAGGTCCACTAAATGCCTTGGTTGCAAATAACTGAAGTGCAATTGCAAAATTAGCAATTCAAATCTGGAAAGCTCAGCTATCCTGCTCTTCACGTAGGTCAGTGTTTAGCACTTTGTTTCCTGCTTGCCTGAGCTTTGACAGATGATAAGAGAGGAGAGTACAGAGGAAGACAGACCGATTACAAGGCCGGAGTCACGGCAGCAACATCCTGACAATGGTGCAAAAATAAGCCACTCAGATGGAGAGAAAGAACCAGAGAAAGAGAAGGAATAAGATAGAATGGTAGCACAGCAAGAGCTCTGTCCATCTTGAGATGGATGAAAAGAGAAGTGTGACTGTTCCTACAGCTCTCCAATAAAGCAGCTCACCCTAAACCCGGCTCAGTGTGTGCAGACAAGTGGGGGACCGGCTGATGAAATCGACCATAAACAAGCCCAAACCAGCAGGCCTCTGCACACCAGCAGTATGAGATAGGGACAAACATACTGAAAGAGGTATATCTTGCACACACAAACACACTCTATATTCTCAGCCACACCATTCTGCAGCAGATCTTTGGGCAGCGTGCTGAGGTGCTCAACAATTCCATAATAACAGATACATTTATGAGATTGATTTCTTTGAAGGCACTTTGTTCGTTCGGACACCTGGGAATGGCGTTGTGTATGTTTCATTGTGCCCCTCTGACATATTTATTCGCAGCTGTGATCGCATTAATGGGAGCACATAATTCTTCGGAGGGACAGTATTTGCTCGGTGAGTGGACTGAGAAATGGACTCTGCCTCGGAGACGCCTCAGCCAGCTTCTATTAAAGTCAGAGGATGCAAATCACCATTAGCCATGTCTAAAAACTGATACATGCCAACTTAACAAGCAGTACGGATGTAAGCACATTTGAATGCAATTTTGGCACACAATCCTGACATATAAGAGTCAACAGACACAACAACAAAAAGAAAATGTATCCACAATAAAGAAAAGTAAAAACAAAAACAAAAAAACTATGTACCAAGTTTTTAGAAATTAACTCTTTGCATTCATATAATTTCATATGGCTTTGAAAGACTTTTATACTGTTTTAAAGAAAAGTTTCAGTTTCAGGCTGAAAAATGTCTTATGGTGTAACCATCAAGTAAAATAATAATCCAAGTACAAATTACAAAATCAAAGTAATATATTTTCCTTACACACGAATTCATATATTTCTCAAGGTTTTTTTTTACACAAATATCATGCATTTATGGGTCATTGACAAATAAAGCTTTCAAATTTATTTATTTATTTTTTTTTGAGTCATGAACAACGTGTTTAATCAAGTTTTAGTTGTTAAATAACAGTGTTTAAATTAATTTTTATGTCAGGCGGTACAACCAAATAGTTGTATATACTGTAGTTGCACCACCTGACATGGAAAGTGTACCATACCCATTCTTGAAATGACCAGTTTTTACCAGTATTTGAGAGCGAGCTACAAACCTTTTCTCTTTGCCTCAAGGATCAGTTGGTCCTCTGGATGATGCATTATCATGTCTACATAAAAGAGCCGTGTTTGCAGTTGTGCCACCCTGACATTCAAATTCCTGGACAAAGGTTTTTAATTATCTCAACAGCTTTAAAACTACTGATATTTATAAAATGTGTTTATATGAAAGGTCTCAAAACCTAAAGTTATGCCATAGTCTTTTTAGTTTTTATTATTTTATTTGAAATACAAACCTGATTCCAAAAAAGTTGGGACACTGTACGAATTGTGAATAAAAAACAGAATGCAATGATGTGGAAGTTTCAAATGTCAATATTTTATTCAGAATTCAACATAGATGACATATCAAAAAAACTGAGAAAATGTATAATTTTAAGGGAAAAATAAGTTGATTTTAAATAAAATTTTTAAATATCTCAAAAAAGTTGGGATAAGGCCATGTTTCCCACTGTGTGGCATCCCCTCTTCTTTTTATAACAGTCTGCAAACGTCTGGGGACTGAGGAGACAAGTTTCTCAAGTTTAGGAATAGGAATTCTTGTACAGGCTTCTAGTTGCTCAACTGTCTTAGGTCTTCTTTGTCGCATCTTCCTCTTTATGATGCGCCAAATGTTTTCTATGGGTGAAAGATCTGGACTGCAGGCTGGCCATTTCAGTACCCGGATCCTTCTTCTACGCAGCCATGATGTTGTAATTGATGCAGTATGTGGTCTGGCATTGTCATGTTGGAAAATGCAAGGTCTTCCCTGAAAGACGTCTGGATGGGAGCATATATTGTTCTAAAACTTGGATATACCTTTCAGCATTGATGGTGCCTTTCCAGATGTGTAAGCTGCCCATGCCACACGCACTCATGCAACCCCATCCCATCAGAGATGCAGGCTTCTGAACTGAGCACTGATAACAACTTGGGTTGTCCTTGTCCTCTTTAGTCCGGATGACATGGCGTCCCAGTTTTCCAAAAAGAACTTAAAATTTTGATTGGTTTGACCACAGAACAGTTTTCCACTTTGCCACAGTCCATTTTAAATGAGCCTTGGCCCAGAGAAAACGCCTGTGCTTCTGGATCAGGTTTAGATATGGCTTTTTTTTTTGACCTATAAAAAAAAAAATTCATTCTTTAGAAATGTTGGCCCATATTGATAGGATAGCATCTTGCAGTTGATGGAGATTTGTGGGATGCACATCCAGGGCACGAAGCTCCCATTCCACCACATCCCAAAGATGCTCTATTGGGTTGAGATCTGGTGACTGTGGGGGCCATTTTAGTACAGTGAACTCATTGTCATGTTCAAGAAACCAATCTGAAATGATTCGAGCTTTGTGACATGGCGCATTATCCTGCTGGAAGTACCATCAGAGAATGGGTACATGGTGGTCATAAAGGGATGGACATGGTCAGAAACAATGCTCAGGTAGGCCGTGGCATTTAAACGATGCCCAATTGGCACTAAGGGGCCTAAAGTGTGCCAAGAAAACATCCCCCACACCATTACACCACCACCACCAGCCTGCACAGTGGTAACAAGGCATGATGGATCCATGTTCTCATTCTGTTTACGCCAAATTCTGACACTACCATCTGAATGTCTCAACAGAAATCAAGACTCATCAGACCAGGCAACATTTTTCCAGTCTTCAACTGTCCAATTTTGGTGAGCTCGTGCAAATTGTAGCCCCTTTTTCCTATTTGTAGTGGAGATGAGTGGTACCCGGTGGGGTCTTCTGCTGTTGTAGCCCATCCGCCTCAAGGTTGTGCGTGTTGTGGCTTCACAAATGCTTTGCTGCATACCTCGAGTGGTTATTTCAGTCAAAGTTGCTCTTCTATCAGCTTGAATCAGTCGGCCCATTCTCCTCTGACCTCTAGCATCAACAAGGCATTTTCGCCCACAGGACTGCCGCATACTGGATGTTTTTCCCTTTTCACACCATTCTTTGTAAACCCTAGAAATGATTGTGCATGAAAATTCCAGTAACTGAGCAGATTGTGAAATACACAGACCGGCCCGTCTGGCACCAACAACCATGCCACGCTCAAAATTGCTTAAATCACCTTTCTTTCCCATTCTGACATTCAGTTTGGAGTTCAGGAGATTGTCTTGACCAGGACCACACCCCTAAATGCATTGAAGCAACTGCCATGTGATTGGTTGATTAGATAATTGCATTAATGAGAAATTGAACAGGTGTTCCTAATAATCCTTTAGGTGAGTGTATGTACATTTAACTTTTCCGGCCTCTTATTGCTACCTGTCCCAACTTTTTTGGAATGTGTAGCTCTCATGAAATCCAAAATGAGCCAATATTTGGCATGACATTTCAAAATGTCTCACTTTCAACATTTGATATGTCATCTATATTCTATTGTGAATAAAATATAAGTTTATGAGATTTGTAAATTATTCCATTCCTTGTTTATTCACAATTTGAACAGTGTCCCAACTTTTTTGGAATCGGGTTTGTAGTTATTAGTCTGTTAATTTCTTCGGACAGTTGCACCACCTGACATTTTGGGGGTTTAAGACAATGAAACAAAATAATATGTATCATTTAAATGTACTAAAAAATTATTCAAACTAAATAGGTTTTATTGAATAAAGTATATCATGAATTTATCAAATTATTTTAAAAGGACATAATGCACTTGGATACAAAAGTAAAAGGAAATGATGCACGTCATGTCATTGACCCTTATTCATTCATGAACTAATTTTGCATTTGGTCACACAACCTGATATTTTAAGTGAAAAACTGACCTTGACACACAGAGCCCTATTTTAACGATCTAAGCGCATGGTTTAGCTAACAGCAGTTGCGCTTACACCATGGCAGATTCGCTATTTACATGGTGGAATTTGTGAGCGGAAAGACTGAAGGCTCCTCCAGAGAGGAATATTTTTAATATTTAAAATGTTGTGTGCTGCAGCACGTCTCTGCGTGTGTAATAATCACAGTGTATGCACACTGTGCACTCCCCTATAGGTGTATATTACTAACCAGAGACTGTAAAAAAAAAATATGGACGTAGTGTCCGTGACTTCACCAGTAGGTTTCTGAAGAGAGTTTTTGAAGCCTCAAAATTGACCGTTTCCATCTTGGCAGGGCGTCACTCCCGGATAACAGAAAATGGGCAAAGAGGTGGGACGTGGCTGGAGATGAGCTGACGTGATGACTAACAGACGGCAGACAAACGACAATCCACCTGTCACTCAAAGTGGCCACGCCCTTAATTATGCAGAACTTTAAGGCTTTATATAATGTAAATGAATGAGTAATAAAAAAAAAAAAAATTCACCCTCCTCACAGTTGTCATGAAGGGCAAAATTAGCTATACAGACCAAAACCACAATTTGTACTAGGCTTTAAACTTTTTTTTTTTTTTTTTCTGCTGTAAAGTTGGGTATTTTAACATGTGACTCAATGAGATTCTGCTCCCTTTTGGAGCCTGTCTCTAGCGGCCAGTCGAAGAATTGCATTTAAGTCACTTCCATATTGGCTTCAAGAGAAACTGGGGGAGGTTGCCGCTTGTTACTAATGCACCCTTTAAATAACACAAAAAATACTACAGTTATCATTTTCACGTCCAGCACCCACGTTTAAATAGCAAATGCACTCGCACCCATGCTGGTCTGAAAACGAGGTGTGTTCAGGCGCATTGTTGGTGTGTTGCTATTTTGAGGCAACTGAAATCGACTGCGCCATTGACCAAAAAACACCTGGTCTAAAGTCAATGGCGCAGTCGATTTCAGTTGCCTCAAAATAGCAACACACCAACAATGCGCCTGAACACACCTCGTTTTCAGACCAGCATGGGTGCGAGTGCATTTACTATTTAAACGTGGGTGCTGGACGTGAAAATTATAACTGATAACTGCCTGGCTGAAACCAGCAAATAACACTTGTGTCCCGCCTGGCATCGGGTGTATGAGGGTCAGCATGGGTCCTCTCTATGATAACTTTTTCATGAAAAAAAAAGCATATTTATTAATTTAAATAGCTAAGTTTTAGTATTCAGTTTTATCCTGTCATTTTTGACTGTATGCCACTCTATGTATGCCATTTTTAAATGATTACAGAATTCTTTTTTAAAAGTAAATTACAGGCTTTATATTTCCTTAGGAGGTACAGGAATGCTGCCGTTGAAACCTTTGAAAGATTTCGGGCACAGCTCAGATGTCTGACTCCGTCTGAATGATGGCATCAGTATTTAAGGCTCTCAGAGGTCAGCGCATTAGAGCGTCCCTTCTGCTGTTCAGCTCCAGAAAGTCTCTAGTCAATAGCAACTTTCTGACCATCACAGTGGATAAGAGCTGCTTTATCTTTCCCTCTTTCTGTTTGTATAGGCCCACTAATGCCCTGCTCTAATTTCTCGTTTGTAATAATGATCAAAAAACAATTACAGTGGCAGGAATAAACACAGCCGAACAAAGCCGACCATCAATCACCGTGCATGGGGCGTCACCATTTCTACCTTATTCAGCTCCAGCATGAGCGTGTGTGCGTTTGTGTGAGACTTTGAGCTCCTTTGTGCTGATGGCGAGTCGGGCCTAGACACCCATTGTTTTGAAAGATGATGTCTACGTTGTTTTCCACTTGGCTCAACACGTGAGAGGGTTATTAATTGAAAACAAGAGTGGAGCTGACTTCTGGGAAAGATGCACTCAGCTTCTACATGAAAAGCCAGCGAAGTAAGATAAATCTAATTCCCACAAACTACTGATTCAAAGCGCTTCTGACAAGCTGGCATGACTGGATACAAGCATAATATTCTATCACGAATGCAATAATGTTTATTCACATCCATTTACTCGTTCGTTCTGTACTACAGTTGATTTATCACTTCTGTTGACCTTCTAAACAGCAGATTGTGCGGCGCTAATGCTGTAGAGAGCGGTGAGACACCAAGTCATACGGAAAAAGGACTTATTTGTTGGTAAAACAGCATACAGCTGTGAATCTTGGTCTAGCAGAGCTTTTATCTGGGCTATATTCTCCACTCATGTAAGGTATTGGAGGATTCAATGCGTGCTGAGGTTACGCAGTCTGGCTGTCACGACAGACCAGCTAATCCACTAGGTGAACTAACTGTCAGCAAACATGTAAGCCTACGGAAAGACAGAGATTTTGCCTTCTCAAAAGTCTTGTTATATACTGTTGTAAGCTTCTAGAAAACTGATCAGAATCGCTGGAGATGGTAAACGGAGCAGCACATATTGCATTATACTCCCCTCAATGCATTCAAACAAATACGCTGTGTGTCATGATATAACTTGCAAATGAACGCAGTTAACGGAATGCGGCAAAAGCTTCAGGCAGCAATTTATCTGTCAACAAAAACAGCACTTCTGAAACTGAGGTCCACAGATCTGGGTTCATCTCAGATAGCGAAAAAATTCCAGAACTGTAAACAAAAATCTCAGTGAATAAAAAATGACAGCATTATTATAGAATAGAACATATACACTACCGCCGCTCAGTATAGGAAGAAATTAATACTTTTATTCAGAAAGGATGCATTAAATTGATCAAAAGTGACAGTAAAGACATTTACAATGTACAAAAGATTTCCATTTCAACTTTCTATTCATCAAAGAATCCTGAAAATCATTGTTTCCACAAAAATATTAAGCAGCACAACTGTTTTCAATATTGATAACAATAAGAACTGTTTCTTGAACACCAACTCGGCTTATTCGAATGATTTCTGAAAGATCATGTGACACTGAAGACAGCTTTGACACCACAGGACTAAATTACATTTGAAAAAAGATTCAAATAGAAAACTGTTATTTTAAATTGTAATAATATTTCACAGTATTAATGTTTTTAACTGTATTTTTTGTAGCCTGGATGCCAGCCGAACTCAGCCACGCCCACAACATTTGAGTTCGGAAAATTCGGTCTGGACTTGATCCGTTGTGGAGCAACTGTGCTCGAACCAGAGCTGTTCGGACCAATCAAATTGTCAAGGCGGGCTTTATACGATGATGGACAGATGATCAACAGTAACGTAATCATCCACGTCACCAAAGAGCGATTGGGTTGAATTCGTTCTAATCCTAAACGGAGAACTTGTTCATATATGCATTCACCTTTAATATTTCTCTCAAAAATGATGATCGTGTTGGTAAGTACTCTGTGTATCCTGAAATTCTTTTTACAACACCGGCAAAGATCGTTTACACATCTTCTTCTACTTCTTCCAGCGTGCGTGCAGTTGATGCGTCGCTCCGTTGCTCTGATTGGTTGTAGGTCTATCCGATTGAGGTCTTTCCTGGTTCAGTTGAAACACACCCATAATCACAGCCCAATGGAGCAGTATCAGACTCTTATCGACGTCAGGCTATATTTTTTGGTCAAATAAACGCATGGCTAATGAGCTTAAGAGACTGCTTTCATTTTTGACCCCAAACTTTTAAACGGTGTATACAGACAAAAACAAATATATATCATTCTCAATGTGAGTGGAAGGCCAAATGGCAATTTCATGGTAACAACTTCTCTTATTGGTGGATCCCACTGACTTATCCTGTACAAAAGCATGTATCATCGCTTAATGTATAAAGCTTTCAAGGCAGGCCGACCATCAGCTCTGAGGCTAATCGCAAAAATCTATTTCTCTATAGACACGTTTTTTTTTACCACCTGCAAAAACAATACGATTTTTATAAAAATAAATGATTTTTTATAAAAACAAACACAATTTACGCTGAAAGCACAGTGACTTACAGCTTCTCCAGAAGCATATATCATCACTTAACAACCTCAGAGCTCATGGTTGGCCAGCTTTACTTTATACAATATCACTAAAATCTACTTCTATAGAGAAACCAAATGGGATTTTTACCCACCAGCTAAAAGGAAAATGCAGCTGAAAAAGCCCTTTTTTCCTGTATAAATTATGTTTGCTTATTTTTGTGTGCATATGACCAGAATGTAAAATTTAAAATCCAATTTATGCTGTAATCTTATGCTTAATTGAGACCCAAACTGCAGCTATTTTGTTATTACTATTACTATCTCTAGTGCATTTACTGTGCCATGGAGGTTTCTAAAACAGAGTCCTTGCTATAAGTAACTTATAACTTAACTGCAAATACATGCCAACTAACTCTCAGTAGAATATTAAAAGTATGTTAGTACACTGTTAGATTAGGGCAGGGTTGGACATAGTACACAAATCAAGTGCTTGAGTATAAGTAAAGATACCCTAATAAATTATGACTCCAGTAATAGTATTACATGCTCCTTTTCAATTTTGCTTGAGTAAAACTACACAAGTTCTAGAGGTTTAATAATACTTAAGTATTAAAAGTAAAATTTACTGATGAATGTTTATATATACTCCATCTTACTGTTCAAAATGTATAATGTATTAGACACACAGATAGAGCTTAAATAGGATACCGCTTCAGTCAGACATCATTATGAATTATGAAATTTCAAGTAGCCAGAAGGAAGATAATGCAGACATTTATTATGTTATCATACACTGATAATTATAATTACTGATCATTTAAGTGTGCAAACAAGTGACTAAATATAGACTAAATATAGTATATAGAAATGAGAGGGGAAAATGTGTGCAAATGTGTGTTGACAAATATAAATATACAATATAAAAACAGACGTCACAATAGCTGGGTTTCCATCCAAACATAAAGCGAATCTTTTCAAAGTTCACAAAAAAAAACAAAAAAACAAACGAATGCAAATTAGGTGCGTTTCCATCAAGTTATTTGAGCGGATGATGGTGGTATTTCGTAACCTAATAAATAAAACCTCATCACCAGAAATAGCCGAATAGTCATGTGGGTTAATGTTTGCCACGTCAGAATTTATTTGCTTCCATCTCCCATGCATTAAGTTAACTTAAAGGGGTACTTCAGCGCTGGGAAGATGAATGTGTATTTAAACTGGGTCATTTATGTAGTAGAAATGTGAAATTATTTTAGAAGTTGGTGCCTTCTAGACTGAGAAAAGCCAGACAATGTATTTTTGGCTCATGTGGATGAAAGACAACAACTCCCATAATGCACTTGCTTCGCTGCCCTACGAGGCCACTCCCACCAATACCAGTAGTCACGAGAGTGAGGAGCTGACAGACAAGATTGGTTTCAAAGCGAAATGTAAAAATGAGTTTGTCATTGTACCGTTTAGTAGTTGTGTTTTTCATTAAGAATAATAGGCTAATGAACCCGACCCCGAATTGGCGCTAATTCAAAACCGAAACTAAAACACGGCCGCTCTGCATTCACTCACGGCCGCAGAGTCATTCATGGTGCGTGTCCAGTCTGGCGCGTTTTCAGTTCATGCCTATGGAAGCTTAACCTAGGAATTCATTGAAAACACCCGCGTTGCTCCGTCCGCTCCGTTACGGTAGTCATTCAAATATACTACCGGATTTCTACTGATACTGATACAAGTAACGCTTTAAATTTGGTGTTTCCATCACTTATTGCTGATGCTTAAAAATGTGCATAAAAACAGGTTGATGGAACAGTCATGACCTAAATATGACACTCAGGGTGTTTTCACACAGGTGTCTGAGTGCGATTTGTCTGATTTTTGGCCCATATGTGAACACTCCGAACGATCTGAGACCCCTTGAAAGAGAACCGAACCGAGACCATCTCGGGAGGTGGTCTGGGTATGGTTAGCTAAAAATGTCCATTGTGAACACAAATCAGTCCGTGCTCACTTAATTGTTTTATTCGTGAATTCCAGTGTAGCTTGGTCATCAGATTCTTCTGGCAGATCTCTGCAAAGTATTCGTTCACAACATACACTTGTTTACTGTAATTTCAACTGCTTCCAAACTGTGAGAGACGCGGCTGCCATATACGGTTTTACAAGCACACACACCTAATCCATGCATTACTGTGATTCTTAAAGTGACCGCAACCTAATAAGAATATACATTTTATTCATACAGTGAAGAATGTGCAGTTTCATGTTTTCATATGATCATTCAATTTCTTACTTGAATGCTGCTTTTATGTAAATCTACCTGGAAAATTTAAAGCAGTTTATTTTATTTGCATCTTCCTTTTATTATATATATACACACTCACCTAAAGGATTATTAGGAACACCTGTTCAATTTCTCATTAATGCAATTATCTAATCAACCAATCACATGGCAGTTGCTTCAATGCATTTAGGGGTGTGGTCCTGGTCAAGACAATCTCCTGAACTCCAAACTGAATGTCAGAATGGGAAAGAAAGGTGATTTAAGCAATTTTGAGCGTGGCATGGTTGTTGGTGCCAGACGGGCCGGTCTGAGTATTTCACAATCTGCTCAGTTACTGGGATTTTCACGCACAACCATTTCTAGGGTTTACAAAGAATGGTGTGAAAAGGGAAAAACATCCAGTATGCGGCAGTCCTGTGGGCGAAAATGCCTTGTTGATGCTAGAGGTCAAAGGAGAATGGGCCGACTGATTCAAGCTAATAGAAGAGCAACTTTGACTGAAATAACCACTCGTTACAACCGAGGTATGCAGCAAAGCATTTGTGAAGCCACAACACACACAACCTTGAGGCGGATGGGCTACAACAGCAGAAGACCCCCCCGGGCACCACTCATCTCCACTACAAATAGGAAAAAAGAGGCTACAATTTGCACAAGCTCACCAAAATTGGACAGTTGAAGACTGGAAAAATGTTGCCTGGTCTGATGAGTCTTGATTTCTGTTGAGACATTCAGATGGTAGAGTCAGAATTTGGCGTAAACAGAATGAGAACATAGATCCATCATGCCTTGTTACCACTGTGCAGGCTGGTGGTGGTGGTGTAATGGTGTGGGGGATGTTTTCTTGGCACACTTTAGGCCCCTTAGTGCCAACTGGGCATCGTTTAAATGCCACGGCCTACCTGAGCATTGTTTCTGACCATGTCCATCCCTTTATGACCACCATGTACCCATTCTCTGATGGCTACTTCCAGCAGGATAATGCACCATGTCACAAAGCTCGAATAATTTCAAATTGGTTTCTTGAACATGACAATGAGTTCACTGTACTAAAATGGCCCCCACAGTCACCAGATCTCAACCCAATAGAGCATCTTTGGGATGTGGTGGAACGGGAGCTTCGTGCCCTGGATGTGCATCCCACAAATCTCCATCAACTGCAAGATGCTATCCTATCAATATGGGCCAACATTTCTAAAGAATGCTTTCAGCACCGAATGATCAGAATCAATGCCACGTAGAATTAAGACAGTTCTGAAGGCGAAAGGGGCTCAAACACAGTATTAGTATGGTGTTCCTAATAATCCTTTAGGTGAGTGTATATATATATTTTTATGCTTATGTTATCATCGCCTTCATCAATTCAAGGAAAACAATTCAAAACAAATGTTATTTATAAAGGTGTATGTGTGATATGCAAAAATATGGACGTAGCATTGCAACACAATTTAGATTTTGATAAAGATAAACAACTTAGAGTTAAGGCCATTCCACAGCATATGTAGCAATGTTGTTTTACAAAATAATAATAATTATTATTAATAATAATAATCTTTACAAACAAATATCTTGAATTGATTGTTCAGTGCAATTTGTGAACTGATTTAACAGGTTGATTGAAAAGAATCAGCTTGTTCATGAATGAAATGTAAAAGTAAAAGAAAAAGTTTCCCAAAATATGTTATGGTCAACCACTAGGTTATAAGTTGGCATGTAGTTACAAAGTTAGTCAGCAATTGGAGGACAATCAAAATGATGGTACCATAACTCTTACCAGCTGATGACTGTTACAAAAAATCTTAGCAGTTAGTAGAATGTCTAAAGTGGACCCTCAAAATAAAGTGTAACCAGAGTTACAAAGAGTCAAGAAGAGTTTAGTTAAGCTTAGATTGTTTAATGGTTTAATACGGGTCAGAGGTCCTCTACACATTGTAATCGAGGACATTTAACCTACAGGTCAGGGTTGACAGCTGACCGATATTTCATCTATGTAGATGTCAACCCTGCTCCCAGAAGCTGATGAGAAGGCTCTTGTCGGCCCGACCTTCGATAGTATCGAACAACTATGATTTAATCAGACCTGGGAGGAAAAAGACCCAAGAAAGTGCGAAAATGGATTTAGAAATGAAACAGCCGCACTAATTGTTATTCCTTCGACATGCGGCTCATTTATTACTTTTAATTGAATTGCTTTATCCAGAGCCTGTTGATGTTTCTGGAATACAAATCTAATTTGATCAACATAATTGAGGCACTGATACGTTTTCAAAGAAAGAGCTGTAATCCTTTGAGTGAGTCAAATATGTAAAATAGTCCTGGGTATCCAAAACACCCTCCTTATATATCTCTCCGTAATTAAAACTCAGATACTCTCCTTCGTTTAAGGTGTATTTGTTTGCCGTAGTAGTTATTTCCTGTGTTGCCTGCCAATAGCTGCTACATTATTCGGGACGGAGCTGACTCTGTGCCATCTACCAGCAAACTCACTCAAACCCCTGGAGGAAATATCAACTAGCATCTCTCTCCCTGACCAATGGACCCATAGGCAGTAAATAGCCACTGATGGGCCGTCTTCCTCTTAGGCGAGGATTGAGAGCCCTGAGCACTGGATCAGGTGTGAGCGGCGCCCACGGATCCAGCGTGATGTGGTTGAGGCGTATGAATATTTCAAGCTCTGCTCTTGCGGAACAAATGATCTCTTAACACAAACACTCCGTGTGAGAGGCGCAGGCACAACAGACTCGGCAGATGTGTGGGTGTCAGTATGATCACCTCTGTTGGTGTGTGCTTTCATTGTTCATGCATGCGTGGCATACGGTGCAAGAATTCCTTTTGTGCGATAATGACGTGCAAGCGCGTGTGCGTGCGCCTGTCAATTGCAGCAACATATTACAAACGTGTAAGTAATTGGCATGTTAAGGCTTGGCGTTTTGGCAGGCGAGTCCTGTCGTCCCTTGGGAGGAGACGGAGAGAGAGATTGGGAGTGAGAAAAAGGGAAATGGTGAAGGCAGTTGAAATAGTGAAAACTGTAGACAACAGGGTTGGGAAAAATTCAGAACTGGCTTCCTTTAGTTCAGTTTGAATCTGAATCAAACTGGCCTTGTGCCACAGGATGCTGACCTGGAAGGACAATACATACATACATGCATCTTTAATTTTGACTAATTATTTGGCAGTACAGTAGGGCATTCTGGGAGATGAATTATTTCACAATAGTCCATAAAATAAGCTATTTTAGCTGATGAAGTTAAGATATTTTAATAAAAATCATAACGTGTCATGAAGATGATACAAATATATATATATATATATATATATATATATATATATATATATATATATATATATATATATATATATATATATATATATATATATATATATATATATATATATATACACACTACATACATATAACACACACTCACCTAAAGGATTATTAGGAACACCATACTAATACTGTGTTTGAATCCCTTTCACCTTCAGAACTGCCTTAATTCTACATGGCATTGATTCAACAAGGTGCTGAAAGCATTCTTTAGAAATGTTGGCCCATATTGATAGGATAGCATCTTGTAGTTGATGGAGATTTGTGGGATGCACATCCAGGGCACGAAGCTCCCATTCCACCACATCCCAAATATGGTCTATTGGGTCGAGATCTGGTGACTGTGGGGGCCATTTTAGTACAGTGAACTCATTGTCATGTTCAAGAAACCAATTTGAAATGATTTGAGCTTTGTGACATGGTGCATTATCCTCCTGGAAGTAGCCATCAGAGAATGGGTACATGGTGGTCATAAAGGGATGGACATGGTCAGAAACAATGCTCAGGTAGGCCGAGGCATTTAAACGATGCCCAATTGGCACTAAGGGGCCTAAAGTGTGCCAAGAAAACATCCCCCACACCATTATACCACCACCACCAGCCTGCACAGTGGTAACAAGGCATGATGGATCCATGTTCTCATTCTGTTTACGCCAAATTCTGACTCTACCATCTGAATGTCTCAACAGAAATCGAGACTCATCAGACCAGGCAACATTTTTCCAGTCTTCAACTGTCCAATTTTGGTGAGCTCGTGCAAATTGTAGCCTCTTTTTCCTATTTGTAGTGGAGATGAGTGGTACCCGGTGGGGTCTTCTGCTGTTGTAGCCCATCCACCTCAAGGTTGTGTGTGTTGTGGCTTCACAAATGATTTGCTGCATACCCGAGTGGTTATTTCAGTCAAAGTTGCTCTTCTATCAGCTTGAATCAGTTGTCCCATTCTCCTCTGACCTCTAGCATCAACAAGTCATTTTCGCCCACAGGACTGCCGCATACTGGATGTTTTTCCCTTTTCACACCATTCTTTGTAAACCCTAGAAATGGTTGTGTGTGAAAATCCCAGTAACTGAGCAGATTGTGAAATACTCAGACCGGCCCGTCTGGCACCAACAACCATGCCACACTCAAAATGGCTTAAATCACCTTTCTTTCCCATTCTGACATTCAGTTTGGAGTTCAGGAGATTACACACATACATACATATACATATACATATATATATACATATATATATATATATATATATATATATATATATATATATATATATATATATATATATATACATATATATACATATATATATATATATACATATATATATATATACATATACATATATATATATATATATATATATATATATATATATATATATATATATATATATATATATATATATATATATATATTAAAACCTTTGCAATTGCCCTTATTGTTCTACCCTGAAAGGGCAATATCGAGTTTAAAATGCAAACATGTAGTCAACTAAACATATTAATATCACTTTAACATGTGGATTAATCTTTTTTCTTACCCTAATATAGCACCGTATCTCAGGGGATATGGATGTTTTAAAATGTGCTAAATAACAGCATGGACAATATAACATATGAGCAGTTGTATTGCTTTTTTACTTTAAAAATTAAAGATTAATATACAAATACTTTCCACAAAGTCAGAATGTCCATGGATGAATGTGTTGGTTTTAGGTCATGCTGACAAAAGGAGAACAGAAAAGTTGAACCCAGTCATATAACCCAAATACTCAAAAGAGAATCAACTAATTCAACTATAATAATGATAACAATATTGGGTATAAAAAAATAAAAAAAAATATATTGTGGTGTATTGTGTGTATTATATTAACAGTTATTTTAAATTGCAATAATATTTATTACATACAAACTACAGTTCAAAAGTTTTGGGTCAGTCAGAATGTTTTTAATGCTCACCAAAGCTGCAATTATTTAATCAAAAATACAATAAAAACAGTAATATGGTGGATTTTTTTTTTTTTACTTCTGTGACGCAAAGCTGAATTTTCAGCATCATTACTTCAGTCTTTAGTGTTACATGATCATTCAGAAATCATATGCTGATTTGCTGCTCAACAAAGATCTCATATTATTATCAATGTTGAAAACAGATCTGCAGCTTAATAGGTTTGTGGAAACCGTGATACAAATTTTTCTTTTGTTCTTTTTTTTGTTTATTCATTTGATGAATAGAAGATCCCAAACATTGAATGATAGTGAGTGTGTGTGTGTGTGTGTGTGTGTGTGTGTGTGTGTGTGTGTGTGTGTGTGTGTGTGTGTGTGTCTGTAATACATAATTATATAATATATGTTTTTTACAAACACTGATTATTAATTGAGTGTATACAGTGTTATGGATTTATACATTTTAAAAAACACATTCTCACAAGTCAACAGTAGACAACAAGAAAGGGTGAGAGAGAGAGAGAGAGAGAGAGAGAGAGAGAGAGAGAGAGAGAGAGAGAGAGAGAGAGAGAGAGAGAGAGAGACAAATGCGTTGCTTCCAGCCCTTATTCGGCTGGTGGAACTGAGTGTAAAATGAGTCATTACACAGTGCAGGGGCACGGGGCGGAACACAAAGGGCTGTGGAAAAGCTGCTTAGCATGCAACCCGTGTGCCGCCCAAGTCCCAGCGCTCTCCCAAACCTGGACAGGCTGTCACTGCCTGAAGGAGACCTGGAGGAATGATTGCTGTCCCCACTATTCACACAAGACAAGCAGAGGAGGTGGGACTGCCCAGGCTTCCCTTTCCTAGAGCACATGGCTTCTGTTCTGTTGTACCTTGCTGAGGGAAACCATGAAAGACTGCTGTTGTTGTTTTTTCCCACTAGCCGTGAAATATAGGCAATCAGAGAGTGTGTTTACCGCGCACCTCTGTTCTTGAGCTAGCAAAGACAAACGGCTATCAAACGGCCTGTTGTTTGTGTGCAAAAGAGGTATTGTTTCGGACCTGACAACAACGGCCATGTTCGGCTCTTATCCGCGCTGCCAGGCGCAGGAACGGGTGTGAGCGCTTACGCACACAAATAGCCCTTCATCATAACCGCTGGTACATCTCCAAAATAGACTAAGGGCAATCAGTCACATAGCGGCCAGAAAAGTGTCAGACTTTGAACTGAATCCGGACAGCAGCGAGAGAGAGATAGTCAGCGCTCAACAAGTGAAGCTGGCACCACCACAGAGCCACAGAGAGATAGATGGATGCTTGAGTGAGGGCATTTAAATTTAATGCCACCCATGGCCAGAGGCAGGGGTTGGGGGGGAGGTTGCAAAGAGAGGATGCAGGTGCTATGGGCTGGCGGTGAATTGTAATGCATCGTTTAGGAGAGAAATGCAGCACTTCTATAGCTCTGTCTGTATCGCTTGAGTTTGGCCTGAGGATTTTTAGCAGGATGTCAGATGGTTGTTTATGTGTGTGTTCCGTGATGTGATTAGAGATGGTTTGAGATGATAGTTTGTTTCGTGGATGATGCAGTTCAGTGTAATTGTTTTGGTTAGTGAAGCATGCGTGTTTCTCATCATGCAAGGGCAGATGCAGTATTACCCTTGCTAGCAAAAATACTGACAAAAACATTTGCTGACTAAGCTTCATTTTTTACTTCTTCAGGGCAAGACAAAAATGGCTCAAGGCAAAAACAATCTTAACTACTAACGTAAAAAAAAAAAAAAAAGCGTAAAGTAGGGTCGAGCTGGCTCTTGGGTCAGTCATCTTGGCAGCAGTCACTCCCGGATAACTGACAATGGGCAGAGACGGGACGTGGCTGGAGATGAAGTGACGTGATGACTAACAGACAGCAGACAAACGACAATCCACCTGTCACTCAAAGTGGCCACACCCTTAATTATGCAGAACTTTAAGGCTTTATCAAATGTAAACGAATGAGTTATAAAAAAATTCACCCCCCTCACAGTTGTCATGAAGGGCAAAATTAGCTATATAGACCAAAACCACAATTTGTACCAGGCTGTAAACATGTATTTTCTGCTGTAAAGTTGGGCATTTTAACATGGGGCTCAATGAGATTCTGCTCCCTTCTGGAAACTGTCCCTAGTGGCCAATCGATGAATTGCAGTTTAAGTCTCTTCTGTATTGACTTCAAGGGAAACTGGGGGAGGTTGCCGCTTGGCAAAAACACACAGTTTTTGTGCATGTCCCTTTAAATGCAAATGAGCTGGTGCTCCCTGCCTATTCTTTCAAGAAGAGGGCGGAGCTTCAATAACTTGTGCAACAACAACAACAGAACATGTCAGAAACGTGAAGATTAAGGGGCGGTAATATTATAATAGATCCCCTCCCAACATCAGAAGGGAAGAGAAATCTGAGCAGCTTGTTTTTTAATTGTACCAAAACAAAGTTACTCAAGCGTTACTTTTGGGTGCTTGAGCCCCTGCTCGATCCACATATTTGTTGTCAAAACAAAATGAGACTTATAATAACATGACAATGTGTACAATAGTAACGATCGGCTCAAAAGTCGAAAAATATCTTTTTATTTTTACATATCAGTCGGTCTGAGGTGTTGAAAAATATTGCCCTTTTTTTACATTTCAGCCCCTGCCCCTGAAGAACTCTCTGCACGTCCCTGCTACTGTGTGATGCAGGTTTTCACAAGTGGTTCCGCTTTCGGTAACGTACATCGACGGAGATATGAGCTGTGTGTCATCTGAAGGTTACAGATACAGATACAGTCACTGTTCTCCAACAGAGCTGCTCCTGTCGGTTTTGTCTTCTCCGTGTGATTCAAATGCTCTGCTCCCCACCCAAATATAATAGCTGCTGTCATTTAGTGAAAATTTGACGGATGAATTTGCAGCTCAATTGGACTCTTGTCATGTCAAGTATAAAGATTTTTCAGTTTTTATGGACGTCACCATCTTCACTGTAAAAAAATATTGCTGGTTTAACTTAAAGTAACCTGGTTGCCTTAAAGTAAGTTCATTGAAATCATCATTTTTAGTTAATACAATGAAGGAGATTGGTTTAATCAACAGGAACTCAAATTATTATGTTATCTGAACTACATAAATTATCCAAGTAGATTTGACAAAAGAAAAAATGTGAATAATTTTTTAGTGTGTGGTCACTGTTGCTATGGTTACTGATAAGGGCTTGATTGGCATTGCACATTCATACAGACAGTATTCGAGACGCTACTGTAAGTTGCAGTTGGAATGGGATATTTCGAGACTCACACCTGTAAGTAAATGCGGCTGTCAGTTCCAAAAATGGTAACACTTTAGGTTTCATTATTTATAGTTAACATGAACTAAGAATGAACAATACATTCTTACAGCATTTCTTAATCTTAGTTCATGTAAATCTCAACATATACCAATACATTATTAAAATCAAAAGTTGTATTTGTTAATATGTTAATGCAATGTGAACTAACATGAACAATCAACGACTGTATTTTTATTAAATTCGGTAACACTTTATTTTACAGTGTCCTTGTTACATATGTTACATGTACTTACCATAGTAATAACAGTAAATTATGCATAATTACATGCAACTAACCCTCAACCAAACCCTAATCCTAAAGTAAGTACATGTTCTTAATTAATATTACTCAGTACTTAAATATATAATTACACTGTAACAATGACACCTTTTAAAATAAAGTGCAACCACAAATTCTAATGCTGTAACAAATGTATTGGTCACATGTTAGTTAATACATTAACAAATGTTAACAAAGAGACTTTATTGTAAAGCGCTACCCCAAAACCTGACAGTGAATGTAGCCACTATATACACACACTATAAATTATACTTATACACATATATACACTTGAGAGCTGCATGATTAATCATTAAAAGATCACAATTTTGATTCAAACACCCACACGGCATATTTTCATTCAAATATGCAAAGGCGCTGCCGCTGACCCAGAGAGCAGTTATGTATGGGTCTGAAACGACTTCACAAACAGTTTTTTTCAGCCACACAGGATCCTTATTTCTGTCTTACAATGATTCATATTATCACTGAAGTACTGGAATAAAAGCTTACAGTTCCTTACAATATAAACACTGATGTCTACACTAGCGAATCAAAATAGAGTAAATCGCCTTTTAAAAGTAACTTGACGCTGTAGATAAAGATTGTATCAATGACATCGTTACACCAGTAGGTGGCGACTGTTAAAAAAGTATTTTTCACTGAACCAACATGTCTAAAATGGTAGAAAATTTAGTTTAAGCTTGGTCTGTTGTGCACAACACTGTTGTCAGCTGAAATTATATTTTTGTTGACTAATTATGTGACACTTTAGTCAAGACTATGACATGATAAATATAACGTTAAAAAAATTGTTTTTGTCAAAAGACAAAAACAAACAGGGTAAAGGGAGAAGAGAGAGGAACTAAAATGAGGGAAATGGAAACTCTCCTCTGCTATGAAGCAGATGGATCGAAATTAACTTAATGTGTGCAACTGGCTCATTCAAGTGTGTGATCTCTAATGTGGAAAAAGGGTGACGCCCATATTAGCCTCTGTTGTTCATAAACAATCTATATTTATAAAACAATAGAGATAAATGATCACAAAGCAGAATAAAGCACACCTACATTACAGCGAGTCGCATTTTATTTGGAAAACACAAACATCAATTAAATTCTTCCCGTGGCTCTCTGAGCAAATGGCACATAACCATAACCGAGATGTGTCTGGACGAAACTGCCAATGGCATATCAGAGCTGATGCAACATTTTACTGCCTGTTCATGCTGTGTTTGGACATTGTTTACAACTTCTACAAGTACGCTGATGACATATGCCTCCATCTGAACCCTGCAATACAAGGATGAATACAACCAATTATGCTACATCAAACAAATGATGCCAATAATATACTACACAAATACATAATACGAACATTGTTAGTGCTGCAGTCAAAATAATGATAATGCCCTTTCATTCTTCTCTGGCTGCAAACAATCAAACAATTTTTACAATTAAACACTGTTCCTTCACAATGCAAACGTGGAATAACAGCAGGTCCTTAAGGCAGCTCAAGGTTCATCCATGATACAACATCCTGACAGTCAAAGGGAAGCAACGTTACCAAGGTAAAACACAATTTATTAATAACCTTCACAAACACTGCAGACCTGAGAGGTTGACTTGCTTCCATATTGAATTATTTGCAATAAATTGTAATTATGTTAAGAGAAAATGCAAATATGCAAACATCTTTTAAGACGATAAGAAATTCCCTGAGGAATCATGCATATAGACAACTCTTTAAGGAACAGTCTGTGATTATTCTGTGATCTAATCAGCCAAACCTGTGAAAAACTAAATATGTTTTAAATAATATTTCCACTGTTTGTGTCCAAAACAACTTTGGACCCCATTGAATTTCATTGCAAGATATTTTTCAAAATATGGGGAGCACTTTAAGTGCTGTATAGTACCAAATCTTGGTACTTCAGCGGTTCCTCAGTGGTTCTTTGGGGTGGTTAAGGTGCTATATAGCACCACTGCCATACAAAGAACCTGTTAAGCACCATTATTACACAGATCTGTGGAATACTTGATTCTGATTGGTCAAATTGCGCATTCCAGCGGTATGTTATTCCCAGATAACAACCGCCAAAGTGAATAACACTGAATAACACGAGTTATCTTGACCGGTACTACTTGTATGCTTAACTTGTCACTCCACTGTCGTTGACTGTCTGGTGCCATCTTGTGACTAAAAAACACTTCACCACCACGGGTTACAAAGGAAGACTTCAAGGAGTTCACCCAAAAATGAAAATTAGCCGCTGATTTACTCACCCTCGAGTCATTCTAGGTGTATATGGCATTCTTCTTTCAGACTAATAAAATCGGAGTTATATTAAATCGAGTTATATTAAAAAAAAAGTCCTGGCTAATCCAAGCTTTATAATGGCAGTGATTGTGATGTTGTTTTTGAAGTCCATAAAAATGCATTTGTCCATCAAATAACGTGCTCCACATGGCTCTGGAGGGTTTAATATAGGCCTTCTGAAGTGAATCGATGAGTTTGTGTAAGAAAAAAAATCCATATTTAAAACTTTATAGTAACGTTTCGGCCGATCACCCCCGTATTCAATCTATGGGAAAAGTGTTGAAAGTGCATCTGCAGTTCAAAAGTTACGATCGTCAGACGTTGCGTATGCATTTTGAATTAAGAGAAGGCACTTTCAACACTTTTTCCATAGATTGAATACGGGAGGTGATCAACCGAAACTCACTTTATAAAGTTTTAAATCTGGATATTTTTCTTACACAAACGCATAGATTCACTTCAGAAGGCCTTTATGAACCTCTCAGAGGCGTGTGGAGCATGTTATTTGACCTAAAGATGCATTTTTTTATGGACTTAGAGCTACAACTACTGCCATTATAAAGCTTGGATTAGCCAGGACTTTATAAATGTATCTCAGATGTTATTCGTCTGAAAGAAGAATGTCATATACACCTAGGATGACTTGAGGGTGAGTAAATCAGGGGCTTATTTTCATTTTTGGGTGAACTATCCCTTTCAGCATTAATTTCAACATGTATGGTAAAAAAAAATATATATATTTTCAGCAATAAAGGGTTAAAGCAGTTTGGAACTGTTTTTCTTTGCGGAAGCTTTGCGTAAGAGCTAAAAAAAATATTTAAACTCAAGACAATATTTCGTGTCGAATTTACTTGAGACAAGTAGCCGTGTAATAAGCGGGATAATGTACACCCAGCCGGTTGTTATCGCAGAATAAACCCCTTCAGGGTGATGCAAGACCCCTCCGCGTTGCGTTGGGGTCCTGATCACTCTGTCGAGGTTTATTCTGCGTTATCCCTTACTTAAAGGATCTTTACGAGCCAAATTACCATTGTTAGTGCTGTTTAGCACCATTTTTGTTGAAGAAATAAAATGCATTATGGCACCTCTTATGGGTCCTACATAGCACCATTAGACAAAGGTGCTGTAGAGCCTTATAAAGATAAATTGGCTCCCCTATAATTATGTGACAAGAACCACTAGTGCTATGCTATGTTTTTTTAGAGTGTAGTACTATCCCTTTAAATTTCAGCTACCATATGGATTCAGTAGACTTGGATTGACAGCCCCTAATCACTATTCATTTTCATTGTACAGAAAAGAGTAGCATGAACGTTTTGCTAAACATCTCCTTTTGCATCAAATGGAATTTAAATGACATGAGAGTGAGTAGGGTGAACTGTCCCTTTAAGAGATAATCTCTTATTTTGTTCCTGAGAAAAACTAATCTATCTGATGGCAAGGAGAAGTTTATTGGCAGAAGAAGTTTATTAGTTGTATTTGCAATAGCAGAAGAGCACACAAGGCCACACGGGAAGTGTATTTATCTCAATATTTAGTGAACACTTTACCCTTTACATGAGGGGTGAGGTGGGACCTGAAGGAGTGGGGAGGGAGCGTGAAGCCTTCAATAGCTATTAATGATAGTGACATTTAATAGAAAGGGAACGAATGACGTGTTTACGCTCGCCTCTACTTCAGAGGGTGGAGATAAGAATGAACGAAAGCCAGAGAACGAGTTTTATAGCTCTTTCGAGTGTCTGCACACAGTCTGTGTTTTTTCACACCAATAAAGCACCTGCTTTACAGCAAATGAACTAGTGAGAGGTGCGTGCGAGGTGTCTCTTTTTCTCTCACACAGCCTGCGGGAAAATTCATACAAGAGAGCTGAATTAGGGTCTTGAATTTGCCCAGGTGTTTGTGGAAAAGAGGGAGGGACAATTCGGACTAAAACTATACTTTGAGTACAAAACAGTTTTAATTTTTAGCTACTCTCCTCATGTCGTTCCAGGAACATTTCTTTGGTATTTCACTGAAACATTTTTTTTTTTTTTTTTCTAAAAACTGGGCAAGGGCAAGAAAGTGTAAAGCATTCCATGAAATCAGAACAATCCTCTTGCTCTTGGGGTGTAAACATGTGCTCACAATAAAAGCCCTTTGGCAAACATCAGACACTACGCATCCGGTGCTGTGCTGACGTGCCGTTTTGGAGGCTTTATCGCATTGCCAAAGGTTTGACTTCGTGCCATCAGCAGCACTGTAGTCAATGTGACTCGCACAGGGAGTGGGTCGTTAGGTGTATGCGAGAGCGGGCACGCGTGTGCCTCATTATCATGTTTTTGTGGGAGGAAATGATGCGCAGCCGGCAGAGCAGCACATTCTAGAACTGCTGCTCGCCAGATGACATTGGAGGCTGACTGGTGAATGTCACAGTTAAAGGTGACATCAAAGACAGGACTTCAAAAAAAAAAAAAAAAAAAAAAAAAAAAGGCAATCAAAATCCATTAAAAACAAAATATGGGAAGGTTTGTAAAGTAAATACAAGGTTAAAAATTGAGTTTAGCAAAATTAGCAAGAATGTAAAGATATTTATAATGTTATAAAATATTTTCAATTAAGAAAAAAAAATTATAATTGAAATCCTGAAAATGTATCATGGTTTCCACAAAAATATTAAACAGCACAACTGTTTTTCAACGTTAGCCCTTTCCCAATCCAGTCTATTTACTGGTAAGATACCATTCACTAAGGGTGGAGGTCGATACAGCATAGTATCACAATATTTTGTATGGGGAAATCGTATCAATACAAGAATGGCAAGTATCGATATTATTAGGGACTGAATTTCAGCTCGAATTGTGCAATTTTACAGTAAGCTCCGCGCTTACAACACGGGAAATAACACTTACAATCAAAGAAGCTGTCTATATTATGCCATATCTACACTGTCAGCGCACACGTTCATTATACAACACAACTGACAAGAAAAACAGCAGCAGCAGTAAAACGTGTCTAATGCTAAGCGATACTAGTTATTCAGTATGTAATTACATTTCATTACTGAATAGTGTCAACTTTAACTTGTTCATTAGAGTGTTAGAGTTGTTCTTTAGAAAACTGCTTAAACATGAATTGAAAAAACAAATACATTGAATTGAGTTTGCAAATATTGTAATGTGCAAACAATTTATTTGACAAATGTCATTTCTATTTCTATTTCTAAAATATGAGGAAGGAAAACATTTGACAAGGAAGGGATGTGGATTTGAAGATGTAAACTGAACAGAGAACATTATTAGATAATATGTGTGGACAAAGTTTGCAGTTTGGGGACTTTTGTAGTTGAAAAGAGGTAATAAATATTTTGTTATTGTAATATCACAATTTCTTCACAGTTTTTTATTTTATTTTTTATATATCCACCTGGATGAGAAGTGCTTTAGTTTCACTAACTGACCAATTTGACTATTATTTTATGTTTTTTACTTCTGAGTGTCAGCCGTAAGGGGATGATTGCACAGAACGTGCTTTTGCTCTTAAAAACATGACACATAATAGTTATTAATAGTGTTGCAGTTACTATATTATGCAATAACTGCAGAGCCACAGTGCTGAGGAATGGAAAAGGCAGGGTCTTGAGCGCAAGACACGGACTCAAAGGTCAGACGTCCTTCTAACACATTTACATAGAAAAACAATTAAAAGCAGCAGAGCTTACTGTAAACAGCTCAGGCAGAGCTTTATGATTGGCCCAAAGCAAACTTCTTACATCATCGCGTTCTGACCTCGTACATGCTCACCCTCGTAATCCTGTTCTTTGATCACATACAGCATTATACCGGTACTGATAATGTTACACACGTATCATACAGGTAAACTGCCTGAACACATGATCTCTTAATGGTAATTTACAGGCGATCATAAGTAAAGGGTAAAGGGACTGTTGATTTTTTTAAGTTGCTTAAGCAGCAAATCAGCATATTAGAATAATTTATAAAGGATATGTGACACTAAAGACTGGAGTAATCAAGACATTTTTTTTTTTTTTGTATAGTGTCTTTTGATCAAATAAATGCACCCTTGTTGAGCATATAAGAGACTTTATTTCAAAAACATAAAAATTACCAATATCAGATAAAATTACCAATTTACGCAGAAATCCAGTTCCTGTTTTTTTTTTTTTTTTTCTTCCTGTAATTGTTTCTTGCTAATGAGAAAAAAAAACATACACTACCATTCAAAAGCTTGGGTCAATAAGATTTTTTAATGTTTTTGAAAAAGTCTTTTATGCTCAACAAGGATCCATTTATTTGATCAAAAATACAATAAAAATGTAATATTCTGAAATATTTATATCAAAGTGCAGAGTAGAATAAGAATTTGGATTTAATAACTTGCTGATGCGTCTTTTCCAACGTATATAATATCCATCAAATGTTTTTGACCCTCTGAAGAACCTTGCACTGTTTCTCTTAACAGAACAGCTTCAGTTCTGCAGTATTTTTTAGGGTGTATGGTGTGTGAATCTCTCTCTCTCTCTCTCTCTCTCACTCTCACACACACACACACACACACACACACACACACACACACACACACACACACACACACACACACACACATATAGTTCAGAACCATGGCGTATCTGATGTGACTGGCATGAAGCTGGCTTGACGTTGGACGTTCGATATATGCAAATTTAGTGACCGTCTCTAAAGTTACATACGACACTGTTTCTAACTGCAGGAAGGATACACGTTTCTAACTTCAATAACATTAGAAGAGAATGACTTACAGTCATGAAACCAACTGTAAAGTGTTCATCTAGGTGTCAGGTATGATGTACACCTTTTAGATTTTTGATATGTAATAAAAGAAACTGTCAAATCACATGAAAATATGGATATGTATTTCACTAGGCTACTGTATGGGCTCATACACAAAATATGCTAGATTTAAATATGTCACAGCTGATGGAACACTGAAAAGAATATTGCTTGAGGATAAATTATACACCAAAAAAAATCAGTTTCTCTGTCTATTAAGGAGCTTTACACACACAACCTTATCAGAGCTAAACAGTCCTATTTGATGACCTGTCACCTCATACATTTCATGCAGACTTGATTTGGGTGTGTACAGTGGTCATTTACATATAGCCAGCAACAAATTTCCCAGTGGCTGGTAACTTGGCTGGAAAACCTCTAGCCACAGTGGCTGGTGAGCAAAAGAGTTAATGTCAAGCCCAGCTTGTATGTTATTTGTTTAAGCAGACTGTGTCTATTATCATAAATTAGCTGAAGGTCAGATCAAAATGACTGATTTATGCAGAAATCCTGGTAAATGTACATACAGTCATACAGTTACATTAAATTGTAATGATAATAATATATATTGGAATATTAGATTCATATATTTTCAGTTTTCAGGGCCAACCAGGGGCAGTGCAAAAAGTTATTTTTGAGGTCTAGCAGCACAATGTATGAACGCAAAAGTCTAAGTCTATTAAATGTTCTAGTGCAATTCTGAACACGAGCAAAAAGAATTACATTTGCAGTGACCTACAAAATGTGTTTTAATGAATTTGTCTTCTCTTGATTTAGCCAGATCAATAAATCAAAATACACACACACAGCTGGTGGATCGCTAATGAGAACATAAACACTCTAAGCCAAGGGACAGAATATAAAAAAAATGACCACATTAGTGCGCATATCAGAATAAAGAGAGTAAGAGAGTGGGGGGGGGTGAGTGGGGAATTCACTCCCTTGGAAAGAGACTGTTACTGCTAACAAGTTTCAATCATGAGGGCGAATGAAAAGTCCTTACTGTGAATTCATGAGAAACTGTGCATGTAATTCTACGAATGAACCCACGTATGGTGCTCTAATACCTCCAAACTGAGCAGCAGGGGAGGGCAAATCTAGGAAAAAAAAAATCTAGCACATACTCATAGTGTATACTCATATACTCATGCCAGCGCTGGACAAATATGGCTATGGGCTGAATAAGAGATTTGCTGAAAGAAGAGACAGACAAAAAAATAAATAAATGTAAAATAAAAACGTGGGAGCGCGAGGGTGAGAAACTGCAAAAAGGGCAGAAGACCATATGAAAAAAAGTCCTCAAAAAGTCTCCTCACTTTGGTGACCTGTGCATCAGCGGACTATTTAAAACTAAAGACAACTGCGATCGATACAGCAGCACACTTTTCTGTTGGCTCTGCGTGGCTTTTCCAGCATTGAATGGTTATATAGAAGGTTTATAACACCTGGAAAAGGATATCCATTCTCATTCCTCTCAATGACAGTTGCTCAACTAATGGCAACATAGAAACAGTCCATTTAAAAGCATTTACAAGCCTTCTGAAAAACATTTAAATGTTGCTTTCAAAATTTCATCACTATACGCAAACATTTTTGAATAGCCATCAATAGAGAGATGCTTTTTGTATTCAGATGTTATAGTTACAGCATCTATCAGTGGATGTTAGTTGAGGAGAGCATTTCTACATTTCTAAGTTATCAGACTTGCAATTTTCACCTGGAGGATGATGAAACATGCAAAAATTAAAAAATAAAACAAATCACACAGACTTACACTGAAGGACAGTCCTAACAGTTAAAGTGTTTTCCTGCCACCAACATTTTCATTTTTCTCTCAGGCTGCTGACACCAAACACAGCGCATGAAAGTCTCTGTACAAAGCATATGAATATTTAATGCAGTAAACACAGTTCCTCTGGAGCGGAGTTTTAAAACCCAGGGTTAGGAGTGGTGCAAACCATTTTTAAAATTACAAGTGTAAAAAAATTGCTTTGAAGGTTAAAAGCGGCTTTAACCCAGGGTCGAAAAAGACATAACCCAGGGTTAAGTGCAGAAGCACTATCGAGATTTGCTAACTGGCTCAGTTGACTTAAGACCAGTAAGAATCCAGCCAGACCCGCATAGCAATGTGATAAACTGTATAGCAACGCCCTGGCAACCATCCACAACACCCCAGCATCACATTTTGCACAGAGAAGCAACATATTTGAACATGCAACAGTCTAAATTCCCAAATGCGGTGTTGTGCCTCCGGAACATTCTAGTCTGTGTGATTTAATGAGGGAGAAATCATCTCCCTACATCAGACAACTAACCCTCGTGACAGGTCGCCCAAAGGTCACTAAAGGCCATGGCAAATGCAGACACCATATCTGATAATTGGCGAGGAGGGAGTGCTTGTGTTAAATATAGGAATTTACACATGAACCTTGAGAACAGGGTTTCACAGCAAACCAAAACAAACAACAAAAAAAAGTAGAAAATAATAATTATAGACATTTTTATTTCCTGTTTTGACTGTTTCACAATTAACAGGATCTATACAGACATTGGTATTTGCATTAGAAACATAATTAATTTTGTGTTTCAATACTACCTCTGAACTCTCTTCCACAGATCTAATGTTGTACACAAGCCAATCCTCCTTCAGAAAATCAGGCGTTCTGAAAGGCGGCTCACTAAGGGGCTTTTGGATGTTTTCAGATGCTCAGTGTAATTACTTGCCTCCTGGCACGAGCTGCGGAGAAATAAATGAATAAAATGGAAACAGTTGGACTTATAGTGCTCTATATATAAATATTATTAATTTGATTGTCACTGAGTTTGCTTCTTGCCTTTGCAAACCCAGTAATCATTGCTCTTGTTTGCTTTTTTTTTAAAGCCAGCCTTTAATGAGTGGCATGACAGACACAGACTGGTCTTCAGCAGTCTTTCAATATACACACATCTACACAACAACAAAAGCAGAATCCTGAGCAAAAGTGCACCCTGTTTATTGTGACTGCGCATTTCACTTTGAAAATATAAAATCACCTGAAGCCATCATGTATATTTTTCATGCGCTGTTGCACACACACACACAAATGTACAACTTTTCTAGATTCCTAATAAGTAAAATGGTGCTGCAAAACTTAAATGTTATCAGATAAAAAAAAAAACTTGAGAAATCACTATGAATAAGCATTCCCTGAATTCTGATGCCGTTTACTTGCACGTGCTGTGTACGCCCATTTCATTAAAGGAATTATACAAATGAGGTAACTGTGATCTGGCAAACTTTACTGGGCTTGTACAGAATCACTCCACACTGTGATCCAGACACTTGAATCAGCCCTTTAAAATGCACTTGTTTACATAGCCTGTGTGAATACGCAGAGTGTTATATCACCTTTCCATCAGTTGCTGAGTTACTGCTGCCAAGATCAACAGAAATTGTACACAACATCCCTTGTAAAGGAAATGATTTGCACAGTCAGTAATAAGTGCAACATTAACTGCACAATACATAATCCTAAACTGCAGAGAAATTATGTGTCTTTCAACAAAAAAAGAATAACATTTACACAATTTCAGTGCATTTAACACCTGGTTAAATTGTATGTAGTTAGTTACTAAAGTCTCTTTTCCACAATGGGGCCAAATTGTCCTCGTGAAACTACAGCGTTCGGTGTCAGTTGGCACAACTGTGATCCAGACTGGACGTTACCTCAAGGACACAATAGTTGGTGATGGCATGATACTGTAGTAAACATTGGAGAAATTATTATGAAGGATGATCGTATTATACAGAAAGGTAAAAGTTCCCAGACATTCCAAGTACATTGACATAATATCGATTGAATATCGATGAAATTGTATCATGCCGAACCATGCTCAAGTCAAAATGCAACTGGAATCATTGCTCACTGTGTTCAGAACTGCTCAAACTGATGATGGAAAAGTACTTTAAGATAGCTAAGTTTGAAAGTGTGCAACATCCTACCAGGATGAACTGAACATGCAGGTTCGATTCCATCCTTCCTGCAGCGAGTGCATCTCAATCAATGCCAACAAACTAAAAGCAGGAGAATGAGTCGCAATGAACTGTTGGAAACCCGCCTTAAATTTGTCCTAATTCTGTCAGCTTCTACTCTCCCATGTCACCGACTGAGTGACATCCTCCAAAGCGGCAGCTAGAACAGGGTGACGTCTCAGTCTGGTTGTCTAAAGTGTGGAAGCGCGTGAGACGGAGGCTGTTGATTACGAATCCTCCTCAGCTTCTATCGTGTTGACATTTCACCGCAGAACACCGTCCTTCTCCCCTCCAATTACTCCATCCCTTCCTGCTTCTGGACAGGGGGTGACCTTTCAATCTTCTCTAAATATCTTATTATATGGTGTCTCTGCTTTTTTTAGGCCTGGCAGGACCTGCTATACAATTACAAGACATTCACGCTTTGTTTGCTCTCTAATGAAGCGATCAGGAGTCGGACCGGCAGCCAGCACCTTGGGGCCTGCCACGATGTCACATTGAGGGAGTGGTTGCCAGTACCGCAGGCAAGTGGCTATTAAATTCTGGACATCAGTGGAAGAATGGGCTGCACAGAGAGATGGAAAATAGGGGCAGGAGATAATGTAGACTAAAGCCTTGTTACTTTTACCTGTTCCGCACCGCCAACCTCTGCTGACTGCGTGCGCTCCTCCCCAAACGGATGAGGCGTTAATACTTGATGCACTCGCCATTGTACTATTCTTTGAAATGACAGGGGGCGACTCGGAGTAATTGTCCTCTAAACTATCAGGAAGCAGCGGTGAGAAATAAGGTACACACGTGACCATGTTTGTTTCTATTATAGCACCAAACCCACGCTACAGAAGAACCAAAGAATCGTGTAAAACCTTGAGATTATTACTCGTTACATTAGAACAAAATATATGGATATGAGAACGTGTATAAAACTAAATTAAACAACAACCTCTTAAATATTTTCTAATGTCATTAAACACTTTCATTTAATTTCATGAACATTTTTTATTAAACATGGACCTTTATTTTCATTAAAAGCCTTTTTTTCTTCTTCTATTGTAGGCTTGTTTTGTAATTGTAAGCAATACATTAAGAAGTGCAAACTGTGCCGGTAAGATGCCGATAGAGGTGTACTTGCTTGGGCAGAATCGCCTCGAGGTGTGCATCTTCGGAAGCGGAGCCGCACGCAAAGTTACAGATAATGGGCGTGCACACCGCCATGCAAAATGGGGTCCCGTGCACACAACACTGCGCCGATGTCATTTTTGTTGTGTGCATTGTGCGGATGCGGCGAATATAAACCAAGATTAAAGGGATAGTTTACCCCAAAAAATAAAAATTACCCCATGATTTACTCACCCTCAAGCCATCCTAGGTGTATATGACATTCTTCTTTCAGACAAATACAATCAGGGTTATATAAAAAAATTTCCTGGCTAATCCAAACATTATAATGGCAGCCCAAAGTGCATCCATCCATTATAAAAAAAATCCACATGGCTCCGGGGGGTTAATAAAGGCCTTCTGCAGCGAATCGACGGGTTTGTTTATACCTTCCGTATTCAATTTCCATGCCTTTATTAAATTATTATGTTTTCATTCACTTTTCTGCTTAGAGAGGCTTCTTGGAAAATGATTTTCAAGCTAGTGGGACAGCCTTGTTTCCAGATGTCAATGCAGAACTCATGACACAAGATCAGCTCTCCGGTTAAAGACATCCTCCTTCCACATCAGCTCAACATACTGCATAGCCACAGGTATAAGCAGCTCAAAATACTTACACGGCATGAACTCACAAAGCACAGGTCAGAAAGATGTTCATCATTCATGAAACCATATTCAATATTAAACCAGAGAAATAGCTCATGTCAATCATCTGCTTGAAACACTGCTGACAAGCTTATTGGATTTTACTTCCCAGGTCAGGTCTCGCTTTTGGTGACCCATATGTCAATTCCATATCCTGTTCCCTACTGGAGCATGTCCAATTGGTAAAATACAAGGAACCTTCCGTCAGGAATATGAGGGTTATATGGATCAATTGACCCTGGTAGCCTACTGGCTTTCAGAAAATGTCACCATGAAGGATTTTGTAAGGTGACACCAAGAACCGTTAATTTTTCTGTTTCAACGGAACACAATACAGTACACAGACAAAAAACCAATAAAAAAAATTACTAGTGTAGTGAGTAATCAATCACAAGTAAACTAATATTGACGGCATGTCAAAACTTTGTATGAACTTACTGATCTAAGATTTAAAAAAACAACAACTGCTAAATAACTTTTCAACAAGTCACTAGTTTTCTTTAAGTGTAAAAGTAGAACAAATACTTAGTGCACCGTTAAAAAAAGAAAGATCTTTGTTTAAAGTTTTGCCCAACAGAAACAATTACCTCTGTAAGGAAATATAGCCCATTTTATTTGCAGGGCACGACAGAAAAGTCTATGTAAAATCTAAGGTTGGCTGAGCATATGCTTGCAGAAAAAGGTGAGAGTAGAATCCAAGGCTGCGAGGCAAAACAGCAGACATGAAAGTGCAGCATCTATTTAATTTAATGGTCACTGCTGGAGGGTCTGATGTAAGGTACAGAGGGATGGAGTGAATCCTGAATGAACAAAGGAAGTAGGAAAGAGCATTCCCTTAAGACTAACAGGGACCGGCCTGCTGTGTCCTTGGACAGGGCTCAGGACGGGTAACACATTACAAGCCATTTAATTAGACCTCGGGTGATGGATGTGACCGTTCACAGGAAATCAAAGTATGAAACATAGATCCATCTACTTGAATACGCTGTTCTACAACACAGGACACATGCAATACAACCCAGGATATTCCGGTGGGATTTGTGTGACATTCGATGCGTATGTAGAAACAGTCTGGGAAGGATCGGATGACTGTCTGCGGCTCTCACATTTCTTGTTACTAAAAGCAAGCATGCGAATAAAAGCGTTCGGAAGTCGATGAAAATGTGCGAGATGTCACACAGGCAGCAGGCGTAATTTGTGCTAATGATATTCCTAAATAATCTACTCTAATTACAGAGGTCAACCAAAATTATTCTCCCCATATGTCTGCTGTCTGGAAAAACCTCCCTCTGAGAAAAAAATAAATACAAATATGTATGGGCGTGTGTGTGTGTGTGTGTGTGTTATAAGGGACAGGGTAAAAAGATGACTGACCGCCTTTGTCACACTATTTGAGGAAGGGAATGAGTCATGCATTAGTGAAGCTGCTCCAGCTCTCTGTGGCTGCCCACCGGATTTTATGTTGATTGCGTGAAACTTTTGAAGGATTGTTTTTTTTTTTTTTCTCGTCACACCTGCAGCCTGCTCCGTAGTCTTTCATGCGGACGAGGATGAACAGGTGTGCTACTGCTGCTTTAGCTATAAAAGAAGTTTAGTTAATTCAAGTTGTCTGTCAATGCACCAAAAAGCACCAACACTTCCATGAAAATTCATCTACGGCTATCCAATCTGATGACAAGAAATGAAGAACATGAATGATTTTGTAGACTGTTTAAATCAGTTTAAACCACTTTTCAAGAAAGAATAATAGTTTTTATTGATTTATGACTATGTAGGTGAATCAGGTATTAGCTGATTGACTAAATCAATCAACTAACCCAACATTAAAGTGCTCCAAAATCCCTTCACTGCTAAAAACTGGCGGCCTCTTTCTTTTCTGACAGATGTTTATAGGTTTATTTTTATTTTTAATAATAAGATTAAGCATGTTTATTAGTCTCTCTCTGCTAGCGTATGAATGTAGAACAGCCTTGTTTCTATGACATTATCAGCTAATGATAATCTTTTATTTCTCTACTCGAGCCTCTACTTGCCTCCTCTACTTGAATAAACATACAAGATCATTATCATTTTCATAAAGCAGATTGAGATGTTTTACGGTGTTGCAGGTATGCGGTGCTGTGAAATAATTGTCTGCGGTGTTAATTGGGTTAGTGGTGCAGAAGTTGTTTCGTACTCACAGATCTGCTGCATCGACAAACTTCACGCAGTTATAGTTCATGCATAATAAATTTAGCAAATGTTTACACATTGAGCTTGTATACTGGTCACTTTTAATTCTTGTACTGATAAATAAGCAAAGTAAATATTTTATGCCTTATTTGCTGATTCTTCTTGCAGTAGCTTCTCGATCATTGGCTGACAAGACAGAGTGATATAAAACAAGCAGCAAGAGAAATGAAACCTGTAAATGATTAGCTTCATTTCCAATCAATTAGCTTAAAAAAATTAAAAAAATAAAAAAAACCCTTGCCACACCAGTCAACAGCGGCTGAATTGAGAAACTGTACCTAATTAATGATATAATATAATATAATATAATATAATACATAATGAAGTAACCATATTATTTACTTGCCATTGGCATTTGGCAAGTGTTCATTTTGGACCATGTTCCCAATATGGTGTCCCACTCAAGAGAAATATGAGAGTTAGGTGCTGTATGTATTTTTTAACTGTACTAAAGCATTAAAATACCATAGCATGCTTCCTAAATCTCAGCAAACATACTAAGTTCAAATACTTCTCCGAAAAGCAATGCTACAGCTAGTTATTCTACTTTGAAATGTACGTTCCATCTCAGAATGTGTCCTTTTGTTTGGTTTGTGTGATCCCACCCACTGCTAAATTTACCCAATAGTATTTCGACACGCCATACAACAGCGTATGGCAGCCGTGGAAGACAGCAAACAAAATGGGTCAGAGATCACAGATTCTAACTGACCTAAAAAGCCAAAAACATTGCAAATATATGCATTAGCTGATCAACATACAGTGTAAGGCTTGTCGCTTTCCATTGTCAGTTGTTCTGAATCTCGCAACTCGTTCCAACATATTGAATTTGGACTGCAGTACCCATTTCAACCACTAGCTGTCAATATTACATACTGCACCTTGAATGGGTCTAATGTACAGATGAATCAATGTATATAACACAAATTCTATACTTGTGAACTGATAAGCACAAATGCGTAATCTAATCAAAGACAGGTATTTGTGTAATTTTATTGTCCCATGTATTTTTATAAAGACGACAATAATTTCTAAAATTACATAATAGAAACACTGCAAATGTATTTAACTACAATACGCATCTTATTTAAATCCGTTTAAAACGCCCCAATTATTTTATCTCTCTTTTTTATATTTAGAGTAGCGAAACCCTATTTATCTTTATTTAGCTCATTAGGCTGTTCTCCAGAGCATTGTCATCAAATAATATGTGGATGTTATTAAATCAAACACAATCTGCTTTGTGAGCGAGGCCAGTGACTGTTTGCAGGCACAGCACAGTCCGATTTTTTTATTGCACGTACAGCATCACAGACATTAAAAACCCATGGTTCCATCTCTGAGCTTTGGCGTAATTAAACATTTTAGATGCAACTGGAATTGCATATCTTCCTGCCTTCAGTTCAGGGGTCACTTGAACCATTACTAGCTCTTTATGAACATTATCTTGTGGCCCTCACTAATTAGAGTGTTCTGCCTTATCTGCACATTAAAAAGACTGCATTGCGGCGCACCATCGTTTAGTACTTCAAACACTTAGCTCAGAGATTATCAAAGGAGAAGCCTTGAACGGCTTATTAATGTGGCCAAACAAGCCTCTTTAATAAAGCTGTTTAATCCCTACTAAAGAGCAAAACGGTACTCACGGTCACTGCAGAGGGGACCGCCATATGTCGTCATGGTGCAGTCGCAGGTAAACCCCTCCCACTGCTGCAGACACACGCCCTGATTGGAGCAGGAGTCCTCCATGCAGGTTGTGCCAGGGCCAGCTGAAACAAACAGGGAATAGGAATAGGTGGTTATAATCACAAAGACCATTACAGTTTCTAGACTGACACAGGTGTCTAAGCTCAGAATCTGTTCACTAACATCAGCATGATTGAAACACCCACATTTGTCAACAGAAATCCATTAAAACAGACTTAAGGATTAAAAACAGACTTATACCCTGGTTTAAGACTAGTCCTAGACTAAATTGCATGTTTGAACAGTTTTAACTAAAGCAACTTGCACTGACATAATCTTAAAATATGTCAGTGCCATTGTTTTGTCTTAAGATACACACCTGTTTTTTTCTAAGGCATGTTTATAAAAGCTACTCAAATGTCCTAATTAAAGTATATAAGGCCTAATCCTGGCTAAATCTAAGCCCTGTTTGTGAAACCAGGCCATAACTGATTATAATACTATATAGCTAAGTCTATATTAAGGATGAACAATCGGTTGTGTGTATATATATATATATATATATATATATATATATATATATATATATATATATATATATATATATACATATATATATATATACATATACATACATATACATATATATATATATATATATACATATATATATACATATATACACATACATATATACATATATATATATATATATATATATATATATATATATATATATATATATATATATATATATATATATATATATATATATATATATATATATATATAGGCCAATATGATCATCTCTCCTTTTACATTAAAGAGATAGTTCACCATGAAATGAAAATAAAACCATCTTTTACTCACCCTGCTGTTGTTCCAATGCCCTATGTCCTTCAATCTTTTTCAGACCTCAATTCAGACCTTTGACTGAATAATAGGGTTTTTTCTCATAAAACCTTATAGTATGCCTCCTGAACACTTTCCATATGGTGCACATCTCACTGTATCATTTTAAGTTTTAGCCTGGTCGCCAGCTTGCCATTCACTGCCATTATATAGAGAAGCGTGTGCAGGACGTTTCCCAAAATTTCTCCTTTTAAGGTACGAAAAATATAGAAGGACATAGGGCATTGGAATAACAGCAGGGTGAGTAAAAAATGACTTTATTTTCATTTCAGGGTGAACTATCCCTTTAAGATTACATTCATGATCAACTCATTTAAAATAAATCTAAAAAAACGCTATTGATTTAATAAAATTGTCAAATGTAATATATAGTATATATTAGAAAGTTATATATAGAAAGAATGATACCATTCAAACATCTGTGGTAAGATGCATTAAATTTATCAAAAGTGACAGTGAAGACATTTATAATGTTACAAAAGATTTGTATGTAATAAATGTTTTAATACATACAAATCAATTCTGTTCATTTAACTTTCTATTTATCAAAGCATCCTGAAAAAAATGCATAATTTACAAAAAAAAAAAAAAAAAAAAAATTCAACATATTAGAATGATTTCTGAAGGATCATGTGACACTGAAGACTGGAGTAATTGTTGAAAATTCAGCTTTGCCTTCACAGGAATAAATTACATATGTCCAAATAGAAAACATTTCGTTCCCACTTTATATTAGGTGGCCTTAACTAGTATGTATCAAAAAATAAGTACAATGTACTCATTGTGTTCATATTGTATTGCAGAACACTTCTGCTGATATTGAGGTGGGATACGGGTAAAGTCAGGGACAGGTGTGGTGGTATGGGTAAGTTTAAGGGTAACGTTAGGGACAGGTGTGGTGGTATGGGTACGTTTAAGGGTAACGTTAGGGACAGGTGTGATGGTATGGGTAAGTTTAAGGGTAACGTCAGGGACAGGTGTGGTGGTATGGGTAAGTTTAAGGGTAACGTTAGGGACAGGTGTGGTGGTATGGGTGAGTTTAAGGGTAACGTCAGGGACAGGTGTGGTGGTATGGGTAAGTTTAAGGGTAACGTCAGGGACAGGTGTGGTGGTATGGGTACGTTTAAGGGTAACGTTAGGGACAGGTGTGGTGGTATGGGTGAGTTTAAGGGTAAAGTTAGGGACAGGTGTGGTGGTATGGGTAAGTTTAAGGGTAATGTCAGGGACAGGTGTGGTGGTATGGGTAAGTTTAAGGGTAACGTTAGGGACAGGTGTGGTGGTATGGGTGAGTTTAAGGGTAAAGTTAGGGACAGGTGTGGTGGTATGGGTAAGTTTAAGGGTAATGTCAGGGACAGGTGTGGTGGTATGGGTAAGTTTAAGGGTAACGTTAGGGACAGGTGTGGTAGTATGGGTAAGTTTAAGGGTAGGGTTAGGTGTAAGGGAAGTGTCAACAATGTAATTATAAACGTAACTACAGAAATTAATTACAGATGTAATTACATGCAGGATTTTTTTTTTTTTTTTTTTAAGTACAATGTAAAAACATGTATGTACACAATAAGTGCATTGTATCAAATTATTAATTTAAATGTAAGTACACAGTAGTTAAGGCCACCTAGTATAAAGTAGGCCCAACATTTCTTTTAATTTGTAATAATATTTCGCAATATTACTGTTTTTGCTGTATTTTTGATTAAATAAATGAAGATAATAAGTGCAAACAATGGGATTGGTTGAGTTTTGAAGGCATGATGTGGCACTTGCGTCCCATCTAAGCTTTAATTGCACGTGCAAGTAATGTATTTTTATGCAAGGATCGTATGTTGTTATGATTGATTCTGAACGGCTCAGAGCAGCAGTATACTAACCTTCACAGCCTCGCTCCACTTGGCCCACGCGGTGCAGAGCATCTGCGATCAGGTCAGGAAGTCTGCCATTCAGGTCAACTGATGCCAGGCAGCCCTGGTAGCCATCCCGCGATGCTATAAGCTTGGGCAAACTGTTGTACATGCTCTTCCCCGCACCTCCAATGTACAGCTCTCCTATATGACACACAGAGAAAATATACAGTTATCCACAAATATCAGAACATTTTTCCTGAAAATCAGCTGATTAAGTCTGTTTATTCCAATTGAGGCATCCAGTCTGTCTTTAAAATAAGGCAGAAATCAATGATGATGGAGTTGCATTTGAATTGTTCATCGTGTTAATGGAAGCTTCTTAAGGTGGGGTAATCCTGTGGTACTCTATGATGAGCTGAATATGTGTGGTTCTCTTTTCAACTAATTCCCTGCTGATGAAGGCTAATACCAATGAACCTTTGATGTGCAGAACAAAAAGAAAAACAGGGTTGTCATAAAACGGCATATAATTATGTAACATCAAAGTTGCCCTTGAGCAACTCTGAGAAAGAGAACATGTGGATAAGCATATGAGAAGATGAAGGAGACGGGAACCCCGGTGCGATATATAGACACCGCTCTAGTCACCGCATAGTCTCCGTTACGATGCTCATCTGTGGTGTTTGGGTGTAGGATTGGGCTCAGACAGAGATTTGGGAACGGAGAAGAGAGGTGGAGGACTGAAATGACTTGGCTCTTCAACACAGAACAGTATGTCCCTGCGTCTGGTTATTAAAAGCAGACTGAAGCAGCACCATTCAGAGTCAGTTATATATACATTTATTTATATACCTACATTTCTGGATTGAATATTGTGCGCTTTTATGTAAATTCTATGCAGTTTAAAATGATCATAGTGTAGTACAATCTATGGAACACTAAATAAAAAAATGTATATAGAATTTATAATTAATATTTTTATTTAATAGTATTTTTATTTTCAAATAAATACGTGGTGACAAAACTGGGCAACAGCAAGTAGTAATGGCATACAGTAATAATAATAAAAAAATATATATATACATACATACATGCATATACACACACACACACACATATACACACACACACACACACACACATATGCATATACATATATATATATATATATATATATATATATATATATACACATATATATATATATATATATATATATATATATATATATACATATATATATATATATATATATATATATATACACATATATATATATATATATATATATATATATATATATATATATATATATATATATATATATATATATATATATATATATATATATATATATATATATATATATATATATATATATATATATATATATATATATATATATATATATATATATATATATATATATATATATATATATATACACACACACATACATATACATACACACACACACACACACACACACACACACACACACACACACACTTGTACTCTATACTTAATGAAATAATGTAAAATAATTTAATATAATTTTTGAATTTACAATTATTATTATTGTCATAGGACATTAAATAACCACAAATGGTGATGACTGCTAAAAACTAAAAATATGTAATCTGTGAATACTCTGTGAATTTAACACTGCTATTAAAATAACCTAAAGAAATATTATTCTTTATTGCTGTGTGGTTAGGATAAATATGACATAGCAGCTTATAAATACGCCCACAGTTACAAAATAAGTGTGCTGATGTTATTGGTTTTGTTCATTGGTGTGTTAAGGTGCACACTGCTCTTTCATTCTATACTTATTATTTCATTCTTTCATTCTGTAAATATACATTGTGGAAAACATCAAGGACGTCCGGGGACCTTTTGATAAACATTCACAAGGCAGACCATGTTTAGAGGGCATTGTTTGCCAGTGAAATGCAATTTCCAACTGAGCTCTGCTGGCAAGACAGGCAATTACGCGTTAAAACTGACAAGCAAGAACACATATGGCAATTTTCGTCCTACGGTGGAATAGTGTTCTCTCTCTCTCTCTCTGATTGTTTGTTGAAATATGCTCTTTTTCCACTTCAACTGAATAAGCCCAATTAGACCACCATTAAAAGCCCCTTCATCTAAACCTCTGCACTCTTTAATTTTATCTCACCTCACTACAGATAAGTTGCATTCTTTCGTTCTAACTTTCCCCTTCCATTAAGAGCCCCTCAACCTGACTCTCTTCAACTAACTACTGTAATTGTCCTCTGTGCCTCTTCAATGGAATGAACGGTCTTCCTGACTGGCTATAGCTCCACCCCTTAGGATACTGATTACATAATAGCCATTTTACTATTCAGTGCAACAGGTGTTACTGGCTGAATAAAAAAGTCAAAGCTGTCAAAGTGCTTGCAGCACCATACAAACATCAAATCATTTTTCATAAAATGCCTATTATTATTATTATCAGTCCAGACTGTAACTCCTAACCAAGACCTTAAGGCAATTGATGCACTGCATGCAGTACTTTTCATGAAGAGGGTACAAAATAGGGCCTGAACCCCTTAAAAATAAAGACTTCTGAGACAATTGGTTTGTGAAAGGAGGTGCTTAACCTTCAAAAAATGTTCACAGTTAACCTCTAGAGGTCAAACTAAATATTATACGAGATATTTTAATCTATTCATTCATATTTTATTCATTCTATATGAGATTTGCAATTTTTGAAACTGTTACCAAAATTTGGAATGTCTAAAATGTATCATGGAGTTTGACTGAGATGAATGATAATGGAGAGTTTTCTACAAGGACAATAGACCTCCTTGATTTTTTTTTAAAATTATATTTTAAATAAATAATGTAAACAATAGCTACTATTAATTGCTAAAATGAAATTGATTACATTTTATTTGACTCAATACCTATGGAAAGTGCTATAAATAAATTACAAACATCATTTTATAGTGATATTTGCATTTTCCATAAAGTAGAAAACAGAAAGGAAATGTTCAAGGAGAGAAAAACTGGCATCACCAACACAGGCTGGATCTGAACTTGTGTCTCTAACATGACCACCAAGGCTCAATGTATCTGGAGCACATAGGCTAACCAATAGGACCAGGCTCCAAAAAAAAAAAAACCTTCCCTTCCCTTAAATTTACAAATGTCGTGCCTGTGCCAGCTCCTCTTCACAATAAATCCCAGCTCACAGCACAGAATCCAGCGCCGCGCCGCGCTCAGAAGAAAAGCTCAGTCTGCTTCACACAGAATAGCCCATGCATGGTTATTAGCTCTGTATGTCTCAGTGTTATGCAAAGACTATTAAGCAGACTTCAATCACAATATTCAATTATACACCCAATAGTTTTTTTCATTAGTCATTCAATGGATGGCTGGGCAGCGGGAGAGCGGAGCTTCTTTTGTGGACGAGAGGGAGGAAAATCAATTGCTTTCATATGAAGGAACTGCAGGGAGATTGTAAAAATGACATCTCCAGTCATGCGTCTCTGTTGAGTAATGACGAAGCAATATCCCTGCTGGATAAAAATGGAAGACGGGGGGAAAAAAGAAACACCTTTGGCAGTGTTCTATGACCAGAAGCCTGACCAGTGGATTAAAGCACCAATAAACGCTCTCATAATGCACTGTACCGCTAAGGCCTAAGAGTTTCCCATCATACCAAGTTCTTTAAAATCATCTTTAAAATGTTGGGGATTAAGGGAAAGGTGTCACTATAGTATCATAATGACTCCTAGTATATAGAGCAGGAGTAGCAAGTGATCATTAGTGTTGTGTGGTACGGAAAGTAGCACTATTAGTAACAAACACCTAAGTAGTCTGCATGTATTAAGTATGAAGTACAGTAATTCTGTACCATTTATGCTACAGAGACGAATGATATCCCAAAGCGTGCAGCTTGTTGAAAAGATATTGCGGTATTGAGCAAGTGCCATTACTTTTCTAACCGCAGAATGAGCATTGGAACATTAGGCTAGATGATGCAAGGATGTTTGCCAGAACGTTGCTTGTTACAGTATTGTGTTTTGTGCAGGTGGTTGCTTGCTTATCCATTTGAGTCTCATTGATACTCAGGTCTTTAGATTTAGTTTGGATCTCTCCTTCAAACGCAAGTCAATGTAAGCTTGCCAGGAGAAAACGGTGTCTTAATAGCACACCTCACAAAAGCTGCACGATTTAAGGTATAATTAGTTCTGTGTTTACTACAAATGCCAGGTTCTCACCATGATATAAAAATGTGTGTGTTTAGGAAATCTTTGCCTCGACTGAACTAGCCACCAACAGCTCATTAATAAACTCATTGACATTCACATTTTATAGCAACACCTGGATTTTCCTCACGCCAGGGTGAACAGGAAAGCAATTGGATTCCAAGTCAATAAAACAAATTTTCAAAAAACATTTACAGGGGCTGGATGGCAGAAAAAAACTCAATTATCGGACAGCGTGGAAATTCGCTTGTCACGAGCGCGCTCCACATATGCTCATTTCAACACACATAGCAGGTCAAGCGTCACTTTCCACTGGCTCCCTCACAGAAAACAACACCACATCTCAGCACCTTCCCTTCTGAGGATGTTCATTTTACACTTCACAGAAGAGCACTGGACCCTGGGGATTGTTACGCCACTCTCCGTTCTTCTCTCCGGCATAATTGCTTGAACAATTACAACTGACATGTACTGCGAAGTTGCTCTTTTGATGTTTAAAGGACTTGTTCTGGGGCAGCCAAATAAAAAAAGACCTTGGAGCCTGACGGCAGGAGTTTGCACTTCATGGTCTTATTTGATTTGGCCGTTATTACTCTTGTACTTAAAACAACATGTTGACGTACAATTAGATTTTTTTGTGCTGGATACTTTGTAGCTTTAAACCTTTCTTGTCTTTATCTTAGCAAAAAAAAAAAAAGATTTTTGTAGTGTATAGTGTAGAAACTCCATTTTTGGCTAGCTTTACATTATTTGATCACGCTCTTACTCATGTAAATGCTTTTAAACCATCTAAGACAAGACAGAAGAGAACTGTGTGGGTGCGTCTCAGTCTGCTCCCTAGTTCAGTGGTCATGACATTGATCAGGGAGTCGGCCACATTCATCTACACAATATACTGATTCACCACCTAGGGAGCTGATTGAGACACACCCTGTCACACACACACACACACTCGACGCCAGTCTCGTGCACATATGGAGTTCTCTTTCGCTCTTGAACAAACAATAACAACAACAAAGAATGTTGCCAAAATGCCAGTTTTGTCGAGTATTCTCACAAGAGGAGTCTTAAATGAGTTAAGTTATGAACTTGTGAGAAAATTAGATGCGCGTCATGTTTGGCAGAGGCAGATCACAGTAGCCACTAATGATGTCTGTCATTAATGTTAATCAAAGAACAAAGGGAACAGAGGAAATTGAAGCTTTAATGATGAGTAATCTATATTTGATTTATTATTTATGCAGTTAGGAAAAGTGTTTGATAACTGTATTACATTTCTGTATAGGCTATGTCTAACAGGGAAGGCCATGGGTAAATATAACTTATTATAATGGGTTTATGTAAAGATTGTTTTAAGTTTACTTAAATTAAAAGCCTAAAAGACAACTTTTTTAAAGCCTAATAAATGTTGAAATTGGTAGCTTTCAGTTATACTGTAATGTAATGTCATTAATGTATCAGAGACATTATATATTATATTATATTATATTATGTATATATATATATATATATATATATATATATATATATATATATATATATATATATACATACATATATATATATATATATATATATATATATATATATATATATATATATATATATATATATATATATATATATATATATATATATATATATATATATATATATATATATATATATATATATATATATATATATATATATATATATATATATATATATATATATATATATATATATATATATACATATATATACACACACACACACACACACTGAGTGTATTATCATAATTTAAAATAATGGTTTTCTATTTTAATACACAATTTATTCCTGTGATGCAAAGGTGAATTTTCAGCATCATTACTCCAGTCTTCAGTGCCACATGATCCTTCAGAAATCATTTTATAATGCTGATTTATTATTAATGTTTTTTTCTATTTTAATAAATGTGAAAATACATAATCCAACCATGGAATGTTGGTGTAAGGAGAATGTCATGTTTTTTTTTCTTCTCTTTTTCTGCTGCTTTCCTCTGCTGCTTGACTAGTAATGTGGTAGATTGGAACCATTTCTTTACTAAATGAAATAAAAAAAAAAAATTAAAAAAACGAATTCTTGAGCAGCAAATCAGCTTATTAAAATGATTTCTGAAGGATCATGTGACACTGAAGAGTGGAGTAATGATACTGAAAATTCATCACAGGAATAAATAAGTACAGCCTTGACAGCATAAGAGACTTCTTTCAAAAAACATTTCATTTAATTTAGTAAAGAAATGGTTCAAGTCAACTACATTACTAGCCAAGCAGCAGAAAAAGCAGCAGAGAGAAGAGAAAAAAAAAACACAAAACAAAAAAACCTTGACAAATTCTCCTTACATCTGCTTGTTCCATGGTTAGATTATGTGGTCTTGACAAACAAAGTGGGTTCTGATTTATTTTTGTGAACTTGTCTCAGCTTTCTACAAATGTCGACTAAGACACAAAACTAAGGACTGCCTGCCAAGATTTCTACTAAGATGCCAGTGAAAACTCTGAATATTGAAAAGCCTAGACTATTGCTATGCCAACAGCCACTGATGTCTTTTCAATCAAAATATTTCATTTCAACACACACAAGGAAAGAACTAAATATACATGAGATTCATATTCGCACATTTTATGTGAAATAAAAGTTTGTTTTTATGCCCAGAGTCAAGCAACACCTGTTTAAGATAGCAAAAGCAGGTTTGGAAGCACTAAAAATTATGCAAAGTCAGTGGCGTGTTGTTGTTGCTTTTTCTCTTTCCCCTGTAGGCGCTGCTCTTTGTTCTTCTAATTACAGCCGAAACAGTGAAAAACGATAGCAAAACTGAGAAGTACTGGAAGGTAGATTTCAGAAGCAACATGAGCTGGGAGTCGTGTAAATACCCATCAGGAAAGATACTCATTAAAGTTGAATGCAAGAGTTTGAAATCAAAACCCAAGATGAGTGGAAAACTGCAAATATGTATCTAAGCGTACCTACGAATGAAACAACAGTCATAAGACTTGAGCCTAAACAACCAAAGTGAGTGTAATGATAGAAGAAAAATTACTGTTATACTGAAAATCAGAAGACTGAAAATATTTCCTAGAGAGCAAAGTGAAGTTATAATATATATATAAAAATGCTCAATATATATAATGTTATGTAATCTTATGCTATATTTTATAAATAAGAGTTTGTTTCTTTCAAAAAATAAATAACTATTTTTTAAAGTTAAAATAAATACACTGTCAGAAAAAAAGGTACAGTTCTGTCACTGGGGCGGTACCCTAAGGTACAAAACCGAAAAGGTACTAATACACTCTCTTAAAGTACTGATATGTACCATTAAGGTACTAATACACTCTCTTAAAGTACTGATATGTACCTTTAAGATACTAATACACTCTCTTAAAGTACTGATATGTACCATTAAGGTACTAATACACTCTCTTAAAGTACTGATATGTACCTTTAAGATACTAATACAACTCTCTTAAAGTACTGATATGTACCTTTAAGATACTAATACACTCTTAAAGTACTGATATGTACCTTTAAGATACTAATACACACTCTTAAAGTACTGATATGTACCTTTAAGATACTAATACACACTCTTAAAGTACTGATATGTACCTTTAAGATACTAATACACTCTTAAAGTACTGATATGTAGCTTTGTAGCAATGTGTACCATGTAGGGGTGAGTAAGGTACAAAGATGTACCTTTTCACTTTTGTACCTTAGGGTATCGTCCCAGTGACAGCACTGTACCTTTTTTTCTGAGAGTGTATTATAATAAATTGTATTTAAATTATAATAAATCTACAGAATTGATGCAGAAATACTTATTGTATTAATAATATATTTTTATTAGATTTATATACTCTCCATAACGCTATTATATCTTGATGAGTGTATCATTTATAACACGGTTAAGGGTGGCCGTTAAGGCGTTGCTAAATGTTTGGTGTTCTGACTGGTTGTTAGGGTGTTGCTAGGTGGTTGCAAACAACGAGGCTGTAAAGTACAAATGGGGTTTTAAAGGGATAGTTCACCCAAAAATTAAATGTCTATCCCACCCTCATGTGTATGTAAACTTACTTTTTTCTGTGGAACACAAAAAATATTGTAAAGAATGTTGGCAACCAAATTGTTACAGTTTCCATTGACTTTCATTGTATGGAGAAAAAAACAAAAACAAAAAAACAAAACAAAACACACAAAGCAAGTCAAACAGAATGAGCAACAGAATATTCATTTTTGGGTCAACTACCCATTTAAGTAGTACTATTACATACCTGTGTGCATATCACTCAAAAAAAGTGGACATTAGAAGTAAAACAAAAAAAAATCTCAAACATGAATATGCAGAGTAAATAAGGTACATCAAGAATTCTGAAAAGTGTGGATATAGAGAGGAAATACCTTTGAGGTCCAGGTTGCGGGCTCCATTGGAGTGCTGCGTGACCGTGCGGGAGTCGATCTTGAGCATGTGCACGTTGCTGTCATCACGGGACACCATCACATTGTGCCACTGGTTGTCATTGAGAGGCTTGTCGGAGTTGCCCTTCATGAGCGACGGCCCATTGCCCAAGTCAAAAACATAATGGATGTACCTGCAATACATCAGTTCCCCTGTCAATCACACAGCCCAGTGGAATCAGGCAACCCTCTTTAGGATGACAATACTGCCTTTCTGCTTCTAAATCAATATCTGTAATAAGGCTTGAAATACTGGCACAGACAGACTTCCATCCTGTCAGATGCTCTGTGCGCAGCCCCACTAAACAGTTTACAGTCTTCAGCAAAGTGTCCCTTAAAATGAAATACACGGTGGCTCCATACATCATATTTAGACATTATTTGATGCTTTGAAATTGTTTTTTGTAGATTTCACTTCACATATTTACTTTAATTTAAAGATTTTATACACACATTTGTCAGTGATAAATGCGCTAATATATGTGTCGTGGACAATATATTGCAACCATACCAGTTATCAGCCAACAGAATGCAAAGCGTTCAGGAAGTAAAACATCATTTTAATTTTCTCCATATAGAGAATCTGATCTTGAGAATCTGCTCTTTAGCAAAAATCACAACATAGGCTCATTGTATAAACATGTTTCTACATTTTTGCAGCTTAAATAGGTTTCACTGAACACTAGTGGCAGTAAGACAACAACAGATTTTATTTATTTACATACAAATTATAATTAAAGAGCCAGATTATCGATTGATGAACATTTAAACTAATATTTTTTTGTCTGCATCACATACCCAGCTATGGCTTTTCCGACACAGGCCTTGTCCACACTAATACCTTTTAGCTTGTACAGATTCATGTTTATACCAGTATTGTGCCTGCAGTGCTATTCACTTTCACACAGTTGCTAAAATGTGACTTTGCACAATCGTCCTGCAAAGATAAAAATGTACTCGCATTTGCCGTCCTGCGGCAAAACATGAGAGCAGTTGTGTTTTAGATCGAATATATAATGGTGACAGTGTGACCTGGACGCATCAGTGACTGATGAGATATCTTGCTAAATAAAATGATCCTGAGATAACATGAGAACATTACGATGTCTGGTCCAACTGTATCATCTCAGTGAGCTTTTATGAGGGTTTACGCATGTGCAGTAAGGTGAATTTAGTGTTTTCTGACGTTTCAGTGGGGACGAGAAACTTTTAGAAAACGCTAGTGTGGACAGAAAGCGTTTTCAAATGTATCCGGATTAATGTAGACGTAGCCATAGTAAACTTGCTTCACCTGGTACATTGTTTAAGTTGCCATCAGGTACGAGTCTTGTGAAACAAGAGTCACGATAAAAGAGCTCAAATACTTGTAGAAACAACAAGGGCATGGATACTATTGGTTAGGTTTATTACAATGGTGGTACAAACTAGCCTGTACGAACTCAGCCCCACCCACAACATTTGAGGTCGGGAAGTTCGGTCTGGACTTGACCCGTTGTGGAGCAACTATGCTCGAACCAGAGCTGTTCGGACCAATCAAATTGTCAGGGCGAGCTTTATACGATGATGGACAGATGATCAACAGTAACGTAATCCATGTCACCAAAGAGCGATGGGGTTGAATTCGTTCACTATTTCGTCACTTTACTATTTCTCTCAAAAATTATGATCGTGTTGGTAAGTACTTTGTGTATCCTTAAATTATTTTTACAACACTGGCAAAGATCGTTTACACACATCTTCTTCTACTTCCAGCGTGCATGCAGTTGAGTTCTGTTGACAAGTATGCGTCGCCCAACATACGTCACTTACTCCGTTGCTCTGATTGGTTGTAGGTCTATCTAATTGAGTGCAGAGGCGTTTTCTTTCCTGGTTCGGTTGAAACGCCCCATAATCACAGCCCAATGGAGCAGATCAGACTCATATTCTGGCTAGAATCTGAGTATGACGACGTCAGGCTAGGTACAAACGTAATAAATCTTTGCCAGATTCATGATCATCTGTTTTGAATAAAATGAAAGCCACTCACTGGACGTTTCACTTTCAAAGTGTCGAAAAATGTGCACAACGCAATATAATTTTGCATAAATCCCGCCACAGGCATGTTTTATCAATGAGCCTGGGTTTGATAATCCACAAATCTTTCAAGAAAGACCTAATATAAGCTTTGGGTTGTTGAGCAGTGAAATATGCCTTATGAGAAATCATCTTTTATCATAGAATTGGGACTTTCAGCAATAGAGCTCAATAGTGACTGCAGCAGTAGTTGAATCCCTCATAAGACTACACTTTTTTTTTCCACTTTTCAAATATTTTTTTGCTTCCAGTTGAATGCTATAATACTGTGATTCATCTCATCTCTGTTTGTGTGGCTCAGAACTCTTTCCTGAAGAATTGTCTGAAATGCTTAAATGTGAAAAATACTTGCAGAACTAACATCTTTTGCTCTCTATTCAAACCAAAAATAATAATAATAATCATAAAATACTGGTCGTTACTGACAAGGCATTGGAGATATACAGTGCATTCCTAAACATATAAACATTAGATTTTGCAAATGCTAGTAAGCTGCTCTCAGTTCATGCATCAGGATACTGCAGAGAACGCTCTCATTAGCGCGTTCTCATTTCACATGCTTGTGCAGACTCCGGTGAGAGGCAAGGCCACCTGCTGTCTAATTGCTTACTGAATGACTGGCTTTCTGGACCACTGCGGCTGAGGAAGTTAAACATCTGAGGCACCTTCCCCTTTTTCACTATTCATTTTTGCCCAATGGAATAAAATGTATAGAGCAAATCAGGTTGCGGTACCTGCTATGTTTGGCATAAGCAGTATGATTGAACTGAGAAATCTTTTAGGCTGGCAGGAAAAATATCTGATCCGAGACTGCGGATCTCCCACGTGGTGGCTTTGGCATGTGGGTTGGGAGCAGAGTGAGCTGCCTGCCAATAAATAAAATACCGTTAATCAAATAACACTTACATTACACGTGATTAAAAGTTGCTCTTTTCTTCATCAAGATCACCGGTGCTTACTTTATCTTTTTTGATATGGATTTGCAATTTTTTCTCTCGTGAGCCGATTACAGTATCCGAGGCTAAGAATAGCAGTCATTCCCCTGAAATCGCTCTTGATTGACAAGCAGACACAGATGTCTCAGAGTCATCGGTCATACGCTTAAACGTCAAAGAATAACTCACGGCGAGCTCCTTCCTAGCAGATACTGATCAGCGTTTACGCATAACCAAAAGCAACTCATGCAGAATTTGTTTCAATTTAAATATGGCCCCTATCCTGTGATGATTCATCAAGCGATTCTCCTCCTCCTTGTACCTTTAACTAAATGCCAAGGAGACAAATGTGTGAATCTTATAATGCGACTTGACTCACCCTCCCACGGCTATGATTCACATCCAAGTAATGTCTCTTAACTAATCGCAAACTTAAACGCGCTGTTTAGCGTGGCGGCTTAACTTTATCTGGATGTCTCTCATATTCTAAATGTGCTAAACTAGCTGCTTACATGTGATCCCTCGAATATCTGCTGTGTCTTCTGGGAGTTTCTGCAATATTATCTGCATCTCACTGTTCTACAAAAACAAGGGTGCGTTAGTTCTGTCGGAAAAGGTCTTTGAGCTGCAGCTCTTTTGGGACTGATGTTTGTATGCTAAAGGATCATACCGCCAACAATCTGTGTAATATACTGAAGATGAACTTTCAGGGGGAATGTCTCCGGATCCTTATTTATAATAATCACATGGGTGGTAGAGTATTAGAAAACACTTGTTTGCCACCTCAAGGGCTTTTTCTTCCTGTCAGTGGTTCCTACAGAACCCCAACCCCCCCAAACAGCTCAAACTCATAATTGAACAAAAAAATTACAACGCTAATTTGGTAACAAACTGTTTTAAAGACTGAAATAATTAATAATGTTAAATATTTTGTATTATTCTATCTAAATAATATTAAAATATTTGGTCGCTTTAGATTAGGCTCCAATTCTAACTATGACATTTGCCTCAATAAACTTTGCCAAAATTACTGCTTATTAATAGTTAGTAAGGTAGTTTTAAAGGGATAGTTTACCCAAAAATGTAAATTCTGTCATCATTTACTCACCCTCAAGTTGTTTCCAAACCTGTATGAGTTCCTTTCTTCTGCTGAACACATAAGAAGATATTTTCAAGAATGTTGCGAACCAAACAGTTGATGGGCCTTGGGCCATGATACTATGGAATACTTCCATAGTATTTTTTTTCTGTAGTGTGGAAGTCAATGCTATTAGCTGTTTGGTTAGCAACATTCTTTAAAATATCTTCTTATGTGTTCGGCAGAACAAAGAAATTCATACAGGTTTGGAACAACTTGAGGGTGAGTAAATGATGACAGAATTTTCATTTTGGGGTGAACTATCCCTTTAAGTTTAGGTATTGGGTAGGATTAAGAGATGCAGAATAAGGCATTGATATGTGCTTTGTAAGTACTAATAAACAGCCAATAGCCTAGTAATATGCATGCTAATAAGCAACTAGTTAATAGTAAGAATTGGATCCTAAATTAAAGTGTTACCAAACTTTCAAAAGAAGTCGGAACGTGCATAGGATAATTTTGAGCTACATGCAAAACGTTGATGTGAAAAATGTACATTTTGGTCGATTTTGAGGTTTTCACAAAAATGAGTTCATTATGCCCACATCTAGCAATCCCAAAGCTCCAAATAGCAATTAAACATCTAGAAGTATCTTTACGTGTACGTTTTCTGAGAGGAGTACCTTTCCATGAAAAGTACTCGTGCTGACTGACAGATCCGACTTGTGTGCACTAAGACGCCTCAGACAGTGAGCAATCCCGATATACACATAAATACATAATTATCTGTCATGGCGGGTATTCAAGCAAACATCATCTCTTATGTCTTATGTGAACGTTTGGTTAACTGTTGTGAAAATACATCTGATCTGTGTGGTGCAGTAGGTCTTAATATAGGCTGTCTGTTTCATTAATATTAAATCAAACACACACACACACACACACACACACACACACACACACACACACACACACATATATATAAAACATAACTGGCGTGGTGATGACGCTGGACGTAGCGTAAGGGTTATCTATGAACTGCAAGTGGCGTTACACTTTCTTCATAAGTTGAATACATAAGGCGGTCCGCCGGAAGCTAGATATTTTTTTTATAAAGTTTTAAATATGGATATTTTTCTTACACAAACCCATTGATTCGCTTCAGAAGGCATTTATTAACCCCCCCGGAGCCATGTGGATTACTTTTATAATGCATGGATGCACTTTTATGGATTCAAATTTTTATATAACTCTGACTGTATTCGTCAGAAAGAAGAATGTCATATACACCTAGGATGACTTGAGGGCAAGTGAATATGGGATCATTTTCATTTTTCTTTAAGGTATGGTTGCTAGGTGATTTGGTTTTGGAATCTTCAGAAAACTTCAACTCGATTTTTCTCAGAATTGACCTTGCTGACCCTATCGACTTCAAACAGGTGTAGCACATTCATTTTTCAAACAAATCATACATCATTTTGTAGGTTTTAATAGAGAATGTGAAAATAACTCATTTTTGAAAATTTGCTCATTGCGACTCACTTTGCCAGCACGGGTCACAAATGTTTGTCTATAACTGTGTATACATGTACATGCGTATATCTGCATATTGCCATATGAACAACATATGAAGAGTTCAGATGCAAAAGTCTCTAAAAGCCACTTCAGTCAAAAATGAGATAACGATACTGAGTGAATGCTCTCCGTATATAGTATAAGTTCATCAAATACTTTCACTTCAGACCCACTAAATCCCAGCCTCAGCCCATTCAGAAGTGCTGGTTCTTAGGTAGAAACCTATAGATGGAAGCCTGACAAAAATGCTTATTTTAAAGAAAAGCGTCAGACGGATTTAGAGCCTTTTGCATCTGAAGTCTTCATATGTACTGTATAAGTTCAATACTTTTTGAGTGCAGTGGTTCAGTAAGTGAGTCAGCGAAGGATTCATCAGACAGATTCAAGCTCTGTTGAACCATTTTGCTGCATACTGCCTACATAGACAGCTGAAACACTCCACACGGAAATCATTAAACAAGCCGACTTCTAAGAGTCATTTGTTCCTGATTCGGGCTATACTAGTCATGCTGTATGTTTCTGAGAGCAGCCAACAAAGATCGCACAATATAAAGAAGTGTTGTCTTAGCATTATTTCACAATACACAGTCTTTTTCATCACATTCAAATGAGACCGCAAGCTCACAATTCAGAGAATAATACAATTTCCCTTGCTGTAGTGCTGTAGAGTAGTTCAGGAAACTTTGCTTTCAGCTAAGGTCTCTTTCTTGAGGTCTCTCGGGCCTCAGGCTTTCCATCACATATAGCTCTTATAAGGCTTAACTTTATATTGCACTCTAATTTCATCTCTCTTTCTCTCTTCTCAATCAGCTAGTTCTCAGCGTTATTATCATTTCATAATACCCTGCTCATTTCTGAAATTTCTAGTTCCTTATTTGTGCAGTAATGTTAGGAAATCTTCTATTCTCATCTCTTCTTTATAGTTCCTGTCTTAATGTCATAATTAAATGGATTTTATTAATATGATTTAAATGATTAATGCTGGGGTATTTTTTTTTTTTTGGGGTGCAGTATGGCCAATATGAATGATGCACTCAGACTAAGCCATAAAGTCCTTTAATAATGAACAGATTTTACTCTGATTGGTTTGACGCAGCAGAGGGCGGAGTCAAATGCTGTATCCTACAGTGTTGCCATTTAAAGTCCCCATGAAATCATATGATGATCATAATTTTCTTTTCTTAGCACAATTCTTATTGAAACAGGACGGTTATGTCATGACAGAATATGTCTTTTTTTAAATGTAGGAGGAAGGGCTTTTTCACTCTTGAGTGCATTTGATTGGACAAAAATCTGTGTAGTGCAAGATGAGTCAATACTTTTGGCACATTTTACAGTACCAAAAAGGCCGTACAATATAAACTAAAATTAAAACTAATAAAAACTGCTTTTCTTACATAAAATGAAGCTGAAATAAAATAAAATATAAATATTAGATAAAAAAATGAAATAAAACAAAAAAATATATAAAAGAAAAAAAGTTTACTAAAGCGGAAACTGAAATAAAGCTAAAAATCTAAATTAAATCTGAAAATATAAAAACAAAAGCTATTTAAAATATGAAAAAATAGTATATGTTCACTACTAAAATAACACTTGAAAATTCTAAATATGTATATCAAAAGCCACAGAATTATGATTGTATTTTAATAGGGTCTTTGAAAACATAGGGCAAGTCATTCAAACTTCTTTTTCTTCACCCACTCACCCCTTCACAAGCTCAATCACGATAAAGTCACTGCCGTCTCCAGAGTTGAACAGCATCAGACCATCGGGGCTGGTGGTCTTGAACTGGAAGAAGAGGTGCATGGAGGCGTAAGCTTGCAGGGTGGACAACGCCACATAGCTGGCTCGATTTCGGAAGCTGACCGGATCGGCCACGATGCGCGCATGCCGAAGCGGGCGTTGAGCTCGCAGTAGGAGATGTCACCATTCTTGCACTGGTCTAGGTACGGCATGCCATTGAAAGAGAGGCCCTGCAGGTGGCCGATGAAGTTGGAAGGCATGACTGAGATAAAGCGCCGCTCGGTCATGATGCCCGTCTCTATGTGGTGGAACTCCAGCTGCGTGTGTGCTCCGCTCATCTGGCCTGTGGCGGAACCAAACACGCTCGATTAGTCAGGTCTGGGAGCTGATGATATGAGGGAATGGCGTGCTGCCTGAGCCCATCCCAAGGCAAGTACAGCTTTTGATGTTCAATTCAGAGTTGGATGTGCTGTAACGCTGAACTTGCAATGTGCAAGATGAATCTTAACCTGAAAAACTATTCTATATATATAATCTTTCAGTTGTCACCACAACGATAAATGTATAACATGCTGCCCAAACTAGGTACGATGCAGCAAGTCAAGCAAGCAATTTGAAATTTTAAGGATTTGTTCACTTCAGAATTAAAATTTCCTCATATTTTACTCACCCCCACATCATCCAAGATATCCATGTCTTTCTTTCTTCAGTCGAAAATAAATTCCGTTTTTTGAGGAAAACGTTCCAGGATTTTCTCCATATAGTGGACTTCAATGGCAACCAATGGGTTGAAGGTCCAAACTGCAGTCTTAATGCAGCTTTAGTGGGCTCTACACAATCCCAGACGATTAATAAGGGTCTTATCTAGCGAAACCATCAGTCTTTTTTTTTTTTAAATACAAATTGATATACTTTTTAACCTCAAATGCTTGTCTTGCTCTGCGCCACGCATTACGTAATCACGTCGGAAAGATCTTGCGTGACGTAGGTGGAAGTACAGATCCCATGTTTACACAGCGAATGTGCAAGGACCAAATGAAAGACCCTTTACAAAAAAATAAAAATAAAAAAAATAAGGTAAAACAGCAATGTCGGACGATTTTGAAGTTAGAGGAGAAAATGTGTTTTGTTTGGAGAAAATTTGAGTCAGTACTTCCACCTACGCGTGACCTTTACAATGTGATTACGTTATTTGTTTTTTGTTTTTTAGAAAATGACTGATGGTTTCGCTAGATAAGACCCTTATTAATCGTCTGGGATCGTGCAGAGCCCTCTAAAGCTGCATTAAGACTGCAGTTTGGACCTTCCACCCATTGGTTGCCATTGAAGTCCACTATATGGAGAAAAATCCTGGAATGTTTTCCTCAAAATGTAATTTCCTTTCGACTGAAGAAAGAAAGACATGAACATCTTGGATGACATGGGGGAGTAAATATTTAATATTTATTAAAATATTTATTCTGAAGGGAACTAATCCTTTAAGTCATTATTTCACAGAACATATTGAATTGTTCATAAAATGAATAGCAATTTATGAACTAACTATTTTTTGTCAATGGACTGGGTGATTTGGTTTACAAAAAGAATTCTGAATGATTCATACACAAATTGGAAACATTAAAATGCAACTATGAGGAGCAAGATTTTAGACCAAATAGATTTTTAATGTTTATGAAATAAGTTTCTTATGCTCACCATGACTGTATTTAATCAAAAATAGAATAAAAATATAGTGAAATATTATTAAAAAAATAAAAAATATTTTATAATATAATATATTTTAAAAGTAATTTCTTCTTCAGCCATTGCAGCCGTCAAATGATCCTTCGAAATCATTCTAATATGCTGATCTGGTGTCCAAGAAATATGTATTATTATTATTATTATTATTATTATTATTATTATTATTATTATTATTATTATTATTAATGTTGAAAACTATTGTGCTGCTTAGTAATATTGTGGAAACTGATTCTATCAGGATTCTTTGAATAATAAAATAATTCAAAAGAACATCATTTACTAGAAATAGAAATTCTGTAACAATATAAAGTACTGTCACTTTGGATCAATTTAAAGCATCCTTGATGAAAAAGTATTACTTTTTCAAGATTCTTTAAATAAAAAGCTCAAAAGAACCGCATTTGTTTTAAATTTAAATATTTTTATTGCTACAAATGTCTTTAAATGTCACATTTTATCAATTTAATGCATGCATAAAAGTATTAATTTCCTTCAAAAAAAAAAAAAAAAAAAAAAAAAGATTCTTACTGGCGCCAAACTTTTGAACGGTAGTATACACTTAAGACAGATTGAATCTCGACTTGATTATAACTCTAATAATTGTCCATGTATCCATATACAGTGTGTGTGAGGTCTTCCACTTACCCTCCACAGTCACATTGTCAACAGAGAGCTGCAGGCTCTTCCCACGGCGCACCACCTTCACAGAGTGCCACTCATTGTCATTCAGCTTATGCCCTGCGAACAGAGTCTCCGGTCCTTTACCTGCAAAGAGAGAGGGCCAAAGTCACACACCGCTACAAGCGTCCTGTCTTATCAATACAGCACAGTCTACCTCACAGGCCTGGTGCTCTCCCTCACACATACACACAAATACAGACACATACTCGCAGTGAACTGACAGGACATATCTACAAACTCAAAACGTTTCCAGAGAGAGTGCAGACACGCATACTGACACTCATGAGCATACCTACACATGCAAACACGCATTTACATTTCACACAACCACGCGCCCACACAAAACGTACACCGAGACACTCAAGGAGAATCGTGACACGTACATATGGTGTTCTTCTAATACTTTCTGTGAGCTTGTATAGGATATGTATAATGTATTCTATAAGAGCTATCTACCTGTATTTAAAATCTGGTCAATACTGACAAGCTATTAGAATTGCAGAGGTAGGCTACACCGGTACACCACGAATGAAATTTGACAGTTATCATACAGTGTACATTTGCTTTTCTATGGTATTTGGAAAAAAAAAACAACCAAACATACAAATCAAAGAATTCCTATTCGATAGCCTGTCACACGTCAATTTGTGCCACACACAGTAACTTGCTCTACACACACACACACACACACACACACACACACACACACACGCAGTGGAGAAAATGGGGTAAGGCTGAATAAAACGTAACTAAATATAATTTGAAGCACACCTCTCATCCAATAATCGTAATGAGCTTTGTTACTTTTGATATGAAATAAAGTCTCAGTTTTTCATAGTCATTATATTTAATACAAAAATGCAAACATTAAAAGCCATTCTGTCGCTCTTTAATGTGACCGATTGATGTAGCCCCCTTAGTTCTAGTGACACATGAATCGATCATCTCTTCCACTTTACTACTAGTCAGCACGAAATAAACATGAACGAACCTCAGAAGGTATGTTGAAAGATATATATACACATACACATCTTAATAGCATTATTTATTATATGCTTTAAAACACACACATACATACATATATACACACACACACACACAGACATACATGCATACATATACATTTTTTTTTTTGTGAAAAATATGAAAATGTTAACTGCAGGTGCTTTACTCTGCAAAGCAGAAACATTTCACTAAAACTACATTTTATATGAATTAGCTTTGGGTCATCTCAAATGATAACAGCTCTGAGTCTTCTCCTATGATGCCTGATGAGTTTGGAGAACACCTGGCAAGAGATCAGAGACCATTCCTTCATACAGAATCACTCCAGATCCTTCAGATTCCTAGATCCATGCTGGTGCTTCTCTTCAGTTAACCCCGCTCATTTTCTATAGGGTTCAGGTCAGGGGACTGGGACATTTTGTGTTCAGTGACACATCTGTGTGTTGATTTTTATGTTTGTTTTGGATCATAGTCCTGATAGAAGATCCAACCACGGCCCATTATAGGATTTCTAGAATAGGCAGCCAGGTTTTGATTTTTTTTATCTGTTGGTATTTGATAGAATCCATGATGCCATGTATGTGAACAAGTAGTCCAGGACCTCCAGCAGAAAAATGAAAAGATCCAGCAGTATATTTAACCGTTGGCACGGGGTACTTTTTACTCACTCGCACCAAACCCATCTGGTTGGTTTTCTGTGGTCTGTTTTTTTAATTTTTTTTTTTATCTGACCATAGAAGCTGGTCCCTTTAAAGTTCCAGTCGTGTCTGACAACATGTGTTTGATTTTGGATGAGAGCAGAGGATTTTTTTTTTCTTCTTGAAACTCTCCCTGGTATGCTAAAAATTGTAAATATAAATGGTTATATCACTTATAAGAATTTCTAGGGTTGCCAATAATTGTGGCCAACGTTTTATGAAGAAAAACATTTATTTCATAATGTGATGTTGGGTAAGTTACTCTAAAAAAGTCATTAATTACTAGCTACTAATTACATCTTCACCAGTTTATTTTTTAATTACTGTACTAATTATTATTATGTACTAAATTATTGTACTAAATTATTACTAATTAATTTCTAAATTCCATATCAACCATGGTCAGTTGAACAATACAGGGATAAACGTGAAACTGTTCTTAAAGGGATAGTTCACCCAAAAATTTAAATTTGATGTTTATCTGCTTACCCCCAGGGCATCCAAGATATAGGTATCTTCAGTAGAACACAAATGAACAGCGATCACATCCGGTGAGTGAGGTCTGTACATGATATGGCGTAGAGATGCGTGCAAGAGATCACTTCCGGCATATCTCTACGCCATATCGTGTACAGACCTCACTCACCGGAAGTGATCGCAGGCTGAAGGCTGTTGGACATAGTGGTGTATTAGAGGTAAAAAATTATATAAACACTGTTCGGTTTCTCACACAAACTGATCGTTTCGTGTCTTAAGACATCAATGTGTCGTCACGAACCGCAGGGTTTAATATGGATTTGTCTGTGCATGTGTTTTTGGTTTTTTTTACTCTCAGACTTTGTTACCAGACTGCAACGGTTGGAGTTAAAAATCTTAATTTGTGTTCCACTGAAGAAACAAAGACACCTATATCTTGGATGACCTGGGGGTAAGCAGATAAACATCAAATTTTCATTTTTGGGTGAAATATCCCTTTAATTCTTTCAAATAAATAATATAAAATTGCATAAATTGAACTGACCAAAGTATTTAAAGGAGAGGTTTACATTAAAAACATACATTTTAACATTAGACATTACATTTTGATGTTAAATCCACTATTGATTTATATAGAATTGTTCAGAAGCCTATACGGTATTTAATGCAATTACATCAGAAGTAACTAATTTAATGAATTAATAGAAAGATTAAGAGTAATCCCTTACTTTACTTTTTCAAGGGAAAAGTAATCAGTTACACCCAACACCGATTACATCACAACTACACTATGTGTGATTGTTAAAAATGTTTCATCTGCAACTGCCAGTTCAGCTCAGCTAATGACTAAACTACTGTATAAATGTGCTCTTTGTTTTTCTTTTACACTTGTCACTTATAAATACAAACCACATTAATTCGGTGTCTTTAACATTGCTTTGAAAAACTACTGAAAAGCAGTTCTGCTCATTATAACACACACTCATGTGTAACATGAGACAAACGCATTATACTTAAACTGAATTGAAATGAAATTGAATTGGCCCTGGGTATGTGTATAATCATCTTACAGGCTCAGGAGTTTTATGGCCGAGGAACAAAACTGCACTGTGCCTCGGTACACAGGTTTAAAGTGACAGTGCACACACGCACCAAATTCCTCACAGACCTCAAGAGTCCAACCGCCGACACGAAACCAATCAGCAGCAGTGAACGTTCGCCGATAATATGCTAAAGTAACGGTTTTGAGATGCGCCTGCTGCCAGGCTATTGCGGCCCTGGTTGGCGTGGGCTCAGAGGCGCCTGGGGTGTGCGTGGAAAAATGGGTCAGGCCGATGCAGCTGCCTCAGCCTTCATCGTGCGGAGCGGCTACCGCTTGACGTGGCGGTTCAAAGCCCCTCAGACTGCACTGCTGGCTACTCTAATTGGCTCTGCTGGAATCAACAGACCCTCAGAGGAACAACGTCAGCCTATTTGTAGGGGTGTTATAGCACTCGGAATCAGATAAACCTTCCACGGATGACTTCGTACAAGCAAAACATCTGATTTTAATCTAGTAGCCTGTTTACAGTTTAAAGTTGCGCCATACTGTAAGTACAGTACTGTGCATACCTGTAAGTACAGTACTGTGCATACCTGTAAGTACAGTACTGTGCATACCTGCAAGTAAAACTCTTAACGACCAGGTATGTGTGACATTCTTTGCATTGGAATGTGTCGGTGTCATATCATCCCTCTAATTAGCTCTTCCAGCTCTAAAAAAACCCACAGAATAAGCGAGCAGGAGGCAGAGCGAGGGGGAGTTGTCTTTCTACACCTTCTGGCAGCTTGTTAATTAAATTTAAATTGTTGCCCATCCCTGCTTTTAAATCTAAGAGCGCACGCGTCGATTTGGCTCTGCCTCGTATTACTCAGCATATCGGATGAAACTGCGACAGCATAAATGATTCGAGCGCAAATAAAACCTGTGCGTGCAAGCAAATACGAATTAGAACAGTGCTAGATATCAAGAAATGTTGCATCAAACTTTGATGAATAGCTTCAGGCGTTGGAAAAATGTCAATTATTCATCAAAACCTAATGTTAACTTAACATTAATGTGTGATTTTTGCATGGTAACGTCATCTGAATCTGCTTCGTATTCATGACTACCCTGTGCTAAACTGCTTAAAATGCACATCATGGTGAGGAGAAAAAAAAAATACTTCTAACAGATGGCAGAGGGCCCTAATTGGGTATAATTTACTTTAACTACCAGCATTTCTGTCTATTTAAAAGTCAATTAACATTTTACTGTCATTAAAACTTCCATCAGTCTAAATATGTTTGACATACCCATCGAGTTAATATTGAGAGCATAGAGGGGACTGTGAAACACTTTTCACAGGTTAACATATCAAATGGTCATGCTCGTCTGATTATGAATGTACTTATCCACATACGCCCAAGCAGAGATTCATCATGCCGTGAGCATTATGCGCAATAAATCGTTTATCTGGTCCTAAATAGCGGGCGTGCCATAAAACGTAATATGTGTCATCAAATGCGTTTATAGTAGTTTGTAACATTTTTGATGTTAAGGATGCTACCTTCCCTAAAAAGGGATGATTTGTAGATTCTGTCCTTCAAAAAGCACTTGCTTGAGACAAACTCTGAGTCTAATAGATGGTGTTTGTTGCCACCTGGTGGTGGAAACTGAGAATGAATTCATGATGTGTTGATTAGAAAAGGAAAGCACTTCTACAGTCAATACAGCACTTCAGCAATGCTAGAATATGTATTGTAAGACTTGGCTGTAATACTAAAAAGTAGTATATAATTTAGATTTGTTGTTTACCTTTTATTTTAATATAAGGTTTGGTTGAGGCACTCGTAATGAAAATAAAAAGTACCAGTTTTGAAGGATTTAAGCAGAAATGTGAAGCTTATAATATTATAATAGCATGCACCTTTTTTTGTTAAAACCTGTGTATTATTGGAGCTGTAACATTCTCATTATTTTATGATTGCTTTATGCTTTTGGGTGTTATGTTGCCATGGCAACAGCATTGTAAAACTGCATACATCTTTATATAGAAAGGGTCCATGAACATTTTTTTTTTTCACACTAAAATCATGTTTACACATTGTTTACATCAACACATTGTCTTGTGGCTACACTATTAAAACAGTATTTTAATGTTTACACATTTTTTCCATTCATGTCCAATGTAAGTGCTCCAGTGTAACCCAGATTATTGCTTTTTTAAAGAAAAGGAGGAACAAGAAGTGCCACAAGCGCTGTCAAATGAGCTTAAAGGGATAGTTCATCCCTTTAACTTGGGGAATTCTGTTGAATATTGTGTAATTGATACCTAAAAACATAACCCAAATATCCAGATATTTCATACACAAATACAAAAGGAGCTCAGAATGAGTAGATCTTTAGGAACAACTGGTGTATATTCTGCGTGGGCACTTACTGCTCAAATGTCGTGCGTAATGCCTCTACAGTTCATTTAAATGAGCAAATTATGCATTATGCTCTGATATATCTGTTTTTCATTGGAATTATTTTAACATTTATAATGAAAAACATTTCACAAATCCAAATTTGTTGAGTCATTATCGCAGATGAATGAACAATCTTTGATGACGCATTTGAATGGTGAACGTGTCTAAATTTTCATAACGCAAAAGATTTATGCCTTTTTTGGGAACCGTATCCTGAAGCACAAACACCTACTACCTCATGACTAATGAAGTACTAGAGAGGCAAATCTCACAATTAGAGGCCTAATTTACATGTAAATACTGTATGTGGCATATATTTGAGTAGTCTAGAATTTCTTAAGCAAATGGAAAAAGCTTTAATCCTCAAACAAATGAAAAAGAGGATGAAGTCACATACTGTAGAGTCTGGTTTTTGACGCGCTCATGAAACCGTAAACAAAACATCCAATAATACACACATTTAATTCCGTTAAAAATGAGGACATACTACTGATTATAGTGTATAAAGAAAAGAATAAATGTACCACAATAAGCTGACATTATACTACTACATTATCCTACTTATTACCAAGCTATTTACCAAATAAATACACAGCCATTTAAAATGTGGGGTTAGTAAGACTTTTATAATATATTTAAACAGAACAGTAAATATATTTATAATATCAAAAAATATTTTAATTTGATTAAATTGAAAGGAGCGTCTCTTTTCAACTTTCTATTCATCAAAGAGTCATAAATAAATGTCACCGTTTCCATTAAAAATATTAAGTACCACAACTGTTTTCAACATTGATAATAAGAAATCATAAGAATCAAATCATCATATTAGAATGATTTCTGAAGGATCATGTGACACTGAAGACTGGAGTAATGATGCTGGAAATTCATCACAGGAATAAATAGCATTTTACAATATATTAAAATAGAAAAGAGTTCACATAAATTGTAGTAATATATTAAAATATTACTTTTTACTGTATTTTTATTTTTGTATTTTTACAAACAAATCCAGTCTAGATGAGCATAAGGGCCTTCTCTCAAAAACATTAAATTGTTTACCAACACCAAACTGAATGGTAGCGTATATTTACATGTTTTTCGCCTTGGGAAACTATGAGCTAATCTGCAAGTAGGATCATTAAACACAAATGAAACAATACAAATGATACTGTAGACAAACAATAAATAAAAAAACAATACTCCTGAAAAACCTAAACCTCAACTCTATCCTAAAAATGTATTTAGATAGATAGATAGATAGATAGATAGATAGATAGATATAGATAGATAGATAGATAGATAGATAGATAGATAGATAGATAGATAGATAGATAGATAGATAGATAGATAGATAGATAGATAGATACTTTTAGAACTTTTGATTTTAATAATAAATTAGTAAATGCTAAAATTAACATTAATTAAGATTAATAAATGCTGTGGAAGTAGTAGTGTTCATTGTTAGTAGTTGGTAGTTAACTAATAAAATCATATTGTGAAGTGTTATCATATTGGTGATTATCAAGCATTTTCTGTAATGTTCAAGCCAGTATATGTAAGCTCTTTAGTCACAGTTGGCCAAGTCAAAGTCCGGACTTGAATCCTATTGAATTTTCATCAAAAGCAAGTCTTTGGAAACAACCCACACCTTGGTTAACTTCAAATTCAAGAACCTTTCAAGGACTTTCCAGGTCCAATACACTGTCAGAAAAAAGGTACATTGCGGTCACTGGGGCGGTACAAAACCGAAAAGGTACTACTATGTACCTTTAAGATACTAATACGCTCTCTTAAAGTACTGATATGTACCTTTAAGGTACTAATACACTCTCTTAAAGTACTGATATGTACCTTTAAGATACTAATACACTCTCTCTTAAAGTACTGATATGTACCTTTAAGATACTAATACACACTCTTAAAAGTACTGATATGTACCTTTAAGATACTAATACTCTCTCTTAAAGTACTGATATGTACCTTTAAGATACTAATACACTCTCTTAAAGTACTGATATGTACCTTTAAGATACTAATACACTCTCTCTTAAAGTACTGATATGTACCTTTAAGATACTAATACACTCTCTCTTAAAGTACTGATATGTACCTTTAAGATACTAATACACTCTCTCTTAAAATACTGATATGTACCTTTAAGATACTAATACGCTCTCTTAAAGTACTGATATGTACCTTTAAGATACTAATACGCTCTCTTAAAGTACTGATATGTACCTTTAAGGTACTAATACACTCTCTTAAAGTACTGATATGTACCTTTAAGATACTAATACACTCTCTTAAAGTACTGATATGTACCTTTAAGATACTAATACACTCTTAAAAGTACTGATATGTACCTTTAAGATACTAATACTCTCTCTTAAAGTACTGATATGTACCTTTAAGATACTAATACACACTCTTAAAGTACTGATATGTACCTTTAAGATACTAATACACTCTCTCTTAAAGTACTGATATGTACCTTTAAGATACTAATACAACTCTCTTAAAGTACTGATATGTACCTTTAAGATACTAATACACTCTCTCTTAAAGTACTGATATGTACCTTTAAGATACTAATACACACTCTTAAAGTACTGATATGTACCTTTAAGATACTAATACACTCTCTCTTAAAGTACTGATATGTACCTTTAAGATACTAATACGTTCTCTTAAAGTACTGATATGTACCTTTAAGGTACTAATACACTCTCTTAAAGTACTGATATGTACCTTTAAGATACTAATACACTCTCTCTTAAAGTACTGATATGTACCTTTAAGATACTAATACACACTCTTAAAGTACTGATATGTACCTTTAAGGTACTAATACACTCTCTTAAAGTACTGATATGTACCTTTAAGGTACTAATACACTCTTAAAGTACTGATATGTACCTTTTAAGGGTACTAATATGTACCATGTAGGGGTGAGTAAGGTACAAAGATGTACCTTTTCACTTTTGTACCTTATGGTACCGCCCCAGTGACAGCACTGTATCTTTTTTTTCTGACAGTGTACACTCAAATTCAAGCACTTAATGTGGGGACACATTTCAAGCAAGAGAAGTTTTTCATAAAACTAAAGAATATTTGGTAAATCCTATACTGTATTATCCTATATTAACTTGGATTTTATTGAAAAGAGCTTAGGCTTATGTAACCAGAAGTTTTAAGATATATGAATATGCTTTTAGGTTTTTCTTGCCTCATGGGTTTACATTAACTTAACAAGCAAAGCAATTCAACATTACATTAAATAAAAAAATTGGGCAACAGATTATCACAGATGTTTTATGTTCGCGGGTGAACATCATGACAACGTACAACACAAAGTACCTCACGTGGGAAACGCTTAACGTGTAAATCAAGCAAGCTAGTTTAGTTTAGTTTAGTTTAGCTTAGTTTAACTTTATTTTCTGTTCAGTTTTCTGGACAGAAATTCATCTTTGACGCTGACAATACCATACATCCACACAATAAAATAAAATCACATAAAACGCATTAGTCCCTATATAAAAAAAATATAAACAAAGTTAATATCATCTAGTGTGCATAGACCATGAAGTGTTGGCAAAATAACACATTAGCGGACCGGAGGTGTTTTTTTTCCCAGAAAACGTCTTGCACAAAATAAATTCAAGCACTTTCAAGCACTTTTTTCCCCCCAGATTCACAAACTTTCAAGGATTTCGAGGACCCGTGGGAACGAAGTCAACAACAACAGAGGCTGTGGAAAAGTACATAAAAACAATGGCAGCAAGACTGCAAGCTTTTATCAGGGCCAAAGGACACCATATAAAAAATTAAGTTATATGTGTGAATAAAGACTATTTAGTTGTGTCAGTTTGCTATTTGCCT